>OU426939.1:13419604-14112846 GCA_911387795.2 Apamea monoglypha
TATGTGACTAGACACTTGAAGTTTTTGGATATTTATAATTTACTCAGCTTTTATTTATAGACACCATGTGTTTCTTTTCGTAAGAAATATGATTAAATTGTTGGTTTTATCTAGAAATAGGTACCTACTTAAGTATTTCGAGATGGTCTTGCGCATAAGAAAGAGTCGCATATTTTGCACAGAAAAAAATAAAGTAAGTAATTATCGAATCACTCTACCTAAGAAGAATAATATTAATTTTTAATGCAACTATAATTTCTCCCTTTAGATAAGTGCGAAATTATAAGTACATACTACTGCAGGAATTTGTCATCAATATAATCATATCGCATCGGCAGGATAATCATCAAGTCTCATTCAAAGACACCAAAATCTTAACTACATCCCATCTAGATTGCACCATACATAGTAACATTATCTTCAGCTCCTTATAAGAACAGATAAACCTCAACCACACCATATAAAGCCACAACATCAACAGGAAGCTCAAAACCGCTGCATAAGAAATATATTTAATTTACATCAACATTTTAAAACAAAGGAGACACACTGTCAATGTTTCATTGATGGACAACTCAATATTCTAACCGCAAATAATTATATCATACATAGAAGCCAACATCCTTAAATTTAGGCAACATTTAGATTCTAGACTTCCTCGCCAACTGAATAGGTGGTCGAAAATTACAAATGGCAACATTAAACGCGAATTAATGAGATATTTGCATAATGTTGAATGTCTACACGTCGGTGACTAATGCGAAATCATTTGACTATGTCGGCAGGCATTATAATGTAGCTTCATTGATATTGGACTCGATTGAAGATGAATCTTGCATCTGTAACTGGTTATTCGTGTTTAAAATAGAGGACAAAAGACTCATCTTGAACTTCAGAAAGAATGGCAGCAGTGAGTCCTATAAAAAAGATCCTGCACAAACTTGATGGCTTGAACCTAAATGAAGTTCTCAAAACCTCTTCGAGAAACTTCAAATACTACCCACAAGGCAGGAGAAAACAAAGATGTCGCCAGTCGAAGCCGAAGACACAATTTAAGTAATTAGATCAGACTACGAAACGTTACAAAAAAAGGGAAATCGAGGAGCCAATTTTAAATCGAATAAAGTACAATGATCCGTGGTTTAGTTATTAGCACGTAACTGGCTAGGGTCCTGAATACTAATCCTTACTTAGTTGGAGACCGTACGGGAGTCTACGATAGTAATAAGCTGTAAGCGCTAGGTACAATGTACTTAATTAGGTGATGATACAGCCTTGGGTTATGGGCAAGTATTCTTTCGACAGATATTTTCGATGATTCTTTGTCTTTCATGGCAATACTGCTGTTCATTGTTCCAATATGAAGGAAATGAAGCGGTCATTTGTTTTTGGTTTTCGGTCATTTTCTGTTTTCTATTTTCCACCCGCAGTACTCGATGTTTTCTTGCGTTTTTTAATAAGCACGATTGCACGTTCTCCACATTGAAGTGTCCCGCTATCTTCGTGACTCCGCTGCACCGCCTCGCAATCTCAGACTGTCTCAAAATCAATTTCACGGAGCCCTGGCGTCCTCAACACGGTTGCTCAATTGTGGACAAAGTACCGTAAGATAAGAGAATTTATGACGAAATATTGTATCTGTCCCGAATAAACGAAGTCCGTGGGAGATAAAAATCTTAAAGGGAATCAAATAAATGAACTCTTTGAAAGTCGCAACTGAATTTTCTTTTCGTAAAAACGTTTTTTTCCTTAAAGGAAATGAAAGCAAGTTGGACTATAGGAATCGTTGAACGTATCGGTAAGAATAAATATGATGCAAGGGTTGTTCACATTATAAGGATGCATACTTGTACAGGAGACGCAATTTTGTCACGAAAATAATGCCAAAGTTCAAATTACTGTCCATATACAAATATTTAAATGAAAACGGCTATTTAATATTCAAGTTACATAACATTCCGTCAAACAATGGTTCAGGCGATACATACACACTTGTATTACGTTTCTACATTGTCGACAATTCCATTGTTGCCTCTATAAACTTACTACATTGCTGAATTTAGTCTGGGGTGAAAGGGCCACTGCTGGAGTTAAATTTATGCTAATTGCTACACCAATTTCGCTAAGTAAAAGGATTAGATTGTAGTTAAGATTATGTGTTGAATTTACTGTCTCAGTTTTAGACTATAGAAGCAGTTTTGGGTATGTCCAAACTATATGTTTGTCTTTGTCTGTAAATATTTGTCATCAATTCTCATCGATAAAGGCTTATTAAAAAGTGGTCAAGCTTGTTTGCGAATAGGCGGAGCGGCTCTGTCAAGATTACCATATTATAAGCTAAATTATTGCATGGTACCTTAAAAGCCTACAGGCTGAATGACTGCAGTAAATTCAATGAATAAGTTTATGCCTTTGAGAACGTTCAGGAAAACTCATCAAATTAATTAATGCAGAGGTAGAGATTACCTGTTGCAAACAGTTTCGAGACGACTGCTTCTAGTATTCCTTAGAGGTCTAGGCATCAACATCAAAAGCAAATCAGCGTTAAAGGTAATCACAGGTAACTCCGAACTGGCACAGTCGATATCCCCTGAGGTGTCGATACAAAAGCCTTTTGGAGAGCTGTTTGATAACCTAGGCATTTATTTAAAAGAGGCCATTGAGTGTACAAAAAGCCTTCGGTTTCCAAAGGGTCGCTGATAACGGTTTCTCCAAATCCATTTGGAAATCGTTCATACAAAGATGTATTTTAAATTGAATTCACACCTCAACTACTAAATGATGTGGCATAAATTCGGTGGGACATTATGCTTTTGCCCGCTGCTTCGCCCTCATGCAGTTCGGAAATTATCTCACGGGAACATACCGAGATAAAAATATCCTAATTCTATGTCCTAAATCAAAAGGCCAATTCTCGTATGTAATTTAAAATGTTCAAAATCTAGTCGCAGTGTCATCTCGGCGACAAACAAATGTCAAAAACTTGTCAAAATGTAGGGAAATTACAGGTATTTTTGACAGATTGAGACTGAGATCAGACTGTGAACGTTCTTAAAATTACGAGAATTACCCCTCAGGTTATGGTCTACCTGTGTGCCTAATTTCATCGAAATCCTATCGGTATCAGACAGACAGACAGGGATAGTGGATATGGATGCATGTATATGATAAAACTGTTTATTCATAAACAAGTATATGAACTTGGATCTTGCTCTTGTCAGCGGATTTTTATGTAAATTTGTGTCAATATCGATAACGGAAAGAGGCGGGCGAGAATTTATCAACATATTTGGATTTGGAGTTGCCCGATACAAAAAGCAGGTTAATCAGTCTGGTGATATAATCGACAAATAGGAGGGGGAAGAGTATCCTGCAGGATACGCTTCCCCCTCCTACTCACTATCTACCACCAAAGGAGCATCTCCCTGCAGGGTGTAACCTTCCGTGGTCCACCTGGAAGTCCCTGAACCGTCTCCGGACACAAGTGGGAAGATGTAAGTCCAACCTGGTAAAGTGGGGCTACCTTGACGGAACGGCAGCGGGGTGTGATTGTGGTGCTATGCTCCACCTCCTATCCTGCCCTCTGTGTCCCAAAACATGCAGTCAAAGTGACCTCTGCGCTGCCACTGTCGACGCCGTGGAAGTGGCAAAGTTTTGGGCCAACAAGATATGAAATTCAGTCGTGCCAGCGACACGAAGAAGAAGAATCGACAAATAGAAATGACGATAGAGCCTATTTTTTTCAAAATAGATAAAAGGCAATGCGCTGCTACCATCAATCAGACTGATAGTGCTGAAACGTCGCCATTCATTCACGCGTCCCGATGAGCTGCATATTGTGTCAAATTGAAATGGATTTCAGCTGCACACGTGCATACTTCGCAAAAACACAGATTGAAAAAACCAGCCAAACCAGGCTTTCGATTTTCAACTATGCGGTTGTGTGAAAAAAGCTTGATTTTTCGGATTCATAGCGCACACGTTTTTGCTTTGATATTTGGCACATAGTGATATGCTGGTTGAATTTGGCTGAATCCAGAAAGAGTTCTATCGCTGCGCAATCAATTTTCCTATTTCATCGAATGTGTCGGGTATGTTTTTCCAACCAACCAACCACGTTAGGTCACGACGCCTTGTGTTGGTTTTGCACGATTGCGAATTCGGAATTCTAAGAAATATATTTGAATATTTGAACGGTGCTTCTTTGTATGTATTATTATCATTGTTCGGACGTCGTCGTAACTCGTAATGATTTCCAAATATACAACTTTTATTCATAGTCACAAAAGAAAAGTTAAAGCCTGCCATTTTTCCGAAGCACAGGTTTGACGATCTCTCTTGTTGTCTATCTACAAATCAATTTAGAATCGATCGGTTCGCTTCAAAAAATTATCTACGGCGTCGTTTTATAGAAAAGCTGTAGCTTTTGACGTAACGCGAACGATCTTTCAGCACCTTTGCCAGCCCCAGATTTTTACGTCCTGTCGAGTACCAAACAAGGTGCTGGCGTATTTTTTTTATGGTTCCGCATCTGCTCGCACCGTATTGAATTACATTACCCCTGTACTCTGTATTTTGTTTGTATAACAGGATAGCAGGTGGTCACAGTGAGGCGAACCATTTGTGTAGGCGTATGGGTCGGCTTTGGTTCAAATTCTCCTCTGTAATGATATCCTTCTATTTAAAAAGAATCGCGTTGTTTGGAACAAAGACGAGGACATAAATTTGATTTATGAGCTCCGAGACATTTGTCATAATTAGTTTGATTAGAAAGAACGATGAGTTTTATTTCTTTAAAACTTCATTATTTCTAAAAAAGCACTTCTGAAATAAAGGCTCCCAGCTGTTGTGAATGTTTAGATAAATTATAATAATTATTTCAGTTGTTTCACAGGTAAATAACGAAGGGAGTCGTAACAATGTTAACTCATTTTCTGTTTGGAACAACGGGTTCTCCCGTAAAATGTCATCGCTACTTAAAGTAGGACAAACCTTTCATTAGGTACAATTATCAAGGCCGGTAATTACCAGGTAAGAGTTACTTTTAGAAAATAACTCGTATTTTGGAGTCACTAGTAACTGCGGATCTTTGTTTAGCGGGTATACAGATAGGATTATATCTGATACTTCTATTAAGTTTTGGCCGAAAGGTTAACTTTCTTATTCCTAAATGTCCGAAGATAATCTTATTTGTTATGAAAGAAGCTTTAGTTAAGTTTACTTGAGCTTTTGTCCATTTTTATGGATCGGGGAGAATGATATTGTGTGAGGGACTTGCGTTTTTGTATTTTTTCTTAACCACCTTTTTAACATCAATGATCAAATGTCAACTCGATTTACCTCAATCGGGTTCTTGGAACACCAAGAACACAAACATCATCATTGGATGCATTCTCTTAAAGATAACAGAATACATATAAAGTAATGGCTATAAATAGAATAGTGTTTACGATTTCTCAAACATCCTTTGTTCGATATTGACAATAGAGGTCTTAATTCCTTCTTCTAAACCTCAACGACAATGATAGCTATGGTGGCTCAACTTTTATGTGTGCCGTTTCAAAAAGCTTGCTTTATGTCTCGATCATCAACAATTGCTTTATTGAACTGAATGCTATCTGAAAAAAATATTTAACAACATAAACTGCAACTAATATGTCCTCAAAGCATAAAGTTGCCTTTGATACCTCTGAAACAATTAGAAAATTAAATTCTGAATAACGAATCGGAACTGCTGTGGCGAACAATTATAATACTCCAGGAAGTTGGCGCAAGTGCCCGTATGCACTATAATAGTGCTCAAAGCAAACTAAAACATTTGAAGCTGTTTGGAACTGCACTGGTAATTGTCAAACGTACATATTACAAGCTTGAAGTGCTTTGAAACTATGTAGAGGATGTGATTGCTTTGGAATATGTTAGGAAACTAATTACAAGCCATTCAGAACTTATTTATGATATCTCTGGAAGAGAAGTCTCGCTAATAAACTCGAGGTTTTTACAAAACATACGATAATCAAAGAGAAAAGTAGATTAGAATATGTTCCATTCCTTTTCTCTTATAAAATAATCTCACAAGCCAAACAAAATTTTAATTACGACCTAACCTTTGCATCTTTCAGAAGGAATTCCTTAAAATACCACGTCACGGTCAAGAAAAGAACGCAAAAGATTATTCTTTTCACCGAGCTTTCTATAGCAAAGAAGTCCAACCGAAGGTTTAGAATAGCGGATAAATGACTCACCTTTTACGATCTGTAAAATAAATGCTAATATGAAAAGTCGGTAATTGGCTGCATGGTCTGCAGGGGTGTAATTACAATCCGCTCAAAAAGAATTGACTCGCCACAGACAATCTTACGGATCGACTATTGATTAGTCAAGAGGTTGAAGAAGCGCGAGTCGCTCGTGACCCAGTTACCTTATTGTCCACCCAAACCACTTAACCAATACTCTAAATGAAGAAAGAGAAACTAACTATATACTTTTGGGCTAAGTTCAGAAGAATCCCAGTAAACAAAGTTGGGGAGTATCTCTTGATATCCCACTCCTTATAAATAACGGTGGATGGAATGGGGTGAGCTTTTCCGCTTAAATTTCAGGATTTTGCTGCTGATAAGGGATTTGTTCTGATGCCAAGATTCTAAGATTTGATCTGTTAAGTGTTGAAGCATTCTAGTTAGCTTATTATTGCTGGCGTGGGTTCCGGTGTCTGCTTTCGTAAAAAAAAAACTTATATCGATATCTCCAACAGAGCTTTGTTTCAATTTTATAATGGATGTAAAAATGTTTTCTTATAGTCAGCACACACCCAATACTTCCTGTTATGGAAAAACTAGTGGGCGGTCAATTATGACCACGCCTGCTCGTTTAAATCACGAGTTTTATGAACTTTCTCTAATTTGGAATCATTTGTGTTGGTGGTTTTGGAATAATAAGTAGAAGAAGTTGACAATATTAGAATAAATGTGACGCTAATAAGCTCAGACCGCTCATATGATGACAAATATGACAGGAATATCAATAACTTATGATTTGGGGTCGCTGTAACTGAGATATCTGAAATACGTTTTTAGTACAACCTCTACAAAAACCTAAGACTGGTTATAAATCAAAGGGAACCACTGGTGCTTGTCAAAATCCGTTACATTTCTTGCTGAAATCGCTGTTTTTGCTGAAACCTTTTGGTAGAGAGCAGTCAATAACTGTACATTTTTCTTTCTCCGTACATGCCCACCATTTGTCTTCTATAGAAGCCAAATGTAATGAAATTTTGACAAATACGGGGCGAAAGCTACTTGTGGGTACTCCTCGCATATGCAGCGGGAGTCGATGTAATAAATCTCGTTTGTCACATGAAACAGTTTGGTTTCCGTATACACCCGGCTCCTGTTACATATTCGGTGATAAATTCACCCTCCAGAAATGCACGACAGTCGAGCCTCGTGGAAATTGAAGATAGAATCCTATAAAAAATAATAAAGAGAAAACGTAAACGAGACAAAATAAGAAAAGAAACAAACCGTGCAAAGGATCGGTTGAGCGCAACTTTTTCATTTGGTAACTTTGATTGCCTTCGTCCTGTGGCACATTGGCGTGCCCATGGAATTTAAATGATCCCGTCGCCTGCATACCTATTTGTTTGGGGTACTTTAAAATGCATTATTTTTGTTGGTGGGGGTTATTAAGTTTGAGCTTAATCTGCTGTTATTTAAGACCCCAAAGTTGTTTTTTGTGGTTCTAAGCAAATTTGAAGGGAGGCGCGTTTTGTTGGCCATAACTTGTTTCCGGCTTGTTGGGCTCCGTAATTTGGCGGATTAAAACGTTTGCTGAGTGTTACACCAGCATAGGACTGTAAGCTTATTTTAACAGGTGTAATTACCAACCTTAAGACCATCACACCACATTTAATGAGAATTAGACTTATTTTATTGCTGAAGCTCTGTAATGTTAGACTTCTTAATGTTTCTGCATAGGACTGTAAGCTTATTTTAACAGGTGTAATTCCCAGCCTTAAGACCATCACACAACATTTATTGAGAATTAGACTTAATTTTATTGCTGAAGCTCTGTAATGTTAGACTTCTAGAGTGTTTCTGTTTAGATCTAATAACGTGTTCTGAATCCCACCAATGTCTTTTTTCGCTCTTTAACTAAAAGGAACAATTCGTAAAAGTTTCCTAAGAGACGCCTTTGAATCTGAATTCTTTTCTTTAGTCTGCATCAGGATTTTGAACGTTATTTCCACTGTCATACGACTTAAATTTATATAAATCATATTCGTATGTCAAAAGAGACCTAGAATTAACGAGTCTCCGAACCTGTTTTTTTATTTGTTGGAGTTATTTTTTTTCTCCCCGTCTTTTGTGTTGGTATATTTTATCAGGCATGCTGAATCTCATTTGAGTTGTTTCGTTTGTCATATTTTTTGCTAACAGATATGTTTTTACTGTTGGGTTGAAAATATTTGTAGGTAATAGAGTTGATGTTACTTGTTTTGAGCAAACAGCGGAGCATCGATCAAACAAATGCTTGGTTCAATAGCTGCAAGCTGCATAGTTTCAAGAATTAACACTTGCTACGCTAGGTCACTTGATTCTCGTTACAAAAGCACCGTGAATTTTTATTGCAGTAACGAGCGCTTTTGCATGTATAATGAGTGGAGTTTTAAAAGGAAAACTCTTTCCGTAAATATTATGCTTGTTCGCAACAAAAATTGCAAAGTGGGTGTTATTTATGATGAGGTTTTTATAAAGTTGAATAATTAATGGAATTCATATGAGTTTAGTATCACTAGAATCCTTTTGTTGCAGGTCCAAATAAATTCTGAACAGATTCGGCTGCTGCTGGCAAAAGAGACAATTCTTAATTTTTTTTTTGTCCTAAAGTATACGTTTAGAGACATAACATAAAAAATCTCATTGTAAACAAATTGCTGAGTCTACAATAACGCCGCGTTTTAAAACTATAACTTAAAGCACCTCTTCCTCGCCATTGTTCAATATTTTCTTTAATTATCAGTTGAAAGAATGTGGCTTCGAATGCCACAGCGACTTCACTATTCCAATGAACATATTGTGTTGGTAATTTTGGTACAAAACGAAGTGTTTCGAGTTCACTGAATACATTCCTGCTTGATCACGATTTGAATTGAGGCTTCGTGCCGAAACGCTGGTCACTGCTTGCTCTTGTGTGTTTTGTAAACGGTATTTAAAGGCATGTGTGCATTTTGGAAGGGAAAATAGACGTTAATTAATTTATATAGGTAATGTAGTTTGGGCTGCTTTTATTCGGTTTGTTTTTTTTTTTGAGCTTTTCGCCTGATAAGTGTAGAAATTGGGCGTTAAGGTTAATGTGGAAAAATGCATGAAATTCGTTTTTAATTATATCCACCATCCCATTCAAGTTCTAATTGATATCACCCAATACAAATACATAAAAATGAGGAGGCCTATACTCGGCAGTGGGTGGAATAAGGCTGCCAATGATGACAATGAATACAAATACAACAGATCATTATTACCAAATTAAGCAAAACATAAATACACACATTTTTATTCATGATTCCAACAAACGACTCGACAACGAATTCATTAGACGCAAGGAGCGACATTATTTTGAATTCGTAATTGACGAAGACCTCACCTTCTAGTTGTGTCTTCAAGTTTCCACGACATCGTTACGTATTCAGACTCTGCTTAGCTTTAAACTGTTCTCGACGAAATGGTTCCATGTATTTCATTAGTTTAATTGATGCTTTTAATAGCTTTTGTAAACAGCTACGCCGCTAGACTTCTACAGAAAGATGTGGGCGGTGCTTATACAAAAATTGCTGGAGTAATCTGATTTCGCTTTACAAAAGCTTCTGTAGTTTTAGTTTTAAACAAACTCTGGATTAAAGTCGTGATTTATTTATAGGTTTTGTTTGACTGATTTTATTTTTATATGTAGTCGTTTACGGTTTTATGAGTCGTTTAAAGTTTTAAGCTGGCATTGAAGATATGGTTCATGATTTACTGCTTTGCTTTAAATGAATGGATAAAATTGGATATGAACTATGATGCAAAATTGAATTTGTTTTTTTCTCTTAATCCCTTTTTAACTATGTGTTTGAAATATACCTAAGCAACCAGTTATTTTTATTTATAGTTACTTTTCTTTTACTTTACAGTTACTCGTATACCTTTCCTTCGAAATCTCGCATCCTTTCCACTAAGACCTCGGCCATAAGATTGAAGATATAGAACTCTTGAAATTATCTCCAGGTCCTCCAGGCAGTTCTAAGAAGCGCTCTGAAGAGACATATAATCAATCTTTCCTTTACAAACAATAAACATTTGATACACCCACAATCTGCCGAGTCTCATTCTACCTTGTAATTATAGAAACATAAATCATAATGAAAACACCAGAATTTTTCTTTGCGCACAGAATTAAATGAAGACAAATCATTTTTTCTGTAAATGGGCGGTAAATTCTTAATTCCGGACGTACAAACCGTCCTATGGCTAATATTAAACTTTGTAATCTCCAGGTTCTTATTGTTTCGAGAATGTATTGTCTCGAAACTTGGCTTTGAAAGCTTCTGGCGGCGAAAAAGCATTATTACTTATACTTTGCAGCAAGCAAGTCACGTTTTAAACTCCAATACCGTTAATAAAGATGACTTGCTAACATAGTGGAGGTGAGGGTCAGAGGACCCTCACCACCTTAATGACTCTTCAGAATTTTTACGGCTTGCCTGACAAATCACCAAAAAGTATTTCGACCCTGACTTGACATTTTGCGACACAATCCAATCGGAGTTGGAATAAATTTGACGTCGGGCAGCGTGTATATCACCCAATTTATGCCCAAACAGGTCATTAGATTCAGTCGCCAACATCAATGGAGTTCCAAAACGATTCTACCTTTGATCCGGGCCCTTATAAATTGAGCTTAATAAGCTCTTCAGGTATGGGACGTATAATTTATAGCGAGATGAGTGCAAACATAAAAAAATAGCAGAAACGTGGGCGGACTGTATAATCAGTTCCCTGACCCGACTGGCGTGAAATTAGCACGAAATATGTTAATTTTATCCGTCTGCTTTGAAATAAATAGGGACCAATTAAGTTATCTTGTCTAAATACCTTATCCTTATAAATATTAACCCTGAAGGGTAAATAAAACAGGCTCCTAGTTGGTTTGACAAAAAATTAAGCTTGATAAAGGTTCTGAATAAAATATTTTTAAACATGCCATTTACCTCGCTAAGTTCACGACAATTTAGAGAAATACGGCTCGTGTTTATTAAGTAGGGACTTTGAGACGTCAGACTACTAAGTTCTGCATTATCATGGTTCGTAAGTACTTTATGGTGAGCTCGTAAAACAAAAGTGGATAGTCCTATTAAAAATTGTAAAAATCCTCCTTAACGAAGTTCCTTATAACTTTGAAGACGCCCAACAATTATAATTAGTTGAAGAAGTTAAAATTTTCTCTTCTGAAAATTAGAATCGGACGAATTTTTGTTCAAAGTCGTGTTCCCTTTGAGACCGTTGAAATGAAATTACATGGTTATTTTCAATTCAACGTAGAACCGAATGAATGAACGACTAAACGAACGAATTGAATCATATTTATAAATTTGCTTTTCTCGTTCTTTGTATAGGTTGCTGAACGAATCCTTTGGTCAATTATAGAATTCCTAATTGCAATATTACCATAGTCGATAGAAGCAACGTTGTTTTCACAAAGACAGTTCTTTTTCATTTGTTTCACTCTGCAGTTTGTGCAAATTATTTCTGCTATCGGTTGCATAGCATGCATTCTAGGGAGCACTCGTAAATGAAGTTAAGCGTTAAATATACTACAAACGAACATGTTAATCACACTAAATTCCCTGAGACATCGCTTGAAATACCGCTTATCTTGTAAGCCAAGCCATAAATGCAATGTCGCCACACAATCTGTCTCGGCGTGCCTTACGTAATGCTGGCAATAAACTCGAGACAACAAGAAGATGGGGGAAAACAGAGTTAGGCTAAGCAAATATTACTGCATAACCCTGTTTTAGATAACCTAAGTAAGTCAGCGCAACTAGTGGCTTAGAGCAGACCGGAATACTTGCGGTCAGGCCGCTGCTTGCGACACTCTTAACCAACAGGTTGTAAATGCATCTAGAAGTTGGTGTATTAATACGATATTAATGTTAAGTTATATACTCCGAAGTTAGTTATTGTGGTTGGAAACGAGGTAAAACATAGTTAAAAGTTAATATTGTTCTTGTGAAAGCTGCGAAACGAAGAAGGAAACGTGGTGAAAGAACATTGGATTTTGAACATTTATATGGACGATTTGATTATCTCACCTGAATTAATAAACTTCTCTTTTATCTTCAAAACATATTCATGCCCGATATATTCAATCCAAACAGCTCAATCTCCTGAACTCAACGTTTTAAACATAACACACGTCCCCTAACAAGCGAAAAGTGGATCTCATCAGTGCCAAAGAAAATATTCATAACGAATCCAATTCATAACGGTTGTGAAGATTCTCGCTCAGCACTTTAATACACTTGACTTTCCTTAGAACCTTATTCGATGTCACAACTCTAAACGATGGATTTTATCGTAAACTTGAGAGACGTTGATTGGGATCGAGTGCTACTTGAAGGTTCAGGAACTTTGGGAACGTTACAATTATGGTATCAAAGTGATTTGGACCGTTTGTTATGAAGGTCTGTACCATCGTACCGTGAAAAGTTTCTAGAAAATGATCATTATTATTGAAATGTAAAAAGTTGCGATATTTCTGATGCAAAAAATATCATACTAACGAACAATAATATTATGAAAAAGTTTAACTCTTAACTATATCTAGTTAAGAGTTTACTGGAAAACTGCTAACCGGATTGAAACGAAACTTATCAAATAACCTGGTCTTAATTCTCACACAATATATAAAATCAACAGGAACAGATCCCGCTGGAGTGCTCTTGGGACTGGGACACACTTATTTAACATTATCTGATGGAGATAGCTATTTTCATATCTTGTTCGCAATGCGATATGCTTTTTATAGTCCATGTTATTCTATTCGGGATGAAGACAATACATTTATTCAGACTGTCTTGTACAATTACCTTTTCCGCTGAAAAGTATCGTTCCGGCTGAAACCATTTGCAGTTTCATATCTAATTAAAAATGCTTTAAATTAAAAGCTTAATTTACAAGTATGCAATAATAAAGACAATAATTATCTTGTAGAATAAGTATTCTACAAGATAATTATTGTCAAAAAACACTTCCTGTCCAATGCTTCTGTCTCCGTCGAGAATGGCGCGGTGTCACCGAGGCGGGAAAAAACAAAGCATCATGGCTCCGTTACTAAGTGACGGAGATGGATAAAAAAAATGCTGCGCCAACTTAATTGAGTGGAAAAAAATTGCTTTTGATGTACATATAAAAATATTAAAAGTTTAAACAACTTGAAAGCGAAGACCTCGAGGGCACTTTTGTAGTATCTTGCTTGTTTACTCGTGTTCTTCTGTGGCTAGGTGAAGGAGGATAAATCAAAATCATGTTATCTTTCAATTTAATTTCGTTTCCGCTGGCAAAATTAACATGTCGTTTTGATTAAATTTATAATTTGCATTTGACATCGGAATAACGAGCGATATTGAGTCACTCGTTTATACTGAGGTGTAAATATCTGATATTTTGATCAAAAAAATAATTTTAATAAAAATACAGCACCCCAATACTTACAAAAAACTCATCCGCCCATATTCATATTTTTTTTAATATTTGATCAAGGAGGCAGTATGCCGATGAGGTCGGCTTCAAAATGGCCGCCAAGCTTTTGCAAATAAATCACTCGTTTCCCTCCTTGCTTTATGTCGGTTTTTTGGTGGCTTCTTATTTCACGACATTATTTTAGTTAGGCATTTCGGTCGCTTCGATGACATACCTATTGTGCGATTGACCGTAATTTATTATTCGGTTTAGTTCCTAAATGTTGACTCATGATATACTTAGTAAGATGTTGGGAAACACATCAAAAGTGAGTTTAGAAAAACCATTGCATATTTCTTGCAGTGATTTTTTTCCCCGAAAAACTTTAAAACGCTTCGTTTATTTTTTTTACATATTCCGCATCCTGGTCACTGTCATGCCCATAATCCATTAAGCGTGAAGTCAATAGAATATTACATTATTTTAGTTTCCCTAGTTTTAGTCACCTCCATGCATACAGATTACCATCTGTAATTTATATGATGTATATAATAAAAATATTTTATTCTATTCGCGCTGCTAAATACTGAAGCTTTCTTCCTTATTTCCTCCTCTTATATTGTTATTTATAAATAAATTTACTTTAATTATTTGCCTCGTGCCTCTTCTTTAGGTACATTAAATTTAATATTAGCTAATTTATCCACTCCCTCGTCGTCATACCTAACAGTGAAAGTACCAATGAATTTAAAATTCGTAGTCGGAAGTAATTAACTATTTCAACCGTTTTACTGTGAAATACATGGCTTTATATTCATAGAAGATGACTTTCCATAACCAAAACTTTATTCAAATCCACTTAAGGACAGCATCCGAAACGGTTTAACACAAATAATCACAAATCGAATGCCGGATTTGGAAAATTGCAAACGTGAAACCAATTTCCGTAAAGTCGCGCCTGCTTATGGTGTATCATGGAGGAATAGGGAAGCAAACACCATCGTCCCGTTTCGTCGTTATAAATAGCTTTAATTTGAAGGGGCTGTGAGTCTGTATCATGAATATTTATGTAATAAAAATAAACAAGTGTCTGAAACGTTATTATACGTGTTTGTAAGTTATGACGACGCGACGTTGAGAGGTAATTTCACGCTCGTCTGCCGATGATAGGGAAATTAGATGGATTAGTCTTTTCATTAGACTTCATCTTTTTTAAGTTATGGTTATCGATGTTTCGGTAATTGAAGGCTTTAAGTAGACTACTACTTAAAGCCTTCAATTACCGAAACATCGATCTTAGGACTACCTAAGATGGAATTAACAGCCAGTAATATAAGGTAGAATAAAGGTTTCCACAACTGCTGAGCTTAAAACTCTTTTTCAAGAGTTTTTTTTGTAGCTAAATCACATTACATAATACATAGTTTCGCATCATTATTTTTCCTAAATACTAAACACTATCTAAGATTCCTTCGAAGTATTCAAATCTGAATCTTGGGCTTAGTAATGGAAATATTTCTCGAACTGTACTTACATACCCTGATTTTGTTTCATAAAATGAACCTAGCCTTTCACAATACAAGTTCAAGCATTACATTAAAATCTCTGATAAAGCAAGCTATCCTCTAAATTTCTAAAATATACTAGATGTTACTGTACGTCCCTAAATAAATTACCTGTTATTGAACCAGCGATCCAGATAGGTAGATATCGTTGATTTACTGCGGTATGCATTCATAAATATTACCACTGTTTTGCGGGTAGGTCAAATTGCTGTTTGCTCTCTTGTTTATCTAATACTGACTATATTTCGCTTTAGAATTCAACTTCTAAAGTTGTAAAACTGACTTTCAGGATATTGGCTACGTACTATACCTTAAAATCGGTAGCAGAATAACCATTGTTCTGCATCCTTCCATGTGCTTAAACTGCAGTCACCACTCCTTTAGACAAGATGGGTGATTATACCAAAAGCTTCCACTTCACTTCTTCTTAGCTTGTCGATGGCAATCTAAATGGATTTGGCCCGAATGCGGCGACGTGTTTGGCGCCATCACTAGCGTCCATCAATTCCTGTAACGTGCAGCTGACAGGACACGTAGGACATAAAGTGTCCCATCGTTTGTGGTGCTGCACCACTGCTCCCGGCGTGAGCATACTGTCTATCAAGTGCTCAAAAGCTCCACTGACTTTAGTCTATCTTCGATTTGAATGCTAAAACATGATAAAATTTCTATGGTGTTATATTACGGCAGCGAATAATAAATAGCTGTTTCCCTATAAGTTATGAATAGCAAGTATGGGAAAACGGGTTCCTGCGGTGGCCAGGTGGGTTGCCATAGCAACGAGTTTCTATTTACGCTCTATTGATCTTTAAACTCGGTACAACTGTGTACAATCAGTGTTAGTTTGCGCAATGCTTAGTCATTCGATATATCGATAAGTTAACAACTGTACGGTAAAATAAGTAACGTGATGGAGGTATGTAGCTCATTCCCATTCCCTTTATTGTTTTTTAAACGTTTTTAACGAAAATATGGTCTCACTAGTCCAACATATACATTTTGGAGTCTCATAACGAATGTCATTGAAGTCAAACAAGTTAGTCCCAATTAAATCATAAATAACTTCAAACGTTTATTGATAACAATTTACAAAGGCATTTTACATCTCTATCGTTTTCTTAAAAGAAACAGCAAAGTTCTGCAAAATAATACAAACAGTAGGTTTTGTTAGTTATTACCTCGGAGGCTTTGGACTAAATAAGGGTACGTCTGGCTGACTCCAACTCTGATTACTGACCCTCGAGACCTCAAATAAACCCTGTTTCTAATTACTATAACGTTGAAATGTACAGCCATTTTATTTAGTAAGGTAATAAAACGTCTGCGTCTGGATCTAATAACCGTCATTATTATAAAGTTTATGGTAGGAGAACATTGTAAGATATTACGTTCAATTTTAATTGGAACATCTTTAGAAGTATCATGCTTTTGTTCAATTAACTGTGTAAAAACAACATGGCGGTGAGAGCCAGAGCTCAGTGGTAACCACGAAGATCAACTAACTGCAAACTGGTTTAGGATATAACCACACTTTTGGAGTTAACCATGTTCAACTGAGGGTGGTTTGTCTTAGTTCGAATAGAGTTTCTTCTCACTAAAAGTAAGCCGGGGAGCTTAATATACACAATTAATAATGTAATAAAAAATTACAGGGTAGTAGTTTATATTAGAGAAAGTTTAAACTTAGTGAACACAGAACCACCGTTTCAGGACGCTAACTGCATTATATCCTGCTTGGGTTCTACGGCAATATTTTCAGTCTATCGTTCCCCATCATACCAAAATCTAGAACACTTTTATAACAAACTGCAAGGCGTAATATCTTCTCTTCAGTCGTACGCTAACATTATCTTGATAGGTGATATGAATGTTGACATCAAATCAGGTTCTAGTGACCGGCACGCTAATGGCTATTTAACTCTTACCGCCACTCTCGGACTACTTCCTGCGCATTCTCTACCGACCAGAGTTAACAACTGTCTAGATCATATAATGCTTAAATCTAAGAAGACTTCGACTGTGCTAGTCCTAGACTCCCACGTTACTGACCACCAGCTTATTTGTTTGTTTCTGCCCCTCAATTCCAGTTCGGGATGTAATGGGCAAAGAACATCATCACTGTTTGATTATGAAGCTATTCGTAAAGAACTAGACAACATCGATTTCAGCCCCATCTTAACTTCTACAAACACCAATCAAGCAACTAATCTGTTAATTAATAATATACAACGTGTGATTACTAATCACACCCGAATAACCAGAACACATAAAAAATGCAGGGTTCTAAAACCGTGGAGCACCGGCCTGGTTCGTTGTCTTAGAAACCGAGATAGAATGAATATCGAAGTCAAGCAAAAGCCTGACGACTCCATACTTAAAATAACATATGCACGGTATAGAATTTTTTTTAATACCTTAATAAGAATGTTGAGACGAGCATTTGAAAAGGAAGAATTTCTTAAAGCCAAAAATAACCTTAAAGCAACATGGAAAGTGATTAAATCTACCACGAATACTAATGCTGAAACTAGATCCCCTCATGAACTCCTGCATGATTCAGTTGACGTTAAAGCATCGGCAAACAAAGTCAATGAGTTCTTTGTCAATATAGGTACAAATCTAGCGTCGAAAATTAGAGCCAGCACCATTACCACTGCTGTAGCACCACCACCCAGTCAATTACTTAACTCTCTTGTAATCCTCCCTGTGGATGAGGAACAGGTAGGTAGAATTATCCATGACCTCCGTAATGACTGCGCTACGGGGTGGGATAACATTCCAGCCAGAATTATCAAGAGTTCGAGTTCTACCTTAACCCCCGTAGTCACTCATATTTGTAACCTGTCCATAAACTCTGGAATCTTCCCTGAAGCTTTTAAGACAGCCGTCGTGCATCCTATTTATAAAAGCGGGGGCAGAGACAGAGTTACAAACTATAGACCTATTTCTGTTCTGAGTACGCTTACAAAAATACTGGAGAGAATTCTGAACAATTGCCTAGTCAGCTTTCTGGAAAAACATAAATTAACAGCTCAAAACCAGTACGGCTTTAGACCTGGAATTTCTACGGAGGATGCCGTTGCTGCTTTCACTAACAGCCTGGTAAGCAAGCTAGATGATAAACTGAACTGTTACGGCATCTTCTTAGACTTAACCAAAGCTTTTGACACGGTCTCTGTCCCTCGACTTATTTCAAAGATAGAAAGCTTAGGAGTACGTGGAATAACTCTCAAATTATTTAAAGACTACCTCCGTGATAGATCCCAGTGTGCTCTCATTGATTCAGTCACTAGTTCATATAAAAAGCTCACTTATGGCATCCCTCAAGGTAGTATATTGGGACCGTCACTTTTCCAAATATACATCAATGATGCTGCAAGTTCTCCATCCCTAATTGCGAAATTTTCTCTTATGTAGACGATACGGATACAAAAACTGGGAGCGAGCCAGAGATAGAAGAGAATACTCGCTTCGGTTAATAATGGAATGGCTGTCAACTAACTTGCTGACGTTAAATCTAGATAAGACGAAACTAATCAGGGTCTACCGCCCACAATTAATAACCCCATCCTCTTTTTCTCATAAAACCAAAGCCCACACTTGCCCCCCTCATCAATCAGTAGGTTGTAACTGTCTTGCTCTCACTACAGTCCCCCTGGGAGTGATTATTGATGAAAAACTTAGTTGGGATGCGCATATAGAGGCACTAGAATCAGAAGACTAATACTTATATATTTTTAAATAACTCGGACCCTCCGCTAATTCTGAAACTCTGACTCTTGGATACCTCAGCCTTTGTCAGTCTATCATTATGTACTGCATCCCGGTGTGGAGCGGTACTTACAAAACCGCAATGGTTCCCGCAAAACGTGCACAACAAGCAGTCCTTAAAGTGATGCTTTTTAAACCCAGAGACTACCCTACTAATCAGTTATATTCTGAGGTTGAAGTTCTCGCAGTAAGACAACTACATGTCCTTCGTTCAGTCCTGCGGAGACACTCCAACCTTCCATTAGATAAAAATCTGCTTCTGAGACGCCACGGTTTCCCTATATGTAAAATAAACCCCTGTCGTTTTGCATTTACATGTCGAAAATTGTTGGCTCAGAGTTCACGCATGTATAATAAAATTAAAATAAACCATTCCGTTGTACAGATATAACTTACATGAAATTAAAAATAAATTAAGAAAATGGCTCTTATCTTTAACTTATGATGGAACAGAAAATCTTCTGGCTATAGAATCATAACTTTATCAAACCTGCCTTGAAGGAAAGCTTACTTAAACACACACACACTTCACTTACACACCTCCCTATACAAACACTACACACATATACACACTCTTAAATACACAACCCATTCATTCCATTTGCTGTGTTAACAACCACTGTAAACAAACAGAAAAGTCACGGTTGTATTATATAAAGAGAAGCCGCAAAATCTCCGACTCCTAAGATACAGGTCTGCGTACCTAGTTTAGAAGCTCGGAAAGCTGACAATAATTTTAAACTTGGTAGTACAACCTCAAGTTTTTATGTACTAATAAACTTATTATTTTAGTTGTCTTTGACATATCTCGAGACCCCGGGGTCCTGGACCTTTGAAAGGCGTACTAGGGGCCGAAGCCAACTCGCAGAGGCTCTTTACACAATTATAAATGATGAAGAGGCACCAACCGACGCTTATCCCTGTATGCATCATGCAAGTGCACCCAAGGACAACCCCCGATTGGTGCAGGAATATTGCAGAACATGGAAACAAAATATACTGGGAAATGGGTTTGGGTGGCTATAGTGGATCGGTTACCTTGAACTATGGAAGATCTATGTCCACTGCATGATCAATGATATTTATAATATTCACGGATGAAATGGCAGGGGGTGACTTGCACACTCATTAATGGGCACCCGAAAACGTCGCTAGCACATATGACATAGTGTCGTAGCGACAATGGGGCAACATGTCCTGAGGTGCGGTCAAGATCCCTACCAGCATCTTACTGAAATACTTCCTTCCTCCGAGCACGTTTGCTCTTGCGAATCTTCACTCAAGCCAGCCAATAAAGGCAAGAATGAGGTGGGAGCTCTGTTCCTCGTCAGTGTGCACTCCAGCCGGCCAATAAAGGCAAGCCAGAGGTGAGGAACAAGACTTTTCCCGGGAGACAGGGTCCGTGGGGTCGCTACTGCCCAACAGCTCGCCACATGCCCTGCGGGTTCCTGTGTCTCTCTTGGTCTGGCTCCTCACCCTGGACCTGATCCGGCAAGGTATACTCTTCCGTCACAGACCTAGAGTTTAGAGCGCGCAAGCACCACCACGACGTCAACGTAGAGATACGGCGGTGGGGCGATTATTATTATTAATATGCGTCTTTAGTTTCGCAAGAAACTCATCTAAGAAACCGATTAATGTAAAGCTAATTAATTTGATCACGTCCTAATTTGGGATAATTTCCCATGAGAGGGAATTTTCTTTTAATAATGCCTTGATTAATGTTCCCAACGAAATTTAATTTCAGCAATAAAATCGTCTTTATAATTAATTACGTGTGTATTTTACTTGTCGATTCTTATTAGAACGATCTACGTAATAAGAATGCTGAAGTTGCTTTATCTCTCGTTTCTTTAGAAAGGAAAGCACAAGTCCAATCAGTGGAATCTCTAAAAGTTACAATCTTCATGTCCAAGAAAATGTAATACTGAGAGATTATACAGGTATAACGAGGAGCATTACTGCGGGAATTTTCCGAAATTCGCCAGTCGAGAAGCATCTGCGACTAACGCGCGGACGCCCGAATTTTAGGGAGAAAATTGTTAAGGCAATTCCCATCCCTGGAGCGCTGATAACGAAATCGAGTTCCGAGTTTTTACAGGTGTTCCGAAGTAAAATGGGTTTTGTTTGGCTAACGGAAATGTTAATACGGTGTGGCTCGGGACCCAGGCTGGGACCCGCAGGGTTGACAGTGGTCTGCAGCCCGGAGTCGGGTCCGATGATAAATGATCGAGAGACCGTGTAGTGGGTGTTTTTAATCTTGTTTTTGGGGATGTAGACTGAATAGCATGTTACAAGAAAGTAATCTATTTTCTTTACACTGAAATTGTCATGTCAGCCAACACCAGGAAAACCACTTTCTAAGCCGACATATAACATTGTCTTCGTCATGTTTTTCTTGCAAACATTTCTGTTTAAAATCAATTGTTTTCGTTCCCACAAATCTTTGCGCACCAAACTACCAACCTTGAATCTTGTTTATTCACGGGTTCCTGAATAAATGTAGTAAATGTTTCCGGAATAAAAAGTAGTCCACCTCTAACTGGGGTCGCAGGTACCTACCATTTATTCAGTTAGCCAGTTTCGGCAGAACATAAGTTTGTTACTAGACTTAGCTTTATCGAGTTAACTGTTTATTGTGGACTTACGCAGACGTTTTCGGTTTCTGGATTCAATTAAAATAATTCTAAAGTTTTTTCGAGGTATCTAATCGAATTAAGTAGCAATTAAGTTGGTCGCCGCGTCGTCCTAAGCACCTAGCAGGGTGTCGTCATGGACAAGATCTGAATTTAGATCATTTTCAACAGATAAAATATCTACGCTTTGAGATATTTTTATCTGCCATCATTACGGCGTCTATGTCGATACTGCCAGAGTCAATTTCATGGCTTCACTGTTAAAATGAACTCAATTATTCTTGCATGTTCCATAGATACACGATGCCCAGCCATTGTGTACGCCCTTCAGCTACAGTATACCCTGCTCCCGATTCCCTCGACAGTAACAAATGTAAAAAACGACAGGACTTTGTATAAGGTTACTAAATTTTCCCGCGAAACTAATTTGATTCCAACAAAGTGTCAAAAACATGGCGCACCGACCTTTGTTTTGCTGGATATTATTTATAATGGTACTTCTGTGTGCGCTGTTAGCTTTCACGACAAATGGGTAATGTAAAATATAGCATATTTGTGTAATTTGAGACAATTTATTATGTGCCTTGTGATACGGAAATGAAAATGGTACCTTTTGGTACCTTTTCTACGCGTATTTAGATAGAAGCAAAAGAAAATCTTATATTTTAACAATTTTCATGTTAAAATTCCCCGCCTTTTACTAAACCTCACACTGCAATGAACACAGCAAAGTACGTTCGTTCGTACGTACATTTAACGTTTTCTTGAATATTGGATCAAATACCGCTGGACCACTATCGGTCGGGAATCGCCTTGGCATTCGGAATATTGCTCCATTTTATCTCGACTATCTAATAATGCTCTTACTTGAGAGATTCTTAAAAATATGTTAAACTTTTTACAGAAGAGTTAGATTTAAAAGAAGTAGGTATTCAACGGGCGAAGCCACAGAGTTACTTTGAATATGTTATATAATCCGTAGTTATAGATCAGTATGTATACGATTTCACAGAACCGGTCGAAGTGGAGGTGCTTGGGGGAGGCTTATGTCCAACAGTGAACGTCTATCGCCTGAAATGAAGATGAGAAAACTGACAGATTTCATAAAAACTACCAAAATCTATCGTTAAATCGAGATGAATGCTTTAAGAATACGGACCCTAGTTACTATGTTTGTAATAAGACGAATAAAAGATAACAGCGGAGTCTCGACGATAAAAGTTAAATTAAATTGAGCTATTTGTTCAAGTGTAGAACGAGACGTAACCTCGCCATCTTTATTTGATTTTAGCAGAAAGCGCAATGTTTTATCAACTGTGACCTCCGAACTAATATTGTTTACTTGTTTCACTTCAGTGTTAACTTTAAAAAGTTGCCAACTTAATAATGATGGTGTACCAATATTTGGATCAAACAGACTGTTAAATTGACCATGAGCTAAAAAGTAGGGGCAAACCGGCTTTGAAAACACCTGTACCCTAATTGTGTAACACGCTTTCAACGAGAATCCGAGGGTTTGAAGGATATTCCTAACCCATTGCTTCATAGGTTTAATATATTCGTCTGCTCAACAACGTAAACAACGCAATGAACGTAGCTGAACTGTCAAAATGAAACACATCGCAATCAGTTGTTATTTTCTGTGTGTAACGCAATTACCCCCGCAGGAATCTTCTTCATACCAGTATAATTTAAACAATAATCTTTTTTTTTTCAATGTGTTTTCATATAACATTTTTCTTCGTAAACATGATCTGTCCAATTCCACTCCAAACTTCCGAAAAATACCGCGGTTCCCCAATGTTGCCATCCCACAATAATACCTAATCGATCGTCTGACGTGCCCTATCTGTCAGATGTCAAACAGATATTGTTCCGTGATTAGTTTTGACATCTCAACGATCAGTCGGGTCGTTACTAACAATCATCTAACAATAGGAATTAGAGCTACTATTGTTCTGCTTTTAGACATTGAATCATAGTGTAGCACTATTATTAGCAACGGTACTTAGATGTACTGTGGCCGCTTGAGAAAATAGATTTAAATGTTATAGGTAACACGATGCTGCCGCATTTAAGTAAGCTCGATAATGACTTATTAATAACTTAGTCACGATGCAGAATGCGAAATACAGGAATGGATTAAATGACTTCCATACAAAATGGCATATTATGAAGACAATGTGTCCAATGTGCATCGTTTTCCTTTCTACGCAGGTTTTGTCTGACAAGATTACTATCTTCAATCACTTCTTTTTTTTAATATTTTTTTACTTCGAAATAAAAATTATGCAATGCATGAAAAATATAAGTCCTTACATTGTTGGATTACATGAACGTTTAATAGCTGATACCAAATCAGTAATTAATTCAAGTTCAACTTGTTTACAATTGCTATAATATGCTATCTTCAAAAAGACAAGGTAACTTACTCGTATCTATCAGCGCACGCCATCGATGCCTGAGGGAGCTATAACACAAATGTATTAAAATTATTACTACTAAAGCACTTTAGAGAATTCTCTTTGTTTCCAAGGCTGTCAACTAACACCATTGTGTATTGTTTTGTACTCAGTCTGCTAATTCTGTCCAAAGTCAAGGCTCAGTGCTAATTATTTTCGGTCTAGCGCGTCTGGTCTACAGTTCGTTGACTTATCGATTTAATCGATACAGTAACAGGCTAACAAAGCTGGTATTTTAGGGTTCCGTAGGCCAATAACAAATTGAAATCGAATGTTCTGAACCCCCTTCCTTTATGACTGAGTACGAATTATATAACCATGAAAAATATGTATTACAAAAATTTGCAGCTTTTGAATAGTTAGGATTCTATTTAAACCTCCACTAAGTAATTGTTTCTTGACTACGGAACCGTAGAAGCGTGTCCAATATGCTGGTTTTTAAGACTTAACTAATATCAAAGTAGACCACCCACCGATTTGCATGGCTTTGTTATATCTATTTATGGGAAAACGGATCTAAGCTGTAGTGTAACGTAGGTAGCCGGCATTAGAGAGAAATAATAGTAGGCTTAGCCGGATACCGTGGTATTGCATCCGCATTTGTGAATTAGAATATATCGGGAATTGAAGTTACTGTTACTTGAACAGGAATACTCATTGTAACTCCTTTAATATTAAACATTTATCGCCGAAATGTCGAATATATCCAGCTCCATTATACGACTTACGGAGAACTCAATATATTTTCCCGTTTCCAATTACATTGCACACGTATGCAAGTAGATACTGAGAATTTAAATGAGTTTCTTCATTGTGATCGTCCCCTACAGTTCAAAGGACGAGGTAATGCTTCGGGACATCGTTAGCGAAACACGAGCTTGCTTTGACTTAGATTGTCGGAAAGTGAAGATAAGATAGAAACAATATGATGAAACGAAACATTTGGCGTAAAACATTCAAAAGAAACAAAAAATTTAGCGCTTTAATTAGTAATTTCGTTTGTTAAAACCTCAATTTACATTCCACCAAATGATACAGCACCAAAAAACATGCAATCCATAATTAATTAAAATAACAGAGAGCGACGCCATGACACTTTTGTTAACAGTGTTGTCACACGAAAAAATGTAACAATGGCCGCTGTCAGAATTATTAACATGGAGTTGTGTCATTTCAGTGTCGTATTTATTCGTAGAAATATCACTGGAAAGGTTATGGAGCTGACTTATTCAGCATATTTCCTAGTATAGTATTCATGAATCAATTTTAATAATCTAAGTAGATTATTATATAGAAGAAAAAAATATGGAGTGACAGATAAGAATGGACATTTTCCGTTGATTTCAGCATTTCCGAAAATCGGACTAATGTCATCGTTTTAAATGTATACTAGCTTTTTGTGAAATAAATGTGTTAGCGTTAATTATTGTGCCTATTTGGGCTCACTCACAGTTTCACAGTAGGTAGAATCCATTAAAAATTTTGCTTGCAAATAGCTACTTTTACACTGATGAAAAATGTTTTCCATCATTTGTGAAATGGCTTGTTTTAATTTTAAATAATACTACTTATTGGGCTTATAACCAATCGCCTCCAATCGATATTATTGCATTTTCCATTGAGAATATCTGTCTGCCTGGCCGTGCCAGGAGCCATTGTTGATTCATTTATTTCCCCCATAAGTTCAGATTTACAAAATGTAATTGGAAACACGTATATTGGATGATTTAATGGTCATCGATGAATAAAAGCTCTAAAATTTTATGTCCACGTAAATCATTGAACTCTAATGGGCGCCATTGCAAAAACGAGTTGTTTTATGAAAGTTTTTAATTTATACCCGTTGTTTCAAACGTGTCCCGGGTGCTAAAGGACGGATGTGGAAGTATCAGACGATTATTGAGCAAGGATGGTCGTGTTTTTCTTTGTCTTGTTCTTCCTTATTTTCTGTTTTTTGGTTCCTCATCAGTATTATTTAATGGTTTCTGTTATCATTACTTTTAGATATACTTTGGCATATACATATTTTTTGAGCACCGGATTTTCCCAGCTGCGCATGTCCTTTACAAGTTCTTGAGTAAGCTCTAATGAATCCGTTGCAACCAATGGCTGTCAACTGTTGCATTAAGTCTGTTACAGCGTAACTCAACGTCAACCAGTCAATTACGGAACGAGCAATAACTAATGCAGTTAAGATAACGAATAACGAGAACCGTAACCACTTCTAGAAACGTTCCAATAATTACTGAGTTTAAATACCCCTGAACACACATAGGTAGGTTCTACAATAACTACCTACTGCTATTGAGAAGACCCGCACGGCCCGCGTGGTGGATTATGGCTCACTCCCTCTTACAGAAAGATGAGGCCGGTGTCCCAGCAGTGGAAAGATTATGGGTTGCTCATGCTGTTGAGAAGTGCGAATATGTTATCGGGGTGCCACTTAACTATTCTGGAGGATGAAATAGTTCTATTCAGAACAATAAAACTTTAAAGTTAATGCTGAAATTTTGTATACGAAATAACGAATTCAGAACGCGTTTGCAGTTCTTCTTTTCGTTAGGCTGAGGGTAGAGGCATGGTCTTGCCTTAGGTAAGAGAGATAAACGGTGGAAACTTCCGAGTATATATTATTACCATCCTGTTCTGTGATATAGTAGTTTCGCCGTATTAATATGTCCATAGAGAAATATTATTGGTTTATCTCCTAGATTAACTTAGCAATATTGCAACATCCGACACCCGAAATTACAAACACATTAACGTGGAAAGCAACTCATTAGCGAAAAGCATTTCGCGCCATTTTGCGTTTGGCGTGTCGGCTGTAATGATTTTACGAAATTAATGGATTGTTGCACGATGCCATCAGATTATACGAGTATCATTTGATACTTTTGTATTAAACTAGTGCCAATATTTACTGTTTTGGACTCGTGGCCGAATGATAACAGCCGCGCGGGTCTATTGAAGCCGCGGTCGGTTCGTGGATGGGTGACCATTCATTACATATCGAAACCCCTTCCTGCCTCGGGAATCACGTTAAGCTGCTGGTCCCGGCTGTCATTCGTAGATCTTTGGACCGCCAAAGATCTACTTATGATCCCCTTGGTAAGACTGGTTGTCAGACTTTAGGGCTTCTGACTTCCCGTAACTCGGTAATTACGAGTAGTCGCCCAGTAACTATATTGTGGAGGTCAGATAGGCTGTTGCTCCATGTAAAATACTGGTATTCAGTTTTTTCCAGTTAGACTGGAAGCAGTGGAAGCCGACCCCAACATAGTAAAGTTGGCAAAAGGTCAGGCAGATTGATTGACTTATTGTTTTAATTACATTTATTTTGGGCACAATGTGTCCGTATTTAAAATACAGTACAGTTTTTTTCAGGCAACTACGTCATCTATCTGTAGTGTTGATGGATGTCCTAGCACAGATATTGTGTTTGCATGTTTTCGTATAATCGAGTACTATCTAATTGATAGATCACTTTCATACTTCCTGGTAGCAAGAGAACTAAAATAATTTCGATTAAAAAAGCGGGGTATTTGCGTAACACACTATCAGTAGCAATGGCTTTCACTTTGACAGTTCAACGACATTCATTGCGTTATTTACGTTGGTGAGCAGATACATTTTTTGAAGCATTGGGTTAGCAATATCCTTCAAAATGATTCAAATGCAGATTGATGTGTGTTACGCAATTAGGGCGCAGTATTGCGCAAAATTCTAGTTGCCAGTACACAAACGTGGTGATCAATGCTCGTTTCATAGTGGTATGCGAAGAGTCCTTTCTACCACCTCTTTTGCATTGGGAGGGTTGATATTATAAAAGCACTTTGTCAGTTTTAGCTCTATCTACGTATCTAATAAGAGAAAATTCTGTTGCATTGAAAACATGAAGGCCACAGGGTTATGTAATCACTAATCATATAAAACGTCAGGTGATTGACCTTTTAATTAGATCACTGTTACATTTTTCAGTGCGTTTATCGCTTATCTTTGTACACACAAGGAATAAAAATAGAAATAAATATGTCACCGATCATCAATCACTTTCTCACGTATACGACGACTACAAGTGAACACGTCGATAGCAAGGTCCTTCACACTTCCATCTTGATTATGGGTTCTAATATTTTTTTCCTTATAAAGGCCTTTCCAGACGGCCGCGCATTGTTAGATTCACATAGCATAATCAGCCTATAATGTTCCCACTGCTGGGACACAGGCCTCCTCTCGGTGAGAGGAAGTGAGCCGTAATCCACCACGCCGGCCCAAGTGCGGGTTGATAGATCTCACATGTCTTCTATTTTTTGGTTCTAGACATGCCGGTTTCCTCCCGATGTTTTCCTTCAGCGTTTTGAGAACAGTGGTGATGAAATAATTTACACAAAGTATAGCCACCAACGTCGACACACGTCACGGCGTAGTCAACACATCGCAGCAGAGCTTCGAGTCAGCAAAATTCGACTCGACGCTGGCCGTCGACACAGCAAGCGATGCACAATTGCGCTCCGCCCTCCCCGCGTCCCCTATCATTGGGACACCGAAGAATATTAGCACGACAACACCGGGGCGTGCTTACTCGGCTGCCGTTATTGCAACTCCTGCAAAACATCAGCGGCAACCAAAATATACGAGTGCCCAGGGGCCCTCCGAACGAGTTCGAAGCTCGTTACCGCCGGTAACAAGCCGAGGACAGGCAGATAAAAAAGGCTTCATTCGTGTTGAGAAAAAGAAGAAGAAGCCTTCTCTTCGCAATCAGTGCGGTACCGCAAAGGCTGGTCCGAACATGTTGCTGCGTCCCGCTATGCCATCGACGCCCTAGACCACTGCTCTAGATTCACATGAAATCTTAATATTATAATGTTTGAACTTTAAAAAGACCACAACCTCTGAGTTTGTTCCAGCATTTCTTCTCAGGGATCAGTCAGAAAGGAAATGCCGGCGCCATCTAGATTTTTAAATATTGACCAAATAATTGACGTGTGTCTCAGATCTGCTCACATAAATAAATATATTTTTATTTCATAGATTTGTATCTTGACCGAGCCTTATACCAATTTACCGGACGGCAATTTACGACGGCTGAAACAGAAAAAAATCTTACAGAAAAAGAAACTTTCTCATCCGGAAATCCAATTTCGAACCTCAAGCTTACTGCTATATCGATTACTACGTTCTGCTGAACTAATACTGACGAATGGACATTGAACGTCCATCATCGGACATTGTGTACCTACAGACCCCTGACGAATTGTCTCGTTAGTTTATATGCATTGCATTTGACTAGATCTTTTCCCGCGTCGGTCGTAAATCTCGACTCGATTAAGTACGGTTCTATTATACAACGGTTAACTGAGAGGCACACTGGCTGGCTACGTCATCAAGACGTCAATGGAAACAGACTGTCTGTTGTTATTTGAAGAAGTAATCGGGAAGTCTTTGTTGTTTGTACTGCTAATGCACTGCCCTGCAAATTAATAAGCTTTTATCAGGGTATAGTTTGTTAAATTCCATAGTAATTTTTATTGCATAGAAACGACGAGTTCAAAACTCAAACTCAAAAGTTTTTATTTCAAATAAACCAATTAAAGGCACTATTGAATTGTCAAGGGGTCGGTAGATTAGTAGCACAAATGGAATGGTTGCCGAGAAACGATAGAAGGAACGTTGGCAGACCAATAGCCAGATGGGTGGACGACCTACAGAAGATTGCGGGGAAGACCTGGATGAGACTCGCACAGACCAGGGAAGCATGCCACAAAAGGGAGGAGGCCTATACTCAACAGTGGGAGGAACTAGGCTGTCAATGATGATGATGATGACTTCATCATCATCATCATTGACAGCCTAGTTCAGCCTCCAGCATGAAAAGCCTGCATGCTGCTTAAGCCTACAGCATTTTAAAGCCAAGTGGCTTTAAAATGCTGTAGGCTAAGCCAATACTGAGATTTAAAACACTCAAAAGTTCTATTTCTCGAAGCTAAATAATCTTGCGCATCCGAACAGATATGTCAAAACTACTATTAAGTAGACATTTCAATTTAAACGCCAATCATATACAAGGCCGTCACCTACCGTCGCTTCTACCTACCAAGTAATAAAATGGTTTTATTTCTTCCATAAACAAGTAAATACGCAATAGTCAGAACAAGTTATGCCTCCTCACGTACAATCGAGGCGTATAAGGAATGCGGCGCATACGTTATTGTGTACCTGCGTATACTTAGTGCAGGGCATGCAGCCGGTAGGGTTGCCCGATTCAAAAAATTGTATCTTGATAAGTCAAGGAAAGTAGCAATAATAGTATAATTGAGTACTTACCTACTTTTCCTTATTTCTGTTTTTCCTGTTGGTATTTAATTAATTAAGCTCTTAGAATTTCGTTTGAATTGGTACAAATGCTTTTTTGTCCTTACCTTTTATGTACGGACGCCAGCACATCAAGTTACTACAATCTGTCAAATTTCTTTAATAGATTTTCAACTTTATCGCTAAATCATTAATGTTCAAGGTTGATTGGGAAAATTTGACAATTTCGGGTAGCTTGACCTGCTGGCGTCTGTGCCTAAGCATTTTCAGAAAAAATAAATAAGTATTTTTCTTTTTAATACCTACTTACCTACCTGTTATTAAAATAAAGACAACGATAATAATTCCACCTCTAGTAGTTAATATACTATCATTTATAATAAAGGCGACTAAAATAGTATTTGTAAAATCCTAACAGAAGTGTGGCCAAATTAGCGCTTTCAGGTGACAATCAAAGGAAAATAATAAATTGTATCCTGCGAAGTGGCATCCCTGTCGGCAAGTGACATTCCTTCGGTATCAGATGTCGTGATAGCCTAGTTTGAGGCGCCCCACTTACACGCCTCGCTTTATGTTTATCTGTACCTAAACTTAATAACTAAGCACTTACGTAGTACGTACCTACTGCAGAATGCTGCTGTCTTGACTGCAGATCGTAATCTAGCACAATATGTGTTAGGTAACAAGCCTAACAAAGCATCAATACAATTGCAACAAAGGAAAATTACAATGCAGTGAATAAAAGGGCACGAGAAAAAAAAGATGCCCTAAAGTTTTTGAGTCAAAGAACTCCGGGGAAGAGGGTAACCACTGAACTTTCCTTAGGTTGAGTTGGTTAAAAATACAGACAAATGTTCCTTTGGATTTTAATAACTCCGTGTGTCATTTTCTCGTCAATATAACGAAAAGAATTCTGAGAGCACACTCAAGATTATCTTTTGACAAGTAGGTACCTACATCAATGTCAAGTGTTTCCATTGGAAATTTAGTCAACCAATCATAACAGCTAACGCGTGGAACCCTAGCTTTACTTATCAATCAAAATCAAAAGTCCTTCATTCAAATTAGGCTGAGAATTAGCACTTTTCGAACGTCAAAATTACAAACGACAGTCCCCCAAAAACTTCCGCCCTTCACCACTTCCTAGTGCTATCACTGGGAAGAAGTGGCGGTACAAACTCCCCAGCAGCACAGCTGTCTGTTCAGTTAGAAAATACTTGATTGTATACAATACTAGGTACCTATGTCAAGTAATTATCATTACAAGACACAGAATATAAAATTTTGTTATTTGCCATATGTCAGCTAGCCACGCCAATTTACCAACAAATATAATTAATTAAAATTAAAACGTAAATAAAAACTTACTACCTAAATAACAGCCTCCAGGAATAAAGGGCGTGACAGCTTACATATTTATGCATTGCTAGGTTCTGTTCACATAGCTGTCACTTGAAGTCACAAATGATAAACTAGGACCATAGAAGTAAAATAAATAAATAAGTTAATACTAATAACAATAACCTGTCAGTAAGCTAATTCTGGAGAAATAACATAAACATTTTCTTGAGATAATTAGGGCGACCAACTATTCTTATCGTGTAAGACTTACACGATAAGAATAGTTGGTCGCTATCGCTACACTGTAAGTAGTCGTTAATGGAATAGTATGCATTTGAACAAAGGTTGGATTTTTCTTGAGCTTTAAACGCATTAAAAGGCAAGTCTAGCAAAGAAGAGGGTATCTTGTTATAAAAGTTTATACCAAGCCCAACAAATGAGTTGTGAACCTTATGAAGCCGGTGAAAGGGGGCACTTAGTTTGTCCTTATTTCTAGTGTTAACACTGTGAATATCACTGCTTTTAGTGTACAAGTGTAAATTTTGCCTAATATATAAGATGTTGGCGACGATGAATTGTGATGCAACCGTGGGAATACCAATATCTTTAAAAAAATCTCTTAGAGAAACTCTGGCACCTAGCTGGTAAATTGCTGGAACAGCTCGTTTTTTTTAGCTTCGTTTAGGACAAATATATTTTGCATATCAGCGGCTTTGCCACACAGCAGAATACCATACTAAACGAGCTATATCAACGTCAGTGTATTGTCTTACTTTCCTGACGGCGCGTAGGCAGCCGAACTGAGCCTTCCTGCTAGACTTGATAATATATGCGGTCCCCACTGAAGTTTGGCATCTACTGTTAGTCCCAGAAAAATTGCCGAGCCTACGTTTCAAGCATCTCTTCATCTAGGACGATTTTGGGTCCTAGATTCCTAACATTCGGTAAGGCGAACTTTACTTCGTTTTATTAGCATTGAGAACTAGGTTATTTGAAGTAAACCAATCTGTAACTATTGAGAGGTCACTTAAAACACTTTCTAAATCAAAAGTTTAGAAATTCTCGATTGTCGAGCCCATTGAGACACTACACAATAAACAACAGTTCTTCCAATAAAAACCTATACACTACGCAATCGTTAGCCTGTGGCAAATTGTCAATAATCCCTTTTAAGGCGCGACATTGAAGTTCAATCGACCGTCCACACGACCCACTGCCCAGCTTACGCCATTTTGTCGTAGTTAGGTATTGGGACAGTAAAACAACAAAGTACAGTGCGCCTACAGAGCTTTAAGCATCTTTTGGCGCTTGAATCATGTTGACAGGAGGGCGCTGTTGGTAAACATTTATCAAATTGTTTTGTGAAATGTATTGAAAAAACAAGATGCTTACGATAGTTACGATTTCGGCCACGCGCCTGAACCTTATACCGTTGTAAATATGACATCGAGCTTTAGAAAGAGACCGCAACACAAGTATGAGTGACGGAGAAACTATCTCCTAAACCGAACTTTTCTAAAATTCCATGTAGCATAGGTTTTTGAGAACGAATTTTTAGGCGTGAATGATATTGACAGGGGGGCGTTGGTGGTAAACATTTGTGAAAGGTATTGTAAAAACAAGATGGCCGTTCCGACATTGACCACGCGCCAAAAGAACTGTAGAAATCGTAAAAAAAGAAAAAGAAAGCCAAAGCATTGAGAAAGCCTTTCTTTAAAGATGTTCCAGTCCTGGCCGAGCTCAAAAATAGGAACTGATCCCATAAAATTCGACATGAAATATTCCTGAACGTGTGTGGGTAACCGTAACTCGTCGTCACTGTTAAATAAGACACGACCTTCGCTAACAAGCTGTTTAATCGCACTCCTTCTAATAAGACGCACAGGCACACGCTAAACAGGATCTATAGCCAGAGCCTAAACCCTCGAGCCAGTTGTTGTATTTTGAGCTTTATTCTGCCTAAGAAAAAGTTGTTAATACAAAACTAGTACCTTGGTACCGGACTAAGTTGACTGTTTTCTATAAGGAACTTTATGGTTTAAACAATGTCTATAGAAAAACCTTGTTTTGTAATAAGGCCGACTGAGTTTAAGAGGCGTACGCGCATAACACGCAGGTCACACATCTATAACTATAGCTATCCACTAACTAACCTAACAGCCAGCAATGTCTTCTCGATCGGGAAGCGTTGTACAGGCGCCAGCAGGTCAAGCTACCCGAAACTGTCAAATTTTCCCAATCAACCTTGAACCTTAATACTTTACAGATAAAGTAGAAAATCTATTAAAGAAATTTGACAGATTGTAGTAGGTTGATGTGCTGGCATCTGTACATACCTAGTATAACTAGAGTCATCATCATCATCAACCACAGCCCGACTGCATCCACTGCTGGGCATAAGCCCCTCTTTTCTTGTGTTAGTCCCCACGCTCATGTGCCTGCTCATCCACGTTTTGCCCGCGATGGCAACAATGTCGTCCGCCCTTCTCGCCGCTGGACGATCGACGTCTCGACTTCCAATCCTAAGTACATATAACTACAGTAGTTAGGTTTTATGTCAGTAAAACAACAAAGTATCGGATTGAAACGCAGTACGTAAGTACGCAACGACTGCCACAGACTACAGAGCAATGTAATCAGTAGTGCTACTGTTACTTAAAACGTTCTCTCTGGATACTAGTTATGCGGAGTTTTATGAGCTTTCTTTAAAGGTGCAACGTATTTATGTCTGATTTCTAGTTTTATTAACTGTTATTGGTGGACTTAATGCTGTAAGGGATTATCTCCCAATCGAAACTGGGTTGTTTTCACAGCTTAGAGGACTTATTTATCCTTTTGAATCGTTTGTAGGTTAAGCCAATAGAATATAACGAGAGGACCAGTTGGAAAGGGTATTGAAGATTTTTTCATATGAAGCCTGGCGTACCTAATGTCCGCCATTTTGTTTTTTTTTTCAAAATGGCGGACTGTTAGGTTTATCACGGACCTTAAAAGCCCTTTCAAAGGATTACAATTTAAGCAGAAACTGGGTATTAGTGAGTTGGAATAAACTTCACTTGTGCAATAACATCACATCACACCTGTAATCCTCCGAAAGTTTAGACAGAAGTGTACCTATAGTACACCCACATTTCGCCAGTTATGTTTGTGTCCCATGTAATAGGGGGCGGGTCTTTTGCCATCAACCGGCGCCAAATCCAGACTGCAGGCTGCTTCAGAGAAATTCCTGATGGAAAAACCCAATAAGACTGCCCGATCTGGGAATCGAACCCAGGACCTCATGCTCATTTGCTCAACAGTAGCGCTTGACCAACGAGGCAGTCTGACAAGACATTCCAATAAGCTTGTGCAGTTGTTACGATAAACTACAGAATCATTGTAATGTACGAAAAGGCAACAAGAAAACTGACATATAACACAACACATATTTAGTTTACGAACAATTTCCATTCCTAGACTTACGTCATAACAAACCGCAGCCTCAGAAGCTTGCCTACAAATCGGTCTAACTAGATGTGTAATGCCGCTGCCGTATACATTAATATGCATAAACCCATTTAGGTAATATGCATAATAATATTGTATTAACACAACGCAATTTTGTACGCGTTTGTCGCCTGTAAGTGCTTACAGTGATTAGTATTTCTGGTTGTGAGATTAGTATTTCTACATTTATATATGTAAATTATATAGTGTACCTACATAACATCGAATATTCTATTCGATTCTATTCCATTATTTATGTGCTTAATACTGAATTTGTATAGTTTTACGACTGTTTTACCTGCACCCTAATTGCGTCACTCACTATCAATCTCAATCTGAATCATTTAGAAGGATATTGCTAATCCATTGCTTCATATGTTTGAAAAATGTGTCTGCTCAACAACGTAAATAACGCAATGAATGTTGTTGAACTGCCAAAATGAAACCCATGGCTACTGATAGTGTGTTACGTAATTACCCCGCAGAATAGATGAGCTGAGTAAAAACGAAGCTCGACGTAACTAAGACAGGTTTTTGATAATACATTGTGGTGCAGCATTAATTCATCAAGTCATCAAAAAAAAAGAAGAAATAAAGAAAATACGTTTATTTGCGGTAAGCATGACGCAGAGAAATAACACAAACACAAAATAAGAACAAGTAGGGGAGAAATATGCGTCCACGCAAAACGGCCATCGCTCAGCATAATGCTACGACCCTATGGGAGACAAAGTCCCAGCGCTGGTTCAGTCTAGTCTTTTAAGAACGGAGTTTGGGGTCGTCTTTTAGTCCACTAACCGGGTGCAACTAATAATTATTTGTTAAATGGACTGACCCGAACAGGATCAATAATCTATCAAGTCTAAGTCTGTCAAGCGTAATGTTTAATATTCGCGTTTACCGATTAGCGGAAAGCTAATGGTTCGTATGAACATTTACAAGTTTACGGTATAAGCCCATGTTCGCGCGGACGTAAAAATATCGCGGCGACATTTTATCGCTCATTCGATTTTCAACTCTTGGTGTTGAGCCGAGCATTGAGAATCCAACAGAGCGTCTCCGAGCGCGTCAAAAAATCACTTCGAATTTCATCTCTCGGCGCTAAGCAGTAAGTTGAAAATCCAGTGTGCCAAAAAAAATCGCCTGTTCATACCTGGGCTAAAGGGTATTCGGACCGTCCCATGATATAAAAGATTCGCCTATAGCTGACCCAGTTCTAGCACAATATAATGAGAAAAAAATACATCCACAAACTCGTATAAGGAGACGATAAATAAACAACAATTTGAATATATTCCGTCCCCTGTCCCACCTGCAAAGGCATAACAGAAAAGGATGTCCAATGAGTCTAACGTTTTATTTTTCTTGTTACAGGTAAGCACACAACCGGAAACCGTGACGTCATCGCTACTAATGTCCACAAAATATCGGACAAACTGAATCCTTCGGTTTTAGAGGGAAATGCTCAAACTTTATCATAATGGCGGCCGCGTATAAAATTTAAATAAACCGTTTTGCATAATCTGCTGGACGGGGGACTATTTGTTTTAGAACCCAGTCTTGGCAGCTAGGTGGGCAAGGAAATTGCATTTTACACAATATATACTTATCAGAATATTTATCATCAATTCCATTATCTAAATAATCTGTCAGGAAACTGAGGTAATGGGAGGAGGAAACAAAACGCTGATATGACTAAAAATAAAATAATAGTCTCCATAATTATTTACTCCCATTAATTTCTTGCATAATGCATTTTATTTCGGGTGAACTGGGGCAAAACGTACCGGTCATTAATATCGACACTCTGTTATAAAATTGTAATAAAACATTTCCACTGTCACTATAAACCTTTCAACTGTAATTTATTCATTTAATACCTACAATTTCAATTCTGCTCTAAAAGCTCTCAAAAAGTAATAGTATCTCATATTTAACGTACTCAGTAATAAAAGAAAAACCGTAAAAATGCTACATAAATTGCCTAAAGCAATGTTGTTACGCATCAAGACAAGGCGAGCAATTTAAACAATCATCCACTCAGTTGATCACGAAAATTGCTCCGAGCATCGCCCGGGAGACCGATTTGAGAAAATTTGTCAATTTATAAGTGTCTATTGGTCTAAAAGGGTTATTTTTTATGACTTTGCTATTTGTTTTAGATGTTTAATTACTGTTATTTATTCAGGTTTTAGTATGGTTAAAGATACGCAAGCAAACAGACGGTATTTAATGGCTTTGAAACAAAAATCTGAATAAAAAGATTACTTGTGTCTAAAGTTTGGAGTGCCTAACTTTTTCAGTCTATTGTCTGTCACATTCTGTTTTCTCCGAGCTAATTTTTACAATAAGAATGACCAGTGAGGTCGTTTCTCTTCTTCTTTTTCGACGCTTTTGTTAAACAAAATTCCTTAAAAGTTTGTTCAGTTAGGAAGTTTCGAGATAAAAATTCCGTTGAAAAGTTTTAGCATTAAACTCGTGGAATTACTCGAAAATAAGTCTGAAAAAGGTAATTAAAAGGAGTACCAAGTTGATAATGTTAATGTCCCCAAACATTCTGCTGGGTTTATTAACAACCTAGTTTATTTCTGTTACCATGTAATCTTTCATTAGTCTCTTAGCTTTACAAAACTAAAGACATTTTCAGACGAAAATATTTACTTACACGTCAACCTGCCTGGAATTTTGCTTCAACACACTAAGATTCCTAAGTAAATACTTATGTTGACAATCTGGAAAGCCCTAAGTAAAGTCAGAAATATGTAGATCAAGAAAACCTCGTTATTTGCTCAAAAAAGCGAGCATTTTCAGTGCGACAGTTTTCCTAACTTCACCCCTATTTTTTGTTGACTTAACACTTAACGAAGCACAGTGCCGTAGTAGTGCTTGACATTCTGAACGTCGCTTTGTGCCATTCTGCGTGTGCAAATCGAGTTTTCCAACTATTTTCTGTGTATTTATGAGTGTTGGAAGTTTGGGCAGAGTGGTAGATTTCATTTGCTCATGTAGCTGCGTTGTGATAACTAATGACTCGCATTATTTAGGGGGGAATGCTGTAACTGGAACAAAAACCATGACTGAAGGTCTGGGCTATTATTATAGTTGCTGTTGCTATGTGAGACAAATAGCTCCACCAACTGACACCTCAAGTTTATAATTCGACATAGAGATGAAATCAAATCAAAAGCCATTTATTCAAATTATGTTGAGAATCAGCACTTTTTGAACGTAACGAAATCAGACAGTCCCCCAAAACGCCCTTCACCACTTCCTAGTGCTTTAGCTGGGAATAAGAAGTGGTGCACCAAACTCCCCAGCAGCACAGCTGGTCTGTTTAGTTAGAAGAGCATGATTCTATACAATAGTAAATACAGTTACTTTTGCTATGTGGTTTTGTTAGAGAAAGCACTTCTGTCAACTCGTTTAGCCTATTAAACGTCTCGGTTGTCCAAGTCACATCACCTGTAATCCGCGAAGGGTTGGGCAGAGGTGTACCTATAGTACACCGACATTCTGTTTATGTCCCCTCTAGGGGGTGTGCTTATTGCCATCAACCGCGCAAAAATCCAAATTCTGGGCTGCTACTTAGAAAAACCCAATAACGCTTTGCCCGTCCTGTGGATCGAACACAGGACCTCATGCTCAGCAGTAGCGCTTGCGACTACTAGACCAACGAGTTAGTCTTACAAAAAAAACTTTTACCTCGAAGATAATACCCGTGGCCGCAAGCAGGTGTGTTCGTAAAACTGAACAGTCGTGTTTATAATTCCGCAAGTTGTAAGCAGAGACGCGTAATTAAGTGTCCGACAACGTGTGAAACTGTTCATACGGCTCTCCCAGCGTATCGTGATACGTGGCGAAATAACGAACTAAGGTGTAACGTACCGAATTTGACAGGTTTTATGTCTTACGCCATGACTAGTGGCGCCACTATGAAGGGCCAGGATAAACTGGTCGCTGAAAACATCATGACAGGTGAATTATAAAGTCGGTCTATCATTCTTAGAATTAGATGTGGTTTTACACGTCATGATACTTGCTCAAGTCATTGCTGTTATAGTCTTAATATATGAATCCTGAGTTGTATGACAAATTAAATTGTATTTCAATTGTCTTGACTTGCAAGATTTGCTTGTTGCGCTTTCTATGACTACATCGAAAACCAGTGGGGTAATTGCGTAACACTAACAGTAGGAATTGCTTTCATTTTGACGGTTTAACAACATTCATTGCGTTATTTACCTTGTTGAACAGACATTTTTTTCAAACATATAAACCAATGGATTAGCTATATCCTTCAAAATGATTCAGATTACGCAATTAGGGTGCCGGAATTAATCCTATCTTCATATTACCATAGACAGCATTACTGCATCCCTTCGTTATTACTGTAATTAGAGTCTGCTGCCAAATACCGTCAATAATCCCCAGGCGCCTCATCAAGACGAGATGTATCTCATATGGAGATGAGGGGATTTGTATCCACAGTGTATTTCCCTCTCATAAACGTAGGCAGGGAAAATCTTCGGTAAAGATATTAGAAACTGGCCTTTGCCCGTGGCTTCGCCAACGTGGAGGTCGGAAATTATCCCACGGGAACATAATACTGTGATAAAAACCCAAACCGAAACGTATTTGCCCAGCACCCTAATGAATCATTTTGAAAGGTTTTGATTTTGAATTTGTCTGCTCAACAACGTAAATAACGCAATGAATGTGTTTGAACTGTCAAAATGAAACCCATTGCTAATGATGGTGACTTACGCAATTACCCTGCAGGTCATGGTCAATCTGTGTGCCAAATTTCGTCAAAATCCATAAGGTAACAGGCAGACAGACAGTAACTTTCGCATGGGCAGTATGGATGAAACTTAATTAATCTAACTTCAGTAGAACCGCAGTAGTATAATTAATTAAATTATATTTGTATGTGTCAAAAGAAAACTGTCTGTTGAAAAAGTAATTTTAGTACCCATTAATATTATATTATATTCTATGATATGGTTTTTAGAGATTTCATTAAATATTATTTGGAACCAATGAAATAATATCTACTTGGAAATATTAGCTCAATATTATTTTGTTTCGTTGGTAATTATAATGTTGTATGTACTTATAGTATTTTTAAGTTTTATTAATAATGAATTTTATGTTTATATGAGCCTTGATGCCTCAAATAAATAGATAAATAAAAAAATATTTATGTTCTTTCTTGGAACTTACAGTCTACCAGCTTATATTAAATGTGGTGCCTATTATTTTTTCTGTTCATATAAATTATTACTAATAAGAAAAAAGTCATAAATAATAGAGCTATCTTATTTCTAAATAATATAATTCCAGAAACTACAAAAAAGTGTCCCAAGTGCGAGTCGGACTCGCATGCGAAGTGTTCCGCACTGTACAAATTTTAACACTAAATACTAAATAAAAAAAAAAAAACTCCGATAAGACACGTTTCTTGTAGGGGGATATTTTTAGTTTAATTTTTAAATCGTTTTTTTTTGTTACAGCGGCCATATACATCTAGTACCTACATATATACATAATATAGTACACATACGTAATAGGTAGACGAGTGTGTACTCTGTCTACCTATTACGGTTTAAAAGACCCGTTAGCACCCCTTGGGTACGGAACTCTAAAAAGGGTACTAACAGGGCTATATATTATAACCATAGCCCATAAATTGACCACTTGGGAGCATAAATTCTAACCACACGGCATTCCTATACAAATCACCACATGGGATCCATTCAACCTGTTTGTTGACAAACAGTCTGACACTTCCCCAAAAAAAAAAGCTTCCCTCTAAATCTCCTGCCGTTAATTTTACTACCTGATACTAATGTAACGTTTACAAGCAGTGTCTGACACTAAACAGTGTCATATAGTGACAGATGATACGCAGGTGGTACTTTGTGGTACCGGAAGGTCTAGTTGGCACTTTGCCCGGAGATTCTTTGCTTTGCCCAGTCTAGGGAATTAGATGACAGGATATTATGGGTTGGAATTAGATTATTTAATTTTTTTTTTTGTTGTCACCACAAATATCTCAATATTTGTGTTGTGAAATGTTGCCATGGAAATATTATGTAAGTTATTAGAAACTTAGCATCTTCTATTATAGCGTTATGTATTTTAATTATTTCTTGTTAAAGATAGACATAAAAGACCCGAGGTGGTGTTCTCCCCAGTTGACCCTTGCAATATTTTCGGTAAACAGACACTTATACGTTTTTTTTTTTTCAACACATTGGTACATTTATTATTATTATTTACCCACAGTAGGTGTTAGAAGGTGGTAGTACCCAGTAGGTGTAGTACCTACTTAATATTATGTTAGTCCTAAACTATAAAAAAACGTATTAGGTAGATACGTTAGACTCCAATTTGAAATTAAACATCATAAACCCGTCTGCAACAAAAGATTCTATACACCACACCAGAAGGATCTGTTTAGAAACTTTAATCTTCACCCACAGTCATTAAACCATAGGCAGTGTTCCTCCAACAAAGAGTATCAGCACATTCATAGCACATTAAAAGACATTACAATGTTGTCTTTGCCCAAAACGGAGACAAACTTTGTCATTGTGCTCGTTGTCATTCACTAGACCACGGAGTAAGAATACACAGAAGGCTCACTAGTAATTTCAAAGAAATTCTTGCAAACGTAGTCCTTGTGTTGTCTAAAGCCACACTGTGGTCTGAGACAGTGGTAGCCCAGAGGTAACGGCCCCGAGTTACGAGTTGTAGGCCGTGCGTTCAAATCCAAGCTGGCGCTTTACTTTGTGTAATTTATTTCATCACCACTGCTCTAAAAAACGGTGAAGGAAAACATCGAGAGAAAACCTATGTCCTAGAAGCAAACAATCGAAGAAATGTGACTACTTACTGTCCATTCCTTGTCACAGAGGGGAGGCGTGTGCCCCAGCAGTAGAGCTATATGGGCTGATTATGAACACTGTGGTCTTTAGTCACTCCTCCTCCAGCTTGTAAATTTTGTTTCCTATAGGTACAATAAATAGTTATGCGTAAGGGAATGTTGCTACACTTGATACTGTTATTTCATTACTTGTGCACTGAAACATGTACCAATATAAACCGGTTGATTGCCGTAATTACAGAAACACTTACAAAGCCATTGTGTGTCGCGTGCATTCACGTTCGAAGGGTTTAACGTTAATTGTGTGGGAATTTGCTATACATTATAGTGAGTGGTCCTTCTGTACGCATACATTTCGCGCATCAACTCACTTATTAGTCGTAATTAAATTAGTTCGAGTTTGGAATCGCGATGAAATTCTGTTTTCCAACTCGATAATGGCGCCGCGGAACTTTTCTGTAACTGCATTATATTTAGATAAGTGGAATGCCCATTTTACATCGTTAAGCGGACTTTGATGTGAATATTGCTGAGCTGTAATTTTGGGCACAGAAGTAACGACTATTATCATGGTTTAATAATGTATATTTTACGGGCTTTCAATTTTTCTGAGACTTTTTGGAAAGCGTATTTACTAATGACAGTCATAAATAATACGAGAGGCTCACGGTATTGTCTATTAGTAATGTCAGCATAAATCGTAGAAATGAGTCTTCTATAAAAAATACTTCATGAAAAAGCTAAAAAGATACCTTTAGCTGTAATTGGAATTTTGAAACAGTTTAAACATGATTAAATAATAAATATGTCTAAAGCAAATAAATAAACTGTATCATAACATCATCAATGCCATCAAACAACAACCCAAAACATAAAACACCCAATAACGACATAACCCGATTCACTCACAAATTGTCTGCTCAACTGTAAACAGTTATTAAGTTTCCATTAATTAAAAACATGGCAGAGTATCGAATTTCGATAAATGTGCGTCATTTTAACAGCCCTTCGGTCCGAGCCGGGAACGCTGGGTAATTGACAATCAATCTGTATTGCACTGAGCTTGGGAGACAAGGACCAGGGGAAAGGACCACGTGGAGTAATTGGACCAATAATAGTGATTAATTTGTTAAATATTGTGTGAGTAAACTGTGCTTTTGAGTGTAATAGGCCGGTTTTGTCGTTGTGGGTGTTTTATTATCTTAAGGATAGCAATTTGCAAGGTGTAAGGTAATGGGTGGACGACCTACAGAAGAGCGTGAGGCAGACGTGGATGAGATGAGAGGAGAAGGCCTATATTCAGCAGTGGATGGAACAAGGCTGCTAATGATGATGATGAAGGTGGTGTATCTTCCTATGAGCAACTAACATGATAACTGTACCTGCAAGTACGTTACCTTGCCTCTAATCATCTGGTGTGTTAGTACTGGTCCGTGCGCTACCACCGCTGCATCGTAACTAGTTTTGCCAGAAAACTTCAAAGCAGTCTTTCTATTTAGAAAGTGTTCTCTAATCTTCCTGATAAATAAATTTGTTTACTAGCTAACAAGATGAAAGATTAACATCTAGGTATTACTTAGGAAAAGCTTTTCCAGTTTTAAATCTCAAATGTAACGAAACCAATCGCCATGATGTTAAGCATAGCTTTCCGTTTTATGCTGCGCAAACATCTATTTTTAAACACTTGTCCATTCCGTATTCGTTCAGTTTTCTAAAAATATCCTTCTATTCTAATCTCTATGGAGGCAGCTGTTTCCAACTAGATGCTAAAGGCGGAGAGCCGGGAGACGTGAGACGAGTGGGAGTAAGGTTTTGGTTGAATACTGACTTAAGTACAGCATAAGAGGTCCAGTGCCGACTGTATTGATATTAATATGACATAAGTATCACTTTCTGTCAATGATTTTGATACGAAAGACCAAAAACATCTGTTATTTCTCTGGGACTTAGGATCCAGATTGTAAAATAGTTCAATTTCTACTAAAACAGTCGACCAATGATCATGGACAATGACGAGTGTAAAAGCAATTAGCCTTCATACATACATCCTTAAAGGCATAATTTAACTGTCATAGATTTCCGCAAATTAACGTCTATTTCCATTATTTATCGTCCTTAAAGACTCGAGAATACACAAACACTTCTCCTTACAAACATTAGACAGTACACCGTTCAACACAATATCCATACTTGCAACTATCCGGTTTTATAAAACTAAACCTATTAAAAGGAAATAAGAATCCTGACGTCAGTAAGTAGATGCATATCAGGTAGATCCAGTGTATTCTCAGCACGCCGAGTGACTAACACAGGATATCATACAGGCGGCGGGCGTTTGCGCATGCTAAATTAGCTTGACTATTAATAAGTTTAGAGGACAGACATATCACCACAATCATTACAAAATTCGCGAGTCCAACAGGAATCGGAACTATTTCAAACTACCGTTAAATCAATCGTTTTTGGTAACTAAAATAACAAATAAAGTAAATTGATTAAGTAAGCAAATATACTGCAAACTGCTCATTATCACCGCCCCTAGCCAATCAGAAACGTGACGTTTGACGCGACGCCGGCGATCGTCCAATGACAGACGTTTAATTTCCCGCCGCGCTTCACATATGACTCGACTGAGGCTCGGTGGAAAAAGACGTTTTTAAAACTCCATTTATCTAGTACTCTTTGGTTTACGTTTATTTTTGCGGGAAGTTTTTTATTCTTCTGTAGTTTTATTATTCAGTGCTACGAGTAAGTACTTATTTATGTTCATGTATTTGTTTGATTTCGCCGCTGGTTTTAGGGTTACCTGCCTGTGACCTGAGCACTGTGAGCGTCTGATTCATAAGTGTTGATTCATGTTTAGACTTGCCACACCTTTATTAGTATTCTGAATGTTATTTCAAGTTCTTAAACATGTCTGACCTAAATGTGAGTCCATAAAATACATAGTTGTGTGGTCCTCTGTTTGGTCTGGTTGGTATATCTTCGGATTTAACTGTCCTTTATCTATAGTTATTCATTTCAGTTTCATCTGTACTCTTTTACTAGTTACTTACTTGTGTCGTGTCCTTCGTTCCCCGCAAGGAACGTGTGTGCACGATCCTTGTACACAAGGCCTCCACAAGGTTTTGTAATATTTGACAAAGGTGACTAAGAGATCTTTCCACCCAGCTTTCTTATTTTTCTGTGTACTTCGTAAATCGCGTAATTTTTTGAATAATAATTTTGTTATTCTTACTGTCTGCTGTGAAGCTACCTTACATAAAAGAAAGAAATAATCAATTTCTAATAGATACCTAAGATGGTGCTCAACTATTAACTTAAATATGGCCTCATGATGATGTCACCTCTGCCTTCTCTCTGCCTCATGATATCGGTAAATCGATATCTAAAATTCGATTAACGCTTACATAAGTAATTAAGTTGACAACGACCTGATTAACAGCTTTATGCAAAGATTTTAAATTAAATTAATGAACAGATATTTTACACCTGGCCTTAAAACTTTAACATCTACAACGAATGAGTCATTTTGCTAATTTAGATTTTCTATGAAATATGTCTATTCGTAGGTACTCGTACAATTAGCATTTGTTCTACTTGCTCAAACCGCCGCAAACCAGATTGAACCGGTTTAAACAGGAAAATACCCTTTTTCAAGATGGATTAATTACAAATTCCTGCTTTAATGAAAACGCGGATTGAAAGGCTCCCAAAGGTTTTTTTTAATTTGCTTTTTTGCTCATACATTGAGCCTTTTGTCTTCGAGCCTTTGAAATAGAATCCCAACCTTCAGTGACACCGGCGTTATTACGCACATTCTTTTTGGGTTGGTAACATTGCTTAGGAGTAGGATAAATTTTTGTCTTTGGCAACAATTTCCTTTTGTCATTGCCAATCACTTCATTCACTGAACTAGAACTGAGAAAACGTTCGATGTAAGTTGATGCTACACTATTTTGCACATGGTTGGCTGCATATTCCATTTGTTTTACTTTGCAGCATTTTAGCTTCCCTGTTTACCGACAGCCACTTAATATTTCTCCTTCAGAATTTCGTATTATCGAAATTGAACTAAGCGTGGGCATTAAATCACAATAGCGATGCATATTCATGGCTTTCCCCGGCCGGCGTCGGCTTATTCAGGCGCGAGCCGCCCTGAACCGGAATTTTCCGGATTACTACCGCTTATGGGCGGATATAATCGATTTTCTTTATCGATAGTTTTCGATGGAGCGGGTTTTTTGTAGCCCAGTTTCATAAGCCCTTTGGGTCAGGTTTTATTCACAGTAGATGACCTAATATCGGTCTAGCTAGAGTAACTACGATTATCTTTGAGTGGAGCGAGTGCTGTACCTACCTCAATTATAATTATCTTCAAGAGTAAACCACTTGCGTACAGTGTGACACACACTGTACGCAAGTGGTTTACTCTTATAATAATCTGCGCGTATTATGTTTTATCTAGGTTTGAGGTTTGCAGGTTATTTCTATGGTTTGCACACATACAAAGTCATTACTTTGTATGTGTTACAGGTTTAGTCACAACATCATTATGTTGTGACTAAACCTGTCTCGAAAGACCGATTATTCGCAAAACAGAAGTTTAGTGAAAGGAATTCCTTTTGTGCTTAAGGTGGAATAGCACCTACAAACCCGACTCAAAAGTGGAACAGGGGAGAGGCTTCCATTTTTTTGCGCAAAAATCAATGCATGCTGTTCTTCATTTAAAGTTCTAAACAAACTCCTAACTACACGCCTTTCAAATATAGTACAAGTAAATAAATAAAAACCTTTTCAAATACAAATCTAGAAATCCAACATAACGATTTCAAGCGTTCCGATATTGGTACAAAGCCCCCTCGATCCGTGCAATGCTGCAAAATATGAGAGGCCTCTCATAGTGCAATAACGGTTGAAAGCTGGTGCATCCAGGCGCAGCCGGGTTATACCCCTCCGGCTTAAAATGTCGTATTATACGAGGCTTGCATATTTCTTATATTGCATGTTTGGATACAAGTTTAAATCGGGAGAAAGAAAATATTGAAATATTGCTTGTAAGAATGTTTTTGTAGGGATCGACTGGAAAATTGATATGAGAGTCACAATACGGGTTAGATATAGTGGAAAAACTAGGCTAGGAGGAACTGATGTTGTTGCTTGTTGAATTTTAGTGCGCACGTAGGTATTATAAACTATGCACGAATTTAGAAGAAGTAAAAGGAATTTGTAATGTAAGCATCATCCTGGCGCATAACGTGATGTTCTATTGTTTCTGCTTGTCCCGCGCGGGGAAAATTACTTCATTATTTAAAATGTAGGTAGGTTAGGTAGGTATGGAAACACTTAGGTATCGTTGACTGCTCGCCTGATGGAAAGTAGTTTTTACCGTCGCGTGGTCTATAAATGCCAAAGGGAAGTTCAGAATGTCCAATTCTCAAAATGTCCAGTTCCCGAAATGTCCAATTTCCAAAATGTACAGTTCCCCAAAATGACCAATTTACAAATTACCGACTCCTGTCCTTCGATACGAATAATAACCGGTCGAAGTGGCGGTGCTTGGGGCAGGCCTATGTCCAGCAGTGGACGTCTCTCGGCTGAACTGATGATAAGATGGTGATACGAATACGACGTCGAATTCCCACGTGTTTTTATTGTCACAGTGTTTCTGATTCTACGAACTTGAATAAGAAAACTGAAAGTATTTATAACAATAATAATCATTTATTTATCCAGATCATACAATCCAGTTTGTTGTTTATTTATTTATTTTATTATTTATGTACACACAGTAAAACACATAAGGAAATGACATTTAAAATATGAGTACAAAGGTACTGCTTATTTCTTAAGAAATTCCTTCCAGCAGACCTGCGAAAGGAGAAGTAAAAAAGAAATGTAGACAATAGTGTGTGAGAACAAGAAGAGAAAAATATGAGTGTGTGAAGTCTAAAACTAAAATATAAATATACCTACACATATAATGCAAAAAAATAAATAAATAAGTATACTTAAATAAATACATAATCCAAAAATATTTGTTTGTTGTTTGTGTGACAGTCTTTACAAAGGTACTTTCTATTTGCGCTACATATTCTTCGTACCTGTACATTGTCTGAGTTCTTTCACAAGAAAACACTTTTATTTGACCTAGATATCCTAGGTACAATACCCTAATTAATACCCTTATCAATGTTATTGAGGAACGCTAGCAATAAACATATTTTATGTTATTCCCCGGTCCCCGAAGGGCTCGTGGCTAATTAATGACAGCCGCAAGGGTCGATCGAAGGTTAAGGTACGCTTGCTGAGGTCGGGCCGTGGATGGGTGACCATTCATAACAAATCGATACATCTCCGTGCCTCGGAAAAAAAGTTAGGTCGTTAGTCTCGGCTGTCATTCGTAGATCTTTCACAGTCGTTACTGATAGTCAGAAGCCCGAAAGTCTGACCTGCCATAACAAAGAGTATCGTGTTACCCAGTAACTGGGTCGTAGAGGCAGTCGCTTCATGTAAAATACTGGTATTCAGCAGCATCCGGTTAGACTGGAAACCGACCCCAACAAAGTTCGGAAAACGCTAGGCAGATTGGTTTTGATTCCCCGCTCAACTTTCTACATAATATCGTATTTCTAACATACAATCGAATGACAAATATCAGCATAAAATACACTACATCAACAGTTTCGCAAGACGATCATATTTCTTGAATAACAACAATAAAATTCACACTAGTACATCTGTATTTTTCTACGTTAACACATTGGTTTTCATCACTTTTGGCTCGCAGTTATTTAGTACCTCGATAGAACGGGAGTTAGGCCGCTGCAGGTCGGGCCCCAGGCGGCACCTACTATTCTGTAATTGTTTTGTTCAGGATCCAACAAAATACACAATAATAAATAATGGACAATATCAGGTATAAAGTAGGTGTACTCCTATACTTACAGGAGACCTCAGTATGCACGATAATTAAAGTTATGAATTATCAAAGAACTTGCTCTGAGATAATAAAAAATATTTTAAAAAATACTGAAAGTACATGGCCGTTGCAAATTACACCTTTTAGTAAATACTTTGTATGTTTTATATGGGGCTGATTTAAAACTGAGAACAGTACATTAGTGGTCTATATATAACTATAAAAACCCTGCTGGGCACGAAAATATAATAGCAGCTTACCTAACATATTTCAAATGTAGCCCACGTAAACGTCCAGGCCACCATTTTATTGGTTTTCCCAAAGCTTCATCGAGAACAAAGGTACTAAGTTTAAAGCCTTTACTGTCTGGAAAAAGGATTGCTCAATGAATAGAAAAAGGTATTTTTTATCTGTGAACGTAGCTGTCATCTACAGGTGCTAAACTATAGATTACTATTCAGAACACTACTTCTTAAGTCTGAATAAAATATACGTAATAGAAAAACTTCGTTAGAAATGAAAAACTGGAAAAATGAGATATTTTAAACTAATTTGCTGGATTTTTTTCTCTCGACGCTGTCTTCGTTTTCCGTCGCGAACTGTTCTTCATCTTAATATTTGAAAGGAAACGACTGCTTTTTCCTGAACGCTTTTTAGATAGGTACAGGTTAGTGCCCTTTTATGGTATATAGGAATAATCCAGGAGGAAGGACATCGACACGCATGGATTTAGTACATGATTCTGAACCCCCCTGCGTAAAATTTTCTACGAAAAATTTCAACGAGAATCAAGTGCTGAATTAATGGTTACAGCATGCGCGCCGATGTCCAATTGTCCATGCCATCCTGTATAATATACCGTAACAGGGGCATTAACCTTTACCTACCTAAAAAGCGGCAGGTATACTGCCTAGCCTGTCTAAATCTCAGGTGTCCCAGAAATAGAAATCATTCAAGTCTGGTAATAACGGTATATCATCCTACGTCACGTGAGCGAGCCTAATAAAATTCCATATCACACAGTCCCAATTTAGGCATCTTTTACCTTTCTTTTGATAGAAAATAATATCGCCTGCACCTTCATCTACCCATTTGGCAGTTCAAAACATCTCTAAGCCCAGGTCCGCACAGGCGATTTTTTCCGCGGCGATTATTTTGCGCTCACTGGATTTTCAACGCACAGCTTAGCGTCAAGAGTTGAAAATCCAACAGTGTGTTTTTCGACGCGCCGGGATGCGGTCGCTTGGATTCTCAATGCTCCGCTCAATATCGAGAATTGAAAATCCAGTGCGCGATAAAATCCCGCCGCGATATTTTTACGTTCGTGCTACCGTAGGCTTAGACCCCACCTCCAACTTATAATCGAAGGCATTGTAGACTAATAGATGTTTAGATTTATTGGCCATTTTCTATTTCATTAACGGGGCACCGAGCTGTTTATACACAAAAACGCGCTTTTATAACGGTTGTTTGAAGTAGTAAACAATTAAATTAAAATCTCAGGAAATAAATTGGTATTATTGGCCATATATACTAGGCAGTATACAGGATGGAAACACGATTTGATAAAGTTGGCTCGATAGAATAAATTCACAAAGTTATCTCTAAAAAACACAACAAACGCTTAGTACGGCGTGAATACTTCGCGGAAGGTCATCAGTTTTTTAATAATAACAAAACAACATGTTTTATACAACGTATACGATTTACATTTTCAAAATGTGTATTTGTTTAACAATAAGAAGGAAATACCTAAATTCGCGCGAGTTTTGCCCATCATAAGCAGAGCCGCCGCGCCGCCCTCTTATCCGCTTTAGTCCGCCGTCGGCCATCGGACGGGGAGCTTGTGTCGCTTGCGCTTACGCACGGATTTAATAACGTAACGAAGAAAATTGTGTGAAAACTAATTGTAGCGTATTTGAAATTTATTTATTTATTTATTTTTATTTGAAATGGGGAACAAAGTAAAGAAATCAAGACAGAAGGGGTTGGCGAAAAACCAATGCTAAACGCTTGCACGAAGAAATGAAGTAAGTAAAATTCGTATACTTACCTACTTATTTACTAATTGCCTTACCAAGTGGTGTTATTTTTTTTATGGGGTATTTTAAAAAGAATTGAATTTATCTTTTAGAGCAAGAAAAGTACAGGCTGAGAATGTTGAAGACAAAAAGAATACTCCTGTTGCTTCGTAAGTATACTCAGTACAGTACCTACCTACTTTCTAGTATCTGGTGACACTAATTCATGCAGCCAAATGCATACTGAAGACTCGGTAAGTGCTCAGTATCAAGGTTCGATGACCGTCTTTGTGAATTTCGTAATTTTTTTCTATTAATTTCGAAATTTGGAAAATATGTTGTCGATCCGTGATTATGCACGGATCGACAACATATTTTCCAAATCACGGATTAAATCTACTATGATTTGAATCATTCTGTATAATTTTTTTCTATTTATAGAGTAAATGTATCTCACTGCAAAATAAACTTGAACCATCTGATGCCGAGAGAGAAAGACAACTACAGATAGAAAATTTTGAGGATAAACAGAATACCGTGGCTTCGTAAGTATAATCTTCCTACCTACTTATTATACTCAGTTAATAAAAGTAAGTACATAGTTGTCACTTATCTATCTATTTACGATATTTTAAGAAATAGTTACGCTGGAAAATTCTTTATCTTTTTCTGTTTATAGGGTAAATGTACCAGTTGTTGGCACCTCACTACAAAACAAAGAGTCGTCTGATGAACTGGTGAGGTAAGCGCAAAAATAATAGGATGTGTCTAAGAAAACATTATAATAAATTAAGTACCACATTATCTTTATAACTTTCAATTTTCAGGGTAAATTTCATGGAAGCCACCGATTCCAAAATTTATCAAACTCTGGAATTGTAAGTTCAGAAACTAATTATTTTTATGAAATAAGTCTTACTTTCATCCCAAAACGGATTTGTTGATAATTCTAGAAATTATAATTAAATCAAATGTTCTTTTTTATTATAGGATGCCAATTACACCGGAACAAAATTGTTGTCTTCCAGTGGAAGGAGAAATAGACAGTGACATGACTTACTCACACAGAGAAAATATTGCCATGAAGCAAGTCCGATATTGATTATTATTGTTGCTTGTGTCCTCATATTTTTTTATATGCGTGTGTACACATTGTTACAAATCAAGTTATACTACTCCAGTATAAGCTGATCTCGCATTGTATAGGATTTCTGTACAATGAGAGGTCAGCTTATACTGGATATTTATAGGTTGATATGTAGCCGTGTGTACATTGTGCATAATATTTAGGTATACTGGGCAATATTTTTATCACTAGCACCCTAATTTTAACAGGTTGCTGTTCCCACAGTTGGGACACAGGCCTCCTCTCAGTGACAGGGCTAGAGGGTCGTAAATTACGACTCTCTAGCCCTGTCACGCAACGCACTGGGCCCGCGTAGTGGATTACGATTCGTAATCCACTACGCGGGCCCAGTGCGTTGCGTGCGTTGGTGGATGTCATATGTCTACTATTTTTTTGTTCTAAGACGTGCCGGTTTCGTCACGATGTTTCCTTCACCGTTTTTGACAGCAGTGGTGATGAAATAATTTACACCTGTCTGGGCTCGAAGCTACGACCTGCAATTCTTAAGTCGCAGCCGTGACCTCTGGGCTGCCACTGCTCCCTCCTCACAGGGCGCCCTCTATTAGATTTTATAAATCCTTACAAAAATATTGATTGCTAACATAAATCTTCTTTTTTTTTTCATTTTAGTTTTCCGTTTGATGAAATACAGAAATTAGAGACGCGTGCTGCTGCAACTAGGACGCAAAACAATCCCAATGTAGTAGTATTAGGTATGAATTTATCAACGTATCCTGAACCTATTGAGAAAAATAGGATATTTGTTTATTTGATTTAATATCATAATTTTTTCACCTTTTAGCATTCTACACATCATTCGCCAGCTGATTCAGATTCAGAAGAAGATTATTACACAATAGAACCAGAAGAAAAATTGGAAGAGATCAAAATAAGTGGAAATAGAGTTGTAGATTTTATGTATTTATTAGAACAGTTGCAAGAAATTTCACACACATTGGACATCGTACGAACAACATGTGCATAGAAACTGCCGCGTTCCGTATCGTTGAGTTGTGTAGGTACCTACAGTGTGTGATTCGCTAGTGTGACTGACTTGTTCATGAATTGCAATCTGATTTAAACTGCAAACCGTTTTACTATTGCGCTATAACCAACACTACCCTTAGTACGCCCACAGTAATTAAAATATATGCCTGATGCTAACGAGAGACAGACACACCTTCTCCGACAAGTACATTTGTGAAGTTCATTGAATATAGTTTATTCTTACACCCACTCAAATAGCTGTTTTTTTATTCAAATCTGTCAAATTAACCATCAAGTCACTAAATGGAATTAAAAGTCGAACCTTACGTACTAACGAAAGTAGTTTACTGAATCTACTTTGAAAAATAAATAATTTGAAATTGAAAATAAAAGGTCGACTACTGGGATTTTTACCCTACTTATTTAGCTGATAAGTTATTTTACGTTATTGAAATCACTTTTAAGTTTCTCTTGTACTTAGAAATTAGAATATTATCATAAAAGGTAAATAATTGAGTATTATTAGACTAAATACCTAATATTATTTTTTTATTGATCTGATCATAGATACTCATCTAACGACGGTAAATTATAAATTTTAAAAATTGTATATTTCCAATAAAAGTATTTGAAATCGTTTTTTTTTTTTTTGTTTAATTTTGTAAATATTGGTAGCACCTCGCGAGTCGATCGGCGCACGGCTCGGCGCGAGCGGCGCGCGGTCGGCGCAATGCTCTTATCTGTCTAGCCGTTCGCTCTCTTGCCGGTGTGCCTCACGCACACATACACGGAGCGCATAGAATACCTAAAATCGATTAGCGCTAGAAGCTCGGTGTGCCCTTAAGTACCAACGGGGTAATTGTGTAACGCACTATCAGTAGCAATGGGTTTCATTTTGACAGTTCAACAACATTCGTTGTTGTTCGTACGTTGTTGAGCAGACACATATTTCGAACATATGAAGTACGAGTCGGCGAGCTCGAATTCGTCACCAACTGCCGAGAATTCACGCGTTGCGACGCGTGCCGTAGCCGTCCCTAGCTCGACACAGGTAGAGACAACGACGTGTGTAGGTTCGTCGACCCCCAAACGAGCCTACGCAGCAATAGTAGCCGCTAACAAGCCTACTGAGTCGCAGAATTTGCAGGTAAAACTAGCGGAAAAACCAAAAGGGGGTAAACGGAGCCGGTCGAAACCCAACAAGGTTTTGAAAAGGCAGGGTCCAGAGAAGGACACGTGCGACAAGGATGGTTTTATCAAGGTGGAGAAGAAGAAGAAGAAGAAGCCTCCTTGTCAGAACCAGTGCGGCACCGCGCAGGCAGGACCCAACATGCTGCTGCGTCCAGTAATCCCGACGACGCAGCTGTACGTGACCAGACTGCACCACTCCACGAAGGTTGAGGAGATCGTGGAGTACGTGCGTGTGAAGACCAACTGGACTTTGAGGGTCGAGAAGTTGGAGTCTCGTCACAACTCGAACTTCAAGTCGTTCGTGGTGCGTGTTCCGACACATCATCTCGAGAAGTTCCTCAAGGAAGAGTTCTGGCCGAAGGGTGTTGTGTACCGCCGGTTTCGTGGTCGGCTACATGACACCAGTCAGCGAAACACGACGCAGACACTTCGTGTGCGTTAGTTTGTTTTTTAGTGTAATTATAATGTTGTATGTATTTATAGTATTTTTAAGTTATATTAATATTGTATTGTATGTGTTCATATGGGCCGTGATGCCTGAAATAAATGGATAAATAAAAATAAATAAAAAATAAGTGCCCACTGCCCATGTAGGTTATTGTGAAGATCATAATTTCGAATAGGTTTAGTAATCATCTAATTACTCAACGCAAACTATTAACATGGATGATCCCATCGCTACACCCACTAACCCGCAGACCAGGCTGTTGTGTAGTGTCACACACAGATTAGCTAATGTCATGATATTTGGCAGCCAACTGATATTCTACAACATTTAGCACAAACACCTGCTTGCCGCTACTGTTATTGTACATGAGGTCATAGAGGCTATTGTCGTCTATATTAATACTAAAGCTGGAAGAGTTTGTTTGTTTGAACGTGAATATAAAATAGCCTATATTGGTTAATAGGCTATTTAACATCACACTATGACACTTAGTAGCGGAGCTAAAAGAAAAAAAAATCAGAAAGATCGCTAAGCGAAAACGAACTAATAGTGCGGGCAGGCGATGCGATGCGACGAGGGCGGGGGCAAGCACGCGGACGAAGAAGAATAAGTTAGTAGAATATAACGAGATATGTCATTGTACTAATGTTATAGAATTATAAAACTGCAAGACATATACCTGATAGGCAAAAAGAACGGATTTCCGTAAAAAGTTTACCCACTATTCAACCTCTTCAGGGGACTGATTTTTTGTTTAAGGAACTCTAAATTTCATGCCAACATTTTAGGCTGGGCGTTACCTCTCAGAGAGTGAATGAATTTAAGATTTTGATTAAGTAGGTAAGTAAATGGTGGAGATGACCGAAGAACCGTCTTGCGAGTAATCAAATCTTGGTCAAATAATTACTGGAATATACATATAAAATAACAATACAACTACCTTGAGGTTATGAAAGACTAGCTTAACGATGTGTTCACGGAACTCTTCAGACGGCGTGTCAAAGTCAAGGAGCGACACTCTCGAGCTTTGATTAGACGTCTGTTTTCAGGCCTCTAAGCTTGGTTTCAACTGCAAAGCAAGGCCTCTTTTGTACCCAGAAACATAGGAAAGAATTTTCACTAAAAGAAATGGTAATTTTGTACAAACAAAAAATAGAAAAAGGTTTATTGGAAAAATAGAAAGAGTTTGTACATCACGATGTTTTGGTTTGACTGTCGACCCCCAAGCTAAGCAGGGCTTGTATCTTGGGGGTCGAGGTGCGATTGAGCAGAAAGAAATATGTCTGTTTAAACTACCGTCCCGTCCAACTACAAATCAAATATCAGAGGGGCAATTCTCGTAATTTTAAGAACGTTCACAGTCTGATCTCAGTCTCAATCTGTCAAAAATACTTCTAATTTCCCTACATTTTGACAAGTTTTTGACATTTGTTTGTCGCCGAGATGAGACTGCGACTAGATTTTGAGCGTTTTAAATTACGAAAATTGGCCTTCTGATCTCATTTAACGACGGAAAACACATTGATCACCACGCCACTGCGTTACATTTTCCCATTACCTTTTCAGAAACTAAATCCCGCCTATAACCAATTTCTGCGTCCAATGAAATCCTATTCCGGATCACAACAACGTGCAAACGCTTAAAATGAAAATGCTTATTGCGTTGGATGCGAAAATAACCCTTCGAGGCAATAGCCCGGACATAATACGCTGTGAGCGACTCCCCTAATCGCATTATCGATATTGAGTTTCAGTACATAACTAGCGTAAATAAAACCGGGCAATTTTCATCGATACAACTTCTCTTCTTCGGTGTAAACAGAGAGTAGCGAAATTATTAAAATGAAAAACTTTCTTTGTTAAAAAATCATAGCACATGCAGAAAAATAAAGTTTCTGAAGTAAATGCTGGTAGGTAACTGATTGCAACTTTGCGAAGTTATTTTCTTTCTGATATTAAAAAATAACCTCATCTCCTGGGAAAGGAGTAATACTAGCTAACTAATGAAGTAAGGTTCCAGACTTGAAGAAACTTTATTAGTTAGGTTAGAAGTCGGCCATCTTTGAATTTAATACTTGGAAAAGTAATATGTCAAAATCAATTCACTAATTTAAGTTGTACGAAAGAAAAGCTATTGGCAACCCATTTCTTTTAACGCCTTTAGCAGCTAAAAAGGTTGCCAGGTGTAAAAATATACGCGAATCTATTCGGAGGCTTTTAAAGTGGCCTGGAGGCAATAGATATAGCCAATTGCCTTCGATATATTACCGGAATGTGACTTAAGTGCCTTTTTTTGGTCTTCGCAGGAAACCTTTTGAAACCCTTAATGAGTTGGATTTGTTTTAAATTGCTACTGTCTTTTGTTTTGTACTAAATATCGGGGAAAAGGTGATTTCTTTTGCTGCCTGAGTAGGTGTTAAATTTGTTACCGAAGCTTTATCAAAATCTACTACTTTGTTTACTGTACCGCATGTAGTGTATGCATGTCTAGGCTGAGAACAAGAAAATTCAGAGAAAGCTAAACCTGTTTTAGGTTCACTTTCAGCAACATACAATGTAGATTTTCGACAAAGGAGGTATCCAAAAAAGTTAGTCATTATTATACCAATTCTTCAGTATCTCCTCAACTCTTTCTTAAATATATTCAGTAAATAATCTTACATCGATAAAACCATTTGTATTTATTTATCCTCAAAAAAATCGAGTATTAGACTAGATATCATGAATATGGTCTTTGGGAAAATACAAGAAATGGCGTCAAATATACATCGCAATACGTCTCTCCGACATCTTTGCCAATACATCAAACAGTATTACTAGAATCGAACTATATTTCAGACTTCGGTTTCTCTTATAGAGTCTAGGTTTTCTATTAAACTTGGTATTTCATGTTTGTGTTTAGTGTGAGGGATGCTGAGTTGCTTAGGTTCATATGAATGAGTGAACCCGTTCCTTCGGAAGACCTCTTCCACGATTGTCCAGACATCTTTATTAGGGCATTACCTTTTTGTGTTAAGAGTTGGGGACAGATGTGGCCTAAGATATAAAAATAGATATTCTAGATACGTAATCTGTCCCAATCTTAGCGAAAAATCTTATAAAATTCCTGAAAGCAATTTTTTTCTGCTGTCAAAGCTTATGTAATTACAGTGATTTGACCTACCGAAGAAGATTGACAGATTTGGAAAATTACTCTTATAAGCTCTAAGTCAAAGCCATTTATTTGCTCTCCTTTGGCTCAAAACCAGATCTCATCTTACATAATCCCAACTCACAATTTCAACATTTTTCCTTCTTAAATTATCTTCAACAAAATCATTAGTGTGTATAATAAATAGTTGATCCGTTTTAATTTCCCCGGGGCCCTGTGCCCGTGATTTAGATTCCGTTTAAAGAGATAACATGGAGAAAACACTGTCTTTTCCGGGACATCTTAGGGATGGGACAGCGCGGGAACATTGCCTTTTTTATACGAAGATGATCTATGGTAACATTAGTGATGAAATGCACCGAATTAATTTTGTACGGACGGAGTTGACGAAAATTAGGCCAAACAAGTCTTGCTCAGAAATTCCAAAACATTTGGTTTGTTTTAAACAGATGACTGAGATAGTTAATCGTCTATTACGGTTACGGACCTACAATAATGTTGGAATGTGGTTTGTGAATGACCTTAACTAGACACTTGAAGTTCTAGTTAAGTTAATCTTTCGAAACGATGGAATACATTACTTACTTTACCTATTATTAACTTGTTTTATCAAGTCTCTCATATTTGTGTTGGAGCTTTGAACCCTTTCTGTCCGTTCTCAGAAACTTCCAGATTACCTGTGGGTCGATGTTATTTTAACCGAGGTATTGAACCTTTTTCAAAAGGCCAACGTGAAGGCGTTGAAATTACACAAATCTTGTTATTTTAAGATAAGAGAAGGGTATTTTGATCAAAGAATAGAGACGTGAATTATTTAAATTGTGTGGTAATCCAATTACTTTGTAAACGGTCTGCTAAACTTAACTGGCGGTTTGGTGAACTGATGGTCTCACCGTTGACTTAACCGAAGTCAATCTAAGCGAAGGTTTGACAGGTTAAACATATTGTATTCGCCAGGTTGTTGTAGCCCAAATACCAGTTCGTGATGGGTCGATGTGATTCAATCTGTCTAGCTTTTGCCCAACTATGTTTTGGTCGGCTTCCAGTCTAGCCGGATTCAGCGTAATACCAGTATTTTACATGAAGAGAGTTACTTGTTAATACGATACCCCTTAGCAAGACTGATCGTCAGACTTTTGGGATTCTGAGGCTAGTCAGCAAGGACTGTCAAGAGTAACAGTCAAGACCAACGGCTTAATGTACTTTCCGAGACACGAAAGGGTCTCGATATGTAATGGATGGTCACCCATCCACTAACCGCTGCGGTAAGAGTAGCTTAACCTTCGAACGACCCGTGCGGCTGTTATTTTCAGCCACGAGTCCTTCATGATCGGTCGATGTGAGTGTTAAAGTTTAATTTACAAATCAGAAACACTGTTGGGATACAACACGTTTAAAATGGACTACAAACATTGCAACGTATTCTGTACATATTTCTATTAAATAAAGCAACTTATATTTTCAGTATATTTGTGTATTTTGTCGTGTTTGATTTAATCAAAATGAAACAGAATTTATGCGAGTATGTTATGGAATATATTGAAGTTTGCACGAGTTCACGGAGGATTGTTTTTCATTGAATATATGTACCTATTAATATTTAGAAACGGATATTATATATTCTGAGCCATCAAAAGAAGTGTAGGATAGAGCTCGTGCCATATGCAGACTTTTGAAGTCTTTTTGGAACGTTTAATTTATTATCAGACATGGCCCAAACGTGTTAGAAAGAAAGAAAGTAACAAATACATAAGTATATTGTAGCAGTTTCAGCACAGACTCAGGCACACAACATTTTAAATAAAAAGACTTTCACCGTTTTACGTTAAGACCTATTGACAGTGCTGCCCTATAGAATCTTAGACACTTTCGATGTCATCAGTCATGCAACAATCGATAATACCATACCTACCTACTTAATATTATAAATTCGAAAGTAACTGTCTGCCACCTAAACGGCTTGACGGATTGTGATGAAATTGCATATTACCTGGATAGGATATTTTTAATCCCGGTAGTACGGTTCCGTGGGATAATATGCCGACCTCCGTCCGTCCTCCGTCCTCCGTCCTCTGTCCGACCTCCACGTGGGCGAAATCGCGGACAAAAGCTAGTTTAAAATAATGCAGTCTCCATTGCCTATTCTATTTGACCATTCACAACTTATAACACTCCAAACACGCTTCGCCAGCATCCAATGATTGCCAATCAATCTGAACCAAACTGCTGAGCCGACTGTTCGGCTATCGTACGAATAACTTGCTCTTCAGATGAAGTAATTGGCGTTTGATCACTGGCAATTTATAATTGCAGTTTACAGAGAAACTAAAACATTCAGTTCGGATTTAGTGAATGTGTAGGAGTCAGCGAGAATTTCACTAATTAAACCAATCAATCAATCAAAATATTTTATTTCATATAAACCAACATGGGCACTTATGAAACGTCAGAAGCTAGGTGCATGGTTCCAATTGGTCGTTTCGGAGAAGAGCTCTCCACGGTTACTCTTTTAAAAATAATTGGCTTTTACAATGTTTTCAAATTACAGTAGGTATGGGAGGACAGCGTAGTCCTGTCAACAAGTAGTAGTACCTGGTGTACTTGATAAAATAAAACATGGTCCACAGATTAAAACTGAACGGGATGCGTACTTCTTAACTGCGATCAAAAACTGTCAGAGTTAGTAATCTACTACAATGATAACACTGACAGCTGTTGATCGCGTCTAGTTTCATTGGTGAAATTAGCCCTCAGTTGTTTTTGCTCTGTGAGGTGCAGATGGAAATGGATATGTGCTAAAATTAACCAGATACATGGAAGGACTTAAGACTTAACAAAATCGGGCAGCAGACAAACAAAATCTTTTAACAGAACTCCAACATCACACGTCTTTTCTCGAAACTGGCGCGAAAGTAATTGATTTCAATGAATTTTTCTGACAAAGGTTATATTTTTTAAGGTACGTTAAGTCGAATTCTATGTATAATGCTATTTTAGGATTCAGCTGTTCAAACCCTTAAAGTATTTAGGCGAGGCAGTCTGGCTGTTGTGACGCAATTTCGGAGACCTTAACCCATCTGTGAGCCAGTCACCCCTAAATCGACCACAAATAACCCTTTATTCACAAGACAGATTACAGCCACTCCCAGTAACAATTCAATAAGCCACAGAGCAAAATAGTTGCGTAAGCATGACATCATGGTAACCAGAGCCCACAAACATGACTTAATAATGTTTTTAGCGTGTGCCATCAAGGTTAGATGATACATTAGCGACTGTTACGAGTATTTACTTACGATGGAGGATTAAGTGTGTAAGCGGTATTGATTAGATTAGTTATGACAAAAAATATAGTTTTGAGAAAGCTCAAATCGTGTTGAAAAGCTTAACGAAACAGCAAGGTTGGTGTTAGAGCAGGTCAGGGGAGGCTTTAAAATAATTAAACTATAGCAGTGGTGGCCCAGTAGTAACGACCCCAGACAGGCGCTTTGCCTCTTGTAATTTATTTCATTACCATTACTCTCAAAAACGGTGAAGGAAAACATCGTGAGGAAACCGGCATGTCCTATAACCAAAAATTCGAAGACATGTGACATCTACCAACCCGCGCTAGGCCTGCGTGGTGGATTACGGCCCGTTCCCTCTCACAGAGAGGAGGCCTGTGACCCAGCAGTGGGAATGTTATAGGCTGATTATGCTATGCTAAGTATATACTTAAAAAAAAACCGAATAAATTAGGTAGAGATTAATGGTGATGTATATGGTGTGGACACTCAAAGGACATGAAGACGGCTATATTGATAAAACTGGGATAAATAAGATCTAAAATTAACAGCAAATTGTTCGCTCGACGAATCGAGTTGTTATGAAACCAATTAAAACAAGTCTCTTAGCAATTTAGTTGAGTTCCAAACGAAGCCACAAGAGACAAAGGGACTGTGGACGATTTGTCCTGATGAATCTGAGTCACTAGGTCGAGGACTTAATTTATCGCATAGATCAGTCGCCGACGTCGGTGGTAAAGGTTACGTAGCAATATATTAGATCAATAAAACACGGAAGAGATGAACTCACTAGCTTCTGCTCGCGACTTCGTCCGCGTGAAATTCCTTGTTCCCCCGCCCCACCCCGTCGCATTCTTTCTGACTCTTTTTCTTTTTGCTCGGCTCCTTATTGGTCGTAGCGTGGTGTTAAATAACCCCAAGAAGAACAACAATTGCGCTATCAAATGCAAAAATATTTTTTATTTATTTAAAATTTTCGCACAAAAAGGTACAGAGGCGGGTTACTGCCTGAGGCATTCTCTACCAGTCAACCAAGGGTGGTGAAGAGATTAGATGGCAGGTGCTTTGGTTTTTTTGGAAAAAACCAAAGCATCTGCCATCCAGAGATTACCCCCCTACATACAAACCTACAAACAAAAAAATGTTACCTCTTTATAATATTAGTATAGATTATCATCAATTCACCTATCGTAGTCCTTTACTCATGATTATTGAAACAAGTATCATCATAACATAACATCGCGCCTGTAATCCACGAAGGGTCAGGCAGAGGTGTAGCTATCATCAAGTCAACCGTATTACTGCTACGAAAGAAGTAACCACGTTTTTCTTACCAAGCGTTTATCAAGCATGGCTTGTTAATATGCGCTTGACGTTCAGGGGTCAAGCAAAGTTACACTCTAGTGTCTAGTTTTATACAGGGTTATTTTAAATTGACTAGCTAAACTTTTATTTTGTCGTGTTTAGATCTCGATACCTATCGCGTCTGCTGAGTTTAGCTAACCAATTTAAAATAAACCTGTATCATCACATCATAATACAAGCCTAAAATGATCCCACTTTAGGATATATTTATTGATCAGTATGCTTGCTTACAGTAGGTACAGTTGGTAATTTCAGACTATTGCAGGATACTTGCTATGATGGAGTACACTCATTATGTTATCAAAACTATGTCACTCGCATATCCTCTACTTGTAATTTAATAACATTTTCACAAACATAAGTTGTCGGTGTATAAGACAAGCTAGACAATGGACAGCTATCGACGCGCCCGAGGCTGAGTCAGTAGGTCGAGTGGTGCACTCGAGTTTCTATCATTGTTAACTATATTTGGATTAGACGACATTCTACAAGAAAAAGAAAGAAATATGGTTTATTATGGCGCCTACGATTAAAACTAAACAAGCACAGAAAGTTAAAATGGAAATGATAACTGTTATGATATGATAGAAGTTGGAGATGGCTTAGGAAAAAGTTAGAAAAATATCTGGAATCCTGCACTGAACAATCGTTTTTCAAACATCCTCAGAGTGTTGTAAGAATTAATTCCAAGTATTCAAAATCAAAATATGTTATTTCACATACCTAAACCTACATGGGCACTTATGAAACGTCAGAAGCTGGCAGAAGGTACACGGTTCGAATTTGTTGTTTGCTATGGAGAAGAGCCGACAAGAAACTCCACGGTTACACTTTAAAAAAATAAAATTATAGTGTATAATATTATCAGGCCTCCCTTTTGTGCCATGCGGTCTTCCTATCAATTGAATACTTATTTAAGAGACGGAAAAGCTCGATATAAATTAACTTTCCCAAAAAGAAAATATCGCTGAATCTTGCAGGATTAATCGGTAAAGTAATTTAGGGTAAAATCCTTAAACATTTTCACACCAAATGGATCTCACCATTAGACACTTTCAAGAATACCTTCCAGTTAGTAGCGCACCGATATGAGTATAATTATATCAGCCAGCCATTTTGGTAGCCAGCCAGATCATTAGAGCATCTACCGTAGCGAGCCATCTTAAGACAATGGCCCTGCATGTGCTGGTATTAGGCATTCACGATGAGCCGGTGGAATGGACAGTATGCCGCTAATTACTGGGTCATACTGTGGAGGGTGGTTGATTTTCAATTGGAGTGCTGGAGTTGTAGCGTTCTTGAAATAAAACTGAAAGGATTGGCCGTTTGGTGCCGTGGCTCAATGATTCATTTGATTGTTCTTCTTCGTGTCGCTGGCACGACAGTAATTCGAATTTTGTTGGCTCAAAACTTCGACACTTTACGGCGTTATCGGGGGCAGCGCCGAGGTCACTTTGACTGCATGTTTTGGGCACAGAGGGCAGGAGGAGGTGGAGCATAGTTTGCGATGACACGAAGCGCTCTTTCTATTCATTTCATTTAGCCAGCGATAAAAATCGATTTAGATTGAATTTTTTATATCTATTTTGATCGAACGATGATATTTGTATGGCTTAGCTGTTAGCGCCTAATAATCTGCATGTGAGATGTGTATTATTCTTTTAATTAATTTGATCAAGCGTTTGATTGAATGTCTTTTGATGCGAAGACTTTAAAAGTGGCGCAGGGAAGTGCAAAGATTACCCAATAGAATTCCACTTAGTAGAATTATAATGTTTATTTTTGCATTTCTTCGCTGCTCGCCTCCCAATTGCACACGCAGCTTTATAATGGCTCTTTGATCATAGCAACAAGTTCTTAGTATCAGTAGCCCAAATAAATGAGAATAGTTAAATTCCTCATCAACATCATCTGCCTAGCCTTTTCCCAAGAGCTGTCGTGTAGCGACAAGAAACTAAATCTAAATTAAGAAATTAAAGAAAGGGAAGTAAAAGTTAAATAAAGATTTAATAATAAGTAAAGATTATATAAAAATGGAGATGATCTGGTCAGTAGTGTATAGTGTGTGGGTGAGGCAGGATGAAGATGAGTGATTGGTGGGTTGAGGAGGCTGAACAGGTAGACGCGACGCGAGGCAGGTGACGGTGACAAGAGCAGGCAGGCGTGGAGAGGTGTTGGTGCGTGTGCGGCACGGAGGATACCCGTAGGGGCCCACGCGACAGAAGTAGGTCGCAGCACGGCCACACGTGACAGCAGGCACGGCAGCACGGGAGAGCAGGCACGGTAGGGGGCCCACGCGACAGTGGTAGGTCGCAGCACGGCCGCACGGTAGGGCAGGCACGGCGGCGCGGAGAGCAGGCACGGCAGCGCGCGGTCAGCCCGCCAGGAGAGGCGGCCCTCGGTTGAGGCGCGGCCCAGTAGAGGGAGCTCCGGCGAGGCACGCCAGCGGTCCAACTGGTACGGAGGACGGAGGACGTAGGTGCAGCGCTGGTACGACAGGTACCGGAGTCAGAGAGTTCCCTGGCTAGGTGACTCCGGAGTACCAGCACTACTTTGAGGGTTCCTTTTAGAGGCGAAACTCGAACTCCCACTCGAACTCGAACTAGAACAGACCTTGAACTCAAACTCGAACTGTCACCGCGTTGCTTGGATTCCACAGGTAAACTCGCAGAACAGCAACTTGAAGAAATAAATATGAATTTGAAATATGATATGCCAGTATTGATTTGCAATAGTTTGAATATATTTTCAGCTAAAAGTTACAGGCTGAATTTATAAGCAAACTTGTCATGGCGACGTATTGACAAACGTCGTTGTCAGAACTGTCATAATAAAATATATTAATAAAATACAATTAAATATATAGTTATTTCGTATTAAAAGTATAGTGTTTATAGGAAAAATGATATCAATGAATGTGGGCGAAATTTCCAGCCCTTGGATGTTACTAAATCGTCATAGTGTTATGTTAAAGTTTGATGATTAAACGTGACCTGGTGTCGTGAGGAATAGCCAGATCAGCACCTAACGGTGACGGAATGCTTGTCTGACCTGGAGGAATGAATGTAGATAACCGTGAGTATGTACATTACGTTACAGAGCTCTGCTTCCAGTCTAATCAAATGCAGTTGAATACCAGTATTTTACATGAAGCGACTGCCTATCTGAGCTCCACAACCCAGTGATTAGGTAACACGATAACCCTTTTTAAAAAAATGTTGTATTTTAAAGACATTATATTCCTAATTGATTCAAATCCCACAATAACTTCCGACTAATCGTCTGTCTCCATAACGACCATTAGCCGTACAGTTTCACCAATCATGTCAGCGCGTGGGCTAAGCTGCTTACCGTAAGCTTAGCCGTGTAAGCGCTTGTGCAATGTTGTCACAGCTCCTATATTGCCTCTGCACGGCGTAGAAATCACCGCTACACCTACGACTTGCAATACCTTTCTCTTGTGGTTCTAAGAATGAAATGAAAGTGCTCGTGAGTTTTGTGTAGGGATCTTAAAACTTCGACAAGTACCTTACAATTAAAAGATATCCCTGCGTTACTTGTCAAAACCAATCTGCCTAGCCTTTTCCTAACTATGTTGGGGTTGACTTGCAGTCTAACCGGATGCAGATGAATACCAGTATTTTAAATGGAGCGACTGCCTAGGTAACACGATACCCCTTGGTGAGAATGGTTGTCAGACTTTTGGACCTGTAACGACTGTTAAAGATCTACAAATGACAGCTGGGACCACTCGATGTGTAAGAGATGGTCCCATCCACTAGTCGACCGCGGCAAGCGTAGCTTATCCTTCGCTCGAGCTCAGCCTTAATGTTACATGTGATTATGAATATGAAGTCACCTTTGATCTGCTGCAACATAAAGCTCATGTACATGTATTCTTAAAACACATTAGAAAGAAATTACATTTATTTAATTACAATTTTAGTCTTGAAAGATTATTTTAAAGAAATACATTTTGTTATGGTTTTACTTGTTTAGATTTACATAATAATACTATAAGAAGTTCCGCTAAACGTATTTTTTAATGTTAACCTAATTCAGTCACCTCCATTTAGCGTACTTTGTTAAGGTTCGTGGAAGTGCTTAGATACAGTTCGGGCAAGTGCTGTTGAAATCAGTGCTCTGAGTGGAATACCTCGTTATTATTGAGTAACTTTGGATCTTCTAAAACATAATAGCCAATTGACTTGTCCCTGATACAAATAATTCATGAGAAAGAACTTCTCTACCACAGTTCAACCAACAGTAACATAACCATTGTTTGAGTGTTCCGCAATATCTTCCAACTTAAACTAAGTCCACTCCTGCATTACAATTCCGTAACTCAGTTTTAAATCATAATCCGATGGATTTTAAAAGAATTTGATTTTCCATTGCTTCAAATGTTATAAAAATCGTCTGCGGTATCGTCTCGATAGCATATACATATAACGCAATGAATGTTGTAGAATTGTCAAAATGAAAGGTATTGCCATTGTAAGTGTGCGACGCAATTACCTCGTTGGACATAGGACATCCCAAGTCTAATTTTATCATGTTCTCAAACAAATGCTCCTTAGGTACTTTAATCTAGTTTCTATTTAATTACCGAACAGTAGCAATTACGCTTGCTGGCCCGAATATTATAAATATTAAATGGGTGAAGGCAACCGGGTTTACGAGCGGCGGTTCAAGGAGACCCGTTTTAAATGCGCCGTGAGTCATGTTACCTAAATCATCGGTTCCAATGGGTGTTGTGGTCCAATTACGTGATTCGTAGCTTTTTCTAAATAGTAAGTAGGTAAGACCAAGACTTGACATGAAAGCATATCAGAACATTGGAATTGATCTAAAATTATTCGGTTAACATAATTCAGAAATGTAAACTTAAAATATGGTTCGAAAATAAAATAGGTAGGTTTATTCAGCATTTAAATTAAATGTGCTTAGAATAGAATACTCTTTATTATGTACACCACACATATTAATTACATACATATTAATTACAGACATACCTAAATATAGAAATTATACCAAGGGTGACACAATGGGCGGTCTTATCGCTAAGAGCGATCTTTTAAAGACAATCTTTGGATGGATCAAAAAGGGGAAGGAGAGACAAATACTACATAAATAACAACTTACTCGTTTGTATACCTAATTCATAAATAAAATATCCTAACTTAATTAATTTATTAGTGCGACGATGTGGTAACATTTGCAGGGCCAACATGGCCAGAGATCGCACAAGACAGGGAGGTTTGGAAGAAACAAGGGGAGGCCATTGCCCAGCAGTGGGACACAAAGTAGGTTAAAAAAAAAAAAACTATGTATTAGCAAACTAAAATATGTCGTCGAAAAATTCATCCGCATCTACGTTGTATGGCAATGCTTAGCCTCTGGTCAAGTTATAAGCCAGCCCTTGGGTCATGGGAAGTGTCAACCGGCCGTTTGGAGGTTTCATTGAACAGACCATGAGCACTCGGATGCCACGGCCCAAGGGCTTCAAATATGATCTTAATTTGGAACTTATTCTGAGGAACACAGCGCCTCGAAAATAACACCTACTTAAACTACAAATGCCAGGTTTTCGAGCGCCGCGCCTCGACGCTTCGTACATATGTCAAATAGAATGTACACGCCACTAATTGGTCCCGATTCGGTTGTCGAATCGGCAAACCGTATAGATAGTGGTAACGATATTTTGATCTATATCTACGAATATTCCTGTTACAAAACATCAAATACATCTCTCATCTTTCAAAAAGCTTTCACATCTAAACTGCGGGACAATATATGTAAATTGTTCACTTTTACAAACGATACTCTGCCATTATTTATAAATAAATTTATCATTCCAAATTACCATATGTTTCTTGGTGTTATTATAATATAATAACACCAAGAAACATACATAGTACATATTATGTACTATGTGTTTTTGTCTTTCATTAGTATCTACATCATCTGGTTTCATCTAAGCAATAGGTTGGTATTCCTACCCTCCCTGATATTTAGGTCTTGCAAACTGAGCCATCATTAATGACCCTGTCTTCCTTCTTTCATTCTTTCTACCCCGAATTCCCTCATCTTCCGACTGTTCCACGTGTACATTCATGTTCTTCGTTTCGCTGGCACGACTGTATTTTAGATCTTATTGGCCCAAAACTTTGCCACTTCCACGGCGTTGTCTGTGGCAGCGTACGTGTACATCAATCCTTGAGTTCTAAAAAGGTGAAAATGTCCTCCCTGCTTATGTTTTAGAAGATTGATGGAAAAAGCAAATGTACATTTGCTTTTTCAATCTTCTTCCCAGATTTTCAAGTCTGACACTAATATTTTACAGTTGTTACTTTTAAAATTGTTAATTTTATCCTTGGTATATTGTTTCAGTCCTTGTAACCTTATCACCATCATCAGGTCTAAACAAAACAACAACAAACAATAGACCGCCTTTCTGAACCAGAAGCTATTTGAATGGAGCTTTAGCTGGGAATTTAATTTTAATGAAACAGTTCCTATCCCTTGGTATTAATGAATTAATTATTGAATCTATGCTAATTCGTTAGAACTAAGTCTGGACACCTGGGACAGTCGCGTCAACCTGATTAATGATCAGATTCGGAGTTTTACTTATTTTAATTAATGTTGTTCAATTATTTGCCGTGTTCGCGTCGTTCGGATTAGCGGATAGAATAATGCTCGTGAAGTTAGTCCTGGTTTCAATGAATAAATTAAGAAAATGTAAACTGTGTTGTTCCTTTTAGACTTTGGTGTATCCATCCTAGTTATTTTCTGGATAGACTGTCTTTTTCAGGCCAACATTTTGGAAGAGAAACTTCGTCGATTGGTGACGTAGCTTTTGATGTAACTTTAAAACTACGCAATAGGTCGATGAACTGTGGTATATGTCTGACCTATTCACGTCGGAAGGGTGAAACATTGTCAATAATAAATAACCGAGCAGCATAACACGAAAGAGTTATTTCTCTAACTCTATCTCTAAAAACTGTCAAACGTCAATTTTATTCCTCGAATAAAAGTTATCTGGCGATAGAAAAATCAGCCCTAAATCACAGCGATATTTCGTAGTCGTTTGTCTAACTAACCTATTCAGGCCAATAAACCCGAAGCATTTTCAATCATTTGAACCAGGGCACAAGAGAGTATACATTACTAGCTCCTTCACAATTCGTAAAGATAAAGAAGTTTAGTTAGAACCGTAGTATTGTCTGTCTGTCCTATTTAGTGTCTGACGTCAGAACTAGCGAATAGCCGACAGCATTGCGGTGTTGTATGAAAGTGTACAAGTATAGTGAGCTAGTATAGTTACAGTGGAAGGCTGCATAGATATGATGAATGCTTTGATGCAGAATTTTACTCTGGACGGTTTAAAATGTTGAAGAATTCAGGAATTTAGTTATTTGGAGTAAAGTCCAGTGGAGTATGAGTTGGAATTCGGAATGCGCTATTCGTTCATGCGAATCTAGATAGGAATCTTTCAAGTAACGAGTGTCGTTTAAAATACGTCGAAGATGCAGAGTTCTGGATGTTGCAGATGTTCTTTCTTGGTTGGATTTGATTATTTTGCCGTTTGTCGTTTGTACAAAATAAACAAAAACATCCACACACACATCAAACATTGAGATTTCTGTGCTTAATATAAATAAAATATTAATTTATTACACTTACACATTTTGAGCTGAAGGGCGGGCGTTTTGGGGGACTGTCTTTTGTAATTTTGACGTTCGAAAAGTGCAGATTCTCATCCTATTTTGAATAAATGACTTGATTTTGGGCTAAATTCTCTAAATAATGGCGAAAACCGCATCAAAATCCTTTATGTACTTTAGGAGAACTAAGCGGCCATAAAACAGACACAAAAACCGACTTTGTCTTATGCTATGGAATACGAATTTTAGACGTGCACGATCAATTATATCTACTAGCTTTAACTGTAATCTCAAAATTACCCGTAAATCCTGATCCGTCCCAATGAATTACCAGAGTGACATAAATTCCCAAGCAGCATAGCGGCACATGCGGCATCAGTTACGCACAGCTGCGAACACAATCATATGTATGTGGCATATAGGACATTACCTTTCAACTGTATCTTTACGGCCTATTCACCTACTGCATCGCACGTGCACCCGTCGTGTTCTACCGTACTTGGCTGCTGACCCTCAACGACGCCTGGTTTGAGTATAAAGCAATAATTGTGTTTTACGTCTTGTCGTATATGGGCGTCGTATGGACGTTGTTGCAAAAGATTTAATAGGTACCTTTGTGGTATCTGCAGATGTAGAGTTCTCTCTACATCTGCATCAACTCTTTGGATTCTTCCAAAGAGTTGAATATCTGTGGCCAAATAATGTTTTTGAAATGTCAAAACGGGGATATAAAGGCTTTCCTACAAACCTATGAAAGTAAAAACAAATGAAACTGAAGACAGTGCGGCACTGCCTTCAGGGTTGTTTTCTACATAATTGCGAAGATAAATAAGATAAACAAAAATCAATGTATAGCAGTGGAAATTGGGTATACGAACTCATATATTATGGCTTTAGAAAATATTTGAGGTTGTAAAAGTGTTATTTATATTTACAACAACTTACTTACTTTTAAATAAATATTATTTATGTTTCTCGATTCAGCACGTACATTCTTATAAATAAACCACTCAGTACCCCAAAATAATTCAGAACTTTACCTGCCAATAGCAATAGTTTTAGCTTCAGAACTTCTAAAAAAGTTTTATGAATACCTAACTTACGCATTTAGTAACAAGGTGACAGCTGCTGTATTTGCACGTCGCATCGTTCCCGCGTTTTATTTGAACGGCGCCATCTTTGATATTACGTGATTTGCCTACTCATTTCTAAGTTTACTGTTTTGTCAGATTCTAGCGTTTGAATTGTATTAACACTAGTTTCTAGTAAACGAGGTTTTACTATATTAATAAAGAACAATTATGTACTTAATCTTATTTTGTTTTTTTTTTTTCTATGACATCCAAATCTAGTAATTCCAGTGTTCCCTATATGGAAGTCTACTACACTAGGTACACAATATGAAACCACAACCATTGTTACTTAAAACAAATGGAAATAACACACCAAAACAAAAATTGTACACATAAAAGCCAGCGCAAGATCACGCAGTGTAAGCTGACACGTGTCAAAATCAGGAACTAAAATTAAAATGTACTGATTTTGACATACAATTAACAATCTGCCATAGAAAGCAGCGCCACCCCAAATGTCAAGTTACACTGGGCACCCAGAAGACTCATAAAAGTGGCGCCAAAAAAAAAAGAATTGACCTCAAAAAAGCCGGTCGACAATGGCTCGTTTTCCAATCCCAAATGTGATTCAGTGTGGTCGCTTCTGATCCTTATAAGGGAGAGGTGACATCATACAGTACCTATGTGTCGAAATGGTGCCTGTGAAACATTGTTGAAAAAAAAGTTTTCGACTGCCTGAACGACAACGGTTAGGCTGTTTTGTTTTTGGTAAAGTTAAAGGTACAAACTTCATTGTTTTGGTATTTATTGGGTTGGGTTACTCGCGTTCCATAACTGAAGTAATGAAATAAAAATACGCGTCGACTCGAGAACCTCCTCTATTTTTATTGTCAATTAACTATTTTTTTTTCTTTGTTTTACTGCCTCACTTCCTTAATAATTGAAAATACTGATGCTTTTCATTCATGCTTTTTCTCATGTGAAAACAGTGATTTTAAGGACAATATTAATTAAAAGTTATCAGAGTTTTATGAAAGACGCTCAGTTGTTCAGTTGTTTTACATAACGGAGCTGTTTTGTAAAACAACGGATTCTACAATCCATCTACGACATATACATATATTATTAAAATTATTTTTAACGTGTGCCCAGGGTCTAAAAAGTATAAATGCATTTACGTCGTACTTAAGTCGTTTTTTTTAATTTTGTTTCAGGTATTTAAATATTCACAAAGGAGTGATGATCATAAGCAAGCTGTTTATAATAACAGGGAGTATTTTATAAGTAACTTGGGTTAGTAGAAAAAGTGTCTGGTCCAAGAAAAACAGGTCAAAAATACAAGTTGTGTTGAACAACTTATATTTAATTATAACTGTCAAAATGCATAGGTCATTGCGATTAAGAGCGTGCGACAGGATAATGGTGAAATTAATCAGACATGTACTTTACGAGTAAAAAAAACTAATTAAGTATGAATAAATATTTATTACTATAAACTCGGGGTCGACACTGTCAACGAAACACGTAGTTGTTCAAGTATTTAGACGCGGAAGCCTCCTTGGTTGTACTGCTGGCCGTAACCCGCGTTGTCGGCTCCGTAGTGGTTTTGGCCGTAGAGGCTGTGGTCTCCCCCGCCGGCCTGCATAGCGCCTCCCATCTCATGGCCAGAGGACTGGTGGTGATGGGTCTCCTGAGAACGAGGAAATGGGATTAATATGACATTGCGCATACTAGGAGACAACTATAATAAAAAAAAATACTAGTATTTAACTGCATCCGGAAGCTGACCCCGACATATGGGAAAAGGCTAGGCAGATGTGTAACACATTCTAGGAGACAATTTTGTATGTGCAGTCTGCCTATGAAACCCTGGATCATACTCCGAACCTTGTTATATTTTATTATGCGATGCAAATAACTTTGAGTAAAGTGATGCGTCAACGCAAAACAAATGAAAGAGATACCCACATTAATTGACATGAAGGTCAATAAATTTCGCAAAGGTCAGAAGTGGTCCAAGTTTTTGCAAGGCGATTGATTATATCAATCATACTGATAAGCTGTGTCATTAACTTAATAGTTTCAAGTAATCACCTGGTCGATATTGCTCTCCTGGTGACCCATGCTGTGGCCAACGTTGAGGGTGCCTTCGCCATAGCCGGTGTGGCAAACGTTGAGGGCGCCTCCGCCATAGCCGGTGTTGCCATAGCCGCTGCTTCCACCAAGGTAGCCGGAGTGTCCGTAACCGCCACCACTCCCGTATCCTCCGCCCATGCCTCCAAGGCCAAGTCGTCTGCCAAGTCCTCCGTGGCCTATTCCACCCCCGATGCCACCGAGACCTGGAAGAAATTGAGAACGTCTTAATTTATAGAGAGGCAACTATTAGGAATTAGGGATTATGTCTCCCTATCGCTCAAAGGTTTACTGGGGCTCGATTTTTTAAGTTTGAATTATAACTAAAGATACAGCAGTTTTAGCGGCTAGTAAGTAGTAGGACATAATTTTGAAAGTTGAAAGAATTAGAAGACCAGCACATAGGATCTGTCTCTGAATTCGATAAAGAAGGTAGTTCAAATATGATTAAAGCAACTGTCATGTTTTCCAGTGACCACGGTCCAGGAGGTACGATCCTGCAGGAAATCCCATTCTGTTAAAAAAAAAAACCTGTCAAGTGCTCGTACTCGCGCAACTAGGGTTCCGTACAAATTTGTAGGATTTTTCCTTTACTTGTGCTACATTGCTTCTTGCCAAATTTCATGATTCTACGTCAACGGGAAGTACCCTATGGGTTGTTTTGATTCCCTTACGAGTGTCAAAATATGCGGGAAAAACGGAACATAACCGCCTGTATGTTTTGATTACGTTGACTTAGAAGTTTGATTTTTTCACTGCTTCAAGCGATTGCAGCCTTGAGTATTTGATATTAATTTCAACTTGATAACTCCACGCGTTCCTGAGAAAAAGGGTTTTGACAGACGGACAACGAAGTGATCTTACAAGGGTTCCGTTTTTCCTTTTGAGGTACGGAACCCTAAAAATCATCATTAAAGACATGATAAGTTTTAGTTAAAGAAGAATAAGTATATTACATACCTCTTTTAAGACCGATTCCAGCTCCGAGCCTACCAAGTCCGAGTCCGAGTCCACCGAAAGGCTTGGCCTGGACCACGGCCACGATGGCCAAAGCTGCGATAATCTGGTGAAAAGAATAAATAATTAACTAAAAGTCTTAGCAGGAAATGATAAGGTGGAAAAAAAACATAATAACAATTCATATTCATAATAACATGCCTATTGACATATTTACCAACACGAGCTAAAATTGTGAACCAAATGCATTAACTGGAGACAAAGAAACGATATTCAAGACTGGAAATGATACTAAATTATTAATTTACAGGGAAATTAATCCAATGGGGAATCTAAAAATAAGACCAAGATTTTTATAAGACTAAGAGAAGCTACAGAAGACTTCACAATAGGAAAGTTGAAGGTTTAATAGGTGAAGAATAAAAGATTTTTGGTAAGTCAGATAGCTGAAGGAAACTCACCATGCACTTCATTGTCACTATTGTATCACAGCTGTTTACACAATGTCCGTAACTACGACACACTTATTATCGGGGTGGACTGTATTAAAACTTCGGACTTGAATTTTCTGCTTTATTTCCAGGGCGGCTTGCTGCAGGCGATTGAGTGACGGTTGCGAGTCACGAGTTGCTAGTGAGTGATGAGTGTCGAAAGAAAACAGAACTCAACCCCCTGGCCGCCCGTCTTTTATACCCAAACGCAGGTAGCAAGTGGCTCCGCGGAGTAGGGTCCGTCCGGCGTCCCAATCATGGCGCATGACTGTTTTCCCGCCTCGGCGCCGACCAATCAGAGTTTACTTTTGGACCCTGCTCCGTGTCACCTTACAATGTTTACTTACGTCTAAACTTACTTACTTAAATCTAATAAAACAACCTAATCTGAATTACATCTTACGCTATTCCCTACTATAAACTTATCTTTATTCATACAAAATCTTAAACCTTAATATTTATCTTAATTACACGTGGCATTTAAATCCTAGTCTACGACCGACAACACGTGGTATTTAAATCTCAATGTTACACGTGGTATTTATCCTAGACTGCAAGCGACTACACGTGGTAATTATATCCCAGTCTGCAAGCGACTACACGTGGTACTTATATCCTAGTCTGCAAGCGACTACACGTGGTACTTATCCTGGTCTACGAGCGACTGCACGTGTTTACTTAAATCTAGTCTGCAAGCGATGTCGTCCGATCGTCCGTCGATGTCGGATGAGGGAGAGAGCCTCCTGTCCCAGCCGTCGCGGGAGACGCTCCGGGCGTTGGGAACCGCGTGACGACTCCCGGCCACCGTAGGCGCGGGCCTGCGGGCGGAGAGCAATGGGTAGCTCACCGTCCGATCAGGACCAGGCCCGTGCCGGACGGCGCGTAAGTGTTCCACGCGCGCCTCAAAGAGTTGTCAGCATAATTTGAGGGGCCCCTTAGGGCCGAAGCCTGCCGGGTCAGCGGGATTGTCCGAAAGGGTTACCGCTACCCCGGAACATAAAGGGCGAAGGAAGGAACATGGGTGGGTTTTAGTCAGTAAGAGTCTGACACTCCCTTCCGCTCCACCCAGAGCGAGAGGGGTCATTTGATGATTTCCCACCAGAAAAAAAAAAGAAAGCCTGATACGGAACATAGTTTGATAAAATGTTTGCATGGCACATAGTTTTACGAAAGAAAAAAATAATAATCATGTAGCTCAAAATAAATTGCAATGGCTCCTATTGCAATTTATTTTAAGCTACATGATTATTATTTTTTTCTTTCGTAAAACTGTGTGAACTGAATTACATCTTACGCTAGTCCCTACTATAAACTTATCTTTATTCATACAAAATCTTAAACCTTAACATCTATCTTAATTACACGTGGCATTTAAATCCTGGTCTACGACCGACAACACGTGGTATTTAAATCTCAATGTTACACGTGGTATTTATCCTAGACTGCAAGCGACTACACGTGGTAATTATATCCCAGTCTGCAAGCGACTACACGTGGTACTTATATCCTAGTCTGCAAGCGACTACACGTGGTACTTATATCCCAGTCTGCAAGCGACTACACGTGGTACTTATGTCCCAGTCTGCAAGCGACTACACGTGGTACTTATATCCCAGTCTGCAAGCGACTACACGTGGTACTTATATCCCAGTCTGCAAGCGACTACACGTGGTACTTATATCCCAGTCTGCAAGCGACTACACGTGGTACTTATATCCTAGTCTGCAAGCGACTACACGTGGTACTTATATCCTAGTCTGCAAGCGACTACACGTGGTACTTATCCTGGTCTACTTATATCAAAATCGAATTACTAATTAACGAGGTCTTAATGACCCGGCCTCACGACCGTAGTAGGTAAAGCGCTCAACTTTAGGGAATTTTGTGGCAAACGAGTTTTTTAGTAAAACCCTAATCGATGTGGCTTCCCAAATTATGCAGTTTTACTGGAAATCGTGACGTTGCAACTGACCTCATTTGAGATTGATGTTTTTTCAGTTGTTACTTAGATGCAGTTGTTAAGTGTCTGTCTGTTGTAGAGGTTTAGTTTCTAAGTCGAGTCTGATATTTGAATGTCCTAGTGCTCGTAGGGTGATACTTTAAGTGTGAAGTTAGTGTGTGTATTTCATTAATTTTGGAACCTTATATAAATCCTGATATGGAACATAGTTTGATAAAATGTTTGCATGGCACACAGTTTTACGAAAGAAAAAAATAATATTCATGTAGCTCAAAATAAATTGCAATAGAAGCCATCTTAGTGATGATGATATCCACAGCAGTTACTTAGTGAGCCACGTTTACTGGTGAACTTTATTCAGCCAATTATGGAAGTAAGGTATCGCTAAACATAGACGTCCAAAGACGATATACTTCTAAAATATCTCCATAAAACTATTGTACTTTTCACCATACAAATTCACAAGAGCCTTTAGAAAAATTCTTAAATAAGCGAGCATTAATTGAACAACAGGCTCCATTCTATGGGGAATACAGCGGATTTCTTTGCTGATATTAATTAAGCCGGGACAGGCCGCCATCATTGAATTCTTGTCTAATGAATAGGTAACGAGACTGCCTGGTCCGCTAAGGCCAAGGGATTTACTCACTGGATAAATTGTACGGGAATTTTATAGGGAATTCTTAGACTAGACTGCTTGGCTATGTCAGCTGGATTTGTTTTAAAAGAGTTACTATCCTTTTCCTTAACCTTTCTTCGTGTAAGGAAACTTTATCTTGCTGGCTATATTATTATTCTCCTCGTAATTCATAACTTTTCAAAAGTAAACCATCTATAATTTAAATAAAAGATGTGTCCTTTCTTACCACTTTATTGTTTTTGGCTAGCTAGCAACGACATGTTGCCTTTAGACCAGTATTATTCAGAATTATCCTAAATGTCTAGTTATCTATCAGTTTGAGTACCAAGTTTTGCACATCTAGACCGTTCCCTTTATCTCCAACAAATTATTCGAGTCCTGTAGCCACTGCTTCTCATGACCTTTAAAATCTTGAATGTTCTGGAAATCTAATTATCTAGATTTTGACACCCACGTTCAGAAACTACGTAGTTTTCTAGTCATATAGGTTAACTTCATGTCCTCTCTAATGACGTTACTAACTAGTATTTCTATGTCCTCTTGTGATGCAAATATACGCAAATGTTGGCACGTATGATACTATTTCTGTCCAAATTTGAGTTTGTTAAGCAATTATGGTGTTGGATTGTGGAACTGTAGTTAGTCGTAGATTTCATTGGATCAATGTTTAGTACAATTAGATTTGGCTTTCATGGTAGGTTCTTTTGAAGTTAATACAATTTTGACAAGCTCATTGAATATTGTTTTATACTATTACCGACACTAGGTAGGTAGAATTTTTATCAGTACATCTATAACTATGTGGGTACACCTGCATGTAGAGAACATCAGGTTTTGGGCAGATGGATGTTTGACAGCAGTGATATTATTACTGCACAGTAGGCTACCTTACGTAAGGTAGCACGCTCTTAGACTAGGTGGAGCGACAATCTTAGTTGCTAGTAGCAACTGAATGAGAGTTGCCATTGATCCAGTACCTAGAGTAGCCGAATATTGGAAAAGCCTGTGTCCAGAACTGGACTGCCATAGGATCATGATGAACGCGATTTGGTATTCGATAGTTGCCTACGGGTGAGATAGCTAGGTAACCCTCGCGGGTAGACCCTGGCGCAGGAGCGTGCGGATTGGTGCAACAAAAGAGAGACTTATGCTCAGCAGTGGGCGGAGTCGGGCTGTGGATGATGCGGATGATGATGACGTGCCCCTAGCTTCTGACATGTCATAAGTACCCATCTACATGACATAAAATATTTTTATTTTGATGATAAGATAAGGCTGGCCAATTTTGTCAAGAAGCAAGTTTTAAGATCACTACAAGTTTGATCTTCATCATAATCAGTTTATATTGTTCCCACTGTTGGGACACAGCTCTCCTCTCTGTGAGAGGGAGTGGATTTGATATTTCTAATGTAACTAAACCACGACTTTAGACCTGCTTAGTCGTCGCTCTACTACAAAATCGTAAAAGAACATCATTGTGTAATGTAAACTACTGTTCATCATATAAACAAAAGTAGCGCTATATATTCATCAGCGGTTGATTCAATTAACTGTAGTAACCTTGACTGTTTGTTTACATTGAATCTATCTCACGTTGTGTGTACCATTAAGGGCTTGCATGAGTCAGGAGCAGAAATAGATTTCGTTGATAGTAAATTAATGGAAATAATAAGGGCAATAGTTGAAGTGTTGCAAGTTAAGTCGAAAAACAGTTCAGAAAAGTTAAAAAAATACAAGTATTTTATTTCAATTACGCTAAAAACTGCAAACGAGTATTATATTTGCATGCTCCTTTGCATGCCATTCACCTCTGTTTTATACGCGTGGCTAGGGAATATGTATAACGAAACATTCTTGCAAATAAATCACGCCATTTTCCCATGCGAATAGGCAGAAACTACAAAACGCCACCTCCTACGACCCTTCATACTAATTTTCCAATCCTCCTGTAATCATTGTTTTTATAAACATCAGAACATGGGTAGACTTGCAAGTTCTTCTGCAAGTTGCAGGTGCAGTTCTTGCAAGCTTCTGTTTTGTGTCTATCTAGGATTCTATAAAGATTTCTTCTATTTCCAGGTTTCATTTCTTTCACTTTGTAGGTTTTAACTTAACACAACTCTTTAGACATAGATTTCAAATTCTTGGTATTCAATTTTCCTACCTTGAAGTTTTCAATAACAACAAATGCCTATTTTTCCGAAGTAAAGAATTATATTTATTTTTATACGTTGTATGTTTGTGCAACAAAGATCGTTGACACGTTTATGTAAATATATTTTTAATATATTTAGTAAGAATCCACCAACACACGTGGTTCCAGTCAAGAAATTTACCATGCGACCAAAAATATTCGTCTAGACATCTGGGTCAATCGAAAATGATCATTAATTACTGGGTGTTAAAGATCTTATTAGATGTGAGACATAATAAGTGGCACAAATATGACCAGACTGGAATGGGCTTCGAATCGTTAGAAATAAGGATTATTTTAGTATGGCAGTGATATCAAGTGCGTACTTCCATTTTTTCATGTCATAAGTTTATGTTCGATTTTCCTGTTGGTAGCCGAAATTGAGCGTGTGATTTGTGTATATTATTATTGGTTAAATCTTATTTGTAGATTGGCACAAAATAAATTCGCCACAAACGGATGCATCATCTCTTCAAAACTACACAACACAATCTCGCCTATCAATTTGACGTGCATTGTACAGTCGCTTGGCAACATTATCTGACCCACCCTAAAAACAAACGAATTTGGACCCTCTGCCTGTAACATTAAGGTTTATTCAATTTATATGAGCTTATCAGACAAGTGCACGAAGACTCAACCAAGAATTACAATAATAACACAGACATGCAAATTTGATCTTTATAACGTTACCATTAGGTTATATGTTAAAACTACTTGTTATAATATAATTAGTGTAATAGCTTATTTTAATAATTGCGTTCAAGTAATTCTGGTCTCGTGGTCTGTGTATAAGACTGAGAAAAACAACTTGCGAGATCAAATCCTGCGACGAAGATATTATTTTGCTTTCAATTTAGAATGTATTCCAAAACTATTTAATATATTATTGTAAAGAACTATAGACGGATGATCTTCATACATAAACTTTCTAAAATGGTAATATTTTCGCATAACTTGTAATAAGTGGGTAGTTGAAAAATAAATAGTCGTATTCATTATAAAACTGGTAGGTATTCAAAAGCAACTAAGGGTATGCAGTGACTACGCGCAAACATGTTTTACCTTGCCTTACTAAATTGCAAAAACAACATCTCTTTACAATTTTTTATTTTCTATTTTATAGGTAGTTTTTTTATTATCATGTCTCAATGGAGTGATTATTTAAAATACAAAATATCATCTATTTGCACCAGGAGAAGGTTGGCTGCTTGTGCTGTGCAAGAATAAACTTTATGAAGTATACTATATGGTTCAAATTCTTTAGAATATGCGTCTAGCATTACAACTAAGATCAAATTTCAAAGCGCCTTATAAGAGTTGAGTTGGTCTTGTGGTCACTCACTATGGTAGTGCGGTATTTATCGTTGTCTACGTTCGAAACCAAGTTTAACCTAAATATATCTTTTTGCTCAGCTGTTTTTTTTTTTAATTATTTTATTACACTAAAGAAAAGTAAAAAACATTTCTTTAATGGACGACGTAGGGTCTTGTCTTTTTACACGGGTAGGTTGTATAGGAATAAAAGTAAACAATTGCAAGTTTAAAATGTTTATTATTTCATTAAAACACTTAGGTAAGATAAAGTATGTAAATGCTCATATATATCCAAATTAATAGACATTTTATATTAGTATGCCATAATCAAATCTAACCATTTATAAACATTAAAAAAGGCGTGCTTATGCTTAAAAGTTTGTCATCGAGAAAATGAATTCATCTGTGAAATGCTTTACAGATTTATAGCTGCCTATATGTAGTGAATAAACATGATATTTAAATAGAAAAAATCTATTTATAACAATAACATCACCACATAATCTGCAACATTTTAATGGTTTAACAATCAATCCATTGAGCATTTACTTACATGGTGTGTTTAAAAATACCTACTAGATTACATAATTAGTAGTCCCCTGCTATAACTTGCTGTAAGCGGCTACGCATAACGCGCACCATATTCCAACACAAATCTTTGCCATTTAAATATTCCTGGGCAAAACGAACCCTTTCTTCGCGATGAGCAGGTGTCAATGTAATTTTCTGTGCTGGTTTATAATTCCTTATCTCAGCAGCGTATAACTGCCTTCTCACTGTTTCCTCTGAAATATTGTGGTTTATTGCGGAATGGGCCGGAGGCCTTCGAATTCGGGACTATACTTAATGGCTTTTGCTCCTGGACGAATACGCTGAATATCTCCATTGTCTCCATAACGTTTTAGCCAAAGTCTGACCGTATTTCTCTAAAACAAAAAAAAAAAAACATTTTTGGAACCGTGTATGTAACTTGTAAGGAGTGAATGTAGTGGTAAAATAGCCAACTACGCATTCATTATTCACAATCAATAAAATAAAATAGGTATAAAAACACTTACTGCTATATTAAGTCGACGACCAATCTCTCTAATTCCAATATTCTGCTCATGTAAAAATATGATTTTTTGTTTGGTATAAGTAGTCATTAAGTTGCGACATGCTTTTTTACACCAAATTGCTTAAAAATACTTAACGAGTTATGTGAAACGATTTACAAATGTGTGTGCGCAGTCACTGCTATTAGGCGTAGTTTAACTTTTGTCACATAAATGAATTTATTATCTACCTCACGAAGCAAATATATGTTTTACTTCGTATCCAACCATTCTTGGTAGGTAAATATAAATTCTGTGAACTTAAAGTTTTTTAATTTACCCACCTGTTTACAAGATAAATTATTAGGCGTAAATCATATTGGTCGTTCTTTAATAATGCAGGCAATATTGTAGAAATGAAAACAAATTAAAAAAGAAACTGATTAAAGGTGGACCGTGTTTTCGAACCCACATGTTGTTCGTCGCCAATCCAGCATCAAACCGTTAAGCCACAAGAACTTGTCAGGAATACGCGAAATTAAAGATTGGGTTCTAATTATGTAGTGTGATTTAAAAGCTTTTCAACTTTAATGTCAACGAGATAATGATTAAAATAGCTTAACAAAATGATATATGTATAATGCCGGTGGCTCCGACAACGTTGCACGAGCGCCGTCTGATAAGCTCATATAAATTGAATAAACCTTAATGTTACAGGCAGAGGGTCCAAATTCGTTTGTTTTTAGGGTGGGTCAGATAATGCTGCCAAGCGACTGTACAATCAACTAGTAATTTTAACGGAACAATTAAACACTAATTATGTCGGTAATTTATCAGTAGATTACCTTGTAACTGTGAGAGAACCAGATGATATTATTTTACAATTACAGATAACTAACGGTACAGTAGCAAACTATGTACTGACAACCACGTGCTGTTGTATCAACTACTGCAGGTATCATAAATTATATTGATAGCGTCAAATACCCATTATTTAAACATATATTATAATTTTAAAGTTATGGAACATGAAACTAAATGTCATACTTACTGGTTACTTAACAAAGTTCAAATTCCATTGCAACCAATAAGTTATTAGGACCTTTTTGGTACAAATGGTCACTCAAAAATCAACTTAGACTACATTTCACTTAAGCAAATTAAGTGGCGATGGAATGTAAATCATATGAGATTATGAACACTGCTATAGTTATGCAGACATGTCGGGACATCTAGCAACAGTCTGTGTTCCCTGCGAGAGTGCTGCAAGGGTCTTAGCGCCTGAATGACATTGACAGGGGCGTTGTTGGTAAACATTTCTGAAAATGTATTGCAAAAATAAGATGGCGGCGTTAGTTCCCATTCTGGAAACACGGAAAAGGATCTTGTACATAAAACCTGTCAACCATCAAATCAGTGAAAAAGTATCCACTGGGTACGCTTGTTTCATCGTAGATCTCATCCATCGTTTGACGAGTTTGAGGACAAGAAGACCTCACTTGTCCTCAAACTCGTCTCATATCTTTATTAAAAAAACTTTCAGTAATCGGTGTGAATTCGCCACAAACGGATGAATCATCTCTTCAAAACTACACAACACAATCTCTCCACAACCTCTTAAGGCAATATTCACATCACCAAAGACTAGCTAAACGTGATACAAACCACAACAAAGAGCATTGTAGGCTGGATTCTTAGACAAAAACAAAGTAACACAATAGTAGGAGAACGTAGACGAACGTTTGTCTTATTCAACAACTACTGAATTTGCAGTAAAAAACGTAAATCCAAAACAAAATTAAAGGTGGCGATAAAAGGGGAAATAAATCAACTTTTCCCGTCTTTTCTAGTGCAGTGGTAGTGTTAGTACGCATTCGTATGTAGTAGATGTTCGCCATGAAGGTTTACTTCAAGACCATGGGATGAAGAACCAATGCGTTACTTAGGATAAAAGGACTTGGTCTCAAAACCAAGAGCCAGTTAGCAACGCAATCACCATTGTTTATTTTTGCTGCTAAGCAGCGTTGATATGTTTCTGCTTGAAGGGCGTTTTATGATAATTATAGGCACTTGAAACCTTTCAGTTTCTTCAGAGATAAAGAATATAATTGAGATAGGCAACACACCTGCGAAGCTTTTGGTATTGCAGCAACTAATGGGGCGGCATTGACCAGGACCACTTACTATCAGATGGGAGGTCTGCTTGTTTGAACACAGAACAACATTAGAAAGTACATTTAATGTATTGTGGTCATTGTGCACATTATTTAACATTGTTCTTCGCTTACAAGTTCCACATTATTAAACAACTTACTGAACAATTTAGGCTTTTCAGAGTGCTCCTGTCAATCTTTCATTAGGCTTTTTGTATCCAAACTAATTCCATACAAAGTAAAATATAGGTGGCTTTTTACTACTTTTTAGCAAAAATGTCTAGCTACATGTTACGCTTTTTATTTTGTGATCTGGCAGCTTGCAACTATAGTGTTCCGCCTCTATATTATGCAGGGTCGATGCAGCATTCAATATTTACAAAGCTTAAAACCGATAGCTGAATCCCGCATCCCAAAAAATACTTGGAATTCAAATAGCAATATTGTATCGCACCTGTATGAATATTGACAGCCTTTACAAAATATTATTTGCTCTTTTTTCCATTAAAACGAACCATGTTGTAATTTGGAAATTCTGCTGGTTTTAATTTAACGCGAACATTCTCTGCTCGTGGTGAGTGCGGAGTTAGAGCAAACTTAATTACTACCCGCGCGTTATCTCGTTCTTTTAGATGTACCCTCTTTTCTGGTGTCTTTATAAACGTGGCACCTTTATTGCAGTATGTGGTACAGGTTGCTTTGTGCTACTGTAGTGACTCAGTGACGAACTTGACTGAAATTGAGTTTTGGAAGGCTCTGAAATTGAATTTTAAAGTTGTATAGATAACCCGGCGAAAACCAGTGGCAGTTTTTCTAGGTAAGAAGCATTGTAGAAATCAATGCAAGAAACCCAGTAGGTAGTTCCAGCTATAATTATGACAGTAAGTTTAAGAGTTACAAAAATACTTTATCCGTTTGTGTGTAGTATCCTCGAATAATATATGTCGACGGCTGAGAGTTCTGCGCAGCTCGCCCATCATCAGTATGGTCTTGAGGTAGAGATTCCATGGCGTAGGTCTCAAGTAACACAGTAACAATACCAAATACTTGCAAAAAGGTTTATTTGAATAATAGCACAGCACAGTTTAAATAATAACGGTTATAATAGTTAGAGACAATACTAATAAGGTACCTGTGAACCAACGATCCCGATTGGAGGTCCGATCTGAAGTATCGTTCTGAGCCAAGTTCTCTTGCGACTCACGCTTTTATAACTTTAAAACTCCAACCGATTCCGTTCACGTGACATGTGACGTCACTGCGTTCACCGGTATTACAAAATCAATTGACCGTCTAAACCAATAAATAGTCAAATATGCGACATATATGTACATTACCGACACAACATTTCGAAGGTACGCTATTCAGTCCCCGCCAGATTCGCCGTTTTGAACTGCAAACATTTTCTGCTGCTGAAAATTGGCCAGTCGGCTGGAATGTCACCGATAATAGTTTTCTATTCGCGTCTGGCGATATGCAGGGTAGCAAACAAGATTCGGTGCACTTTTATCTCGGAGAAAAAAATGGAATTTTACAACCTCAAACCAAAACGCAGGAACTACTTGGCGGCTTGAATAGGTTTGATGGTAGTACTTTCCCAGATAATCTCCTTCACAAAGCGCTCAACTAGGTACCTATTACAAATTTTCACCGAACTCTGAATACATATATGTATACAATGCCACTTTTTCAGTTTTAATGTTATAGAACATCTAGCCAATTAGCTCTGTTTCGCTATAACGACACTTGGTCTGTGAGTATATGCTGTGCGAGCGAAATAGATGCGACGGTGTGAGTAAGAGAGGTGCCACCTCCACTCCTCGGCGCCGGCCGGTAGTATATCTCTCCGTCATCCAAGCGCGATCTGAGCGTCATCGCGTCAGTTACAGACAGTAGATGGAACGCTTCGGACGTCTCCATCTAGCGTCTGTAATATCCAAAAATCTTGTTTAGAATAGTACGGACAGTTTTTTGCATTTGTGATTATTGTTGTCATGTAAACGGTTACGGGTTTCTAGATTACCAGGTGTAATCAGGTTTTTCTTAACCTATTGACACTCCGGTCATGTTTATTAGTAAATTTTAGAGTAATTTCGTTAATTCCGCTAACTGGAAAACACTCCATTTAAAAACCAAAACTGCAACATCAAAAATCAATCGCGTCGTCCATTAAGGTCGAAAATTAATAACTGTCCGGCTTCTCTGATGAATCTCTCCGCGTCCCTCTTCTTCCCTCACCCTCCTCACCTCTCCCCGCAGACACAATGACGGCGCCCTTTTGCGGCAGGCACGTCAGTACCTTACCTGATGAGGTACCGATCAGACGCATCGGCACCGCATCTGGTATGGTGTAACAAACAAAGAACATATATACACGTAGGTACGTAGACGTAGGTTATGCCTGTGTGTGTGATGTGTACACATCTTGCTCTACGTATAGTAGGTAAGGGTGTGGTATGTCTACGGTTTGGTTAGGTTGTAGTTCTGCTTTTGGGATAAGGGGATGCTGACATTTAATAATGATTTTCACTTAACGCTAATGTTTGAAACGATCATTGCCGTGATGGCTTAACAGATTGGATTGGCAATTAGGAATATGGAGTTTGAAGTCTGGAAAAGTAGAGGTTCATTAAATATTCAGTGGGAACATTTCTCAAGACAACTTTTCTTTTAAAGCAATTGAAGAACTTTTATTCCTGTAGGTTTAAGGAAGTTTTGTAGAACTTAGCACTCGTTTGAATCTCAAATCTTTAAAATAGAGTACGTCTTTTTTTACGGAACTTGGCCTCTTTTTCATATTAACGTTTTTCTTATGTTCTATTTGCAATTGCAGGGTTATAGTGCACTAGTACACTACATAGAGTAGATAGAGTACTTCTTCAGTCCCTTGAGAAGTTTCAGTGGAAGTTTTGGTGATTAACCCAATTAGGTGCACTGAATTTTGCATAATATAAAGACCGCTTAGTAGAACTAAACGACTACTCCACTATAATAATACAAGCTTACTGCAACTTAAATTTAAACCAACCACTTCACACAAAAAGCAACTTTAACCACTAAACTCAAGATTCATTATCGCTTAACGGCAAGAAAAAAATGCTAAGAACATTTTTGAGAGCACTTTCCAAGGGTACTCGTCATTTACACAGTTTTAAAGGGAGAGTTCGTCCCGGGGCTGAAATTAACACCCCCAAATACATGGATCACGACGGGCCTTTGATAACGAACATTTTTAATTGGTCCCTTTGCCTTTTAATCCTGTGCTGTGAACTGCTGTGCATGTTTTTATTCGATGTTTTCGTGTCAAGCGGGATTTTACAAGTTTATGGAGCAGGTGGGATGTGCTCAGCGAAATATGGATGGTTAAATCTGAGTGGAGTATTTTTTCTGGGGTGTCATAAATTGGGATACTTTCCCAATTTACGACCTGAATAAACCGACTGCATTTTTGTCTGTCCTAGTCCTGAAAAAAAAGCAATAAAAGTAGTAATGCTGACAAATTGGAAATGTTAATGGATTGGTTTGATTTTCAAGTTGGATTTTTTTTGATTTTATATAGGTTTTCGCCTCTACTCGATAGCAATAGTGGATGCTGCTTTGTTTACTATATCTTATGGACACAGTGAGAAGCAAATAACAAGATAGGTAATCATTTGAGCAATCATATCTCTTTGGCACTGTTATGAAATTATCATAAATGGATGTTGTTGCTCTTTGTTCTATCATATTGGACTTTGTAAATAAGTTTATGCCATGCAGGTTGACTGCCCATGGTTTGTACACACGTTTATCTTGCCATGAAAAACTACGGTTTTTTCGCTGTGTGTAGGCACGGTCGTCAGTGTTGTATGGATCACTATGCAAGCTTGCTGACGGACAGGTTCTTACTACAGCGGGGTTTATACGCCGTACCGTAAATAAACCGTGCCCTGTGGCCTTAGATGTACATTTAAGTTACAAAAAGAAGCTGTTTAAAAAAAAAACAATCACCTTCTTTCCCTACTATGTTGGGGACGGCTTCCAGTGTAATCTTATGCAGTTGAATACCAGTATATTACATGGAGCGACTCCCTCTGACCTCCGCAGGAGGTGTGGTTTATACATCCTAAATAAACTTCTGCGATCACTTTTAATTCATAAATATTTGAGCTAAAACTAAACTTGGGCCATAACTTTTTACAAAGCGGTCCTAATTAACTGTCATTAGGGACATTAGGAGCATTATCGCTCAGTTCACGAACTCATTATTATAGCCAAACTTCTGTCGTTCTGTCAAACAACTCTGTTTAGTTTACGAATTTGTTATTCTTTGGAGATTTATTGACAGTTTTGTTTACTGTATTATGTAGGTAGTGGAAGTTTTTCTCGTCAGTTGCCTGATAATTAATTTAATTACCTAAGTATATAAAAGCTAAATTGCTACTTCTTCTATGTATTAATGTGTTCCCAGAATGTAGCGTTTTACTCTCTCTTATGTCTAGAATTTTCTTAAGAATTTCTAATTGCGATCTTGTAAATGCAGAATCCTAAGTTACTTTAAGTTGGTTAACCTAATTATTCTAGTTATATGTCGAGTTTCTAATAAAGTGAAAAAATTACAATCATAATAAAATACAATTCGCATAATCAGCCATGTTCCCACTGCTGGGACACAGGCCTCCTCTCTGTGAGAGGGAGTGGCCGAAATCCACCATGCGGACCCAGTGCGGGTTAGTGAATGTCACATGTCTTGGAATGGTCGGTTTTAGGACATGCCGGTTTCCTTACAATGTTTTCTTTCACCGTTTTGAGTGCAAAAAAAATACTGCTCTTAAAATATGTTTTTTTTTTTCGTTTTTCGTACTTTCTTCCACTTTAGGTACTTATATGAAAAAAATGACTCGTTTGTTTTGATATCATTACATCGCACACCGCTATCATTACAAACTGTTCTGCCGAGTGTTCAGGGCTGGAGAGTGTATAACAACACTGTTGGGTCGTCTAAGCAGCGCAGCCATTAGCGGCATCGATCTAAGCTATTGGTTTACTTAGGGTGAGATGTCAGTGCGAGCGGTTAGCGGGCAAGATCAAAGTTTGAAATCCCTTAGTTTTGCTATAACCGTACTTAGTCACGCGAAAAAGTGATCCTGAGAATATTGAGCTCACACATTAAATACCGTTTCCATGACAATCAAGTCAAATCACTGAGTCATTGTGTGTCAAAACGAAAAAGTAACGTGACTGTTTCACGATTTAAATCTTTGGGCGAGATCATAGGCTGGATCATAAACAACTGACAGCTGGTTCACCGCCAACTATGCCTCGTTGGTCTACTAGAGGCTACAAGCGCGACTGCAGCTGAGTATGTGGTCGGGCAGTGTTGTAGGGCTTTTTTTAGGGATATCTCCGTAGCCCGGAATTTGGATTAGTGCCCGGTTAGTTGGCAATAGGCTTGCTTCCTATCTTCTTCTTCTTCTTACCGTGTCGATAGCAATCTAAATGGACTCGGCCCAGAATTCGCCAACTTCTTTGGCACCATCACCAGCGTCCATCAGTTCCTGTAACGTGCAGCTGACAGGACACGCAGGACACGATATTAAGTGTCCCATCGTTTGTGGAACAGCACCACATTTACACTCCAAGGCGGAGTCGTCTATGAATCTCCACCTAAACAGGTTTTTGCTTCGGCCAGCCTGGGTCCGGAGTCTATTTAAAGAATTCCAGGTTACCCAAGGTAACTCATGTCCAGGTGAGAGGTTTTCAGCGGGTGGGATGAAAGGTTTGGGTAGGGAAGCAGTCTCGCCACAGCTTCAGTCACATTTTAAAAGCTGTTTCGACTTTTAAGCCTTTGTGGCACAAGGAAGTTGTCGTGCAAAGGGTGTCGTGTATTGGAAATAATTTTGGCTCTTTCGCTGGAGCTTGTCACCGCTTTACGAACCACTACCGGGGTCGGTTTTAGGCAACCAGTGATGATTCGGCACGTTTCAAATCCACTAGCTTTGCATGGGCGGAACGACTCCACACGGGGCAATCCAGTAGTCCGCATAACGTCAGGCGAAGCACCCCACTTCGATGAGACCAGTCGACGGAGAAGACTGTTGCGAGTGTGCACCTTCTGATTGATGTTCTTGCAGTTTTTGCCGAACGTTAAATACCTGTCTAGGGTAACACCAAGATATTTAGTGGAGTTGCTGTGCTCGATGGACTCCCCACTCCAAACGATGTTAAGTTTGTGGCCCGCCTCTCTATTGCGAAGATGAAATATGCTTCCTATTATAATATTCAAAATCAAAATCAAATTATATTGAAGTATAACTGGCGAATTGTGGGTGAACACTTCTGCATATCGTTTCAGGGATTACAGGCGTAATGTTATATACTTCCATTGTGCCAAAAGAAAACGTTTATATGTAGGTAGGAACCTACCTAATGGAAAGTGGGCTTAATAAGAAAATTGCGTGTCAGTTGGTACTTAGCTAGTAGTAATTTCAGGGACGAAATACATTGGTTTGTAATGAGAAACTTTGCCAAAGGATCCCGCAGTATTGTTCAGCTTTTCTATTTGTTAAGTACTATTAGCTCAGTTTCTCTTTTGCTTTATTAATTTGATTGCATTTGCTAGTTGTATTCAACTTAGTTATGAAAAATGTATACTTGACTCAGTCTCTTAAGAAATTATGGAGCAAGGCCAGTCAACTAATTAGTCTCTGTGGATATCACTTCAAGGCATGTAATTTTATTATTATTCTTAACTTCAAAAACTAAATCTTCTTTTCTTCGTAAACTAAACTTTTTTTTAGAAAAACAGTAAGTCAGAAAGTTAATGCTAGTTGGCCATTCCAAACCGTAGTAGATAAGTACCTATGGAGAAAAACGGGCAAGAAACTCCACGGATACTATCAATAAAATTTTGTAATAAATTTATGATTTAAAAGAAATCATAAAATTGTTACAAAATATTGGTTACATCATTCATGTTGAAATTATACATTGAGAACGACAGGTAACTAACCAGTAACTGGGTTGTTGAGAGTTACATACTTGAACGTGAGCTTTTCGAGTGGTATTTCTTTTTTAAATCGTTCCCTTTTTACAAGAAAAGCGAAAGTAAACGGTATTTTTATCAATTCACGAAATATTGAGACTGTTTTAGACATGTTTAAATTTTAATAATCGTTCTTCAGAAGACAAAAGTAAGTATTTTATTATTAAAATGTTTTAACAAGTTTTCATTTTATTTTATAAAACATTTTCCAAATGTTTGAACAACACTTACTTTTGATGTCGACTGCACGACATCAAAAGTCAAGTCAAGTTTATTTTATTTTGATAACATTTGCTCACGAATATTAATTTAAATCATGTTTATTATTAAAAACAGCGACCAAGTGCGAATTTGACTCGCAATATTTTATCATTATTTACATACTTTTTTTCAAATACTTTAAAAGACTTACCTACCTACTGTAAATACTTTTTGTAAAAAGCCTAACCGGATGCAGCTGAATACCAGTATTTTACACGGAGCGACTGCCTAGAGATCTTTCTTGTATGTAGGTACCGCTTTAATTTTTTAACTTTATTTTATTTTTATTATTTGTTGTTATAGCGGCCATAGTTCACTCTCTGTGAAAATTTCAAGTGTCTACCTATTACGGTTCATAAATACAGCCCTGTCACAGACGGATGGACACCGGAGCCTTAGTGATAGGGTCCCGTGGGCACCCTAGAAAGTATCCCAATATATCTTTGTACTGTTTTAGACTCGCTTAATATTATTTATCTACTCTGTGTCTGTGAAGACAGAGCGGTCGCTACGATCATTGGGTTTCATCTCGTTTGCTGAATTTCAGCCACAATATATTGCGGCCATATTTTTACGAGCCATTGTTTTTATTGCCCGCTTGTTGATACACCATCTTATCTCTTAGTCTTGTCTGTCATTGTTGGGTCAATGTCACAATACATTAGGTATTCTTACTACTTCGTACATACATACTTCAATATATTTTTTGTCATGTTATTCTCAGTTTTGTTTTTCCTAGCTTATTTCTGGAAATCCTTATATACTTTTACAAAACACTGATTAATAACGTGATGCATGAAACAGTCCATTTATATTTCTTACATTGAATATGACCGAACGCCTGTCAGAAACATCATGGCAAGCCTACACGTTACATCCAATAGAGAATGGAGAGTATCCGCAGGCGCTCCGACAGGTTTGGTTTAAGATATCTTGTTTTAATTAAACACATTTCTAAGTTGCTTACGGGACCAAAATTGATAGTTAAGTTATACTGGTTTACAGTTAAATGACTCAGATCTTGTTTTAATGAACTGAACTTAGCTAGAGTGGCTTGAATGTTTTATGCATTTCTTCTTGTTATTTTTTTGATTGCTCTTCACCTCGGTCTCGCCTGACATGACATAACATAACGCCTGTATTCCCCGAGAAGTCAGGCAGCGTTGCACCTATAGACCCACATTTCGTTAGTTATGTTTAAGTACCATGTAATAGGAGACGAGCCTATTGCTATCAACCGGGCAAATCTAGACTGCGGGCTGCTACTGAGAAATTCTAGACAGAAAACCCAATAACACTTCGCTCGACTCAGGCACCAAACCCACGTCGACAACGAGGCAGATCACGGATGGATGGATCTCCCTGATGGATTCAATTGTTAGAGATAAGCATACTCCTTCAGAAAAATTAAAGTTGAGATGGCCATTGTGTAGTCATTTAGATACCTACCGATAGCAAAGGCAGTAAGACCAAGTTAAAGAAAATATACCCAAAATGTTTTAATTACTACAACACACTTTGACCGCCGGGTCAAAGGCCGAAAAGTAATTATTCAAGAACTAACAAACACTAATACCAATCGTAGTTTCTTGCCCTTTTAATTGTACGAAGCCTTAAGTGCTATCCGTCCTTAATAGCACGCAATCGTTCAACTGCGCACGTTACGCACAAGTGTAAATGAACCTTTTATGTAACCTTCAACCTGGTAGGGGTGTGTGAAGTGTTCTTAGTTATTTGATTATTAGGGAAACATAGAATATGTAGTAGGTACTTAGGGGTTTATTTTTATAAACCATGATTAGAGTTAAATGACGTTTAAACGTCACAAATTTATGGTTAGTCGTTAATCACTACTTAAGTCTAAGCAACGTTTATGAATAAAATTATTGTCGTTATGTTTTATCAAGCAATTTTGTGTCATGGTTTTTATGTGTTTTAAGCGTCGATAAATAAAAGGTTCAAAGGGTCGTTTAAGATGTATGCTTATGGAGTTTTTACTAACAGTATGTACCTACATACTGCTAATAAAAAGTGTAGGTCAAGCTACCCGAAACTGTCAAATTTTCCCAATCAACCTTGAACCTTAATGCTTTAGCGATAAAGTTGAAAATCTATTAAATAAATTTTACAGATTGTAGTAGCTTGATGTGCTGGCGTCTGTACAAAATAATAATAAGGATTTATTTATTCAGACATTACTCTAGTCCATAGTTTTAACTCATACATTTAAATTACTTATAAACTATTACATACTACTACTACTTACTGCTACTGTTACTTATGTACAGTCATGAACAAAGACATCTGAGTGACGCAATGAAAGCTGTACCCAATTAAATAAAAAAAATTATGTAATCTTAGTAAATCACTATTTACTCGTTTTCTATCATGTTTCGTGATTTATAAGTTGATAACACTACAAAAACTTTCTTAATTTTCTCCCGAAAAGACGCTGCATTCTTTCATGTAACTAAACTAAACAATATCATTAAATAAATGCTCTCATTACCCCTTATTTCCCTCATCAGACAAATCGCAAGGTCCAGCCATTTTGCTACAATCAGATAAACCGTGACAAACTACAGTCAGTTCCTCTGATAGTTTACCCACATTTGTGCCCGCAATCTGAGGGCCCACTGAGAGGGCGCGGAGTAAACTACACGCTATCTGTCAAACTGGGGCAGGCAGGAGTGTAGCCGAGGTAATGCGAGGTTGAAGGTTAATGAAGGGTTGAGGGTTTGGTGAAAGGAGTGTTTGTATTTGACGTGTGTGAATGCCGGAAAAGAATGGCACGTTTTGATGGTTTCCCATTTAGAAAAGGTGTTTGAATCAGGGGAAAACTGGCTCGAAGTATTCTTGGCAAAATGCTATCCGTGCCGTTCTTGGCCTCGAATGGCATCTCAAGTCAATTTAGACTGACATTTAAATTTTAGAAGCATGGGGAACAGGTGGGATCTCTCTCATCCTCCTTTGAAAAGGAAGGATCCTCCGACTAGATAGGTGTTGTGTCTGGTGGGCTACTGCGATGTAGGATTTTGCGTGACGTCAGATGTGACGTGAAGTTCGCTTAGAGCTTTGTTTTCGTTACATGCGTTGTAGATGCCCCGCGACAAAATCATCAGCCCGTTTGTGGAACCAACTGAAGATTACATTGTCCACTGTGTGAATAGGCCAGAGGGTATAAGTAGGTACTGTTGTTGTTAATAATAGATTTTAGTAGCTATGATAAGTAATTAGTAATTTAATACACATTGTCCCACCCAATTCACCACCACGATACAAATCAGGGGTGGTTTATTAAAATCGGGAGCGTGGCCTGTGTGTTTGCCAAGCCAAAACATTAACAAACAGATGAAATATGTAATAATAAAATATCACGAACTCAATTTTATGAAAGCTTTCCCAAACATTAATTACAGACACGTTAATGTAAGTACAAGTACATTATAACGAACAATAACACTACCCCGGGCTTCATACATTTCAATATTTGATTACGCAACGGTACAATTATTTGGGGTAGATTCGAGGCCAGGGCTTGTGAAACACAATGGCTTATTATTATAACTGAGAAAATGGGAATCTTAAGGGTTCGACTGTCTTACTGATTTCTGGCTCGGAAGAAATCTAGAATTAATAATTCCAGCCTATAGAAATTAGGTTGGCTAAATGGTTCGGTCGATGGGACTCCGTCAAATGGAAAGGCTTCTTTTTCAATATCTTGTTCTAGAAATAAATAGAGATATGACTATTATCGCCGAGACAATAGGAACAGGCTGTTAATAAACTCTTAGAAATAACACCTAAATAAATGCGTACGGTAATGTAATCAATTACAGAGATGACGACTAATAGAGAAGTATGCGAGAAAACGACATATGGCGCCGACCCCACGTACGTTGGGATATCGAAGGGCACAATAATGATGATGATGATAGGTATTCTAATGGTATAAATATGTCAAACACATTAAGGTACATTTTTACTAAAGTTCCTTATATTTTTTCCGACTTTGTCAACATTTTCAATGAAAATGGCAGTTCCGGAAGGTTCCATGCGCTCGCTATGTGGGAAAGGAATTCCATGACCGTTCCTACCGTTAAATTCAAAGGGATATTCCAGGGAAAACATTTGATCACCTACGTGGGCGAAGCTACGAGAACGGGGAAAAACTATAAATAAAGTATCTAATCGTTTCAAGAAATAATTCTTTCATTTTTTCTCATTTGTCCGTCGTACTAGGATGACGAGGACGTGACCTGAATTGAATATTATTATTACCTAACAAGTAAGTAACGTACCTGTGATTGGTCGAAATGTCTCGTTATGATAAATTATATTATTTCTGTAAGTAGGTATGTAGCTTTGAACAAACAGTTTTACACGTCAATAGTATTTTTTTAAACCTGATCCGACTTCTCTGAAAATATACGCCGAAACAAACGCAGAAGTCAAAAAGGGTCACAGTGACTTTCAAAGTCCAGACATACCTAATCTTGGTCAGATAAGAATAATAAGATAAGATATATTTATTTGCATAAACTTGTACACATACAAAAATAGAAATGCATGCAGCATAACATAAAAAATAGAGCATCAGACATCAATCACTAAGTAAAATCAATTATCATATTCTAGAGTAGATAACGTCACAGGTGTCATTGAAAAAGAAAAAAGACTTATTTGTGATTTGATTAAACAAAAATATTGATAGGCATATCATACCTGATAATATTTGACATCGGTCATTTACAATTTTGAACTTCGAAAGGATGCTTCGGTCCGGTAAATGTGCTTGTCAATGACATTGGCCTGTCTTACGGACAGTCCTGGCGTGAAGTGAACAGTCGTAAACTGTGGAATGGGCGTGTTTCATAGCTTCATGTGTTCAAACGCAGCCCGTGATTTATACCTCAGATATTATGGCGAAAGATGCTTTAAATAAGTATGAATGTTATTCCTGTAGTACATTTTATGTCTGACTGTAGGTACTGTCCTAGGTACATGAACTGAACATTCCCTGACGGCTTGCTATGATGTGGCCCATTAGCATTGCAAATTGGTTGTTAATTTTATACTTAATTGGTTGCTTTAAAAGTTAATTGAAGGTGTCTGCAATAGGCAGTTAAAATTAATGTTACCGATATTTCAAAGGAATTTGATAATGATAATAATTAAAGTTCTGTCAGCATGGACACCTAAATGTTTTATAAAGCTCCACGTTTATTTTCTTAACAGCCAGACGAGTGTTTTCATACATTTTTCATTGTTTGCAGGTAATTATAAGACACCCTACTTACTGTAAGTGGCTTCCAGCGGCGCTGCAGTAAGTATCTCACGTAGGTGAGTGAATACTTGTGTGCGCTTGAGTTTTTCAGCTAATATTCTTAATTACCTCGCCTCTACGTGGCAAGCCTTTCTACTTTACTTGGTATTCCTCTGAGTGCCTCTTTATGACCTAACTATTCACGTTGTCTATAAAACTTTAACCTTCAAAGCAAAAGTCATTCATTCAAACTAGGCTGAGAATCAGCACTTATTGAACCTCGAAATAATATATGACTGTCCCTCATATCGCCCGCATTTTACCGCTGTGGTTTAGCTGGGAAGAAGAAGTGGCGCAACAAACTCCCCAGCAGCACAAGCTTGTCTGCTGTAAGGACGGTACCCATGGGCTAGAAAAGCCTTCAACAAAGACTTTCAGGGTCGAAAAGGCAAGAAAACAATACGTAACGGCGGCGGTGGTGGCAGAGTATACGGCTTAGAATAGCATCAGCATAATCAGCCTAGAACGTTCCTACTGCTGGGACACAGCCCTGTTCAAGGACATGACGGTTTCCTCACGTGGTTTTCCTTCACCGTTTTGAGTCCAGCTTAAGTCTTTGGAAACATAATAACAATCATTCACACATTAAGTCCAACCAGGACGTTCCTTGTTGATGCTATGCTTATATAGAAGTATAGTTAGTATAGTAGTAGAAGAGTGGTAGAGTGGTAGTATAGTTCTATTTTCCTCATCAACTTGCAAAACAGACCGAGAAACGCATTTTTTTTTAATATGTTTAAAAGTATCAAAACGAGTGGTCGTTTTTTTCTTCACAATATCGATCGCGAAATGACCTCGACCTCGTTCTCTGCGGCCCTCCCTTGTTTAAACAAGGACCCTGTTATTGAACTTATGAAGGCACTGAAATATTGAACAACTTTAAGTATCGTCTGACGATCTTTTCTTAGGGCTGAAGCAGTACCTAACTGTGACTCTGTGGCGTGTGATAACCATCATTAATTCATGACATGAGAGAGATGGAAACTACACAGGCCGAATGGCGCCATCTTTTTCTGGCAAAACAATAATGATGGCATGAACACTTCATAGTGCAGCCCTGTTCACTAAAATGCAGACTGGAGAAGTATTAATGAACAACTATGTTGTTTTTTATTAAGACAGTAAAGTTTACCTTTGATATCTGAAAGCCAGATTAAGTCTGGTCAATAAATCTACTCAAATCTCACGTTAACCTGTATCGTCCCATTGCTACCTGAAGCCTCTCCCCACGGGCACGCCGCGATAGCGGCGATAAGACCCCTCTTTGAGGAGTGGCTAGAGAGGCGCCACGGCGCCCTCACCTACCGCCTGACGCAGGTCCTAACCGGACACGGAAGTTTCGGGAGGTTCCTGCACATCATTAGGCGGGAGGAAACGCCCGGGTGTCACCAACTCACCATTGCCAGGATCGCCCAGAGGACACGGTGGAGCACACGGTGGAGGTCTGCCCCGCTTGGGCGGAGCACCGCCGTGTCCTCGTAGAGGCGATCGGCAGCGGCGGCGGCCTCTCGCGCCCGGCCCTGGTGCAAGCCATGGTCCGGAGCGAGAGGGAGTGGGAGGCAGTCGCCTCCTTCTGCGAAGCAGTCATGCTAGCGAAGGAGGTGGCGGGACGGATGAGGGAGAGAGCCTCCCGTCCCAGCCGCCGCGGGAGACGCCCCGGGCGTCGGGAGTCGAGTGAAGACTACCGGCCACCGTAGGCGCGGGCCTGCGGGCGGAGAGCAATGGGTAGCTCACCGCCCGATCAGGACCAGGCCCGTGCCGGACGGCGCGTAAGTGTTCCACGCGCGCCTCAAAGAGATGTCAGCATAACGAGGGGCCCCTTAGGGCCGAAGCCTGCCGGGTCAGTGGGATTGTCCGAAAGGGTTACCGCTACCCCGGAACATAAAGGGCGAAGGAAGGAACATGGGTGGGTTTTAGTCAGTAAGAGTCTGACACTCCCTTCCGCTCCACCCAGAGCGGGAGCGGTCATTTGATGATTTACCACCAGAAAAAAAAAAAAGCCTCTCCCCACGCCTTCCAGCCCTTTCGATACAGGGCTGATGTGGACTGATCGTTCATTTTTCCAGCTCATCCCGTCATTCTAACTATTGTGATTAGTTGGCCAAAATATCAAAAACCAATAATCAATGTTGTGAGTTGACAAGATCTAACTACATAATTATGATGTATTGAATAGGCTCTTAGAAACCATTACCATATTGTAGACATAGGGCAGCTACCACTGCCACACCACTGCTAGGTAACAAGTATGTAACTAGGACAAGAACAGGTTCGTCCGAAACCGCTTGGGAGGCAACCTAATACCATTATCTGCGAATTGTCAGCCGATGTACAACCGAACACCTTTGCCCACTTCGGGGATTACGAGACACGTGTCGATTTTATCTAAGTGTGCGCTGACACAGCTTATAAATGTTGCTTAAAGTTGAGTTAAAATGTTAATGGTGTAGCAAATATTTTGTAACAATATATTTTAAAAGAGTATCCATTTAGCTTCTTGCCCCTTCTTCTCGATAGGAACCTCCGACACTTTGGAATGGGCAACTAGCTTCATCTCTCTGAATGACCAACTCCTTTGACAATTCAAAACTTCCTGGGAAAAATGCTTTGAGTTGGAATAATTAATGTCTGTCTAGCCATAAACTTTAGACGCTGACACGTGCCGACTTTTAGCAACATTTATAAATAAACCTGTCATGTAGCGACAAGAAAATAACTTTAAATTAAGAAAGTAAAGAAATGGAAATTTAAGTTAATTAAAGTTTTATTTATAAGCCATATAAAAGATGGATGTGGAATGGCAGTGGTATGTAGTGTGTGGGTGAGGAAGGTTGAAGATGAGTGATAGGTGGGTTGAGGAGGCTGTGGTGGAGTTACAGATGGAGCTGAAGAGGTAGACCGACGCGAGGCAGGTGCCGGTGACAGGTGCAGGTGCAGGTGAGGTCAGGTGCTGGTGCGTGTGCGCCACGGAGGATACCCGTAGCGGGCCCACGCGGCAGGAGTAGGACGCAGCACGGCAGCAGGAGAGAGCAGGCGCGGCGGGGGCGCAGTCAGCCCGCCAGGTGAGGCGGCTCTCGGATGAGGCGCGGCCCAGTATATCCACGAGGGTCTTCTGAGGCGGCCCTCGGATGAGGCGCAGCCCAATAGGTACAGGAGGTTCAGTACTTCAGAGTGCTCCGGCGAGGCGCGCCAGTGGTCCGACTGGTACCGGAGACGAAGGACGGAGGTGTAGCGGGAGTCCGTCAGGTACCGGAGCCTTTTAAGAGAGGCACGCTGAGTGTTCCCGGGGTAGGTGGCTCTGGAGTATCAGGTCTATTTATTGTGTTTGCTTTAGAGGCGAAACTCGAACTGATCCTTGCATTGCTTGGATTTATAATGTGAACTCGTAGAATAATACCTTGTAGAAAATATGAATTTGAAATATGCTGATGGCCAGTATTAGTTTTGCATGAGTTTGAATGTATAATCAGCTAAAACCCTACAGGCCGCTAAGAATCTAAAAGCAAACTTGTCATGGCGACGTATTAAACGTCGTTGTCAGAACTGTCATAATAAAATATATACTAATACATAGTATAGTAGTCTGCTCGCAGAATGTCTTTGTCTGACAACCAGTCTTACCAAGGGATATCGTGTTACCCATTTACTGGGTTGTGTAGGTCAGATAAACAGTATCTCCTTGTAAAATACTGGTATTCAGCAGCATGCGGTTAAACAGGAAGCCGACTCCAACATAGTTGGGAAAATGCTATGCAGATATGTTCTGATTGCACAATATGTCCATCGAAGTATGTGAAACATGCGAAGAACCCTGGACATGACATTACATACATGCTAGTACATACATATTCACACAAATGTTTTTATGAAAACATGTACATATTTTTATTTCAGCAGCATATTTTCGCAATGTGTTTTTGATACAGAAACGGGAAGAAAAATATACCGGAGTGCAATGTATTATTCAGTTGTATTCGGCAACGAACAACGAATTTATTGGAGCTGTTAGCAGAATTTATTTTTATACAGGCGAAAGAAAATATTGATGGCCAGTGTGCTGTCGATACTTTAGAGTATTGTTTTAAACTTGAGAATAGGTTTTTGTTATTATTTTTTGGAAAAAAAAAATTTAACTGTGCCAGATAGCCTTTACCAGAACATCGTATTAGTGGTTCAGCAGCTTCAATTACCTTAGGATTGTGCCAGAATATAGCAGTTCGTCGAGGACGTAGAACGACAGCGGCTTTCAAGTCAACCTTATATAAAAAAACGGTAAAACATCAGGATCGTCATGCTCTAAAATTCTGAAACAAGTAAAATTACTTAAGTATCCATTTTTATAACAAAACCAACTCAGACACATGCTTACGCCACTCGGGACTAAACCGGTCGCATAAACAAATAATAAAATAACATTATCTATTACGAAATTCCGTCACACAACACGTTTCACGTTGTAGCTACAAACTCGACGTCAACCCTCCGCCGCGCGATAATAAGGTAACGCAAAATAATAATATTTCGTCGCATCGGTCGCGTCACGTCGCTGTGACGAACGGTTGTACAAATATCGTAACGATCGCGTCGCGTGTCATGTTATATTACTGCGTACGAGCACGCGTGGGAAGTTGGTTTTTATTATGTTTTCAGTATATTGAGGTGAGCTACTAATTTATTTTGATAATGTACTGGCTTTGTTGTGCGGGTGAGGCTTCGTTTTGGGGGTGTTGATTGGCATAGATTCGTTTTATTAGTTTGCTTATTGTGTATCGAGCTTCCTAATATTTTTTTATTGAGTGAGATCGATTTACTCTCAACTGTAATCAAGACAAAACGAGTAGCTAGCATGGCACTGATTAGTCACCTCTATCGTCTTCACCTGCCTAGCCTTTTCCCAACTATGTAGCTGATCAGCTTCCAATCTAACTGGACGCAGCTGATTACCAGTATTTTACATGAAGCGACTGCCTACTTGACCTCCACAGCCTAGTTCCTGGATGACGCGATATCATTTCGTTGATTCACATCCAGATAACAACTAAACTATTTCCGTAGCGTGTTGTATAAAATTTAATTAAATATTCTGACTTTAACGTACCATTCAAGTCGGCCCGAAAAGATCTATTAATAAAACTACGATTAAATTCATACCCCTGTCGGAAAATAACTCGCAACTTAATATATTCAAAACAGTGGTGGAAGTGCCACCCGACCCTCGTACGGAAGGGATCAGCGGCCATTATCATCGGTTTGCCCAAAAATATGCCACAGACAGACCTCTTTTGAGGTTTATTATGACATTTTTGTAATATCCCGGATATGTGCGGGACGGGCAGAAGTTTTATTAAAAAAAGTGATATTGTGGGCTTTCCATTATTTATTTAGTTATTATTTTATTAATATATAAATTATTTTATTTCTTTAAGTACGTTTGTACAAACACTTTTACACGTCAATTATATTTTAAAAATTGAGGTCGGTTAACATAACATCACGCCTGCATTCGCCGAAGGGTTAGGCAGAGTCCGGCAGAGGCGCACTTATGTATAGTACAGTGGTACAGTACACCCACATTAATTCACCAGTTATGTTTAGGTTCCATGTAATAGAGGGCGAGCCCATTGCCATCGACCGGGCACAAATCCACTACAACATACTGTTATGTTTATTAATATTTGTATCTACTTTTGCCATTATCTTAACAATATTTTGAATGTAAAAATGATGCCAAAATCGTTGGCAACTTGGCAATAGCATTATGGTAAAGTAGCTTGTTATGTTATGGGATTTATCTACGTAACAATTAAATCACTTTATTACGACATGGTTTCTAACCGACGAAAAAACGGAGGAGGTTCTCAAGTCGACGCGTATACTCGTATTTTAAGTTCAATGATTAAAGAACATAACATAGCAACACGCCTGTATTCCCCAAAGGGTTAGGCAGAGGTGTACCTATAGTACATCCACATTTCGCCAGTCATGTTTAAGTTGCATGTATCACGGGGCGAGTTGTTAGTATTGCCATCAACCGGGCAGAAATCCAGAATCCGGACGGCTACTGAGAAATTTCAGATGGAAAAACGCATTAAGTATCGCTTTGCCCGACCCGTTCATTGAACCCTGGACCTCATGCTCAGCAGTAGCGATTTGCGACCACCGAGGCAGTGATCCAATGATTAAACAATAACATCACAAAAGAATCCACGTCGTCTCACAAGGTAAGTGACAGCTATGTGAACAGAACCCAGCAATGCATAAATATGTAAGCTATCACGCCCTTTATGCCTGGAGGCTTTTATTTGGGTAGTAAGTTTTTATTTACATTTTAATTTTAATTAATTATTTTTTAGCTTCAGTACGGATAGTTTTTATTAGGTATATTTGTATTATTGGCGTGGCTAGCTGACATCTGGCAGAAAATTTAATTTTATGTTCTGTATCTTGTAACGTTAATTACTTAACATAGGTACCTAGTATTGTATACAATCAAGTATTTTCTAACTGAACAGACAGTTGTGCTGCTGAGGAGTTTGTTGCGCCACTTCTTCCCAGCGATAGCACTAGGTAGTGGTGAAGGGCGGGCGTTTTTGGGGGACTGTCTTTTGGATTCTCAGCCTAATTTGAATAAATGACTTTTGATTTTGGAAAAAAAACGTATGCAGTCCGTGGAAGTTAGTAACCGCGGGTACATATAACCAATTCAATGATCAAGTCAAGTCAAACACTACCGGGCACTCGAACGAGGCTTACTTTCAGCGAACCTTTCAGACTGCGAGCCTCGAACTTGTGAAGCCGCCGAAGGCATGGGGTTGCCAGTTTCCGAGATTTTTTCCAATTTTAAAAACTTCGCGAGCTTGCCAGCCTCCGAACACGTAAAACTTCAAGAATTTTAAAGTTTCATAGTTGTAAGACTTGTCAAGTGTTTCTTCTGTTTCTATAACTTGTTTAATGAAATAAAGCTCACAAATAATCAATTTCGCTAAAATTTCCTCGTTCTTGTTGTTATACGAGTAATGAAAACGTGAAGTTTGTTTGTTACATTTTCGTACAAAACCCATTAATTAAAGTCCAACGAAGTTAAATTGAAATGCCTTTATTAAGTATTTCCTAAGAAATATGGTTAATGTTGTACCTACCTCCCTCTCGTATATCAGAACGAAGGCCGTTAAAAAACATGAACATGGGACTTTATTCGTAGTTAATTTTATTGCAGTGATTCTCGTTTTCCTAATTTATTTTATTTGTACTTGGAAACAACCTAATTATTTATCATTAATTAACCTTTAAATAAATAGAACGTTTAATTGAATAAGAAAAGAATCCTACCAAATGAACTCAGGTAGAAAACCGAACTCGCCGTTCGGTGCACAAGACTGTATCACAATGACTCCCGCGCAGCGTGAACAAAAAATGATGTGCGTCGGCGGCGCGGGTCGATGACGTCACCCACTTAGCTAGTGTTGATAAAATTGGACGTTTGACTTGACTCGTCGCTCAGTCCATCGGCTACACCGTTCGCTTCGTGTTTTCGTGATCGCGGGTTCGATTCTCGCGGTAAGCATGACGCATAGATAGTCGACTATTTAATAGTCAACTCATCTGCAACTCCATGCAAGATAGTTGGAAGCTTAATTTGATCAACCGACATCTTCGAAGGTTGGGTCTGTGTACACTTCCTACATTTTTTGGAAAGGATTTATTAGGTTTTAATGTTTTTTTACGAGTTTTTTTTTCAACGCATTCTTTTCTTTTTTTTTGGAGGTTTTTTTTTGCAGATGCAATAAAAAACTACTTAATTAAAATGCATAAAATAACACGAACTAAAAACCTTCAGTGTTTGTTTTAGGAATTTTAATAAGAAATAATTCCATTTTAATAAAAACACATTGCAATAAGAATGCTAGTATGTACATTTATTATTTTAAAATTAAGCTAATGCAAATACATATATTCCATTCACCATGCAATATTCAACTAAAACATTCTATTTAATTCTAGATTATTTTTATATTTAACTGGACCTAGAATTTAAGTAAACTTCATCACATACTTTTTGTTGTTTTTTTTATTCATTCGTCTTTTTTTTTTTGTTTATTAATCTAAATATGTAAGTTTTGGAGGGACTCGTGACCCGTATGTGTGTGTAACTTTGTAAGCAAAAGTTAAGCCTATTTTTAGATCAGCATTTCCTATCCACAACAACATTTGTGATGAGAAATAAATAAATAATTATTATTGTAGCTAAGTATATAGCTTTTACTTAAAGGTGCAAATATTGTAGGCTTTAATTTCAAATCTTTTACGATGCCTTCGGATAGGTTTTCAATAAGGCTTGCAAGTAATTAAATGTTGAAATTTCTTTATTTTAGTACCAGTTAACGGTAGGCACTTTTATAAAATACATCACAGTTAAAACTTAGTGTTTTATTGCCTTGCATATAGAAAGAATTTCGTATGATTCATATACCTACGTGCTCTAGTACATTTGGCTTATTAAAAATGGCGGCTAGCCAACCTTTGTCTCTTATAAGGTTGAAAACATCTCAATTTTCCTTTTTATTAAGGTTGAAAACATCTCAATTTTCCTTTTTATTGATCAAATTAGTGACACGTCTCTGGAGGACTACTCTCCAAGTCCGCCAACGAAGATATGGGCCCGTCCGAAAGTAGTTGATTCGTCAAAACAAGTGACAATTAAAAAAAACCGAGCGTGCTTATGACCACACGACTGAAGTGAAACTTCTTTCTCAAAATATTAATTCATTAAATTGTTCAAAACGAAATAGAATTACGAAAAATAACCAAAGAATCACCGTTCGCGTAACGCTAGTAAACTCGCAAACGAACTACTGACTGAGATATATGTATACATATTTCACTTAGTAGCTATAAGAGAAAGAGAGAAAGAAAATGTGCGCGCGCACTGCTCTCTCTTGCTCCTACACTGTGATACAGACAATAGGCCTGCACTGTGCTTAGATATACGGAACGTATTTGGCTATGAGAGGAAGAAAATGTGCGCGCGCACTGCTTTCTCTTGCTTATATCCCCTACTCAACTCCCGCTCGCCTCGCCCGATCACACTTTTCGTAACGCTTACGTCACGCGTTCGCCAGCTTACTCCCTAAGTCAAGCGTGCGTAAAGAAGTTTCACTTCAAAAATATCGGCCGGATAAAAACATCGGGATTAGGGACAACTTTCAAAATCGTGTCGTCATCCATTTTTAGTTCGGGCCCCGAAGTAATCTTATGTATGCAAGTAGTACGGTGTTGGAAACACCCGTAGGTAATTTCGACCGAAACTACGGATTCCGCGTTTGGGAGTAGGCAATTCTAAACACTTCTCTAAACACGAAACCAGCTTCGCACGGTTTTTGCGGTTTGACAAAACATCGAGATTGCTTTGTTTTATGGAGAAGTTTAATATAAACGTATTATAGACAAACCTTCTGGAATAATCTCTAAATGCTGTTGAAACCAGCATCAAAACCCGTTACGTAGTGAGGAACAACGCGGTGACACAGACAGACAAGAAAAGCGACTTTAATTTGTAATATGTTTCGAAGAAGTTTTAAAATATCATTACAGTGTCTGTACCGAACCGAGCGCCATATCCATTACTTAATTACACTTTCAAGTTTAATTGTAAGCATCGCTTTAACTTGAAGTTAGTTCAAATAACTTAGAATCTATTGATGCCCACTTCAAGATATTTTATCATTCACTTGAATTACTCCAAACCACTGAAATTCAGCCGAGAGGAATCAATTATTAAAACAATTTAGGAATGTTTTATTGAAGCAACCTTCAGGGAATTTAATATAGAGGAGGTTCATTAAAGTATATTATGTGACTAATAACTGAACTGATCTGAAATTCTAGCTGAATAATAAATAAGTAGCAGATGTTTGTGGTAATCCTTATCATATCGGATGGTAGCACGTTAAGCCGTTGGCCCCGTCGTCAGAAGCCCGAAAGTCTGACAACCAGTCTTACCAAGGGGTATTACCCAGTAACTGGGTTGTCGAGGTCAGCTAGGCAGTCGCTCCATGTAAACTAGTGATATTCAACTGCATCCAGTTAGACTGAAAGCCGACCCCAACATACCTAGTTGGGAAAAGGCGGCAGATGATGATGGTGATCCACCGGTTATGCCACTTCTACTAGTTATTGGGTTTTTTCATCTTTAATGTTTGTTTTGTAGCACTCTGGGGGCTGGATTTGAGCCCTGTTGATGGCTAGGCTAATAGGCTCGCCCCCTATTACATGGGACTTAAAACATAACTGGAGAAATGTGGATGTACTATAGGTACACGGTACACCTCTGCCTTACCCTTCGGGGAATACAGGCGTGATGTTGTCTTATGTTTATGTTACAGGAAATATTACAAGTTGTTCCCTCTACACTGCTACCGAAGTAATAAGAGGTTACTGAGAAATTGATAAGAATGATGTCTACATACGCCTGTGTCCCCAAAGGGGTTAGCAGTAGGTACTGTATGAAGAACAGCCGCATTTCGCCCGTAATATTTGTACAAAGTCTTTGTTACACGCGAGTGAATTATTCGAAATTCTGGTGTTAATTATACCTAGCATGAAATTACAATTAATTATTTACTCGTAAACCATTTTCGCAGATAGGTATTTAATTTATCCATAGAATCTGTGTGCCTATCTCTCTGGGCTGTTAATTAAACTATGTATAAAGTAACGCTGGCAGAAAAAAATTAAAAGCAGTATTACATATTATATTCAAATTTCAAACAGATATGTGCATAGTAATAACTTTCACAACTAAAAGTAACTTCAGACTCAAAGCATTTAATTCAAGTGTTTAAAACCAATTACAAGCACTTTTGAATTGTCAAGGGACCGGTCGATCAGAAAGATGAAGCTACATAGTTGCCTGTTGCGTAGTAAGTAGGTTCCTATGGAGAAGAACGGGCAAGAAATTCCACAGACAGCTGAAAAACATGTAACTAAAAGCAGACCAACCCAACCACTTTTAAACTCGTAAATCCGCCCTCCCGACTCAACCCCCCGCTGCCCCGTTTGAAAGGTATTTCAGATCTAGAGCTGAATTATAGATGGGTAGTAAAGCAGTACTGTGTCGCCGTTCAGACGCCTGTCACAATTAGACGCGCCGAATTGATTCTGATGATAAAAGGATTAATTGCCATCTATTATTCAGGCTCAGGTGGGTTGAATATATAAATAAAAGAGTTAGCGACCGTGTGGCCTAATTGATTGCTTGAATATTTATAATTAATCATCATTGAATTTTATATGTATACTATACTATGTACGAATAATAAAGCTGAAGAGTTTATTTGGTTGATCGCGCTGATCTCTAAACCTACCAGTAGGACTTGAAAAATTATACCTGTAAAAAAAGTATATTTATATTCCTTATTTAATTATATATATAATTAATTTTTAATTATATTATATTATTATATTCCTATTCTTGAGGATGTTTAAATGCTAGCTAACATCACGCTACGACCCTTAGGAGCCGAGCAAAAAGAAAGAACGCTTAGCGAAAACTACGGTATAGCGCGGGCGCGTTTTGTGATGCTGTATTTATTTTAAAATATGAAATTTGTGTGCCTCGTTGGTGTAGTGGTCGCAAGCGCTACTGCTGAGCGTGATGTCTTGGGTTCCATTCCCACGTCAGACATTCCTCAGTAGCAGCTCGGAGTCTGGATTCGTGCCCGATGATGACAATAGGATCGGCCCCTGTTACATGGGACTCAAACATAACTGGTGAAATGAGGGTGTTACAATAAGTACACCTCCGCCTTGCGTTTTGAGACTACAGGCGTGGTGTTATATTGTTATAACAAGAAATTTCACGCGGACAAAGTCGCGGGCAGAAGCTAGTACAGGGGTAATAATAATAACTGCAGACGATATAATAATTTTGGAAAATAATACGCAGCGTTGGAGGATTAACTTTAAATGTTTAATTATATTATTTGAGTCGGCTACAGTGCACCTCGGTTTTTAACATAATTTTATTGTGAAATTCTCAGAAGATAATAATATAAAGTTAATAGCGGTAATATTATTATGTCAGACATAAACCTAGTCCCAAATTCTTTATATAATTATCGTACACAAAGAATTTGGCACGAAACGCAATATTTTACGGCAACATAATTTTATGTGCATAAAATAAAACGTTATGGCGTACGGAACATAAAACACAATAGCAAGTTTTCGTGGCATTTACTAAGTTATGAATCAACTTTTCGCGTAACTTTTCGCTTACGAATAAACATAAAAGCAGGAATTCGCAAATTTTCCTCTCGCTCCGTAAAAATACGACCTCATTTTGATAAGTCCTCCAATATTGTATTACGTTACAAATGTCCGTGCTTCAAGAAAAGGGAAGGCGAATTAAAAATAAAAGCGTCTGTCGTTCTGGCTGAATATTAGTTTTTACGAGGTCTTCAAATCTTTTGGCGTGGAATCGTAGCCGCTCGTCGCCCGCGGCGGTCGGCTATAGGCTACAATCCTACAAAGGGAACATTTTCATATTTTTACAAAGCCTCCATGTTTTGACCACGCTTCTTTTGTTTAGGTATTCATTGTTTATTTGAGTGAAATATTATTACACAGACATCAAAAGTGTCTAGGGATCAAGTACGTTTTAGATTATCGCCGCAATTGAGGATTATTATTTTAACTTTTTGGATCGTTATTGATTCTTTTTATTTTGACTATATAAATAAAGAATGTTCTTAAAATTTTGATTAAAAATAAAAAATCAACTGTCAATCAGGATTCCTATAGAAGTGTGTAATAGCGTTTTTACAAAACCATTACAATTTCCGCATCGGAACTGAAAAAAATTGCATCGATATGGAGCGACGACATCATTTGACACGAGAAGAGATGATTAGAGCCATCGGAATGTTGCAAGTTGGTGGCAGGCTACGTACTTGGGCCGGTATTTGGATCGGTGGAACAACCGATCTCATTTGGACTAGGGGCAACCTCAATGCTCAGATTTATGCGGAGAGGATTCTTTCAGACGTGATCAGCCCTTTGCGAAGCCGGTTGGGTGATTCGTTTCGACTAATTCACGACAATGCACGTCCAGACGTGCACGTGGATCAATGTTCTGCCGTGGCCTGCTCAATCGCCAGACCTCAATCCAATTGAGCACGCATAGGATATGCTCCAAAGAAGAGCTCTGCCGAGTATGGATGCCATGTACCCCACAACAACTTTTGACTTGTTAGTAAGAACGTGGGCGTCTATTCCTCAAAGTGATTTTGATGAACTGATTTTAAGCATGCCAAATCGATTGTGTGATTCGTGTCAATGGTGGAAACATAGATTTTTTTTTCTTTACAATAAAAAAGTAAAATATCTTCATTATTGCCTTTTTTGCCATTTAATTGAAGACATTAACTTACGGTAATTTCCCACAATTTGCTAAAATTGCAATTTTTCTTAATTTTTACAAAATTAGGGATAGGTTGTTAACTTAAACATAGGAATTAGAGTAAGAAGCCAATCTGGAAAACTAGATTTGGTAAATATTAATTGGATAATTTTTTATAGTTAAAAATGTACTTGATCCCTAGACACTTTTGATGTGTGTAGGTAGTATTTTGCGGTTGTATTTTTAGAACTTCTAAGCATACTAAACAATTTTATGTAATTAGCACTTTGTTAACTTTTAGGTTCGGTTAGGTTTACTCAACAGATGGGTCTGAAGCCAAACACAGATCTTAAAAATTATTGCGTTTCCAAAAGTGTACATTACATATACAACATTTCATATTTCAAAGAATGAACAGGATCTGTTGTTCATATGTATTATCTTGTCATGGGCTTAGAGGTATGTGGTACCGAATTAATTACTTTCAAATTGCTAATGAAGTTATCAAAATTAACACTACAACCTTCGTAGGCTGTCGAAGTATACCTATATAGAACATTACAAGGGTTATGGTATGGTTTCAACCACAGTTATAAGACCCTGATTCTTGCGTTGGTTGTATGTTATTATATAACCGAAAATACCCTGTTTTAAGTTTAGAAAGTCCTTAATTTTCATATGATTTTCGCCAGCAGAAACCTCAAGTTTTTCCATGTTTTCCTTTCGTTTTGGTAAAAACATTATGAAAGAATTATTTAATACATAAAACCTCAGACCTTAAACCAAACATAGCTAACCCGATTTCCTCTACAAATAAACAACACAGACACAATTTTTCCCTCGTAAAGTAAGGTAGGCAAATAAAACCTGTAGGCCATACATTACCGCGTGTGGGAATTAATCGGTACGTGCACTAAATAAGAGTGCTGGTCTTAACCGATAATCCGGGGGGTAGCGGTTTCATTAGCTAAGTGCGGGGAGCGGGGAGGGGTACGTACAGGTGGGTACTGTGGTTGGAGAGACCGCGAGCCGCAGCCAGAGGGTTGTATTTTACGGAGGAAAATGATATGTATTGGCAGGCTGTTGCAGCGATGATGTAATGTGCGACTAAATAAAGTTTTATTTGATTTTGTATGAGCTTTTCCATCATTTGTAGCATTTAATTTCAATTTATTGTAACGGACACACACTTCCCTATGTGTTTGTTATTCCAGCGTATGGCACTCCTGGGTGCGTCGAAAATCAGCGTCAGGTGGTACACTTGTGCTGTCATCTGACATTATGTTGAGCTGAGGTCCTTTTGGCATATAATCTTTGTTTTCTGTTTTTATAGTTTTAAGGTGTATTTATTTTGCTGTAATGCCAATAAACGCATTTTTCTTTCTTTCAAAGTTATGCATATTTTTCTGATCTGTAGGTACTTCCACTGTTTCCATCCCCTATATTAGGTAAATTAAAAAATGCAAAATTAAATATAATAGAGTTGAATTAGAAGATAAACTTTCCATGCATACAGACAAAGATTGAATTCTGATAAACCCACGCCCATCTGTCAGATTTGATGAGAAGTTTTGACAGAAGTTGTTGTTGCAGACTTTAACTAACCTATCCTTACTGACAGTCCACACTTTTTATTTTGTACAATGCCTGAAATTGCCTGAAAAGGTCTTGAAGTCTTCCTATTCTTCGTTCACATTCCCAAAATTTCTTATGTTTCTATTTATCTTGTTATTAAAAAACCCTTTGCAATGAACTAAGACGTCCCGTTAGTCTGCTACGTTTATTGGGTATGCCCACAACTAGTGGTCAGCCCCGTCGCAGCGACTTGTGAGTCGCACCGACCACTATCGAGTTAGCTGCGACCAAACTGTCTAATAGATTTAATGGGCACTACAGCATAGGTGGCAGTTGTGAGACTTGGATTTTTATAGGATGAAATATATGTATTGTTTAAATGATTGTATTTCTGCAAGTGGGTTTGTACAAACACTTTTACACGTCAATCATATTTTAAAAACTAGATGTATCCTATCTGACTGCTCTGAGAAGAAAGGCCGAAACAAACTTAGTCTCTTTTAAAGTCCATGTAGTTTGGTGTCGGTGCACGAATTTGTCAGTAATCGTGCAGCTCAACTCAGAACTTAACGAGCTCAATGATTCGACGAACAATTGATTATTGACAAATTTAACTTGAGATTCACTTTAATATGTATTTGGCCAGATTACTTTAAAGAATTATGTAAGGAGTTACACGTGGTGTTTTGTACTTAGATCGTTTAGGAGTACCTAAAGTATCTACCCCATGGATGGGGTAGGTATGGGTATGACGCAGGGGTGACCCTGTGGTTACGGCACCGACTTACGAGTTGTAGATCACGGGATTGAACCCAGGCAAGCTCTTTGTGTAAATAATTTCGTCACCATTGCTCTCGAAACGGTGAAGAAAAACATCATGAGGAAACCGATATGTCCTAGAACCGAAAATTCGAAGACATGTGACATCTACCAACCCGCATTGATCCCGCGTGGTAGATTACAGTCCACTCCTTCTCGAAGAGAGGAGGCCTGTGTCCCAGCAGTGGGAACATTGTAGAAAAGCGTGAGTTCATGCATGTCTGTGACATTTTGGGTGGGTCGCTTGTGTAGCATAATGCGGCTTTTTCATTTTTTTGACTTTGGTCTTAAATAATACCAAAGGGAGCTCCTAATGTCAAAAGAAGTTCACCTTTAAGCCAGCTTAATTAAACATAATTTTTCGTCATAAAATAAAATAATATTGTAAAATATGCCAGCAAAGATAGCAGCTTGACATAATTAATAATTAATCGTCTTAAAACCGAAACCGATTCCAATAACGAAGTAATTAATCATAGTGGTTTTAAAACAATTCTAATCTCATTTCTTAAAATAATTAGAAAACGAAAATTCCTACCTGTTTAAGTACCTGCTTAGACTTTTAAACCGCGTTCGAAGAGCTGTCAGTGTCATCATTGTTGTGGAATATTGACAGTTTGACACTGACAACTGTTATAAAATTATTAAAAGTACACTTTGTAAACAAGTATATTACAAATTAGAGGACTATATCCTAGATAAGAATTGGAAACATGCTGGTCCTGCTCCATAGGACAATCTAGAGTCTAGACAAAATCAAACTGATTGATTCACATTCTGTGATTACACACCTTGTTAAAATTTCATATACTTTTACTATACTTGTAAATATGAGAGCACCATGTATCTCTCACATAATTAATTTACCTGTAATTGCTTTATTTTTAATTCTTTTTACTTTTTGTGGCAGAGTAATTTTATTCTGGGTACATCATCTTCACATATAATATAATATAATGAATGTAGGTGTACAAAATATTCTAAACCATTTTAAAAGAGTAACGGTGGAGTTTTTGTCCATTCTTCTCCATACGAAACTACGTTTAGGAAGGAGCGACAAAAGTGCCCTTTATGTGCCTATTTGTAGTTATTTAATAAATGATTTGATTTGACTTTTTGAACGCAGTTTAGACGCGACGTGCTGATTGCGTTCAATTTCATTGATGAAATTCGCTCTTAGATGTTTCCTTACTAATTTTTTTTTTTTTCTGTTTTCAGGTAAATATTTCCCACACTTACACAGAAAACCTCAAGAGAAGAACAAGTATGTTTATAAATATTTAAAAGTAATCTAGAACCGATAATAACCGCACACATGTGATAAATAAACTCTCTTTTAATTAAATCGCGTACGTTTCGCGCAGTCCCTTATCGCGCGTGCGGTGACCTGGGTCACGGCTTGTGTAACTATAACCCAGGTAACAAGGACATGCAGAAATCCCACTCTTGGAACCTTTTGGAGAAGTAACGGAACGATTGCAAGGTGCAAAGGTGTCGCGCGGCAATACTATTGCTCGATTTCTCTAACCCTGTGTCCTTGCCGAAAGCGACTGTCACGTAAATACGCTATCGTTTACAAGAATTATGACGTACATACGTGACTTGATCGCGCGATTAAGTCAAATTCATGTTTAAACGGCGCGACGATCGCGTGTCGCGCGGCGTCGCTATCGGTGAGGTCTTACACGACTGACGCAAAGAGTAACAATAACCCAACTCAACAAGAAGGTGCGGCTATCGCAAGTCACTGGTGCGTCAACCCCTGTCTTCATCCCATGTCACCTGATGGGCTGAATTCATCACAACTAAGTGTCACAAAAATACGCTGTCAAAATATACACGGCAGTTAGTCATTGATCGATGAGTATTGAGTAACAATTACAATGCGAAAGCACGGTGGCCATTCTGAACCTGTCTGCATAGTGACAGCCTGTGTACCTTTGACACAGCCTTGTTAACACATAGTACCTCATATGTATATCGAGTTTATTTCATCCGAACATCGGTAGATTGAGTTTATTTGCAAGAGCTTGTGCGATTTAAATGAAAATTCTATTGGAAAATCTGAAAACAATCGTCTGACTTAGTCCTCATATTGATCCATTTCTGTCCACTGTTATTACTACCTCCACGCGGACAGTATATGAGATGAAATTGTTTATTTTGTGATATCGGAATCACTTTTACAAGTCATATTAAAAAAAAAAAACTAGATGGAGGCGACATTTCCTATCTTCCTACTCCTGAGAAAAAATGGCGAAACAAACTTATATACACCAAAGTAGTATAATAAATAGCCGATCTTCAGTGAGTGCACAAGTAAGTAAGTACAGAGCTAATGATACCTCTTTCTTTAATCAGAATCTTGAACCAGAAAGTTAACTTTACGGCGTCATAAGATTTCGTTGTGTGTTCTTCCTTGACTGTATTTTTATCTCACGAAGCGACGGGCGCTTTATTTACTTGTGGTAACCAATTGTACAAACACGCTATGAATGTGTGCGTGAATACGAGTAGCGTCAGCACATAACACACACACACTTCCGACTTTGCTGTTGTCTCGGACGGTACCGAGATCTCCTGCGCTTTCACATTAACATTCACAGCGTCTTTGTACACTTGGTAACCACAAGTAATCTGCGCGTCACTTCGTGAGATAAAAATATTATATCAATTATGAGAATACCAATCCATTCCACAGAAATGTATTGCCGTAAACTCACAATTTTCAAAGTCCACATTAGGTTAGTCCCATAAAAGGGTGAGAACGCATACCTTAGTAGTAAGTAACACCTACCATCACCTCATACGCCAACACATAATTCGCAACTTTTCCGATCTCCCTTCGATTCTCAAGTCATCTTCCGCCCTGATCCCCAATACCAATATACCAATTTCCAATACATTGCCCATATACGGCGCCATATATGTGGTATCCATTGCTGGGTCGCTTCGCCAATTCGCCTGAACGGCCGAACTTACGTAGCGAGCGATACAAAAGTGACGCTATAATCCGCGACCCGGGCAATAAGGGTGCAATACCGATCGCAGTTTACTATAAGAATGACGTCACTCGGATATCGGGGAACGGAACTGTCGCCTTTCTTTTGTCACAAGTTTGTGTTTGTAGAGACATTCTGCAATCCCGGCGGAATAAGTTTTTGGATATTTTTGGTTGCCGTGGTATTTTTTGTAAGATAATGGAAAATTTTGTTTGTTTTAACTTAGAAATTCATGATATGAAAACATAAAAAAATTTAAAAAAAACCTCTATTTGACCCAGTGAAGAATAATAAAGGCATAATGTTTAATTAAAACATACACCCGTAATTACCATAATGAGTTATTATAAAGTCCAGACATGTTCATCTCATCAACTGTAATGGCCGCCGTCCTAATTTTACGACAGCACTCGCGCCATCTTGTTCACTAATACAGACGCCATTTTGTTGTTGTTTGCGCCATATTTAAATCACCTGGCCATAATAGCCAAAAGGCCTTCCCGTTATAGTAGCCATTTAATAAAGGCCCAAAAGTTCATAAAATCAGTAAATTGTTCACGTTTTCAGTTTAGTACCGAAACCTTAAAATAATTATGTTCTTGGTATGTAAATTTTCGTCTCATGAAAGCCGTACCGTAAGTTTTGGAGACAGTTTATTAGGACTGAAGTCGTTCTTGGTAAAATGGCCTCACGTTTCTCGTAATTATCATTAAGGTTCACATAATATGAAATAATAGGCGTGCGCCGTGATATGAGACCTAAAAGACTCGAAGTAGTTGATTTTAGGACTCCCAAATGGTCTAAAAAGTATCAACAAATAAGTATTTCAATGCTTACAATAATACGTCTATCTATTCTATTATCTACTACGTCTACGGTATACGAAATCATAAATTGGCTCAAAACATTATTCATTTATTCAACGGATGGATTGTCCTTGTAACATGTTAGGCATCCATTAACAGTAATAAAATTCGCGCACTTTCTTTTTCAAGAACCTTTCAATATTTTAGCGAATAAATAGTAGCGATAACAGCCATAGATATACGATTGCAATAACCACCCCGTGTGGTTACGCGGCCGGCATTCGTGCAATAAATCAACCAATGACGTAAGTACGTGAATTGCGCATGTGTGGATCGCACTACACTACACGTTTTCATTCAGACGGTAATAATTTCGTTAGTGCGGATAGTGGTGTCGTCCACAGCTTCGGATTTATGCGTTCATAGGTTTGTATTGCGTTTTAAACTTTGATCTTGATTTGTGGATTCAATTTGCACCGGGAAACGGTATCTGCTGTCAAATATTTTTTGAGTTTGAATGATGGCAGCTCTAAAACAAAAAGCCGAAAGTTGTAAGTTGATAAAAACGGTATATTTTAATGAAATATCATACTTAACAGTATACATATATAAGCAACAACAAAAAAAATAACACCATAGGATGAGTTTTACGAATCTTAATTCAAATGAAAACTGAAAACAACGTGAACCGAACTTCAGATGACTTATTCTTACCTCTCCGAGCACACGATTATGTACTCTAAAAACATCTAAAGTACCTCGGAGCGAGGAGTGCAATGAAAATAAGTCGCAACTCATACCAAGGCGAGCGATGGGTAATATTTGCACAGGTTTTCAAATAGATATCCTAGTGATACTAGGGACGATAGATAGTCAATATTGAAGGTTTTATTGCACTGATTTTCTTTTACAAACATTTGAAAAGGAAAACGGAACGGGTATCGTAAAACAAAATTAATCTTATGTTGTGTGTACAATGAGAAATAAGAATCAGGTTTGTTGTGCTCTAGATAAGTCTATTTACCTACAATAAACATTTTCTATTGTTCGTTTCAAATGAATAAATGTGCTATTTTGACAGAAATATGCAGTAATATCGTTTATTCACAACAATATTTCCGTAACACAAATACGTTTAACGCTAAATGAATCGTACAAAGTGATAAAATCAACAAACAATTATACAATACCCTCATTTATTGAAATACCACCCGCGGCACGCAATTGGCTCCCGCAGTCATTTGTGATTCTATCATTAATTATTGAAGCATTGGAAACTAATGTAATTAACAGGAACACAGGTAACTAATATCCCCCGACGTTGCCCATAATACCCTGCCGCTGCCCATTACCGGGGCAATGTGGGCAATCTAGGTCAATGGGCATAAACGTGCGAATTGTGAATACAATGAAATATTCAGTCGTGAATGATGAGCAATGCTTTTTGTGTACCAATTATCTTTTTTTTACGCTTTGTCAAGATTTTTTGATGGGTTGGTTTATTTACATGTCATTCGTTAAGCTGATATTGTGTGGTAATTTGCATCGTTCATCAAAATATAGAGACGTACCAGGTACGTTTTTTGGTTTATGCAAATTTTTGCCGGTTTCGTTGTAGGTTCATTCATACCAGGATATTCGTTGCTTGTTAACACCCTCATTGTTTTATAATAACTCTAAACACATTAAGGCATATTGTACAACAGAGCTTAGCTCTTGGGCACGACTACACAGTAAAGTATAAACTTAATCGATATTCCGAGAGTTCCCTCTCAAGATATAATGGCGTCTTGATGACTCTTAGCCGAACACTTACAGTGCGTCGAAAACCGTTTTAAAGACCATTCAGAGTTAGAAAACTTTAGATAGGTATCAAGATTTAGGTAGCTTGATGTTTGATTTAAGAAGTGTTTCTTTTACCAAATAATACAGTACTTGAGTTATGTTACGATTAGTTTACTAAGACATGCAGCGCCGAACCTAAATAATTTGTGGAACAAGGGCAGGAGAATAATGATGGATATAGTACCTACTTCGCTAACTAATGATGGATATAGTACCTACTTCGCTAACTAATGATGGATATAGTAGGTACCTACTTCGCTAACTAATGATGGATATAGTACCTACTTCGCTAACTAATGATGGATATAGTAGGTACCTACTTCGCTAACTAATGATGGATATAGTACCTACTTCGCTAACTAATGATGGATATAGTAGGTACCTACTTCGCTAACTAATGATGGATATAGTACCTACTTCGCTAACTAATGATGGATATAGTACCTACTTCGCTAACTAATGATGGATATAGTACCTACTTCGCTAACTAATGATGGATATAGTAGGTACCTACTTCGCTAACTAATGATGGATATAGTACCTACTTCGCTAACTAATGATGGATATAGTACCTACTTCGCTAACTAATGATGGATATAGTAGGTACCTACTTCGCTAACTAATGATGGATATAGTACCTACTTCGCTAACTAATGATGGATATAGTACCTACTTCGCTAACTAATGATGGATATAGTACCTACTTCGCTAACTAATGATGGATATAGTACCTACTTCGCTAACTAATGATGGATATAGTAGGTACCTACTTCGCTAACTAATGATGGATATAGTACCTACTTCGCTAACTAATGATGGATATAGTACCTACTTCGCTAACTAATGATGGATATAGTACCTACTTCGCTAACTAATGATGGATATAGTACCTACTTCGCTAACTCTTCCTCAATTATTATTCCTAATTTGGTAGCTTAGCACTAAAATGTAACTAAACAGACAGACAGGGAGACCAACTACCACCTAGTAAAGATATAAAATAAAGCCGTACGGCTTAGGGTAAGCAGGACTACATCAAACCAAGTGCATAACGCTATTATCCTCTCTTCAAGAGTATTAGATGTTCGTAATCTATTTGATATTCTGTGCGCGCAGTATAAGATATGGTCGGTGCAATAACTGGGCAGCCCGGAGTGGACTGTGCCTTTATATTGCTGGTACAATGACTTGGAATGGGGCGAAATGTGGATGAGAGATGGGATTGAAAATATCTGTGAAGCAATTTTATTTAAGGTTTTTGAAGTTAACGGGAAATAAATAGTTCTGTAATCTTTGGTCTTGTACTATATTTTTTTTAAACGTTGCCCCACACTAGGAATTACTCCTGTATCGTGGGTGCGTTTACAAACATTTAAACTCACATACACAAACAGCCAGACGCGGAACAACTACCTGTAGGCAATACAAATATTTGTTCCGTGCGGGAATCGAACCCGCGACACGCAGCGCAGCAGTCGATCGCTCAGCCACTGCGCCAACCGTGCCGTATGTGGGGATAGTACGACAATAGATAGGTAGGAGTTTTTGAAACCATTAAATACCTAATTACAAACATCGAAATTAAAAAAAAAATATTTTTGCAAACTATCTAAATTTGAATCGCGACATATTACAAATATACGTTTATGGAAAAAGAACTTTAATTCCTACACAATCAAGTTCAGTTTACGCTACAACTTCAAACATTTTTATAACTTTTTCAATAGTACTCTGAAATCAACTTAATTACCATTAATATAAAGTTGATATTTGTTTAACTTGAAATAACGTCATTTTGAAACAAATAAAATTTGAATATAAATATAAGTGGTGACTATGAAGTAACAGTGGGTTTTGCCAATTAGCCGACTGACTAATTAGGTATTACTTTGGGTATTTGATTGCATTTTGTTCGTAGTCTGAGAACGTCAGTAATTAGATATACGGAGGTTCATTTATTGCCGTATTGCCGTCTCCACCCAATAGGTATAATACTTGGAAGTTAAAGGAAATATCTGCTAATTTAATAAAGGACATACAGAACGTGGCTTTCGAAAAATCAAAGATGAAAAATAATAAGCCATTTTCTTGCATTAGGTGAATAAGCTATGTACTTGCTTAGCTAACAGAAGCTACGTGCTACGCGTCTACGCGACCTACGGCGTAGCTCGCGCTGTGCTACGCACTTTCGCAACCACGTAACCACGCCTTAGCTACGTTTTAGGAACCTTTCTGTATCAATCTGTCTTTAGTGGTGTAGCTAGCCCTAAGGGACCCTTTATCAACATTTATTGGGATCCCATTCATCCCGACTGCGTCGAAGTTCCAAAAGAGGCTATTGTTTTTTTTATTTTACAAAATAATGAAATTGGCATCCTGACTTGGAAAGGTTAGTTTTTCTATGTGATTTACTAAATTAATGCAGGAGCTTGATGATTGGACCGCGTAGCATTACGTTGGTTTTTATATTTTCATTAGATGTTCATTCATTACGGGCCTCGATAATAATTTCAGGTTTAGGATAATATTTTCCTAAAGTTTGCTTACACACGTAGGGCCCCTGCAGCTTGGGGGCTCCGTCTCATTGATATGACTGAAACGGCTCAAACGGCGCCGTCCCTGAACGTCATATCATTGATTTTGTTTAAATACCTTTTAATATAAAAGGACATCCCGATTTTCATTTACAATCCTACAAGTATCAAACCTCATTTATTCCAGACTCCGATCCAATCAAATAGTCCGTCGTATGGGCAGCACAAAGCCATCCTTTTCACCCCGCCGCCATTGTAGTCCATGCTGAAAACAATGGCAATGGCAATATAAGACCTCACAATATGAAGGAGGGGGGAGGGGGATGCTCGTCATTTGTTGGAGTCTTCTGAACGGTATTTATTTTTGAAGCATATTTTCTATATTTTCTTGTTGTTGCTTGTATTGTTTAAAGGTGTAAAAGGTGCAAAATTTTGGACGACGTATTTTTCAATGAACTGAAAATTAAAAAGGTACCTATTCACAGTATAACATGCTAGCTTCGGCCCGCGACTTTTTGTCCGTGTGTATCTTATGGCACTCGACGATAGCGTAGCGTTCTATCAGTAAAATATTTTTTTTTGTAAATCGGATTGATAAGTAGTTTCGGAGATTATCCCCTACATAAAAACTTATAAGTTTTACCTCTTTATGATATTAGTATAGATTTCAAAGCAGTCAGATTCAGTTACAGAGTATGCGTTCTTGGCACCTATCAGTTTCATACAAACGAATATAAACGTGTTGCACGTATTTGATCTTTATGAGCTACTGGAGTTGTCGCACTGACAGATGTTAGGAACGCAATCTCACGACGGTCAGATTGTAAGTATTCACTGACGAAACTATTCAAACTGAGGCCGAATGTTCGGTTTTCCATCCACCTCATAACCAATATTCAGTAGTTCGGTACAACCCTAGTTATGACAGCTATTATATTTGTTTGTCTATCACTATTATTGCGGGACCGTCCAATAATTATTAGTGGTCGCTTTCAATCCAATAGATTCAGAGGGAGAAGTATTGTGGTCGTGTTTCGTCAACGAAATCAATATCGGTGGTGAATATCTGTCGTTATTCCGCTCCGCCGAGCGACAGTAATCTACTGTTGACGCTGCCCAGCTAGACGGTACCACAACATAGACAGGTCTGTACAGAAGGTCGGTTCCATACAACGAGCGCAAACTGGCACTCGCACACACAGACGCGCACATACAGCGACATCAAAAGAATGTCAGTCGCGAGTCAAAAAAAAAATTAAATATTTTATTTCACATAAACCTACATAGGCACTTATGAAACATCAGAAGCTAGGTGCACGGATCCAATTGGTCGTTTCCTATGGAGAAGAGCCAGTAAGAAACTCCACGGTTACTCTTTTAAAAATAATTGGCTATTACAATGTTTTCAAATTACAGTAGGTACTTATGATAGGACAGTGTAGGCCTGTCCATAAGTAACTTAATAAAATAGAAAATGGTCTACAAATCTACAGTCCTACGAGGCCTACAACGTTCTCACATTCACAAAATATAAAAGAATCTAAATAAAAATTAATTTAAAACTTATTTAAACCAAATGCCATGGTTGCCATCACAACCAATAGTAAAGAGTTGAAATTAGAATTATAGAGTGCGCTAAGCCGTGTATCTATGTGTGCATGCGCATTCGCTCGTTGTATAGAGCCGACATTCACGATATAATATGTATTTTGTGTCTGACTGTACCCTGCCCGGCTATTTTGTACACTGGCCGTTAAATAAAAGGTGTGGTTCCGAACAATATGAATAGATAATGTTCTGAATTTATGTTGGGGACAGAAACGAATTTTATTTTTAAATACTTATAAGTGGTTTCAGGAAGGTACCTGTTCTTTAAGTAAAGTGTCGCAGTTGCTTTTTTCCTTTAGTAATTTTTTTATAGAAAAGTCACGGTGAATCTCCCGCATCTAAGGCCGCCTTGCTGAAGCGCAGAGGGGCAAATATTAGTCTGTTCAAAACTTATAAATTATTTCTGGTACAACGCAGGGTAGTACTCTTTTTTTTTCCGGGGTGGAAAACCCTCATGGATGTCTGTCAGACTCTTACTGACTAAAAACCACCCCGGTGTTCCATCTCACACCTACGCCGGTGGGCGCGGGAACGTACGATCCTTCCGCATCAGGGTAGAACCCTACGTCAACAAGTCCTTTTTGTTCAAGTTCGAATTATAACTTAACTTATACTGAATTTACTTTTATATTTATCGCGTTGTTTACTACTAAAACACTAAATTCAACACAAGAAACTATAATAAGCCAACTAAGTAGTTAGAAACATAACTATAACATAGGACTTAAACATAACTGGAGAAATGTGGGTGTACCTACTATAGGTTACACGTAACCTAGCCAAATCCCTCGGAATTACAAAAAAAAGTTTATTTTTCCTGATGCAAAAACATACTCATAAAGTGATCGCACAGCCTGACACTCCATTCCACATTTCCCTTTGAACAAATTATAATTACATTTTCATTGTGCCGTGAACATGACACATGTTTCATGTTACGTTGTTCTCTCCAATATCTGCCGCCATTGTGGCGAATCTGTTTCCAGCAAACACGTTTAGACTAATTAGATGATTACGCTAATTACTCTGTGTTCTACTCTGCGGTGGACAGATTCCGTCTCGTAATAAACAGAGGCATTAGGAATTTGTTGATGCGTCAATAGGCAGAGATTTTATGAAATTCCCACTTAAATAAGGACATTTCCAGTGCTTGTATGTAGCGTTTTTAAAAGTTTACTGTCAAACCTGATGGTCTGACGCTAAACATCTAAAGAAAGAAAGAAAAATAAGGAAATAATTTAGAGACCGAGACCAGTCTTCATAATCATACGAAGACTGGTCTCGGTCTCTAAATTATTTCCTTATTTTTCTTTCTCACAATGCCTTTATTTGATTCAGCCATTTAAACCTTCGTTAGTTAGTGGTGGTGGAAGACTTGTCTTTAACCCGTGACGTTTATGGGCTTAACACTGCTACTTTTAGGCCTGTAATACAGAACCCCACTCAAACCCCAAGAAATACTTATAATAAATAATAAATAAATAAATAAATAAATAAATCCCTGGACATTTCACACAACACCATTTGTCCATTTTTTTTTTCACTTATAACTATGTAGTTTAAAGTAATGTTTGAGTTGAGAGAGGTTTTGTAATTTGGATCTTGAGATATACCGAGTAATCCCACACTTTTAATAAACACATTACTTGTTCTTCTTTGGCCTCGCCTTTTCCTGTTACGCGGGATCGGCTTTCCCAATCATCCGACGCCATTTATTTCGGTCACCAACACTAACACCAACACAAATACACCAACTTAGGTGATAGTTATTATTAGAAGTTAGTATGTAAACAAAAGTTTAAACTCTCCTACCACCCACAGACCCTAACCCACATACACCCACGGGTTTCACAAACAAACGTAAGACAAAATGAAAATGATTACTAAGAATAAATTCTGGGATAATTTCACAAAGACTTGCAGAAATACGTAGGAGTCGCATGCGCTGAGGAAAGTGCGATATAACGCGAACGTGACCACTACAACCTCGCGTCGCATATGCATAGATACAACTATCTGAAATTATGCTAATGTAATCTTACAATTAGTAAGTAAATGACGAAGCCGACCTGCTGCAGTATTGAAACCAGAAATTAATTATAAACAGAAAATCCTCGTTGGTCTAGTGGTCGCAAGCGCTACTGCTGAGCATGAGGTACTGGATTCGATTCCCAGGTCGGGTAAGTGTTATTGGGTTTTTCCTTCAGGATTTTTTAGTAGCAGCCCGGAGTCTGGATTTGTGCCCATTGCAATAGGCTCACCCCCCATTACATGGAACTTAAATATAACTGGCGAAATGTGGGAGTATTATAAGTACACCCCTGCCTAACCTTTCGGCAATGTCAGGCGTGCGCGCAGCCGTGAGGCGTATTTGATATCTATGCAGAAAAACCTAAACTAAATTAATTAACGTGTAGACACACTCCTATTACATTAACGTATTTTAATCTCAAACTAATATCTCGTGGGCTTCAGCAGGTAATGTGAGGACCCGAATACGTAAAAGTTTCTAAGCAATTAGGTACCAATCTATGAAATAAGACAAAGCACGTCATTCAATAACGTCTTCACGCTGAACGCTAATTGGCGCACGTTTGCTACATGGTCGCGCGTCGCGTCTCGTGTGCTGTGCGGCAGACGCCTTACTGCTCAGAGAAGTTACCCCGTGAATAGATGCAGTTTGTAACTATGTATAATTATATGTTTGAGACTGTCGCGTGGGTAGCGATAGACGGACAAATTACTTATTAACATGAAACCCTCAGCACTATTTAGTTGGGGCAAACAATTATTTTAATTGAAGCTGCGCCAGCGTTTAGAATTTAATAGCTTGAAATTGAAGTAGTTTGTGGTAGGTTTATTTCAATCTTATTGCTTGGAAATCGTAGGTTTTATTTATTTTATTTAAAGACGGCAATTAAACGAAAAATGTGTGTAATTAACTTGATCAATTAAATGGCATTTTCCTGTTGTTTAGTTATTTACGATATCAATTTTCAATCACTTAGTAACACAAGGCTATCGTCTGGAAACGGCACGAGGAAAGTTTTTCATCGAAACCCTATTTAAGTATTGAAAATAACTTGTAACGCCCACATTCTTCTACGACGACACTAATAAACGCCCACTGCTTTACTTTTGTCAAATACTTCACATGAAACTGTCTGAGCTTATCGTTACATTACTGACATTGGTGAAGGAAAACATAGTGAGGAAACCTGGACTTTATGCTCTGAAATCGCCAGCCCATCTTGAGCAAGCGTGGTCACCAATGCTCGTGTCTACTCTGGACGAGAAGAAGCCTGTGTCCTACAGTAGGACAATAAAAGGCATATGTAATTATATACTAATACATAAATAATAATTATACATATACAAATACACGGAAAAAAGTCGCGAATAGACATCGAACTAGGGTTGAGCCATTCATAAATAATGCTGCAGCGGATACCGGTTCTAATTGCAGCGTATCCGTATCCGCAACGTTATCCGCGATTGATTTGTTGTCCGACCCAGTCTGTGCCCGCATCCGACATCGTTCGGGATTTCATATCAAATGTCCGTTGCTATAAATAATTTTGCCTCCAGACTATTGACGGCCGCGTTCTTGCAGATAAAAATATTCGGTGAGTGACCGACTGGCATTTTAATAAAAGGATAACGGTCATAGCGACATAGACCATAGATCACACAACACATTTATTTGCAAAAAGTTGGGAGGGTGAAGTTGACCGCACTTAGGGCTAGAGCCAACGTTTGACGACCAAATTTGGCTGGGTCATTGGCACTGCCTCTGGGATTTTTTGGCAAAATATTCGTTTAAAAACTACAGATATTATATTATCGTCATCATCATAGGTACTACATACAAAACAATTAATAGAGGACATACATATTCGTAAATATAGAAAAGCACAAAGGTACTGCTTTATTTCGATAGAAATGTCTTCCAGCAGATCTTGCGACAGGAGAGTTGGCTGAGATACGTAGACACAGTGTGTAAAAAGACAATACATACAGGAAAACTTTAAGTAGACCCCTCCTTCCATTCCGACTGAATTAGACTAAATTGGATACTAAACAATGGCGGCTGAAAGGGTAGCTGCCATTGTTTAGTATCTAATTTAGTCTTATAATGCTCACAATCGACACAGGCAGTCGTTGTTTTATCACATAGAAATATTGTGTTGTTCGCCTTCTCCGTACGCTTTTATGTCAAGCGAAAAATTGCCTTAATTTATTTAAAAGCGAGAATGAAATATCGTAGCCTTAAATATGCATAGGAATGAAAACCAATCGTCCTGCGACCTCGCGCTGTGTCTCTAATGTATTCGACCGCATTCTGCATCGCAGCCGGTTCAGGGCCGGTCAGGCGCCGAATATCCAAGGCTTTTAAATTATGGCGCAAGCCGAAGGCCGAATATTTACCGCCTGAAGTTTTGCATAAGTATTCCTGCCGCATTGTTTATGCCGCGGCGTTGTTAATGATGACATAAGGTGTCATAACTTACTTGTCATTAAAGAGTCGTTTGAGATCTGAAGCTTGCATAAATGACTAGCTGTCTTTCTATTACAACCAAAAAAGTATTCCACTGAGATCCATTCTCTTGCGAGCTTTCGTCATTCACTATTTGATAACAGAACCAATCCGTAATTAATGGACGGTTGTTTTATAGGTTTCGGCTACACCTTAAGAACTCGGCTTTCGGATATTAAGTGTCACCACATCCCTGTTCTCTACCATAATTTGTCTTTATTTACCAAAGCATAGATTCAATAAATATACCTTCAAGGTTATGCACGATAGGGCTGGGCAGACGGTAGCGAGTCATAAATCAAACAGGCCCCATTTATCAACTGGCTACCTGCCTGGTATTTGTGTGCCGACATTTATTATTTGATAGCGTTTAAGGCTTGTGCAGACTATGCGATGGGTCATTACAGGGTATTATTTTTGGTGGTTATTGTGTTAAATCGTTGTTCTGGTATTGGTCATCATCGTCATCTCCCTAGCTTTTTCCCAACTATATTGGGGTCGGCTTCCAGTGTAACCGGATGCAACTGAATACCAGTATTTTACATGGAGCGACTGCCTATCTGACTTCCACAACCCAGTTACTGGGTAACATGATACCCCTTGGTAAGACTGGTTGTCAGACTTTCGAGCTTCTGACGACCCGTAACGACTGTCAAAGATCCACACATGACACCCGGGCTAACAGGCTTAACGGTCTTGGTTTGTAAAGATGGTCAATTGGTCATTCAACCACGAACCTCGGACCGGACGGTTGTTCTGGCATTGGTATAAAATTAATAGCTACTCCTAAAAAGACGTGCCATATTGTGTATCCCGCAAAAATCCGAGCTCTTATGTACATTCCTTTCAGTTATTTTACCTACGACAGCAACCAAACAGCAACCTTATCGCAACGAGAATAAAGATCAGGGTGATGCAAAATCTGAGGTAAATAACTGAGAAAGGATTGTAAAGCAAACTTATTTTTCGATCAAACGTTCATGGGACCACCAAGGTCGAAATTAAATGACTGAATCGGTCAAAAGATCATTCGAGCAAAAGTTTTTCGGGCACACGTGACGCACTCGATAGGAAATTAATGCTGCCTGCTTTGAACCCCACACAAAACAAATTATATTGCTTTTTCGGTATTGGGGTCTTTCGTAGGTAATTAGGTACCTACTTGTGGGAGGAATATTGTTCAGGAACTTCTATTGTTCGTGTCGAGAAGCCTTATTAAAGGCATGGCAGTTCTCAGTTAACTTAACCCGCGTTATTATTTTCTCTTCATTGACCCGTTGTTATTGATACTACAAATAAAATAAATATATTTTTTCTTTTTGTATTTCTTTAGACTCTTTTGAAGCCTCCAAGTTGACTTGACGCCTACAGTTCACTTGTTCCTCAAAATGATGGGAACAACACACGTGTTTTTTTTTCAACAATAAGAAATTGTTGAAAATGGCCTATTAGCCATTAGTTACTATACCCTCTCAACTCAAGTAAATGTGATCTGTAGAAGACGACACGTGTCGACTCTGCCTTTTCTTTATTTCTTTTTGTGTGTTCTCAAAATAGAGCGTGGAAAGAGACTTTATTCTTTGTATGGGTTTTTGAAAGATTTTGGCACAATTATTCTATTTCTTTGCCTGGTAGGCTTTCATAACCAACCGATCTTGATCTGATGTGGCAGATGTATGAAGTACCCTAGGTTATGCCAAATTATTATAGAAATCACAAATACGCAAGCAATTGATTGTTTTTATTTTGTGCCTTGTAAATGACTTTCCGTACATTTTCGCCCTGTTACATAGGCCTTAACTTTACATAACGGCTAGCCAAATACAATAACTCGAAGAAAGGCCGCGTAAACAGCATAAATCATTAGACGAAACTAACTAAACCCTAAAATGTTCCAGTTTCAATTACTAAGCGTTACACGTGTAAAGTTTGTAGGAGTTGCACGCCGCGAACCAATTAGAGGGAAGGAAATTAATTCGGTGACGAGACGTGTCGACGCGTCTTGTTGACGAGAGCGACGCTGCCGAATGAACGCGCCGCCAGAGGGTTCGGGAAATGAGAACTTTTTGAATTTGGAAACTTTATGAGTAAAACACGTAACTTTTTTTATATATGTGTATGTTTGCTATCAGTAAAGTCGGCCATATTGTATTTTGTAGTGACGTAAGATGTTATGTCATTTGCGTTGGCAAGGGATATTAAATTAAACAACAAATGAGAAATGATGATGAATGTCCCTAGGAGTAAAAGATGACTGAGCATATTAAGTCCTACCTGTTCTTTACAATCTCTTGCGGCCCCCAAGGGAAGTGATCGTGCCTCCTTACGTTCCTTTAGCAATGCCAGCATCTTTCTCAACCAATTATCAAGAGATCTGTAGTCATATCTATTCAAGCAGGCTTCCCGTTCATTACGGATGATTTTTTCTGGTAATATGTAACCAAGCTAATTCTAAAACTTACGCACCGATCGGGCTTATCGTAACTTTAGTCATCTTCGATCGTTTTCTCGGCACAAGTTCGGAAGGAAAGTAATTTGCATGTCGGAGACGCTCTGCCTAACGAATATGTATGACACGCCGAATTTGGCACTTTACTGTGACAAATACCGTTAAAGAAAATACAACAGAAGGTCTACTTCAACTATTAAACTGAAGACCAAAGAAATAATGGTTGGATTGTGAGGAATTACTAGAGCAGTGGTGGCATAGTTCTCACGGCTGCGACTTACAAGTTATAGGTCGTAGGTTCGATTCCAGACCGGCGCTTTACTTTGTGCAAATTATTTCATCATCACTGCTCTCAAAACGGTGAAGAAAAACGTACTTGGCCCGCGATTACAGCCCACTCCCTCTCACCGAGGGGACCCCTGTTTCCCAGCTGTGGAGATAGTGAGATGACGGTTCTTATAGACGTAGGTATTGAAGAAGAAAAGTTGCTGCTCCGACTCCAAATAAATTGGGATAATGGAGGATGATGATGACGTTGCAACATACGGTGGGTCACCTAAAAAGGCAGTGCCATAAATAACGTTACATGTTGATTTAACATTTACAGCAGAAATCACCTTGTGGTTGGTTCTCTACGACAAATGTCAGTCTCTTCTGTTGGTAATGCTTTTGCTTGCTTTTAGTAAGAAAAACATGGGTAGTTGAGAATGTGACTGATCTATGAGGAGGGTAATTTTACAAGCTTATGTGCTGTGTCAACTGTCAAGCTGACAGAAGGCTGGCGGGGAAGATGATTGGGGATGATTTGTTATGTGCTGTGTCAACTGTCAAGCTGACTGAAGGCTGGCGGGGAGATGATTGGGGATGATTTGTTATGTGCTGTGTCAACTGTCAAGCTGACAGAAGGCTGGCGGGGAAGATGATTGGGGATGATTTGTTATGTGCTGTGTCAACTGTCAAGCTGACAGAAGGCTGGCGGGGAACATGATTGGGGATGATTTGTTATGTGCTGTGTCAACTGTCAAGCTGACAGAAGGCGGGCGGGGAACATGATTGGGGATGATTTGTTATGTGCTGTGTCAACTGTCAAGCTGACAGAAGGCGGGCGGGGAACATGATTGGGGATGATTTGTTATGTGCTGTGTCAACTGTCAAGCTGACAGAAGGCGGGCGGGGAACTTGATTGGGGATGATTTGTTTCGTGTTTCTTTTTGTTTTATCAAGTTTAGACACACTTGTGTAAACGGTTGGAGTGTTGTTACTTCAAGTTAGTAAGTAGGTTACGTATTACGTACGTTACGTATTTCTGTCGCCAAGGAGTATTGCTGTGTTCCGGTTTTAAGGTCATTCCAGAGTATAGTGTTATGTACTGAGATAAACACTTCTATTAATTAAAGCTGCATTTATTTGTAATACACGTTTTTCACACGTCTTTTTACAAGATGGACGCCGGTGCGAGAGAGCGAGACAGTCAAACAGTGAGCAGTCCAGACATACTGCTACGTTCCGATATCACATATAGAATAAGTAGAATTTTATGTAGAACATCTTTGTTCTCGACTTTCTTTTACACATATTATTGTCTTGCTTTCTTTATCGCTGTTTCCTCCAAGTGTGATGGTCATTATATTCATCGATGGTCCAAGTTAAAAGATTCTTGCTACTAGTTTCAACTTACTGATCTCCATGTCATAGCTTAGGTAATATTTCCTAATTAAATGGGACCTTGTTCAACTCCGATAGCTTCTTAACTATTCATTACAGACAACATCCACAAAGACCCACACTATTACCTCCAGTCCTGAGGGACGAACACTGATTGATATAGGCTCCAGAACTAATTAGTCCAGCTTTAGGCACCGGACACAGGACGTCAATTAGTTACAGTATGAGGACGAGGCCATCTAATTCGATGGCTCGTAATGAATGGACGTTTAACTAATGTGGCGCGGGTAAGGATTCCTCAGGCGTAATGGCACCGAATTAAATATAAACCCGTTTTCAAACGTATGGTACAGTCCTTGCATATCACGAGCGCATGTCGCGCAGCCTTTTCCCAACTATGTTGCGGTCGGCTGCCAGTCTCACAGGATGCAGCTGAATATCAGTATTTGACATGAAGCGACTGCTCATCTGCCCTTCACAATCACTACCCAAATACCTGTGTACCACGATAGCGATGCCCCTTGGTAAGACTGGTTGTCAGACTTTCAACCTACTAACGACTCTCAACGACTGCCTAAGATCAACGAATGATAGCAGGGACCAACGGCTTAACGTGCTTTCCAAGGCACGGAGGGGTCTCGGTATTAGTAACCCATCCACGGATCAACCGCGGCAAGCGTAGCTTAAATTGCAACTATAGCAGTTAAGAATTCTCAGGTTTCAAATAGTAAGAAAAATACTGAATTAAAAGCGTAAGAGTTAGTTAATGTTTATTAGACAACTAGCTTTGGCCCGCGGCTTCGCCCGCTTGGATGTCGGATATTATCCCACGGGAACGTGCTACCGGGACAAAAGGCCCGTCACAATCTGTCGAGCCGTTTCGGAGATTAGCCGGAACAAACAGACAGACAGACAAAAATTTTGATGGGCAGTTCTCATATTTTTAGAGCATTCGCATTCTAATCTCAGTGACAGTTTCTCAAAAATAGGTCTCCAATAAGTTTTTGAAACTGAGATAATATTGCGACTAGATTTTGAATATTTTTAATTACGGGAAGTGGCCTTTCACTGTATTTCTGAAATACAAATTCATATCATATTTTCACTCACATCAATTCATTCAAGGACGTCGAACCCCGCTCGCATCCACCACAACAATGACAACTTCTAAACTGTCTAACACAAACCAACATGGCGTCATCGCTGTCATCCTACCCTCAAAACTTAATAGTTGTGTGTTATCACACGAGTTCTAACAACAAGTGCTGTAGCTTCATGTTGTTCGGCCAACCGCAACTTAGTAACACTTGAGCTGCGAAAAGCGCCCTTACTGCTACGACATAAAGGCGCTGTCGATGTCAAATTGTTACCGCAAATAAGCAGTTGTTCTGTTCTTCCGACTGCGGTAGACCAGTGTGAGATAACTTTGTGTGTGGGCTCTATGGTTGCGGTGGCCTGAAGTTGGAAAAGTGTTGTGTTTGGAGGGTTTTTAAACCTTCTTCGAATAATGTGGACTTTTTCAATTCGGCTGTGATCTCTTTGTCAGTACGAATGAAGGTTTCAGTGGCGCGATTTTTATAGCGCAATTCTTATGAATACAGTTCTTCCATGTTTCATGTACAATTGATGGTATTGTCGTAAATAACAGTGATCTATGTAACCTTGTTTGTGAAGCCTTAAAAAGACTAACGACATACGGAGAAGCGAATATGACAGGAACAGACGAAAAACAAATATTTATTTGAAGATAATGTAGAAAAGTAAAAGAAGGAAACCACAGTAAACGTATAAAAGAAGGTACTTATACGTTTTTCATTACTAGAGTACCAGGTACTTAAATTAGCAGTTGATAACTTGTACTCGCTTACCTTAATCTCAAACAAAAGCTGCCTCGTTGGTCTGGTGGTTACAAACGCAACCGATGAACATGAGGTTCTGGTTTCTATTTCCGGGTGGGGCAAAGTCTTATTGGGTTTTTCTATCAGAATATTTTCGGTAGCAGCCCGGAGTCTGGATTTATGCTCGGTTGATAGCAATAGGCTCGCCCCCTATTACAAGGGACTTAAACATAACTGGCGAACAGAACAGTATTTTTAAAACAACTACAACAAACAATTAGTTCAAGAGCTCACTTATCTATCTTATTAATAAACCATTACATGATTTTGTTTTGTTCTTTGTTAGTTTCAAGTGTCTCATGCAAAAGGCTACGAAACCTTTTGTAATGCATGTAAATATATCTATGTGTTCGAATACTTCATTGTAGGTTGCTGCCATTCGCCGAACTGGCGTACGTAGACCAGTGTTAGATCGGCAGGTGCCTACTGCAAAGAGTTTGTCGGCACGCACCCGCCGTCTATGGACAGTTCTGAGGACTGCATAGCACAATACATTGTTTAAACCAATACAGTCAAAATTGCCATTAACAATGTTATACAATGTTAATTACAAAGCCACCTATAAAATCATGTTCTTCAATATCACGTAAGAAAAACATTTAAATACTGAAGAACCAGCATAGATTCAGCGTCTGAAAGTCAAACGACAGGAATGAGTAATGTTAGGTCCTCCAGACGGCATGTGACCTAACTAGTGACAGTTATGAGCTCATATGACTTACGAGCCCAAACGGATTCCTCGTAAAAGTTTTACGAGTTTCGCGAAGGATAGATTTATGTATATCATACAAAATAACGCGAAATCTTACCCTTCAGCGTAAAACTTTATCTGGAACAAAACAATTTTGTTTAGGATAACTTGTTATATGTGTTTTGTTCTTGTTTCATGATTTCTACGTATCGTTGGCAACTTACTAGTAGGCTGTACGGTTTATAACTGCAACTAAGGTAAATAGTATTCTCATTTATATGTTTAGTGCTACGAGTATGAGCGGGTTTACATCATTGCGGCATATGGGGTTTGGGGAACTCACAACCCTTTCGTTCGTCAGCCCGCAGTTTAACCATTGAGCTCATGATCATCCACTACCTGACCTCAACCAATGCTGGGCATAAACTTGCCTTTGATTGGGCTTTCTCCGCCTTCGATGGGCCATAGTCGCGCAAAATTCATAAGTCCATCGATTTATCTGCAATAAGTTTTTAATCAACAACGTCATACTTAATTTAATTATTAAAAATAAATTCCGGGACAAGCACTAACTTATTCAGCGAATCCCGTGGGACTATTTAAAAACGGAATTCAGGTCGCTCATTGGATATTACATTTTATTAATTTTGAGCGGTCTGCGGAGCAAATTGACGGATTTCGTTCGGGCCGATGGAGCGCAGGCATCGCTACAGGGCTGGCAGCGACACGATTCTCTATGTGGAAACGGATAAAATGTCGCGAGGTGTCATACAAAAATTGCTGAATAAGAAATTGAAACATTGTTTGAAATATTGTCTTTGTGATGTTTCTACCACACCCTTTTTTTGGGTAGGAAATCATCATATGACTTCTCCCGCTCTGGGCGGAGCGGGAGGGCTTGTCAGACTTTCACTGATTAAAACCCACCCGTGTTCCATCAGTTGCCTGTGCCAGGGGCCACGGTATCTTTTTCGAACAACCCGCGGTCCTGGCAGGCATCGGCCCTAGCGGACCCCGTCAGTTCGTGCTGAAATCTTTTTGAGGCGCGCGAGAACACAACGCGCCGTCGACCCGTGCCTGGTCCTTACCAGGCGTCGAGCAGCCCATTGCTCGCTGCTCGCAAGCCCGCGCCTGTGGTGGCCGGTAGTCAGCTGTTGACCCCCGACGTCCAGGGCGTCTTCTTCGGCGACTAGGGGCGCCTTTCTGATACACGCTGTGAAATCATTGAATTTGTTTGTTGGTTTTGTAGTCTTCCGTTTCTTATCTTACTTCACCAGTCCTTCAGCTTATTATATAGGTAAGTTAAAATTATATGCACTCCTTTGAATAATCTAATACACGTTTGTATAAATTTCGCATACGCTAAAATATTCCTATTAAATGCAAAACAATGGCGTCATTGGCTGTGCAAAGTTTCAATCTGCCTTGCAAATGCTTTGTTATAACTTCCACTGATGTCATGATTTTATTAATATCGAGTGGCAGCCCTACCTAGTGTTGTGCGTCGAGTATCCGCTGCATCGCATAGTGCAGCCCAACTCGATCATCATAATCGGTTTCCGAAATACGCAGGGATCGGCTGGTCTGGTTAATTGGGGGATTTCATACATATGTAACGTAGGTGAGTACTGTTGATTCAATATTTGAGTTATGTCGGATCTGTATGTGCTCCTGCTAGATTTGTTTAGTAAAGTGGATAGATAGAGAGACAAGTTATAATTGCCAATGTGTTTGCATTGAAATACTCACTTATAATACGACTAGCTTTTCCCGCAACTTCATCTGCGTGAAATTTCTTGTTCCCCCGACCCATCCCGTCGCATCGCATCGCATCACCTGCGCGCGCTGTTACTTCGTTTTCGCTCAGCGTTCTTTCAGACTTTTTTTGTTTGTGCTCGTCTCCTAAGGGTCCTAGCGTGATGTTAGGTAGCCTGCAGCCTTCCTCAAGGAGTGGGCTATCAAATGCAAACAGATTTATTTCAAACAAACAAATTCTTCAGCTTTATTATTAATATAGAGATAGATTAAATAAATAACTGATGGAGCCAAAAACCCGCACGACATGTATTTCTTTGAAAACAACTTCCTACAAGTTGTTTTCAAAGAAATACGTGTCGTGCTTAAGACATGTATTGACGTTGTTTCAGACATGTATTTTTAACTTTTTGACAAGTTTTCTACAAGTGTTTTATATACAACTTGTTTTAGGTATAAACGGTAAACAAAACTAATACATAGAATCCATGTTTTATACATTGGCGTAACCGTGGGATTTGTAAGCTTCGAAGTCAAGCAAATAATAGCTATTTCGTTTGCTATCACTACTTCTTCTGAATATAAGAAGCAATCGTTACTCTCGCTACACATAATTACAACATTATATATTATGTGATTCGATGGTGGATACGGGCTATATCGAAGAGCCCATCCCATGGGGGAGTCGATCCCTTGCCCGGGCAAGGGATCGAGCAATAATGGGCAACCGTATGAATGCCTGAAATAGCGTTAATAAGATCGTCACACCCTTCCACCACACTGTGACGTGGGTCCGTGGGACGCATGACGAATTTTATGGGAACCATGCTTTAAGAACGTTAGGGGTTTTAGGTACTCCTTGAAATATGTTAGTTTGTTGATCCTTTCTTTAACTAATGCAAGGATTAAAGAGGTATTTGCGAAATGTTGTTTGGTCCTTGTTGGGTGCATTATTTTTTATAAAGTTGTTATATTAGAAAGCCTTGTTTGTAGGACGGGTGAAGCAGAGGTTGTGGGTTCGAACCAAGTTCGCTAAACCATTGACGTGAACGAGTCTGTTACTATGTATGTTGAACTTTGTTTAGCTGCTTTTGTCAGTAAAGGCACCCAGAATAAATCCTAAGCTGGATCCTAGAAGAAAACCTTTAAAATCAATAATATGTTTTTTTAAATTTGCTTGTTTAGGTATAATCAAGGCGTTGTTCTTCAGAAAGGACGTGTGCGTGTATGACCAGATGTATCAACCTAAACGAGGCAAAAGAAGTATGTAAGGATCGTAAAAGCCGGCGTTCTGTAGTTTCTTTCTGCCTATACCCCATGGGCTAAAGGTTTGAGTTTATTTATGTGTGTGTGTATCAAGGTAGGCAAGTACTTGCGCCCTTTCTTTCAAAACTAAAACAGCCACCACAAGTAGTACTACCTCAACAAACAAGAGAATTCTTTCACCATCAGACCCGGAAACCCTTCTGGTTAATTGGCCAATCCGTAACTTAAATAAAGAGGCGAACGGCCGTAGGTTCGAGTCTTGGCCGATTACCATATAAATTGTGTGCACAGGCCGCCGACTTTCCACTTTATGTTACTTTATTTGGGAGTAAGTAATGGCGTTATATTTTAAGGCAACAATGCTGAAGGGTTTACACAAACGCATTTATGGGTTGAGAAGTTTAGTTTAGAAGAAAACAATGTTCTCGATCTAAGAAGTTTTTCAGATCAATCTGTGTCGTTCTTTCCTCAAAAGACCATCTCAGACATCGATCTATATGGTCTTCATAATTATGATCTGACCAAGATTATGTCTAGACTTTAAAGGAGACTGTGACCTCTGAGTTTGTTTCGACCTTTCTTCTCAGACTATTCAGACAGGAAACGCCGACCTCATCTAGTTTTTTTAAAAATATGATTGACGTTTAAAAGTGTTTGTACAAACCTACTTGCAAAATAAAATCATTTATCATTTATAGATGTAAGAAACGACAATTTTGGAAACGTGCACATAAATTCAGACTTTTCATAAATTTGTTTTTATCTCAAATGTGTGTCTATCAGAAATTTTGTTTTTTTTCTTAATTTTCTTAAGGCACGTAAATGGCGCCAAAGTGATGTAAAATCATAGGTAAAATAAATGTGAAAAGACGCCAGTTTGTGATTGGTTGCGTCAAGTACAGACCTCTACTCGTATTAAAATTCTAGTGCTGCTCTCAAAACGAAAACGTTATGAGGAAATTGGCATGTCCTAAAACCAAAAAAAAATGAAGACGTGATATAGCTATCAACCTGCACTGGGCCCGCGTGATGGGTTACGTCCCACCTCCTCTCACCTGGAGGCCTGTGTCCTAGCAGTGGGAACATTAAAGGCTGATTATGAGTGCCGTGATATTTTGGACTAGCTGCGCCCCGCGGTTTCACCCGCATACGTTTTGATCCCGTAGGAATATCGGGATAAAAAGTATCCTATGTGATAATCCTGGTTATAAACTATCTGCAAATTCCATCCAAATCCATTCAGTAGTTTTTGCGTGAAATAATAACAAACATCCATCCATCTATCCATCCATACAAACTTTCGCATTTATACATAATATTAGTAGGATATACGGTACGCATGGGTAAATTGAGTTTGTAACTTACTCCTTGTTTATATTTTTACACCTTAAACATAAAATAATGCAGATACCTTTAATCCATAATACAGTATCAGGTGGTCCACTGTTCTATTCGGTTCAGTAAATAGAAAACAGTTCCCTAATAACTGCTGCGCGATGCTAAGCTCTGCTATCGAAGTAATATTAGATGCTTATACTCGCAGCCACTTCCCTAATCCCCAGAGAGCGAGTATCCCGATTCCCGGAATTGAGGAGTCCCTATCTTTGCTATACGATATTATCTGCACAAAGGGATGTTACATCCTTATAAATAATTATGAGGCTGTTTCTTATATAAGATTTGAAGGAATTACACGAATTAGGAAACAACTTATATCGTTGGAGAGCTTACAACAACAACAAACAACTTGTACCTTTTTTGTCTGGCTGGCCATTATTCTCAGTCGTTAATTGGTTCATGTAGACGCTCCGTATTAATCAGTTAATATTATAAACTGTACAAGTTATGCCGTCTCACGAACTAACTTAGGTTTCTCTTACTAATAGTTCCGAACTTAAACATAACTTAAACACCGCCATCTATCGGCAACTCGGGAAACTACTCGGCTAAGAACACAGCGACTGTTTGTATATGTAGGTGCTTACGTACTTAGGACCAGTCTAGTGTGTGCTACCTTTCTCTACTTCAAGTTGTTGTAAGTAAGCAGTTAAGATAAACGGAACCTAGTTTTCCTTACGATAGCGAGTCATAAGGGTCGGAATGAACAAGCTTTTAGTAATTTATCAATATTTTAGCAAATGGTGTAAATTGTTTGTAAACGAAGCCACAGCCGAACGCAACGTTTGGCAGGTAGATCGAAGATGGCATCTAGAAGATACGTGGTAAACTTAGTAATTCTCATTTTTTACTTCAGTGATGGGAGGTTTTTTTTGTTTAAAAGCGTTGTCCCACAGTAGGAAATACTCTTGTATCACAACACAAACAGCCAGACCAGGAACAACTACCTGTAGGCAATACAAATATTTGTTCCGTGCGGGAATCGAACCCGCGACACGCAGCGCAGCAGTCGATCGCTCAGCCTCTGCGCCAACCGTGTCGTCAAAATAATTAAGTAATAATATTAGATTAGAACCTAAGATAGGTTAATTTACAAACAGTTTGTCCTTCCAGTAGTCACTTGTATAGTACTACTATATGTACACAACACTTAAATCTAATTATAATATCATGGTTGAAGGAGCCAGAATACTTATTTACGTAAGAAGCTTCGTGTCTATGTAACCAGATGTCGCTGAAAACCAGTATATTCCGGTGTTTACCGGTAATCTTCCTATCAACACGCGGGCTATAAGGTAATCGTCATTCTCAAGTTAGAAGCAAAAAAAAAAAGCCTCTCTAAGACAACGTAACGTGTCGTAAAAATAAAATTACTTAGTACACATTACAGGCTAGCGATAAAGCGCTTTGAAGCGATACGCGTGGCGATAAAGCGCTGGAAGCGATCTCAGCTGTATCCCGTCAATGATGGCAGCGCTTTAAGTTAATGGCTTGTCTTGATTGTTTCTTCAGTGCAAATGAAGCTTTTTACTGTAATGTTCGCTTTAAACGACAGTTTGGCGTAGGGCTTTGGGAGAAGCGGTAGCGTGACGCGAGTTGACGTAAGTGACGTTGCGACAAAGGTCCTTTTTAGTATGTATATGATCAGTCTATTATGTTCCCGCTCTGCTGGAATACTGGCCTCCTCTCTGTATGGCTGTCTTGATTTGGTTCTGTCCAATTTGCCCAACAGATCGATCGCCAAATTGGACCGACGTGAATCTTGTTAGACAGTTGCTGAGCGATAGCATCTTGTTTTAGAATGTATTATTCGACAAATCTTCGAATACCGCCCTCATGAGAATTGGTCGGAATTGATGTTGTTAAAACACGGAAATCCTGTCTTTCTTTGTGCAATGTCTATCTCTATCTTCGTAGCTACATCTGATAAAACTTCTTTGGGCTGAATTCGTCTGCAATTTCGGAATCAAAACCGAGCCCTAATAGCTGTTTGTTTGTTTTGAGAGACTTCGCCGACAGTATTTGTTTGTGAAGACTATGGGGATGTTCAGAGAGTTAAAAACTCATATCCATTCTCAAATAACCTTTTATGAGTCTTTTAGCTTGATGTGTCAGGAACCTTTTTATTAAAGCACAGTGGTTTTAGAAGCGATGTTATTTTTGGGAGGTATTCCCAGTAGCTAACGTCTTAGGGTTTGTCAACGTCACACGTGTATCCATATATTGTAAATACTCGACTACTTTTAGTTTCAATATAAGCCCATATTCTTGAACTCTTTACCTAACTTAACTTTACACATAATAAAATACTTAATTTCATTTTTAATTGATCCTAAATGGGAACAACGACGAGAATGCTTATTAAATTTTTCATTACGAAGTTAATTTAGAATGTTCTTCAGAACTTTATTATTTTCAAGCGTACAAAGCCACACACTCCTTAATGAACAAATAACTTACAAAGCCACAACACATTCCTAAACAAACACATACTTTTTTAATTAACCCTAGAGCACACTGCAGTACGCAATATTTAATTAACCTTAATTTGTTCCAGGTAAACACGCGGAAGAAAGCTTCAAAGAAAAGTACATTAAGAGGAAGTGGACGGAGTAAATCTAATATCCCCAGGTCACCTGTTTACCGGAAGTCCTTTAGAAACCTCTAATAAGCCGTGAGTCGGTACCTCCGGTCATCTAATGGAGTCTCCGGTGGTATTCGGGAACTGAATGACGTTTGAGAATATTTCTTGAAAGGAAAATGGCTTCTCATGATCATTTGTGTCGATGGCAAAATAGGACTAGGTACTAATAGAGTGGTGATTGAAATATTAATGTGCGTGTTTCTAAAGGCAATTGGTGTTATTGCTGTTGCCTACATAATTAACAATCTCGTGTACAATTCACTAATGTGACACAACAGAGGGGCAATTCTCGTAATTTTAAGAACGTTCACAGTCTGATCGCAGTCTCAATCTGTCAAAAAATACTTCTAATTTCTCTACACTTTGACAAATTTATGACATTTGTTTGTCGCCGAGATGTGACTGCGACTAGATTTTGAATGTTTTAAATTACGAGAATTGGCTTACTGAAATGTTACAAACCTTAATTCAACTTAGCAAAATGTCAGTGAGTTCTTTCATATTTTAAAGACGACGTAGCGAGCAAATAAACAGAAAAAGTCCATTAGCTTGACTACTTTTGGAATAAACCCTACTCATGTTATTGAACATTCGATTTTAGTTTTGTCATCAGTAGTTCGCTTCATCAACATTGAATTCAATTTTAGCAAAGGAGCTTTTCAGTAAAATGGAAAACACAGTCTACCCGCATAAAACACAGCTGGTGTATACAATTGAGATAGCAACTGTAGACTGTACCTACAGTGCACGCTCGTTGAAAGCATGCACACATCAAAAACACATTTAGATAAATGTCGAATGTGCGAAATATTTACTTTTATTGCAGTATCTTCGAAAATGATGACAATTTCAGGTAGGTCCTTATTACTTGCTTATCGCGTATCGGCAAGCGTAGTATAGGACGCCCTCCAGCTAGATGGCCGACGACCTCAAAAAGGTGGCTGGGATAGAGTGAATGCGGAAGGCGGAGGACAGGGTGTGGTGGGGCAGCCTGGGAGAGGCCTTTGTCCAGCAATGGACTGCAATAGGCTAAGTTGATTAATGTCTCAAAATTAAGCAAGTAATCAACTAAGCCTATTGACTCATGTTTATATCGGAAACTGCTTTTCATGTAAGAAAACTCTAGAACCCTTAGGTACTTGTTTTGTGGGTAGTTAAAATACACAGATATATTCATTTGACACTTGACAGTAACGATGGTCAGATTAAAATTGTAATCCGTTTCTAGCAATCGCAACGGATTTGTGGGCTGCTATCATATTTAAATGTAGGACAGATTTATAACCTCTTGACTATACAATTCAAATCAAATTCTAGGTACTCTTCAATGGCAAAATAAATTGGATTATATTCAGATTTTACTTTTATGATATCTCTATTGCCCGCGTTATTAGTTTTAAAGCCAAGTCTTGTTTTTTTAAAAGACTCTTATAATTTCAGAAGCACCTAGTAACAAATGGCTCCTTAAGTATTAGGTATCCCCTCTAAGCAGTTGATTTACGAGCCTAAACACGTCCGATATAATTCGATACTGCGAAATGCCGTATAACAACGTTAAAATGTAATATAATCTATTTAACCTAATTAAACTCGAAGCTTCTCAAAATTTCCTGTTGGCGCCCGCGTGGGACTCTTCCTAAAATTGATATTTGGCTATAATCTCATCTAGATCTTAATAACAGTAATATTTTATGAGTGGGATTCTAGATTTTATTGCTTGCTGAGGTTCGTGGATCAAGAACGGATTTCATTAATTTTGTATTCGATTATGATTTTACCTTCGCTTGCGTCGCTCGGGTAACAAACCTACCCAATTGTTTGTGGCTGCCATCCGTATTTAATCCTCTTATATTCTAAATTGAATTACGGAACTATTCCTGGTTACCGTCAGTTTTCATTTTAAAATTTTCGCTAAAAACAAAGTTTGCTCATTTTAACGCGATATCAGACAACAAATGAAAAAATTAAACTTTTCTCATTTATATTAGTAATTCCTTGAAACTTGAACGTTGCATAATGAGAAGATTCTTGACTCCATTTTAATCTTACAAGCTTATTATCTCTGCTGGGTATATTATTTACGTTGGTAATGTCTTTGTTTACACGCATGGCTGGTAATGCTCCTGAAAAGCTGAAATGAGCATGTTTAGAGCACGTTTTAAACTTGTTTCGGGTTTGCGAACAGCTAATGAGCTGTGGCAGACACAATGATTCAATCTGATTAAATTATTTTGATCGCAACCCGGTGCCTCGCCGAGCTGGTTGGCGGGTATTTGCATGTATAGAATTTTGCCTGAAAATAGGGTCAGGAATTTCTTTGTTTATAAATGGCAATAGAAATACTTCTCAGAAATTCTTGTCATCAATTACGTCTTTTGCATTTTATAGGTAGATGAGCAAGTACCATGTTACCTATTGCCTACATCATGAATATAAGCTTCGCGGTTTATAGAAAGTAGGGTAATAATGTTCTCTCGGGTGTAAGATTAGCAGTTGCTTTGCCATGAGAAGTAGGATAATATTTCCCACATTTTCTTCCTCTCAATATTTTCCACAACATCAGTGCACTAATCCCCGCAGCGTCGAACATAGCGTTCAATCCGAAGCTGTGATCCAGCAGAAACTCATCAACGTACACTCGCGAGACAGCGATCCATCACCGCGTCGCGTTGTAATTAGCTCATTAAGCACAATGCGCTCCGTACTGAGCCGGCAATGGATGGCGTGCAAGCGAATTTAGTCGCTAAATGCCTTTTGTTAGTGATGGGAGTCGTGTATTGGAATTTGGTGATAGTCACTGTCATTATCTGAAGCTAATGGGTAATGTTATTTTGAAAATTAAAGTTTGATCATCGGCCGATAATAAAGAAGCTGTTTTCATAGTAGAATGCGTAAATAATCCTAAGGAGAAAAGTAATGCTAAGTACAAAACGAATGGAGGTGCTTTAGATAATCTAATTCGCCTTTTAGCCCGTCAAGCTTAGTTGCCTAAATCTGGTTCAATCAATACGTCATTAACTTAACCGTAACGACTACCAGTTTAACCCTTCGAAGTCAAGGGTTCAACCAAATAGGCGTTGTATTGACCTTTAAGCGTTAGTGCTCCGGGCAGCATCAACACACGGCTTAGAGTATTAACATAATGGCTCTAAAGATTATGGTAATGTTCAAATAATGACATCGCTCTTATCGCTGCGGGCCACTATTAAGCAATTTTCCCTTCAATTTTACATCTGTTGCATGTTGCCAGCTTAAGTTTTACATATTGTTTTAGATGCAAATGCATCAACTGTTAACAATCAATCCTCAAGTCCAGCGAAAGCCGCATGCCACTAACCTTCTACATACATATCAATGAACTATACTATAGTTACTATAGCAAGCAAATCAAATAGTTCTACTAGAGGCAGACTATATTCTATTAAACCCTTTGAACCTCAACCGTTTAATAACATCAACAGACGTCCAGCTCGTTAGGCTGCCGAAAGCCGACTGACAAACACATTCCCCCCACCCCTGCCCGATGAGTGATGGCGGCGCTCGGACAAACACGCCGACGGAGACGGATGGCCGGACCGACACTTAATATTTGCCACCATTAGTTCCATGTACTGCACGAAGATTGAATTGCGATGTAGTGTTTGTGTTGTGTGTTTGACCACTTAAATATAATATCGTTCTGTTGGTTGAACGGTAGATTACGATTTTATCTTTTGTAGTTTTAGCGTACGGATTTATTTTTTGGGCTTTTGTAGTTCAGGACACGTATGGATAGAGACTAAAACGACTGATAGTTAAGAATTGATAGCCAAGACATATCATAAAATTGACTTGGTCATAGACGTTATCAAAATGACAACCTCGCCAGCTAGCAAAGAAGTTGATGGTTTTTTCAACGTCAATTGACATCAGTCACTACCATCTTTTGCGGACAAGGCGTGAAACTTTAGCGTTTTAATGTAATTTCTTTTAGCAACGACCTTCAGTCTTCGCAAAAAGAATACCCTTACAATTTAAGAGACGTATCAAATAGTTGCGGTCGTTCCGCCGGAAGCGCCGGCGGCCATGACGGCCCGCCATTAGCGGCGGATGACGCGCGCCACCCGACTTCCGCCCATAGAGAATACCTACACCACTAACGGGTATTTTCTTAAAAATGTTAGTCGAGATAGTCTTTTAATGAAAGGTTGACAGGGGAAAAGATTTTTCATAAATGTGATTTAATTTATAAGCGACATAAGAATATAGGTAACATACTTCTGGATATGTATTGCACTGTTTTAATTGAACCTTTATACTTTAGCCCCTAACCAAAATCCTAGCAGGTAGTAACTTAATGTACAACTGGGTAATAACTTAAGCAAAATTATTTTGAAGATTATCATCAGCTCAACTTTATTTTTGTAACTATCACGACAACTTTTCTTCAGCCATAGGTACGTATATTTTAAAATTTTAACAATCAATCACTATAACCTACAATATTACCCGACATAGTTGCTTTTCCTCACACAAAAAGATATTAAAAAACTTGTTTAAAGACTAATAAAAACGCACTTTGATTTCCCTCGCCTCCGGGAAATCGAGGACCGTTAGGTAATACTACCTACCTTTACGACGCCATCTTGAAGTAATAACGTTGTAAAACATCAGCTGCAAGTTTAAAACCAACGAGTTTTTAAATATTTGTTGCCTGTTCATTCATCGTGTTTTACGATAGAAGTGTGTATTAAAAACTCGTAAGGAATGAACGGAGCCTTTAAACAAGTATAAAAAGCACGAAGTTTCCTATTTATTAGAATAAATAGAAAACTTCGTGCTTTTTATACTTGTTGTCCACATTTTTTTCCATCGCGTTTCTGTGAAAAATCTCTCGAATTCTTTTTCAAAATTAGTATTGTGAAGTTTAATGGTTGTTGATTTTAAAGACCCCAGAGAAAGGAGGATCCATAAAACACTCGTCGTTTTCGGATATAACGCTGCATTTACTTTTTCCATAAACTACTTAAAAGGAATACTTCGTTAACGTATTATTTATAAAATAATAAGCTTCTAAGTTCTCTTTAAATCCTTTTCCCGGTATAATTTTTAATAAAATAGGTATTTGCTAAAACAATAAACTCTCCAAAGGTATTAAGACTTCAGAAAACTTTCTACTCCAGAAAATGATGATGAACCTTATTATAATTATTTTATTTTCTTGGTAATGAATTCAAGAACTTAGGAACCTTCGATCGATCGATTGGTGTGGTAACACCCTAGTTTCTAGCGGGACCATTGCATTCAATTATTCCATTCATTCTTGTTGCTAGATTATGCATTGCAGCATTGAAACCAGCCCGTCTTATTACTTCTTATAGTAATAAGACGGGCTGGTCTTCTCTAATCTTGCATTATGAATCCAGTTTAGCCCAATCACGATTTTCTGACAGGATGTTGCCTCACACCGCCCAGTTTGAGGTCTTCATCGTTCAATCAAGACTATCACACTTCGTGAAATCATTGGCATAGTTGTAAAAGGATAAACTAGCGCGTGTCCAAAATCGGAACTAAAACCGCCATCTTGTTTTCGAATACAATTTCACAAATATTGCTAGTAAGTACGTAAGTCCTATGATGTTATTCAAGCCTCGAAAGATCTTTTTGTGCTTTGAGAATGTCAGTTTAACAGTTATAAAAAAATCCCGCCGCATGCATAACCTCCTTCTTTATTTGAAGTGTGTTTAAAAACTACATCAGCTTGCCCCGCAAATTATGTTACGTCACTACTCAAAGGTCAAGATTAGTATTCCAGCTTCATCCGCGAGGATCAAAAGTTTAACTTATATGCGCCCCATAAATAAATAAGGTGTTCCTTGAAGGCCCCATAAAAACGAGCAGTAAAACTTTGGTGAAATATTAATGTACTGAGTGCTAAGACTAGTAGGTTTCGCCGGAGATTTTCACTTTATTAACACGAAATCCAAGGAATGGCTTGAGATTTCGGTTAAATTTACCTCATGAGCGAGCGTCTAAATAAGATTACATTTCTTACTGTAAAATCGGGTTGAAAAATACTTTGAGCCAGTTTGCCTGAGATTTAGATGAAAAACTTCAATAAAACAGAATAGAAAGCAAATCTTTTAATTAAAAAAAACTCATTTGAAAACCTAATAACGTCTTCAAAAAGTAAAAAGCATTGAAATCAAAGCTAGAATTAATAAATAACCCCGCATTGAATTTAATTTCGGATAATACCTGTAGGATTACAATAGACTAGCTAATTACTTTCAGACTTCTTAAAACATAATAGAAATTAACTCAATTTGTATTATACCGAACTATTTATATATATTTTTTTCTTCTTGTAAACATTTTCAACCTCCGAAATCCCGTGGGGCCACGCCGAATAAGACCCACTCAATATATCAGAACAAAACACGTCAAAGCTGTCGAAATAAAATATGACACCCTGTATGTTTATGTATGTCACTTGTCACCGTGATGTCACATGAGAAGAACGTGTAATTCGCTGTCGTAACACTTATTTTATAGCTATTTCCCGCAGCTTTTCCTTTACGTGGAAGATTCTGTTAGAGTTATAAAATATCTATAACTATACATATTATAAATTGAAGCCACTTTTCGTGTCTGTCTGTTTATATTGTATATATATATCTGTATTCCGGAAGGTTTATATGAATAATACTCATGTATTATTCTATTATATTAGTATTTTATTCTACACAGTCTGGCCATAAATACTGTTACAATTAAAAATAAGAACGATATTACATTTGAATTTGGAATCTGTCATTTTTATACGATTGTTCATTGAGTTTCTAATTTTAGCGCCAATACATTGTACAATATTTTGCGATATTAAAATGGAGTGGGGTGATAAAGAGAACCGAATCGCTGTGATTGCATTACACAAAGTTGGTATGGAGCTAAATGCAATTTTTAAAACTCTCCATACGCTTGGTATTAGTCAAATGTTTGTGTACCGGGCTATTAATAGGTACAATGAGACCTCCTCTGTTTGTGACAGAAAAAGATCTGGCCGTCCACGTAGTGTTCGTACGAAAAAGGTGGTCAAAGCAGTAAGGGAAAGAATTCGAAGAAATCCTGTCCGAAAGCAAAAGATTTTATCTCGGGAGATAAAGATAGCACCCAGAACCATGTCGCGTATTTTAAAAGATGACTTAGGACTTGCGCCTATAAGAGACGCACTGGTCATTTTTTAACTGATAATTTAAAAAAGAATAGGTTGGTAAAATCGAAACAACTACTGAGGCGGTACGCAAAGGGAGGTCACAGAAAAGCTTTGTTTACGGATGAGCAAATCATTACAATTAAGCAACATTTTAACAAACAAAATGACTGTATTTATGCTCAAAGCTCTAAGGAAGCTTCCCAATTAGTCGACAGAGTGCAACGTGGGCATTATCCGACTTCAGTGATGGTTTGGTGGGGTGTTAGCTATGAAGGAGTGACTGAACCATATTTTTGTGAAAAAGGTATCAAAACATCGGCACAAGTGTATCAAGATACCATTCTTGAGAAGTTAGTTAAGCCTCTTAACAACACCATGTTCAATAACCAAGTACGGTCCTTCCAACAAGACTCGGCGCCGGGTCATAAAGCTCGGTCCACGCAGTCTTGGTTGGAAGTGAACGTTTCGGACTTCATCAGAGCTGAAGACTGGCCGTCGTCTAGTCCCGATCTTAACCCGCTGGATTATGATTTATGGTCAGTTGTAGAGAGTACGTAATAATTTGGAGTCCCTAAAACAATCCATACGATTGGTAGTGAAGAATTTTCCCATGGAAAGAGTGCGTGCTTCTATTGATAACTGGCCTCAACGTTTAAAGGACTGTATTGCAGCCAATGGAGACCACTTCGAATAAGCTTTTTTATATTTTAAATTGTTTTATATTTATGTATTAAACTAACACACTGTAAAAGTAATAAATATTATTTGCAATAAATTTTTTTTTTTTCTTCGTGACAATATTTGTGGCAAGACTAGGTATATACTAGTGATTTCTTTATTATATGTATGTTAATTTAGGATATGAATACTTAACTAACATATTGGTAATAAAGAAATTTCGATGTTTTGTCAAGTCGTAAAAAACCGCACGAAGCTTGGGCGGGTCATTATTGAGAAAACTATGTAGTTTCACAACTTGTTACCTAATATCAGCAAAGTTTACTTTTGATGTGCCATTCAATCAATGTCGATATTCCTTCGTATTTTTTACCATGAACATGTAAGTAAAGGGTGGAAACCAGAGCTTAGATCCCTTGGAGGATTTGCAAATGCTTAGGGAAATTCTGACAACGGAACCATTTGTTTCTTACGTAAAGTTTTTGGAATCCATAGCCATATTTGTATGGTGGTAACTAACGAATGGAAGAAAATGTCTTTTGAGTGGAGTAACTCCACTTTAACCAAAGAGATAGAGAGAAAGAAGAAGAGAGAGAACACTGAGGACCGTGCCTACACACGGCGAATCAACCGTAGTTTTTCACGGCAATAAAAACGTGTGCGCGCAACGTTCTTAGTATATTTAAATGTGTTTGACTTTAACTATTGTTAAATGTGTTTGACTTTAACTATTGAACCAGAACTACGAGCTATAACCGATAACGGTCGGTAAATAGGAAATGCAGGCTAACTTTACCGGTCAGTTTCATAATCCTGATGTGAAACCTGTACAGCGTTTCATAATGCATCTCCCGCCATTACTTAGAGTTAACAGTTCAGTGTTCAGACTCGTCGTTAATTTTGAGTCACGACTCGCCAACAAAAGGTTGGGCAGAGGGTAAAGCGGGATCGATTTTATCGCAACCTTGGGTGTTTTGAGTGGCAGTGTAGGGTTGCTATCTTGGACACCTTTGTATTGGAGTGCAATTAGAGATAAAATGTCACTTCTAGTATTTTGTATGTCTTCTACTGTTATTCTTTTTTCTAGCAAGATTCAGTAGGGCTTTTACAGAGCTCGTTCGTTCGTAACAATAACATTAGGTAGGTATAGTGGTATGATCATCATCGTCATTTTCATTGCTTTGGGATGCTGAGAATAATAACATGCTTCTCTATAACCCCTCTCTATTGTTCTCCAACATACAATACAGGATCATTATTATTATAACCTAGTGCATCAGTATTGAGAGGAAACTGCTGTATCGGAAACTGGGTCTTCCTAATAAACTAATGGCATAGTAAAGTTATAAGGTCAATACCCAAAATACTAGTTACTTGAGTATGGCGGCGCTTAGTGGCTCGGAAACTGAACTAGGTTCAGCAGCGATTGTCAAAGGACCGCCTTGGGTTCATTGTCAGGCCAATGGACCGGAGAGCTGTATTCCACGTAGTTTAGTTATTAGTTAGAATGAATACATTGCTGCTATGTCGATGATGTCATTGTTGCTTACTTCCGGAATGTCATTAACGAATACTGAAAGTGTATTAGGTATCTTTTAGGAACTTTTCCCCAGAAAACTTCTGGTTCTCGGATGAATGGCAATATTTTTTGGTACTATTATATATCTCTGTGTTGTTAAAAAGCTTGTTCTGAGAATATACTATCTCAATACACGTATGTTAACACACGAGGGTAACAAAGGCCTGATCACTCGGTCGCAACGGATAGCCCTGAGCAGTTCTGTTAAACATGCTGTTTGTCAATTTGGCAAAATAAACAGCGCGAAAAAAGATCACGCTCTCTTTCATATCTAAATAAAATATTACATTTAAGTATTCGTTTTATCAGCAGGACTACTCCAAAACAAAGTCTCCAAAATATAGGAATTGAGGTATACAAAAGCGAGCGAACATACATAAATCAGCAAGCCTAAATTATTTTGGTTCCACGTTCTGCATTTAAAATCCGAATTTAATAAGCTAAAGTTGTTTATTTCGGTCGAAGTTTGTTATTTATCGCGCGGAAGCCGCGCGGGGCGGACGCGTCGCGTGCCCTGCGCTGATAAGCCGCCGGATAAATCCTGGATTATAGGAGACGAGAGGCAACTTGTGATTTATTTGTATCGCTCACTGATTCGGGGCCTAGGCTTTGTTGAATGTTGACTACCCTTTTAGAGCTAACTCTGAGATAGGGTTATTTATGTACATACGTTTCACGGTCGTTGGGCTGTGTTAACAGAGATATGTTAATGGAATCTATGGCTATATCATGGCTTCAGTTTAGATTTCTATTTTAAGAAAATAGGTACAAGTTTCGAATCAATTACATCGAAACATCTTATTTTGTGCCCCAAAGCACTCCAATTTATTTTTGCTGTATTCAGCATCTTTTTATTTATTATAATTGAAAGAAAATAGGTACCCAGCTCTTAGGCCTTCTTTCAAAATGCCTGGAATATATCACAGTTATACTTTTTCTTTAAAAGGGTCGAAGGTTTGTAAATTGAAAGAACACAGAAATCCAATAATTTCAACAGGGTTGAGTTGATACAGCCTTAAGGCTTTTCCACGATGGATGAGTACATGTTGCTTTTAACCCGAAAAAGGAGCTGGTGTAAAACTCTTATGCCGGATATAGCGTCGGTTAAGTAAGGGACCAAGGGTACTAAGGTAGCATTCAGTGAAATGTTTCCTTTCCCTTGATGCAAGATAAAGGGTTAATGTTAATCACTTGATGGGTTTTTTAGGATTTACTTTCTGTCTGCACGTCAAGCACGAAACGTCTTCTTACTACGGTAATAGGCTCTACACCAAAACTAACAAACATGTTCATAACCATTTAGAAGAAACAGTGATGAACAATCAGTCCAAAATATATGAGTTATTAAATGAACAATAAAGTTTGTACCTTAAAATAGCACCTTATGTTCAGTTGTTCATGCACTCTGCCCACCTATTCAAGATTTCCTGTTTGTAAAACTGGGAGGAACAGACAAATTGTTTCCTTTTATTCTTTTCCCATAAAAAAGGACTTATCACACCATTATTTCAAATGTGCACTTGCAACGCCCACCTGAACAGCCCTACCGTCCCCATTTGTCCAGATAAAGGATGAAAGCCGTCACGAAGGACAAAACGTTTGGATATAGAAAAATAAACCTCCATTGTCCGTGTTTCACGAACGCAACTTAATGGTCCTATCGAAAATACAATATATTGGCAACTTTTGTTTCCCATACATTGCTTTGTTTGCGGATACGCGGTGACCGTCATAAAAATCAGATAAGATGAATTCCGATGGTCAGATTCAGTTATGAAGTAGTCCCACGCTGGGCGCCAATATATTTTTATGTTCATGATTCATTTATAGCTGTCACCTGGGACTCCCAAAGGGTTAGGTAGATATGTATTGTGGTGCAATATCGGTTATATGGTTTTGAACATAAGTTAAAAGTGAAATATTGTATCCTTAAAGATTTCTCTTTTTTATCAGCCTCCAGACATATTTATTTAATTTGTTTTTGGGGCTTTTGTTATAAAATAATACTCAATTTCATCTCATAAATATAAGCATACAAATATAAAAACAGCACTTACTTATTCAGGGCAAGCAATATATAAAATAATTGTTGTAAGCACAATAAGAAAACGATCAGGAAAGTTATTCTGTCATATTTCTGATAAAGGCTCTGCTTTCTCGAGCAAAGCCAAACGAATTGACCTGTCAATCAAACCGCCTTCTTTCAGACCAGTATTTTCTTAGAATTATTTCTGTACATAAATAATTCTAAGAAAATTGGATCTTATTCATTTTTTGTAACAAAAAGACAAATTGGGAGTTGGCTTAATGTAAATATAATCTGATACAAACATTGTGCCTATTTTTTGTTCATATATGAAATTATACGTTCTCTAGGACTCTTACAAAATCCTTTGTTAGTATGAAAATATATATTATATGTGCTCAAGTTAATGTTATGTGTGGAAAAATAAGCAGTACTCTATCCCATAATTTAGCAAGTGAATGACGTAATAGCATAATATTTAATTACAACATTCATTACATTATTAAACAATCGGACTCCTGTTATCCCACATAAGCTTCAGGCAAAGCCTCATAAAAACACGCTCCACATAAATAAATTAACCTCTTAGGTAACTGTCTCACTCAAATACCGGAACGCGTCAACATTTTAAATCCTACCCACAAAAACTGGAAGCCGACCAGATTCGGTACGTCGCGTGCTCTACGAATGGGTTAGCAGTGAGCAGTCCATTCAAACTCGCCGGATTATCCGTGTAAGCGGCCGGATTAAGGCTGACAGTCACGCCAGAAGACGGCTCCTCAACTCTTATCTCGCTATTTCAATTAATTCTGTGTTCAATCCCTCGCTGCCCTTCCGACGGTGCAACTGGATCTCGGCTTAAACCCTCTTCTTCAAACTTCCAACTTGTCTGAACATGTAGGAACTTCACCGAGATATGAGGGTATTTAGAATTCTTCGCGTATTTAGATGGAGGAAAGTAATTAAAACCGAGGAGTGTGCACATATCTTCAAGTTTGATTTAGTAGTTGAAGTGGGTTTTGGCAAATATGTTTAAATATGATTCTTGTCTGTAATTACTTTCGCTGCGGTTGCATAATGGGATCGTTTATAACATATTAAACCACTACTTGTTAAGAAACTAATGTAGTTAAACAAACACGTTTAACTTATTGAAATAAACTTTGTTAATTTGAAGTCGTCACACAGTTTACACAATACACCGAGTTTTATTTTATTAATAAAACAATCTGTAGAGTTAACAGCATCAGTTCCAAATGTTATTCTCCTCTCGTCCGTTATAATTGAAATGAGTCCCACGTGGGCGCCAACTAAGGGAACCAACAAAAATATTTTATTGTTTTCAACATGTTAAAATGTTACTTTACAGCAGCGATATGTTATTATACACCTGTATCAGTATATTTTGCAGCATATGTGTGCAGCTATGAAATTTTACGGCAGCAATAATTTCACGTGAAATGGTAGTCTATTCTTGAGGAGCTCGACTTTCCTGTTCAAACTTAACGTAGGTTTAATAACTTGGGTAAATAGCGTGTGTTTATGTTTTTATTGTGTTTGCTTAACGCTCTTCCGCTCCAAGTAATATAATTAAATTGGTAGAGACATGACAAAGAAATAATGATGGCTACGAGTAATGTTTTTAGATGGAGAATAACATTAAACCTCGGTCTTTTATTGTAGAACCTTTGAATATCAAGGAGATATAAAAAATACCGCAGCACTAACTACTGGGTCAAGAATATCGTAAAATATTCGTATTTCAAAGAAATATCTTTCTTATTCCTAGAATTTTACAAGAATTGTTTTCTGTGTTATCAACTAAGATTTCACGATACAGCGAAGATAGCTTCGGGGAAACTGTCGTAATAAGATCTCGAATACTTGGAACCAAAAGTACCTAACTTACTATTTTATTGTAAGTATAAAAATAGTTCTACATTTTCCTGAAAATGAGAAATAAACAATATCGTCGAATAATAAGATTGGACGATGGGACGATATTAATGGATTCTGTATTTCACTTTAAGTAAATTGGTATTTATTTTTGGGTCTTTGTTTCAGGCTTCGCTTAGAGTTTCGAATACTTTAATCAGCTTACGTTTTAGTTTGCAAATATCTTGTAATTAATGGAACATTACTCTGTATATATTAAAAAGCCACGATAGAATTCCACTTTTAAGGAACTTAAATGAAATATTGCAAGAAAAAAACAAAGGCTTGTAGCAAATCCATTAAGAAAAAAGATATAAACATGATAAACACACACATATACAAAGTAGGCAAAGCCATTAAATGTGTAGTTATAATCCAAATAATAAAAACAATCAACTAACATCCCCAAAAACAAAATAATATAAATCTCAGCCGCCATCTTACACTTGACACACGTCACACATACGATCGGTTATTTGTCGGCCATATTGTGTCGCCCTCTTTGCGGCGTCTAGCTGTGTTTGACTATCGTTTCCGTTACAGCCATGTATTGTCTCATCCTCTGTCACTTGCAAGGATTTCCGGGTTACGTCTTTTTGTTTACGTAAGATAATCATGGTAAATTGAATTGAATGGATACAACATTTAGAGAAAATATGATATATTAGGAAATACGTTTGGATTGCAAGCATTTATGTAAAACTTTTGCATTCAATGGTAGTAAAATGAGCTTAATACTAATTAAAAGATATATGACGTCTTCTTCTTCACGTTATTGGGGTCGGTCTCCTCATTTTTCGGCGCCAAGTTATTCTGTCTCGGGTTGTCGATTATGGCAATTGGGCTATCTTAACGTCTCTTTTTATATTTGACGCACGCCATACATACGATCAGTTTTTAATTAAAGAATATGTTACAAAAACACGTACCATGAGGGCTGGTTCGAGACGGCACGGGAAAAGAATATTGGAAGGGCTTGCGGAAGATGTTTGCCTAGTAGGGGGACGGCAAAGGCTAGAAAAAAAGTGACAATGATAAACTATGGTTAGTAGATAGTCATTTGCTCTGCAGTAGAAAGTCATGCCGTGACAAAATTCAATATTTCCACTACGCAATACCGTGATTGATCACCCGCCAATTGCAAACCCGGGAAAACTTTCCCGTTTCAAGATTTACACGGATAAGGAACCTACACATTGTTTTTCTCTCTTTTTGCCTCTCTCCCAAATCTGGAATATTTCCTTTTATTTTAATTCCCCTTCCGTTACATGGAAAGTAAAATATTGTCACGATAAGTGCCGGGTCCAGCGCAAGCGCCGTAAACGTCTGCATGCTGGCTGTGATTATAAGGACAACTTAACGACCTGCTCTTACGGCAACATTATCACGATTCGAAACTACACGTGCCCAGTATTTATTGTTTAGGATTATGCTGTTCTGAATAATATTGAGAATTGGTTTCGTATTGCATCGAGGAAGGAATTGGATGGTGCTTTGTTCGCTTTCAGCGGTAGATTTTGAAGTTGCTTTTGTTTATTGCCAATTATAATTTTGTTTTAAACAGTAACTGAACTATTTCAAGTAGCGATTGTACTTCACATGGGGCATTTGGTCAAAACATAGCTATCGATTTACAAAGATTATTGAAAATCTTCCGAATATGGACAAGCTCGGTATTATAATACCGAGCTTGTCCATGTTCTCGGACCCCAAACCTAACCACATTCCAGCTCCCCGCTTTTAATTTTTGGCAAATTTCAAAGAGTATGTTGACAAAGACTATGCGCCTGTATTGTCACCGAACTTTCCCGAAGTTGACCGAACTTGGTCGAAGTTGCTCCGTGAACACTGCGCCTGCCGCGGTTGCCGCGACCACAAACCCAATTACCTGACTCGCTATACAAACAATGTGTCAAAGTGACCCGTGACAAATTATTATCCCGGTTTACGTTCGGCGCAAGTGACGGACTTGGCAAGTTCCCGCCATTGCCGTAATTAACTTGGCTAAACCTTGTAAGAGTTAATAACGTTAAATAAGCCGGCAAGTTTTGATTGGACTTTATTGAAAACACACGAAGCCTGAAACTTAGTGTTGCCAACGTTATAAATAGCCTTGATAGGGGGCAATTTGCTCATTACTTCCATAAAGTATTATACCTACTCGTTATTGAACAAGAATTTAAATCCTTCAGAGAGGTTTCTGAACCTAATTAAATTCACAGTCCTGTCTAGTAATATTTGAACAGTTGGTATAACAGAGAGAAATCATTTACATTCCCATCTGTTAGTATAACTAAACCATTTCAGTCCACGTTTAGGATTTTTTGAATGGCCATTGGTAACAATGGGCAGCCGCAGACCAAGCCAACCTAACGAGCAATTCCTGGGTGTAGCACGGTTGAACGACTTGAGGCAACGCGTCGCAGGTTTTTTGTCGTGTAACCTTTAGGGTTACACGGTTACACCACTGGCCAGCCTGCAATAACATGGTAGCAAAGTGATGGTTGAAAAAACCTTTGTTCCAAATCAGCATGATGACTCATTCAAAATGGTCTCATAAAACTACTCACGCAAATAGAACACAACGGCTTATATTTTATTTCTTAATTTCAACTCTTTTATATCATGGCCGTCGTAACTTCGAAATAAACTTTCGAGTTGACAATGCGAGGTAAACAATGTTAGGTTTAATTTTGCTGAAACATTGTCTATTCACGTAGAATATGTTATTGAAATTGTGTGTTTTGTTCAGTTAATTTTATACATATATTATGGAACGACATGAATCGTAAACGTATAACCTCGTGTCCTAATATAAGCGATCTTTGCGCGAATGTGCGATCGTCGGCGAGATGACGCGTTCGGGTACGCCGAACAAAATGAACGCGACGATCGCTTATATGTATTAGGACACGGCCTAATGGTTTTATTTTTGCTTTGTTTCGCCAATACTGACACTTGCCTCTCATACCTACATACTTAAAACTTTAATGTTCTGTATCAAAAAGTCTTACTTGAAGAAAGCGTCTTCTGACCGAAGCCAAATTGGTCTTCTGTAAATTCATTGCCAAAGGTATCAGTGGGTGTACCTACGATGAAAGTCCCGTTCTGTCTACCTGTTCTAGAATCACAAGGAACAAATATAACCTTTATATTTCCAAGTGAGAGCCACTGGGGATTCGATATAATATATTTGACACCTGACCTTTGCACGTTATTGCTATATTACCCACACGTAACTTTCGAATAGGATACGGTAAAACGTGTTGATTTGTGGCACGGAGTAAGAAAGAACGGAGCACTCATCTGGGAAACTTCTAAAGGCTGATTTTTAAATAATCAGCCATTAACTTACTAGGAGTAAAAAGCAGACAAGCGACTCGCATCGCACACGTACGTACCACCGTACAACATTAAACACTACATATTAAGAAAAAACTTTCCTAAAAAGAAAACACGTTTCTTGTAGATTAGTTTAAAACTTTATTTTATTTCTATTATTTGTTACCGAAAAGACTGGTCGGCACTCGCAAAAGACAAAATTGTGTGGAAAAGGGAGAGGGAGGCGTTTGCCCTGCAGTGGGACAATACAGGCTGGTGAGTTAGTTAATTTGTTGTTATAACAGCCACAGTAGTACACATTCTTTCAAAATTTTAAGTATCTACCTATAACGGTTCGACGGTCGAATGAACCGACAGCCGGGCTTTTGGAATAGGGTCCCGTTGGCACCCTTGGGTACGGAATCCTTAAAAGAAAGGGAATAGTCTTATCAAAGATCGTATTGGGTATTGGCCCGAATGATTTAGGAAAATAGAAATATTTCACTTAACGTGACTCAAATAGTGAAACGTCACAAAATAGAAGAAAAGAAGTCTTATAGATTGAGACGTCTGATCCTTATTGCACGTCTCGAAACACAAAAGATAATATTTTTGTCAAAATGTTATTACTCTATCTTTCCATTCATCTCTATGATATAAAAACATATTTCTTTTTATACCATAGACACCACTCCGACATTTAAATCTGAATATCAAGAAAAGTAATAAGTTAAGGCGCAGTCGTAAGCATTTCACATCAAGGGTGTTTAAGGCGCCGTTCCCCTGGAGGCGGGTCTGACAGTAAATGTGGCAATATCGCTGGCGTTTGATGTGTGTTTCATTACAACCTGGCGGTATTACCTCTCCTATGATTATTAAATATGGTATATTGGCGCGATAGGGTCTCGACTGTCGAATCAAAGGTGAAATTGTGCTCGGTAGAACTTTGATATAGCTGAAGAGGTGTAGTTTATTGTGTAATTGTAATGTTGGTGTGGGTTATGAGGTTTCCAGCTTTTAGAGAAACGGCCACATTATTGTATAGCCGAATATTACCATTTTCGGTTTAAGATATATTTTATTTTTATTTACTAAGGGATAATAAACAACTACAACATAATATTTAATTCATTCATTTAAAATGTCTTTTGCCTCCGTTTATGGTTGACTTGCTTTGTTATACAGAGTGAATCTTTTGCGAAGCAGTCATGCTAGCGAAGGAGGTGGCGGGACGGATGAGGGAGAGGGCCTCCCGTCCCAGCCGCCGCGGGAGACGCTCCGGGCGTCGGGAGTCGCGTGACGACTACCGGCCACCGTAGGCGCGGGCCTGCGGGCGGAGAGCAATGGGTAGCTCACCGCCCGATCAGGACCAGGCCCGTGCCGGACGGCGCGTAAGTGTTCCACGCGCGCCTCAAAGAGATGTCAGCATAATTCGAGGGGCCCCTTAGGGCCGAAGCCTGCCGGGTCAGCGGGATTGTCCGAAAGGGTTACCGCTACCCCGGAACATAAAGGGCGAAGGAAGGAACATGGGTGGGTTTTAGTCAGTAAGAGTCTGACACTCCCTTCCGCTCCACCCAGAGCGGCAGGGGTCATTTGAAGATTTCCCACCAGAAAAAAAAAAAAAAAAGTGAAATTGAATAGGTGCGTCAACTTGAATAGGTGCGCCAACTTGAAATCGAGGTGCAGTAAGTGCCTTTATTAGAGACTTTTCCTAAAACCTCCACTTGTCTATTATGAAATATAACACTAACAATCCTCTATCATTTGTTCCAGGTACACAACTGCTTCCCGCTACTCCAGACAGTAATATCTGCATTACATTTTAATAAAATAATATGAAGGTAGCATCCGGTATGATACTCGTGGGAAAACTGAACAGCTCCCGTTTCTAACAGAACCGTAGGTGGATAATGTGGATAGAAGTGGATAATATGGCGTATTTACGCTGGGTGGCTAGACATATGTCCGCCTCCGCTAGATATGGAAAACAGCTGGGGATAAGGGACTAATTCACTGTATCGTGTAATTAATCTAAGTATGTATAGCAATATTTTGCTAGTGGCGCCGATTCCCTTCTTCACAAACTAAACTGAAATTAAGTTCAGTGCACCTTTTTCTTTCTATGTATTTCATTACGAAAAGGAAAAAAAAAAGAATTGTTTAGTCCTGTCAAATTAAGATAGACAAATTAGACGTGATTAAAAACATGGCTACTAAAAATACGTCAATTTACGTCAGGCGCTGACTAATTTGACTGGACTAAACTAATGTTTATCTTCTGTCCTTTTCTTAATGAAATAGAAAGAAAAAGATGCACTGAACTGAAATTTAGTTTAGTTTGTGAACAAGGTAATCGACGCCAGTGTGTGCCAAGCCAACTAAAATATGTATGTAGTGTATGTAAAAGCAAGGTTTAGGTAAGAAGGTACCTTTGGAGTCAAAGACATATTACCACAATGAAATTGGCCAAACTCCGAAAGGTAAGAGCGGACAATGTAGTGAAAACCCTACCCACTGTGGTGTTATATTTCATATATATTATACATACCTTGGAAGGTTTAAAGTACCGCCACGTGTAACCTAATTTCATTACAATTTACTCGAACACAATATATCATTAGAACCGATATCCCTTACCCATTTACATATTTAACTTTATAGTTTCGACCTTCGAAAGACCTCGGTCCTTCCACCCGAAAAGGTTGTTCACAAAACATGTCCGTCACACGTGGACATTAGCTCAGCTCACACTAATGAGAGCAACTTTCAACGACTACCCGCAAAAAGTTGTGAGTAGGTACAGCCAGACTACCGTTTCCGACAACTATCTGTAATTAGGGACTAGAGCAGACCTGTTTTTTGGCAGCTTTACCTGCGAGGGGAAATTCTAAATTGAGCTTTGTTTATTTAAATTAGGGAGTAGCTTTCTCTTCAGTCGTTCGGGAATTATTTAGTTTCCTGGAATCAGAGCTTTCACTAAGCAGGCAAAACAAATGGTCAATCAATCCGACCCTTTGCCACTGTTGGATATATGATATCCTGGTATTCTGCCTTTTGTATCAGTCTACCTTAAAGTGGTTAATTATCTAGCCGCAAAAGGGCAGCCGTGGACAACGTGCCGTTCGTGTATTTGAATACGGTGCTCAAATATACGAGTGGCATATTGTCGACGGCCGGCAGCCGCAGACTCGTCGACGACTGCAGTTGCCTCTGTCGTTGTCGCGTGTCGCTCATGTGTATGAGCACTTAAACCTACTGCCGATTCGGGCTCAAAAAAACTAAACCGAATTGAAAATTGGTTAATTATCAAGCCATGGATAATTTTCGTATTCATTACAGATTACATTGCTCTGATAGCAATTGTATAGAAACCATGTCAAAAGTTGGAGTAATCAGTACGAGTAAAATATTCCCATGTTTAACTAATGTTTAAACCACCACCCATCTCATGCTATTGTTCTGTGCGGGGATATCGAATTAGTAACAAAGTGAAACTGAGGCAATAGTGTATTATGATGTCGGGTGCTCCAAACTTGTGTATTGTGCCCTCACAATATAATAGGACTGACTACATCATTTTGATATGGAATTTCGGGATGTGAATATTTTCGCCTGTTCTTTGATAGGGACACGAGCAAACCAAAAGTAAATCAATACGAGCGGTTGGTCCTTGACCACAAGACGAAATAATTCTTATACAGCGTTTATCAGAAAGGTTTAGTCACATAAGGGTTAAGGGTGTGGTTACAGACCATTGCATCAAAGTGCGAAAAAAAAAATCTGATGTAAAGAAATTTTCGACCCAAATGCCATATTGGATGGGGCGGCTGATTATTTTTTCGCGATTATGATATTGCTCTCATGAAGGAAGTCATTCAGTTTTATGCTAGTACCACAACTGTATTTATTTATTTAAACTTTTCGCACACAAAAAAGTACAAAGGCGGACGTAATGCCTATCTGATACACGCTGTAATTACCCTATTTGTAAATGACGTGCTAGCTTGAGACGTAGCAACCATTGAAACTAGAAACTTAAGCCAAAATTAAAACCCAGAAACTCCGAGCAAGTCACCAGCGAGACCGACCTAAAATCAAATCTAAGCCGTCGAGAATTATCACTTCATCCCCGTTCCAATTCAAAACTTACGTATAGTGACGTCACTTAGTACCTCATTACTATCAACGCGAGCTCTCCGCATATTAATTATGTGAAAGTTCAGTATAGTTAATAGTTAGTAGTTCGCGGCGATGTAGTCATTATGGGCGAGGTGGCTTTCAGGCGAATAATGTTACTGAGTTAGTGTTTCATTGGCTAGTTCAGCTTACAGTAGTTTGGTAGGAGAAGTTGAATACTGTTGCTACTGGCAAAATTTTAAAAATATATTGCGAATAAATAGTGTGCTCTTATCGAAACTTTCTTTTAGTAGCAGTATGAAAACTAGGTATTATCTAACTTCTGCTAACATTTCACCCGACCAATAAACACACTCAAAATATTACCCAAATAGCTAACAAAAAGTAAAGGGTATATAAATGAGCTTAGGATAAATGTACATATTATTATGACACTTCCACCAGCCATAAAAACCATAGATTTTCCCTCTTATTTCATATATGTTCAAAGCCATCCGCACTCAATCTTCTCGTAACACATTGCCACTCCGAATCAATTCCTCGCGAGATGTAACAGTTTTTGTTTAATTTTCCTTTTCTACCCTCCTCTACTCAAACTCAAACTCAAACTCAAAGTATTTATTTCAATTAAACCAATTACAGGCACTTTTGAATTGTCAAGGGGTCGGTCAGTCAGAGAAATGAAGCTAGTTGCCCATTCCAAAGCGTAGTAGGTACCTATGGAGAAGAACGGGCAAGAAACTCCATGGACACTCTTTTAAATCAAAATATGGTTACAAAGTATTAGTTACATCATTCATGTTAAAAATTACGGATTCTCAGTTGCCATGTGAAACACTTGGAGCACGTTTGTTCCAAATTAACGAGCCGGGGCTCTCAGTCTCACTCTCCCTTAGTATTCCACGCAAGCCTTTCATGAAAATTGTTATGAATAAGAGTTTTTATTCGAGAAAAGTATACGTACAAGGTTGCGTAAGATTTTCTTTTACCGCAATCTGGGCTACTGGGGTGTACATTTTTTTGTTGAAAGCTGTAGGGTACAATAACAGCTAGATGACAACATGTTTTATTTAGTGACTTGAATACTAAAGTAGACTACGAAACCTTAGATGGTAGATATTATTCTGTTACGAGACCTTGTGTTGATGTTCCAATTTCACTTAAATTAGAGTTTGAAGCCGCTCGTTAGTCGATACTTACAAAGATCAAAAGGAATATGGAACCCCTCGATCTTGGCGCCCAACGTGGGACTGATTTAAATACAAGCACTTCCCGTAATTGTACGTTTTGCCCTGAGAAACTTAAGTCAACCATTACGAGTCAAAGTGGAGAAGGCAACCGCGCGTGCTATTAGACTACATCGAGTAAAATGTAATTCGGCATCAAAATGGCGACGCTGGGGCCATAATGGTAGCTTAATGGCACATGTAATAGTGTTGTAAATAATTTCTAACGTGGGCCCTTTAGCGCAGCCCGAGGAGAAAATATTTACACCGATTTTGTGCGGCGGTACTACGTCCTGGGGATTTTAATCCAGGGAGCCGAGTAGAGGTAATTAGTTTAATCATCTTGCGGAGTGCAATAGCTGGGCGCACGCGGGAGTTAAACGTGCTCATATGTGGCGTTATTACTTGGCAAAGTACCGCTTAGCATGTGTTATTAATTTTACCTTCCCGATGATTACATGTCAGCATAAACAGTCAAGCGTGTCAATTACAACAATATCCTTTCTTACAGTTATGTAGGTAAACCCAATGAATACAATTCCCAATAATCGTTCTAAAGGATTTATAAACAAACGACATTCGGAGGAACACCCCTTGTAAGTGACAGTTCGTAAACAAAGCGGTTTGCGAACAAGAGATTGCTCTTAACCGCCACCTCCCTACATTTGGCCCGTCGTCGGCCGAACCTCGATCCTACCCACATAACGCACTCCCACTGGCAACACTGGCAGCCGGGTAACCCGGTAATAACCGTAAAAAACTTACCAGCACTACTTAGTGGGAAATTCTCGGAATTTGGGATATTAACTTGCGACGTCAAAACCGTACTGGTGAAATTTTCCACTGCAGTGAAGTAACGTTATTAGATGAATATTTTTTCCTGGAAAAATCCAGGGTAAAAGCCCTGGGTTTTCCCCTTTTACTAATAAAGTCTTCATATAGTTCTGTCATGAATAACGTTAATTAAATCAATATTTTTTGACCTTCTCATAATTTTATAAAGCTATTATAAGTGACACTTATTTTCGTAGGATATTTTAAGTAAGGCTGCAATAAGGGCAGGAGAATGATGATGATGATTCTAAGCAAGACTAAAACATCGTTGACCACATTAAGTCAGATTGTGGTCCAACGTAAACCGATGCATGCAATATTTATATTTTACAACAAAAATTGCTTGTTTAGCACTTCCCTTAACCTCCACATCCATTCTCACTTGTAACCGCAACACCACTGAGGTTTCCGTGACTAGAATATTCATAAAACGCGTCCGAGGTCCGCCGTCAGTTTTACAACATGTCTACCCTCCTTCTTTTAAAAATAAATCGCTTTACGCACATACGAGGGTAGGATGATGTTAGATAAATATGTTTGGGGGGTACTAAAGTCCTTTTGAGGGCATTTTGATCGGTTGATGGAGTAGGGACAGGCAGGATTCCTTTGTTAGTTTTGAGGTTAAATAAATGGTATGTAGTTAACAAAGGCAAAAGGGATACATTCTCTTGTATTATATTATTAAAAAGTTTAAAGAAGTACAGTCACGAGCACTAATATGTCAGCACTTGGAAACTTTCAATAGCGATTTTCGTGAAATAACGAAAACAACAATGAAATACGACACATTGCAAAAAACTATGGGTTTGAAAATACTATGTTTGTAGCAACATAAAATTTCATTCAAAAATAAAGCAGTAAATCGCTTTTGAATAAAGCCAAATGTATACATACTCATGCTCGTGACTATACCTACCTAGGTTCTAGTATTTTTTTATGGATTGAAAATGAAGAATTTGTAGGTACGATAGCAAACTCAATTGAAATAAATTCCACAAAGCCTTTGGCTTTAGATCTGTTTTATTATGAAATACTCGTATTATCTCCAAAAGAAAAGCGATAAGTAATATTTTACATAATTGATTTATTATACACTAGCTGCGCCCCGCGCTTTCACCCGCATCAGTTTCGATCCCGTGTGAATATCGGGATAAAAAGTATCCTATATGTTAATCCAGGGTGTCAGCTACGTCCATACCAAATTTCATCAAAATTGGTCCAGCCGTTTGAGCGTGAAGAAGTGACAAACATACAAACACACACACACACACTCACAAACTTTCGCCTTTTTAATATCAGTGTGATTTGACATTATGCTGAACTGAATCCCTTTAGGCATGGCTATTTAAAAAAAAAATACTTTAAGGTTATTGTTATATATATTGCATGCCAATAAACGCATTTTATTTTATTTTTTTCACCCCTGCTATTATTGTAGGGGCACCTACAATAATTTTGCGAAGAACATCGTTGAGCAGAGTGTTCTATTTAGTTTTAGTGTTAGCTATAAAGTGTTGGATAGTGTGAAGTGGTCGTTTGTTTACTTTTGTTACTACTATGTACCCACATTTGTATGCACTCTAGGTCTATGTACTATGTACCCACATTTGTATGCACTCTAGGTCTATGTACTCCTGTATTTTGTTTCCGTAAACTCTCCGTCTATATTCCCTCGAGTTGTTTGTTATAATATCACGCCCGTGTTCGTGGAAGAGTTATTTGAGTAATTCTTTAAGCCAGCACCCCTAAGGGGCCGGCAGAGTGCTGTATAGCAGTGGCTAATGGCGACCGTAATTGAAAGTGATAAGGGTAATCTTCTATAAATGGATGAGATATAGGCTGAAATAATTATTTTGACCTGAATAATAATGTATAATAGAACATTAAGGTGCGCACAGATTTAATGAATTTCGTTCGTTTTAATTTACATGTTAACTTTCGACATTTTTGATCGACGCGCTGTCGATCAGATTTTTCAGAAATGTCAGTTCAGAAAAACTCCATTTTAAAATCGTGAAATGTTTTTGTAAATATACGCTGGGCTTAACATGTTACAATGATTGTAAACAAACAATTAGCTGAGGTCGATCAAATGGTTCAATACGAGTAAATGATAGTCTCGCATTACAGATTCATTCATTATTTAACTGAAATAATTCCCAATTAAATTAATTTGTTTTCATATATTTGTGGTAAATTGAACAACATAATTGAATAAGTTAGCGACTAATTCAGTTGGCAGGGCTTATTTATAGTTTTTGATGTAATTTGCAGAGTTTTTGGATATTTTATTATTATTTGATGTTAAGTGGCACTCTGACACGATGTGGTCGACATCGCCTTATGATTTCCTTTGCACCTATCATAATTGCGTTTAGTTACAATCTTAAATGCATAAACTCCCAAACCCGGAATAGGTCATAACAATATCTGATTGAAGCGTGGATCAATACAACGATCCGCCATTTATCATTTCACAGAAAACTATCGCGTCGTGCAACCTACAAACAAGATACCTCAAACATTTTTAATCTCTTTAAAAATCCCTTACACTAAAAGTAAACATCCACCATCTACATAGTTAAACCAAGCTTGTTTCAGAGACATTTTTAAGAAAATATGTAAAATAACTTTCCCCAAAAATGTAGTCGAGTCGCGAATCTTGTACCGAGGCGACATGTCAAGCGCAGTGTTGCCAAGTTGCCAAGTTTCTAACTAGCATGCACCGAAACTTGGCAACTTGGCAGAGTTTGCCAAGTTTTTCCTGTTGCAGGCACTCGTGTCATAACTTTATGACGCCCACGGCCAAGTTGGACTAACTTTAAATTTGTTACCAGTTAGGATTTCACTGTAATGTGTTGTGTACGAGGTTTAGCTTATTAAAAATGCATGTACAGTACTTACCTAGCTATTGGATAGTTTTGTGATCGTTTTCTGCGACGTTTTTCTGATGGACTAACACAACCACAGATTTATAAACTAAAGGGAGATATGCCAAGGGGGCGTGGCGCGTGCGAACAATGTATGCACAAAACAGACACAAACGCGGACGCCGTTTTTTGTCAATGAGAATTGTCAATGTAGTTGTGTGTCTCAACGTTGCGATCTGCGTTACGCGATTGGCTCGCGTTGAGTGCGGTGACTGTTATAGTGTGAGTGAGCGCGTGTTCGTATTGTAGTGCATATGTAGTTGAAGGCGACAGCCGGACTCGAACAGTTGGGCAGCCACACCATATCTCCCTTTAGTTTATAAATCTGTGAACACAACACATCACGACTGTATTGCTTTACAGGGTTAGACAGACGTGTACCTATAGTACACGGGGCGAGCCTATTGCCATCAACCGGGCTCAAATGCAGACTCAGGGCTGCTATTGAGAACACCTACTACCACCGATGAATAACTTCTTTGTAAATACCCGCACCCACACTGTAACACCCACACTTAAAGCCGATGTTTTTCTTGGTATTTAAATAAAATTTCGATTTCAAATCTATCGTTTTTGTGTAGGATGGTATAATTAAAAAAATATATAATTTTTTTTTTTTATTTGTACAATTTATTACCTTGAGTGTACTGTTGACATTACAATATATACAAATATTACATATTACAAACTTTCACGTTTATAATATTAGTAGGGATACGATAGGATATAGGATTAGTAGGAAAGTAGGAATAGTAGGATAGGTTTAGTAGGAAGTATGTGTGGAGTTAGCTATTTCAGAATCTTAAATGTGTCTTCAGTACTTTTATAATTTAAGCCGAGCAAATCTTTTCGTACAATCTTTTTATATAATTTGTGTGAATCATATTTCCGAAAACCTAGAATTACATTATTATTTTTATATACCGAGCCAGAAAAAAAAAGAAATCGCTGGGCAAATTTTGTCCTATACATAGGTTCGTATGGTTCCTATCGGTGGTTGTCGAATGCTGAGAACAGCACTTAGCTTGTACAGTTCATCGGCCGGAAATCTATATTTTTTGAACATCATAGTCTTTAAAATGGCCCTTTGCGTTCTTTCTGCTTTGATAAGCTGTGTCTCCCCAGATGGATATGCCATATAACTGATTGGCATAACGTATAATAGGTCGTGGTAAGCAGCTTTGGGTCACAAACATGTCGTAGGTTTTCTGAACACATACAATAGTTTTCTTACACGTTTCTATAGAATTGAGATTTGGCTGTTCCAGTTCAGTTGTTCATCTATTTGGATCCCCAAATACCTGACTGATGAAGTAATATCGAGACGATAACAATCGCAATTTTGAGTGCTGGCCAAGTTACATGTGTGGGCTCGTACAGTTATCATCTCAGAAGATGGTTTAGAATTTCTGTTTAATGAGCAATAATTTTTGTTTTTGACTGTTTGAGTGTCAACAAATTGTTATCTTGTTGTCTTTTGAGAGAGACAGCAGCAAGGATATTGGTCTATAGTTTGACACTACGTCTCTGTCTCCAGACTTAGGAGACAGAGACGTAGTGTCAAACTATAGACCAATATCCTTGCTGCCGTCTCTCTCAAAAATAATTGGTACTATTATTGACTTTTTTAATGCATTGGGGAATTCTCCGACAGTAAAGCATAGATTATAAATAATTGTGACCGGCATGGCTAAAACGGGCGGAGCCATCTTAAGGAAGTAAGGAGTAATACCATCCCATCCCTTCGAGGAAGTATTTTTTAGTGATCCAATCAGTCTTAGGACCTCCCTTTCGTCTACAGGGAGTAAAACGAAAGAATTGGTGGAAGACTGTAATTTTTCTAAACTCTTAATAAGTTCACTTTCATTACGTTTTGTTAAAAAGGGGCAGGGGGTATAGGACAGAGATAGCAAAACGTAAAAATAATATTAAAAAGCAATTAAAGAACTTAATAATTACGAAAACAAAAATCTTAAGATCTCTTAGATCTTTAAGAGTTATTAAAATTAAAAAGTAATCCTTTGGACTCACCTAATGAGGTCAACAAATGGTTTGTTAACCTCACACGAACCTTAACATTAACACTAACCTAACATTTTCACGGAAAACTGAATCTTGTTTCTTTCATAAAAATCTGTTGTAAAACCCACAGAACAGATAAAACCTGAAGTAACTTTAAATCTTAACCTTGGATTTTCAAACTGATGAGTTTAATTTTACATTACAAGACTTTAACTTATTGTTCTTAACATTAATCCGCCAGGTCTTGCCCGGGGCACCGAAGTGATCCATTTTTGTGGCTAACTCTAACGACCCCCGCGGGGATACTATCCTCACTAAGACTGGTACAATCATTTAATAGTGTTATATTTTAGCTTTAAGACTAAGTACTACCCATTTGAAACGTCATAGAAAATTGGTAAAATATTTTGCTCTACGTTATTCTACCCACAGATTTGTTATTTGCTTTCTGTATCAAAATATCATTTTTGTTAATTTAGATATAAGTTGCCTACGTTAAAAACTTAGCTTTATATTTACTTTTTACTCGACTACGGCAAAGCCAAAGAGGGTTATGATTTTTCAATTAAATCGAAACTACTTACTTGTAGAGATAGGTAGCTAACTAGAATAATATATTAATATGTACACCATATTATAAAATACGGAAATAAATTTAGCAATTTAGTGTGACACAATGGGGGGTCTTATCGGTAAAAGCAATCGATAGGTTTTCTTCACCATAATTAATATTCTATAGAAGAACTTATTAAACTTTGTTAAGTATATTTCTCGAAATTCTGAACACTAGGCAAACTTGTATAGTTTTAGGGCCAACGAGGCGCTTGTTAACAGATCTGAAGGACTATTGATAAGAGTTCTATAGCCTATTTGCATACGTCTATTAAATAACTCAAGAGGTCAAAGTGTAAACATCGTCTGAATTTCATAAAAGTAAAGTAAGGGCTGATTTTTCCATCGCCAGATAACATTATTCGAGGAATAATTTTGAAATTTTGACAGTTATTTCATACAAAAACTGTCAAAATTTCAAAATCATTCCTCGAATAAAGTTATCAGATGATTGAAAAATCAGCACTTAGTCATTATAAGTCTGATGCTGCACCTGCAGTACGACAATGATAGGCCTGGTATGTAATGTATTAATCCTTTAACAATATTACCTACAAACGGGGTGAAAAGGGATACAGAGGTGAATCGGGAGGAAGCTTTTAAAGGTATTTTAACGTTGAAATAATATACTTTGTTGCTAACAATCATAATACAATAAACATATTAGAGTCCTTTTTTGCAACAAACTTGTATATTATTCCAATGTTTTAAAATCCCTTTAAAGTATCGTCTCTATTCACCCTTGCATCTCTATTCACCCCGTTTGACGATAGGTATATCTGGTTACAACCGATAAACATGTACCTGATAAGAGGAACTCATAATAGATGCTGTTTCTGAAATAACCCCTAGTTCGTTTAGTGATAGTAGTACCTAGTAACAAATGGAAATATCACCCTTTGGAAGCTCTACCTCATAAATTATGAAAATGAAAACCGAGTCCACTATTCGGACATCGTACAAAGCGCGTTCATGAAGCCTAAACACAGAACTGGACTCCACTAAAAACAGACCTTACAGACCTGCAGTGCGCGCAATACATTAGTGATTTCCCTGTATTCTAGCCTGGCTCGTCCTGCATCCATTTTACTAGATATAAGTGTTCATCAGAGCCACAGAATAGAAGAGTGCAGAAGCACCATCCCTGGCAACAAAGGTGTGCGGTGTCGATGTCGGTGTCGGTGTCGAGGATATAGTCTGCCTTTTTTTTTCGGATGGGAAATCCTCAAATATCCCCTCCCGCTCTGGGTGGAGCGGAAGGGAGTGTCAGACTCTTACTGACTAAAACCCACCCATGTTCCTTTCTTTGCCCTTTATGTTCCGGGGTAGCGGTAACCCTTTCGGACAATCCCGCTGAAGGATATAGTCTGCCTTAATTGTGATTATCAAACGTTTCTAGAAGTAACGAAAATCTATAGTTTTTTTATTTAAATAAGGCTGGAAACGGTACTATTTGAACATCAAAATTACATAAGACAGCCCACCAAAATGCCCGCTTTTCAGCACTTCGTAGCACTTTAGCTGGGAAGAAGAAGTGGCGCAACAAACTCCCCAGCAATCGTCCCTATTGTGATTCGTAACTGCTTTATTCACATAGTAAGTCTTCTGTATGTCCTTACTCTGCGGTGCTGCGCTAGATATTAATGCTTATCTGAGCTGCCGGTGGTCGCGGGTGGATGCAAATGTGCTCAAATTGCGACACAGCACAAAGGAAAATATTAGTTCATTCTGTGATGTTTTTAAATGGAAATATAATAGTATTATAATAGCGTTTGTGGTGAAAGGTTGAATTTAATTATGTAGAAATTAGGGAAGTAAACATGTAGTCACTTGCTTTGAATATATGATTGCGGGAGAACCATTTTTCAGCCATAAAACCCCGGGATAAGCTAGTAGTTTCTAGGACTTGCACGTTCTATAGATTCCTCCATAAGCTCATATTATCACCATGATTATCCCATATTACATTTCCAACATATTTAGTTGAAAACATTAACTCCAATAGCGACATTAAACTCAAAGCACTATCATCTCAATATGGCTTTACAATCTTATAATATGACTAATTCCCACAGATTATTACTTAACGGTAGACAGTTAGTCTCACAATCAATACGCCACAGTTCCAAGCCTGTAGGGCTGCTTGTGATCGGCTAGATGGTGGGAGACAATAGTAGGCAGTGCGTAATGTACGATGTCTGAAGATTAATAGATTTAGTCGCAAGGAGGAGTAACGACATGGAAGACTCTCACAACAAAATTAGTTCTCCAACAAATCTGTCATCCAAGCGATGCGCGGCAGGACTGTTGATGACAGGTCAACGATGTAGTAAAGGAATTAAAGGACGTGGATTTGCTGAAGAATGAGTGGATAAAGATCCTATGAATTTGTGTCTTGCATGATATAGTCGACTACAACGACCTGAGACAAATGTATTGTTTTATCTTTGGGTCTTGCCGATTGTAAACTAAGTCGCAATGCCACGGGCAGCCATGTGAAGGCGCTATCGCGTTTTCCACAACATCTTGTCAACTTTTTCATTCAACCCATGGTGTGAAAGGAAAAGTTCGATACATGTCTCGGACAGCGATTTTAACTTCTCGTCGGCATTCAAGGAGCTTTTTTTCCCTGCTGCAGACTGTTACATACTTCAATCAAAAAATCAACTCGGCCCATCGCAGTCTACTCATGTAGGCATCCCGCTTAGTTTTGTTTAAAAATATTAAGCGCCCTTTGCCAGCTTATTGTTAATCCACTCCCTACATACTCCGTGACACAACGTACGGCGAGTAATCAGTGCCTTGCCAATTATACACTAATTTGTCAAACGTGGCATTGAACTGAACGCGAGTACAATGCGTAGCCCGCGTGCCTTTGTTTGTGGGCAGGCGTAGTGATAGTACGGAATTAATATAGATTTAATTAGAGATGGCGTTATGTGTCGTGGGGTGTGGTCTTTGGGTAGTAGCAAGAGTTAGCGGTATAATGTATATAAGACGATCTTAGGTTTGTTAGTAAATCAATCTAGAATCTAGAATAGAGTGCCTTACGAAATATTGAAAATTTTTATTGAGTCATTTCTCACGAAATTTTTTGTACGATAAGTTTTTTTTTTGTTTGGAAATTAGATTTTAACAAAACGTAGTTAATACATGAAATCGCTTTCTGGCAGCTTATTAGCAAAATTGAAGTTCGGTTTGAAAACCATTCCACAGACAGTAGGTTTTCTCTAAGAGTAGCAATTCAGCTTCCGGAAACGAGACTTTTCAAAAGAAACGCCCTAATTAGGTACCGTCCCCCGAACCCGAGCATCTCATCCAAGAAGAAACCGTTCCTAGTTTTCTACAGTTAGGGTAAAACTACGACAAAAACAACGGAATAAAACTATACGGCTGAGTCTGTAGGAAGTTTTTCTAACGAAAGGGCTTGGGCTAATGCATTCTCTTTCTAAACAATATCACAATGGAAATACCGGGAGCTCTTTCTACAGACAGTTTCCTAGATAAGTTTCTAGTGCTGCCAACGTGCTCAAAACACTTTACGCAATTTATTTTCCTTTTAATCTACCTTTCCCAACTATATTGGGGTCGGCTTCGAGTCTACTGGGTGCAGCTGAATACCAGTATTTCACATGGAGCGACTGCTTATCTGACCTCAACAACCCAGTCATTGGGTAACACGATACCCTTTTTTTTTTTTTTTCTTCTGGTGTGAAATCATTAAATGACCCCTCCCGCTCTGGGTGGAGCGGAAGGGAGTGTCAGACTCTTACCGACTAAAACCCACCCATGTTCCTTCCTTCGCCCTTTATGTTCCGGGGTAGCGGTAACCCTTTCGGGCAATCCCGCTGACCCGGCAGCTTCGGCCCTAAGGGGCCCCTCAAATTATGCTGACATCTCTTTGAGGCGCGCGTGGAACACTAACGCACCGTCCGGCACGGGCCTGGTCCTGTTCGGGCGGTGAGCTACCCATTGCTCTCCGGCCGCGGGCCCGCGCCTACGGTGGCCGGGAGTCGTCACGCGGCTCCCGAAGCGCGGAGCGTCTCCCGCGGCGGCTGGGACGGGAGGCTCTCTTCCTCATCCGTCCCGCCACCTCCTTCGCTAGCATGACTGCTTCGCAGAAGGAGGCGACTGCCTCCCACTCCCTCTCGCCCCGGACCATGTCTTGCACCAGGGCCGGGCGCGAGAGGCCGCCGCCGCTGCCGATCGCCTCTACGAGGACACGGAGGTCTGCCCTGGTTGGGCGGAGCACCGCGCTCCGCCCAAGCAGGGCAGACCTCCACCGTGTGCTCCACCGTGTGCTCTGGGCGATACTGGCAATGGTGACACCCGGGCGTTTCCTCCCGCCTAATGATATGCAGGAACCTCCCGAAACTTCCGTGTCCGGTGAGGACCTGCGTCAGGCGGTAGGTGAGGGCGCCATGGCGCCTCTCTAGCCACTCCTCAAAGAGAGGTCTTATCGCCGTTATTGCGGCGTGCCCTGCGCTGGGTTGCGACAGTCGCTCTTTCCATGTCGCCATGAGATCGAGCCGGAGATCCGTCCGCTCCGCCGCAATTTGCCGCGGGAGCGGACTTTCCCCCCGGCGTAGTGCCTCCGCGCACACGATACCCCTTGGTTAGACTGGTCATCAGACTGGTGTAACGACTTTCAAAGATGTACGAATGTCAGCCGGGATAATGCATAACGTGCTTTCCGAGGCACGGAGGGGTCTCAATATGTAATGGATGGTCACCCAGCTACGAACCGACCGGGGCAAGCGTAGCTTAACTTTCGATGGACCTTTGCGGCTGTTATCATTCAGCCAAGAGCCCCTCTACATTTTATTTTTTTCCAAAACTCGAAATTAAGTTAAAGTTCAAAATGGCAAGTGAACCAACGCTAACAGGCACAATATGAGCATACACTTGAGGCGCATGAAACTGTAGCCCCCTCAAAATTCGCGCAAACAAGTGATCGAAGGTCATACGTGCAGACAAGCACCGGTTTATCAAAAGCAATAGGTTTGCGGCGCTGTGCACACATTTCGCGCGGCCAGATAGCCGATATCTTTAATGTTTGATCGGCTAACGCGCCGCCGCCGCAGCCTCGCGAACGTGCCGACGCTCTCACTGTGCCGACCTGGATTATTTATGTAGCCTTGGGCGAATTCTGTTAATTTTATGGAGTTTGCATTCGAGATGGGTTTTCTGTGAAATATTCATTTATTTTGGGCGTGTATAAATTGTTTTGCTATTTCTGCGTTTTTTATGTTAATTATTTTTAATATAAATTAAGTCTTTTCTGAGGTTATATAAAAAGGTCTGTAATTAATTATTATTCTGAGTACCTAATAACAATTATGCTTTTTTTTCACATACATTATAATTAGACAAACAACATTCGTATCGCTCAATTTGCAAAAACGAGACAATAGATAGGACTTGAGATAAGTGTGTATGATATAAATATGACGTGAAAGTTTGAGTTGCTTGTACACATCCGTTCAATAATATTAAATGTTCCTAACTTCTCGCAAATTGTCTTAATATTCTGTCCGCCCATGTACACAGTCACGACAGATGAAATAATTAATGCTAGGGCTGGCACAATTAATAACTGTTTAAGGATATTATTGAAATATAAATACCTTTTAATGGAATTTGCCTCTTGACTAGACAAAATAATTGGCTGTATTGGATCAAGAGATTAATTGGTGTCGAATCTTTTGGAACGAAGTTCTTTATCTGTAGGAGTAAACTGGTAGAAATAGTCACGTAACGAAAAACCGTTAGCCCGCTCCATGCGACTTTCTCTCTCTCTCACTGTCTCTTTCAAATTTTTCATCATGGGTGTCGTTTTCATGGTTTTCGAGGATGCTAAAGCCGAAAGTGAGGTCAAAATGAAAATCCAAGACGGCGACAACTTCATGAGAGCTTTTGTAAACTTATACTATGTGGGTCTGTATTAAAAAGGCGTATTAAATTCACATTTCCTTTCTCTCTGTCTCTTTCTATTATATACGAGTGTGTGCGTGCGAGTATCGCGTAAGGAACTGCGTTCGTGACAGGGGCCCCCGACTGCACACCTTTTTATCTTCTTATTAATTTCAAAGGTGCTAAACGATACACAAGGGACCAGTGTAAAAAGAACACTAAATAATTTTTTTATGTCTTTTTTATTATTATTATTTATTTATTTTTTATATTAATTAATTTTGATTGCTTGTTGATAATGGCCCAAAAAGGGTAAATGGTAATGTTTGGAGATGTTGTTTAGTATTGTCAAACTAACATTCATGGGAAGATGGTTTATGCGTTTTTGATGGTTTTACAGATAATACGTGGTGACATCACTTAGACAAGAATACACTCTCAGCCTCAGCTGAAGGATGAGAGTGTATTCTTCATGAGCGATGTTTTACCATATTCAGTGCCAACATTTATAGATTTTTCTATAAATGTTGGCACTGAATATGGTAAAACATCGCTAAATACAAGCATATTTCCCATTAGGTAGGCTGGTCGATGACCTTGTGAAGGCCGCAGAAATCCGCTGGATGCGGGAAGCACAGAACTGGTTGAAGTGGAGGTGCTTAGGGGAGGTATATGTCCAGCAGTGAACGTCTTTCTGCTGAGATGATTGTGATGAGGCTGCTGGGAACAATAAATAAGTGCGTTCAAGGAAAGAATATTTCAACTCACCTTTTCCGCGTCTTCTTCAGGTCTAGCCTAAACTGAAGCAAATATCTCCCTAAACTCATTTAGCTATTAATCTCAGATTGAACTCGGAGCTGAACTTATAGATATGGTTCAAACAGCCCCGTGGCTAGCGGTAACTAACGGAATCACTTCAACGTTAACTAGTAACAAGATAGAAACTTGGACAGTTGCATCCAGGTTCGTTACCTGCATCGATTGGAACTGCGATGCACTAAGACTTGTGGATGGATAAGGCAGCTTTAGATGATCAGACTACTGATTGATGTAACTAAAGTAACGGGTTCGGTTCAAATAAATTGATGTGGCTATAACCTCATCATCATCATTGTCATCGTCATTCACAGCCTTGTACCACCCACTGCTAATATACTTAACAGTCCTCCTCCCTTTTGTGCCAAGCTTCCCTGGGCTGTGCGAGTCTCATCCAGGTCTGCCTCTCGATTTTCTGTAGTACGTCTCCCCGTCTGGCTGTTAGTCTGCCAACGAGCTATATCTATCCTTTGTTTATTAAATTCTCTCTTTTTGTCGAAACTTTTTGTTTTTACATTACACTGTCTTCTTTTACATTTTCTCAACTTGCTTCTTTTTCTTTTTTTATTGGTCTCTTTCCTTTCTCTTTTTAAAACCCCCCTTGCTACTTCAAGGAAGCAGCGCCGATTACATCACAGCAATGCCTGCCTATAGCTATCTGCCTCCATGCACGTGTTGTGCCTACGTAACGACCTACCACAGGATATCTCTGACACTAAGTTACTATGGAACTACAATTTGTATCGTACGGTTAGATCAGTTGTAGGAAGTTGGACAGTTGTAGCTACTGATACCTAGGTAGCTGATTAGAAACGTGCCTTGATTGTGCTGTTCTATAGTTAATGGTAGTGTTTGATCTTAATAATCGCGGAACTTCTTAAACAAGATAAGGTTGTCAATTATAGCATTTCCTGCGTCTTGCTATATGTATATCTAAATTATTTGCATTACCCTTTATAGTTTACTAGCTGTTGCCCACGACTTCGTCTGCGTACGTTATGTCTTTTTTGAGTAAGAGAAATTTCTTTAAACCTATCTTTTGTCTTTCATATCGATAGGTCTGACCTTATCGATGTGAAAGACAAATGCTGGATGTTTAATTGTGAAAAGGTAACAGACAGACAGAGTTTATTTTATAATAGCGATTAGTATGAATATTATGTACCGATTTTAGAGCTCGTTGTCTCTTCTGGCCACTGCTGTGCGTACTGACGTTGTTAATGTCACCTTATTAAGTTCCGTTTTATCTTCATTTCTCTTACTTCTTTCTTTCATTAACAGATTCTTAGATCTTGTAATCTCTTGTCTATGAAAATAAACCTTTCTATGTTTCGTTATTGACCGAAAGCTTCAATATAAACAATTCCCCTATTAGTGAAGGTTCTACATTTCTAAGGTTTTCCAAATAATAGAGTATTAAAGAGAAAAGTTAGGGTGTTTTGTTTACAGTTTTATAGGTCAGTTTCTAGTAACGACCATTTCTGAAAACAAATCATGTTTACTGGTTTACTGGGGTGGTACTTGCTACTGCATTGTAGTTCGTTTACTTGTTTTGTGGTGACCTTTACTCTAATTGGTAAATAAACTAGAGCATTTTTATTTTGCAAACCAACACCATTATTCAACAACGCAATTATCAGGTTTTATTTCACGTGTTTATGAGAAAACCGAAATTACATTACACTATACAAGGAAAATCACTAGCACGCTCGCTCCCAAAAGAACATTTGTTCACATACGCACGTGTAATAGGGACAACATATCACCCAAACACATTACGAGTGTCTACAGAATTTGAACAAACTTGGAATATGAATTATTACTGAAAGTAATCCGAAGCGTCTCGGCATCGAGATGTAGGCGTTATGTGGGTAGGCGCAACTCCGGCCATTTGCCAAATGAGACTCTTAACGCCGGGTTCACACGATGATAGTGCGCTAATATTTGTTGAGGTGAGTGGTCAAATAGTACTCGATCTGTTCTGGGTATTGTTGTGTCATCGGTAAACTTTGGGTGATCGCCAAGTTATTGGCAAATACTCGAGGGTATTATATTTGATGGTTTATAAATCCGCAGGCTGTAAATAGGTTTAGTGGGTCATAAACTTTTACGTTCCTGAACTATTTATTTGTCGTCAGTATAAGGCGTGTAACAGCTAAGTAAAAACTGTTCATGTAAACACTAGAACATATTGCCTTAAGGAAGAGCAACTACTTTTATCTATATACTCGTACGATCCGTAAAACTCATTACAACATTGAGGTCCTAAAAGGAAGTGCAGCAAATGCCGCACTCGCAACACTAAAGCAGAAAATAACTGTAAACTAGACATTAACCGACCTTACACTGCACTACCCTACTAAACCAGGCCAGTACTAGCAGGTCTAGCAGTACTAGTAATCTACTGGCTGCAACCACTAGTCACGTCTGAACCCGCCCGCTCGTCAAGTGGAGCACGTCTCCCCCGTTATCCCACTGCATTATCGCGGCGATAAAATCACACTGTCCGTCAGGGCGACACCTTTACGGCCTCTACGGGAACCTTTTTACACAGAGACGTGACGGCTTTTGTAGGTAAACGGGCCTTGAAGACAGGAGCTCTTGATATACTACTTACTCCAGTACTAGCGCCCAGAGATTTATATCGCTAGATGTTCCCACACCGTGAGAGAAGTGTAAATACTGAGTAGAGTGAGATAACACATCCCATTCACAACAATCACTCGGTTATAGAAAGCAGTGCGTGACACACGCCTGCTAAACTTCATTGTTTTTGGTAAATGCATCACAAACAGCTGTTAAAATTTCCTCTTGTGCCTTCAGCAAGTTTTCTAACAACTCAAGAAATTAAGAGTCAATGCGTAAAATTTTGAAAATTAATTACGATTTTCATTTTTATTTCTTCTTCTTTCAAATGAAAATTGCGTTTCCATGACTGACGCATCTATTCGCGGGGTAGATCGAATATAACGATTTCAATCTTTGCAAGTTTAAGCTAGGAGTTAATAGGCCCTAGATTTAAGTGTTAGGTCTGACAGAATTACTAGCAACATTAAGTTAATCGCTTGTAATTAGGTCTCCTACGCCTGCGTCCTTAGGAACAGATGAGTTTACGACGTCGTCTATAGGAGTTACGCTAGTAGTTTTAGATAAATTTTACTCGTACTGTGTGAGCTAACCTTTAAGTAGAAAGTACTTATTATAAGTTTGTGGAGGTCTGAGGCAATCTGCGGTTCTATGAAGATACATGTAGAAGAGTGTCTCGTCTCAGCAGCCTCATAATGAGTTTTTCTCATGTTTTCTACTGCCTATTAATCTTCATTAGATTATATTCCCAAGTTCCGCGAAAAGTGCTGCCATAAAAGCTAACTTATAATCTCTCGGAAGTATGCAAATGATTTTGGCTGAGATAAGCCAATACGTTGTATTCATTTCTGCTTAACATTTTTTCTTTTGCTTCCCCGATTTTCTAATCCTGCTAGTATGAAGCTTTATTTATTATTATAGGTGCTTCATGTTAACAAACCCCCGGGTGTACGATATCCTACACATACAGTCCATACAATAAACTATAAGACTTATACGAGCGTGTTATAACCAACACAACAATTCGAGATCTTGCGCTAAAAGTCTCGAAATACACTCCAATTGAAACGAAACTCTACGTCAAAGGGGTTAGAGTGGAAAATTCTTCGTGAACAGCAATCCAGCCTCCGGCTATGCTATTTCAAATGCCGCGTGAGCTGAGTCGTTTTAAAAATTCACTGCGAAGAGAACTGAAGGTGAAGTGAATTGGTCCTTAGTACGTCCGACGTTATTGAGTTCTGTGCCGGGGGCTGTGCTGCCCTGCTACCTCGGGGAGCTAAGGACCAATCACTATCTAGCTCAGAATTGCTTGCCACTACACATTGTGCTATACATGCTGTCCTGCTGCTTCTAAGCGACTTAGAAATGTATTTTCCTGGAATCCGATTTCGTGAATTGGCTGTTTCTGCGAGGGATAATAGATAATTTAGCTCTAGTTAGAAACACCTAAGTTTCTTTTATTGTTAGGGTTCTGTAGCTCAATAGAAAAACCCTTGTAGAATCACTTTGTTGTCCGTCTGTCATAAGAGCCTTTTTCTCAGAAACGGGTAGAGATGTCAAGTGGAAATTAATATCGAATACTAAGGTCAGTTATTTCTTAAGGAAACAACTGACTGCACCCTTGTTTTTTTACGAAATAATAATGCACTATCTATATCTAAATAGTATCAAATAATCTCGCTTTTCGTGTCTGATCTTCTAAACTGCACGATGGATTTTGATGCGGTTTTCACTATCATTTAGAACATATGTATGTTCAACATTTATTCCGGAAGGTGTATGTGTAAAATACATTTATGTGTATTTAACTTAGAAAAAATTTAGATCTACTTTTTTTCTTACTCACCTGCAGTAACAATTAATAATATTATTTCTAGGTATAGTACTGAAATCACGATATTTTGAAGGCGCCATCACCTGTGTGAAACGGTGGTGGTTCGTTAGTAATCTATAAATTAATCACCCAAGAGAATGTAGAAGACAACTGTCAAGAACAAAGATATCAGACATTTGATATTAAAATGTATTACATTAAGTGACAAGCTCTCATCTCAAGAACATCGAGAATTCAATGAGTAACGTTATCTCAATCATCTTCAATTAATTAATATAATAGCAAACACATCACTCACCGATACAGGGCTAGCTCATGTGTCTACGTTTCGGTAGGATTCTAAAATCCTAATTTAATCAGTTCTAAGCTTCTAGGTACTGTATTTCTGCTTTAGGTTTTCTTTTGTTGTATTATTCGTATTAGGTACTTACTATTTTATTCAGGTTAGTTTCAGCATTTCCTAAACTTACCTATCTGCCGTTAACTTTAGAGATCACAAGAATAACATTTAGGTATGTGTCTACTCCTACACACCAAACAAACCAGTTAACTTACTTCCGAAGCTTTCATTCGGAAGTGTAAGATTTATGAACTAATATCTCCCATAAACCTTCGACAGAATTTCGAAGTAATCTCTACCAACCAGCAATTGATTCACTGGAAATAAAGTGTTAGATGAAAGCTTTCCAAATACTCTACAATCGACTTATTTAACACAGGAACTTAGCCAAATTAAAGGCTTTCATTCTCGCTTATCCTAAACAAATAACATAGAGAATTCGGCGTTCTGATTCCACCCGAACGTATTTAACTAAGCTACCTACTCACCCGATTAACTTCAAAGTGACGCGAAATACTTGAACTCCCAATGACAGTGCCGTTACACAGTAATTCCGCCGTAACCAACCTTTCTTTCTGCCGTTTCATGGAACCTTCGCACGACCTCTTTGCCTCAATCCTGTCTTCGTCACTCTTTCCAAAAGTTAAGGCGTTAGAGAGAGACAGGTGGAGGTTCAGTGATGCCTGCTTCAGGACTGGAATCAATACTACATAGCGTAGAGCGAAGAACACGCAGCTTACATCCATGCATAATGTATGTCACGAGCATTACGGCTGTAGTGTAGAAGTTGTCGGATTTTGATTTAAACTGTTACAGCGTTCGGGACTGGCTTTACGTGCAAAGTTTTTTCGTTTGGGTAAATGGTTTTGTGCGGTTAGACTGAGTTCTGTTTTGCAGCAGCGTTCGGATATAAATGGTGTCAGTATTCTAATGCTTAGTTATAGTTACTCCTAACTACACTTTGCATACACAATTGTGAAATATAAAGTCTGAATCAAGCCCCAAGCTTGGTCCAAGGCCAGATTCAATATATTAAAAGAATATTATGTCTGGACTGGTATCTTTTCTTGTCACATGCCGTTACTTGTTTGTGGGTGTATCATAGTCCTCTTTCTCTTTGACGGAATCGTAGCGTGGGCTGAAACTATTTACGAAAATAAATATTTAATATACCCAATCTGCCTTTTTGTGACGTTTACTTAGTTTAATCTAAAAACAACATCATATTGCCTACCTGTTTACTTTCGTTTTAGCAACAGAGAATTCATACTTTTTACGTTTGTCTTCTGCAACCAGCCAAGATGCACAACGTTCAGGAAGTAAAGCTGAACAACTTGTCTTAAGACTAGGTAATTAAAATATCTTGAACCTTCATCAAATGTCCCCCAAAATATATAAAATTAAAAAAAATCCTCAAACTGCCATCAAACAAAAGACATCAATTGCGCCACCAGCAGGGATCATAGTTTATAATCCTCCTAATCCCACAGCTCGCAACTTTAGGGTCTCTGTAACAAACTTAAGTGAAAATGATGAGTCCTGTCATGTCGAGACACCATAAAATACGCAACTTTTGTAGGTAACTTCGGCGCAGTTTTGCCAAATGACCGGTTAGTGTCGTAAACCCATTGTGTCAAAGGGTCACCATATTTGCTTTATCTTTAAGGTCGGGTTGTAAAAAGTTCAATGGTGACCTTCGTTTTGTGGCTCTGTTATTATGATGGTACTAAAGAAAGGGTATGGTGTACGCTGCAAAGTGTTTTTGGGTTATAAGAATTAATAAATAGATAAGGTTTCATCTTGCTAAACCTGCAAGAAGAAAAAAACTATCCTCAAAATCATAAAATACATACGTGTTTGATGTTTCCATTTCTGGCAAAATAATATCAGAATTTAAAGTCTATAAAATTTAACAGCGAGGCGTAACAATAAAAAGCTTTACCACTTCACCGCAAATTTCCAAACCGACAAAACCGCCGAGCACCCATACGAGCACCATACTACCCACTTTTCAGCCTTTTAAATAATTTAGCGCCGATTTTATCGCCCTTTGCGGCGTATCTGCATTTATGACCAATTCTCGTAAGATCGGATCCTTGAAGTTCTTACGGGGAGCGCTTGGAGGCTCTACGGCGTTGTTATTCAAATCCAGACGCCGTAATTGTCACATTATGTACGCTTTCTGACTGACACATAATAATAATAATAATAATAAAATTTGTTTATTTATCCAAAAATAAATACACACAGACACAGCTCAGAACAAATCAATACATACAATAGAATAAGTATAAAAACATAGCTTGTGAGCAGAAGATTTAGGTTTACAAAAAAGGTCTATGCATACAAAAAAAAAAATAATGAACCCTGTCTCTTAAACTAGGAAGAAACCTGTATCTTAAGAGACAGTGATCGGCCAAAATTTAAATTTAGTAAAACTAAAACTTAGAAGAGTGAAAGTGTGTCGATTAACATTACTAATGCATATTAATATTAGTGTTAGTATTATTCAAGTATGTGTGAATGTTGAGGTGGGAGTCTGTATGTGTGTGAGTGTGTATGTGTGTGAGTGTGTATGTGTGTGAGTATGAGATCTTGTGGGTGTTTTTGAAGTGCTAATTATATCAAGCGATGTGTGACAGTAGTATAGACTCTGTTTTAAAATAGTCCTGCTGTATGAGCCAGTCAGAAGTTTTTGATTTGGCATTGAATTTATTTAGGTCTATTATGTCTAGTTCTTTCTGTATTCTTTTAAAAACATGATGACTTAGGACATAGTATTGACGTCTTGCAAATGTGGTTTTGTACTGTACACCTGGGGGAACATATGTACGCTTACTTGGATCAGATGGGGCTAAACGGGCATGTATCCTCAGGACAGATTGGAGAATGAAGAGCTGCCGAACCGTCAGCACTTTGCAATCAGCGTAAAGTTGCGCTGTAGGGTATCTGTAGGGTTTCCTTAGCATAACTTTAAGTACAGCCCTTTGAGCCCTCTCTGCTCTTAGAAGATAAGTCTTTGCTGCCCCACCCCATACAGTCACACAGTATCCAATAATCGATTGGCATAATGTGTAGTACACCATTTTTAGAGTGTCAATACTGGCGGATTCTCTGAGAGATTTGAATATATGAATAAGACGTAGTATTCGAGAAGTTAGGGTATCGAGTTGTTTATCCCATTTTAGTCCATCGTCTATATGCACACCCAAATACTTGACACTTTCTGCTCTGGCAATGGAAGGGCATGAACACGATATTAGCTGATTCAGGCATGAGTGAGCCGTTATCGTGAAACTACTTGTAGGATTCGTGTTGGACCGGATGGCAAAGGGCAGGTAATACGTTTTCTTTAAATTTAATGTCAGCAGGTTTAGGTCAAGCCAGTTCATAATTGAAGACATTGCAAATTCCGCCCTTTGTTTCACATCTTCCCAGGAGGTCCCATCAACCAGAATCGCTGTGTCATCTGCATATGCATAGACCTTACAAGCTGGTATTGACATTCTACAAAGGTCATCTATGTAGATCTGAAAAAGGGTGGGACCTAGAATGCTTCCCTGGGGAACACCGTACAGCACAACCTCTTCATCACTGTAGCTAGAGCCAATCTTTACCAGCTGGGTACGATTCTTCAGGTAATCTTTGAAGATTTCCAAAGCCATGCCACGTACACCCAAACGCTCTAGCTTGGAAATCAGATTGGGGACAGAGACTGTGTCGAAAGCTTTTGACAAATCCAAGAAAATACCAAGGCACTTTGTTCTATTGTCCAGAGTCTTAGAAATAGATTGCGTTAGATCCAATACTGCGTCTTCAGTGGAGACTCCAGACCGGAAGCCGTACTGATTGTCCGCTATAATTTTGTATTTATCGAGAAAGCTTCTTAGATTTTGATTTAGAATCTTCTCGAGGATTTTAGAGAGCGACGACAGTACTGATATAGGCCTATAATTATCGACACAGCCTCTGTTACCTCCCTTAAAAATTGGATGTACTATGGCTCTCTTCAGAGAATCTGGAAAAACTCCTGTCTCAATGCAGAGATTGCAGATATATGTTATCGGCGATACTAGAATATGACGACATGACTTTAGGAGCGAGGAAGATATTCCATCCCAACCTACGGCACAGTCATGTCGCATCTGGAGTATAATAGTTTCTATGTCACATTCGTTAACTTTTTGGATAGCAAGTGAATTGACAGGCGACTTCAGAGTCTTGTTATTACCACCTTGAAAGGTCCCGCGGCTTAAAGGCACTTTAGCTGGGTCATTAATTATTTTTGCGGCCATGTTTTTACCTATATTGCTAAAGAAAGAACAGACATTATTGAGTGAAGATGCAGGGCTGTCGCATATTTTGAGTAGTTCAACAGGACTAGAGCATATTTTACCTGTATTTGTTATCTCTTTAATGGTTTTCCATAATGCTTTTGGATTATTCCTAGATTTTTCAAGCTCACTCTTTTCATAGGCCCTCTTTAATTTACGCAGTAGCATATTGCAGTAATTTCGGTAGCGCGTATAGGTTACATGTAGTATTAGATTGTTTGGTGACTTCTTAGATTTTACGTGCAGTTTATCTCGGTGCTTGATACATTTTAGAAGTCCTGGAGTTATCCAAGGTTTAATCGTTCTTTGTTTTCTAGGTACATTGATATACTTTGTATGTTTGATTATTGCTGTTGATATCTTTGTAATTAGTGTACTCATAGCAATATTCGCGTCTTCAATTTTGTGGATATCTGAAAAGTCAGTGTTTTCCAACTCAGTTTTAATGGCTTCGTGATTTGATCGGGAAATAGTGAAGCTTTTGTTCCGTGTTGGGTTTGTATTTAAGATCGAAAGAATAACCGGTTTGTGGTCAGTAATGTGCGACTCCAATACCAATGTGGTGGTCATTGACTTAGTTTTTAATAAGATGTGATCTAGGCAATTTTCCAATCTAGTTGGTAGGAGGTGTGTTGGTAGTAGTCCGTGGGACGCGTTTAAGATTAGGTACTCTAGTGCACGGTCATTCCTATTGCCTAGTTTTATGTCTATATTCAGATCACCCACAATTGAAATGTTGGGGAAGTTTGATATTTCCTCATAAATATTATTTAGACTTGACAAGAAACTATCGAAGTGATCCTTGGTATTATTCGATGGAGAGCGATATATTGCTACTACCGTGAGCTTATTATCAATTTGACATACAAGACTATTTGCATACATGATGTTTGGTTCCCATACCTTGACGTTTAGCCCAATTTTGGTGTAGATTATAACCCCATCATTTTGGTTCGTAATGTTTTTTGTTGAGTGCGACTGGTATCCGTTTAGAACTGGGAGGTTAGTCACTTTACTCAGCCAACACTCAGTCAAAACAATCAGATCAAAATCAATATTAATTAAAGATATCAACGCTAGAAGGCTATCAAAATTTTTATTAACGCTGCGAATATTTATGTGCAATAAGCTTATATTACTGTCAGCTCTGTTTATATATTTAATACACTCATGGGGATCACAAGAGAAAGAGTTTTCAATATAGAGATTATCAATGTCCTGATTTATATTATTTATGTTAGCCATTTATGCTTTTTAATAACGAGCGAAAAGAAAAACACAGTGAGAGTGTAAGTCTTGGTACTAGAAGATAACAACATCGCTTATCTGTGAGTATAATGTAGTAGCGGGGGGATGAAGGTACGTATATAATATGTTTTATGTTAATTTTTAGTGTGTAAGTAGCGTTTATTCTGTGTAAGATGTGTTGATTAGTGAATAATTTATAACATAGTGTGAAATTTGTAGTTGAAGTTAACAGAGTAATTAAAAAGTGATACAGATACAATAAAAAGCCCAAGGTTCCCAAGAAATGACCAGGCGTAGGTTTAACTAGTCACTTGCCGGTAAGCTCTTGAAGGCTTTTCTCTGAACTTATCAACACCTGCTTATCGCCCGTTTGCTTGCGAAGAAAAATGTTTCCATTGCTTACCCAACAGAAGCAGTAGGCATTTTCCTTCGCAAACTCTCGCGCTAAGTAGAACAGCTTTTTAGATGTAGAAGACAGCTGCTCAGCAACATATACCGCCTGTCGTTTCCCCGATATACCAATCAACTCAGTGTTTAATTTGTTCTCTTTTGATTCCTTTTTGTTGTAAGAACGGACGGCAGACAATAGGTTGTGTTTTTTTTGCACTGTTGTAAACTCGGCAATTATCGGGCGTATGGTGGGGGCCGTCATACCCTTATTTTGTTTTCCCGGGAGGCGATATATATCACGAACTTCGGTTTCGGATATTGGCATTCCAGCTAGTTTGCCTATATTGCAGACTGTCCTAATTAAGGTGCCCGTAGTCTCGTCGTCGGTTTGTGGAACATTCCTTATTTCTATTCCCGACGACCTTGACTTATATTGCTGGTCAATAATCTTCCTCTCAAGACTTTCTATATAGACACGCTGTTCCTGCCGCTCTTTCTTAAGCTCGTCAACCTCTTTCTTTAAGTCATCAAATTGTTGGTTAATAAAGGACATCGATCGTTCAATTTCTGCATTGGTTTTGCAGATTTCGGCGTTAGACGTCTGAATTTTTATGTTTTGGGCCTTAATCTCGCTTATGTCGGTAACTAATTTTGACATGAAGGCAGTTTGATCTTCTAGCATCTTGGTGATGCGGGTGTCCTGGTCTCTTTTCCAGTTATCTAATAAGTCCCGCACATCCTGATGGTCTCCAGGCGAGTATTCTTGTCTTGGTCGTTTGCTTCTATTGGTAACATATTCGCTTAACTCAATCGCCGAGTTGATATCAGGTTCAGACTGAGTCTGAGCCATAGCAATATTTGGAGTTTTCGGAGGAGTTCGCTGGAGACTAGTCATCCCGTATAAGTATAAAGAGATTTACCTCAGATTATCTAGTAGTTAGACCTCAGCCTAACCCTTCGCGCATAACAGGCGTGATGTTATGTTATGCTATCTGATGAGTAGCCCGCCGCTTCACTCGCAGTTGTTCGTTTGATTCATCAACGACGCGCCTCACACACGCGTAGCCGATACAAGTTTCGTAGAGGGCCCGTAGCACGTCGTAGCACAGGGTGACGTTGCCGCGCGTAGCACACGTAGCACAGAACAATTTTGCGCGTCGGAGCTACTTGCTTGGTGGCTTAGTGGGAGAGCGACCGGGTCGTCCTGCCACACCTAACCGACGCGTCGCGAGTTCAAACCCGGCGAATCACAATCACTTTAAAATGTCAGAAAGTTTAGAAATATTTATATCCCTTTCTAGGACCGCCTTGTAGGAGGTAACAACAGGTTAGAACTCAACGTGTGTGACAAGGAATCGTAAATCACGTTAATTGACCAATCACAGAAATTTGAGAGCACAAAAACTACGGAGAACCGACACACGTCCAATCGCTTAAGAGTCTTGCGACCGAATCACATGGTGCTAAGATTAATGGTTGTGGGTTTCTGATCGCAGGCTACGCCAAAAAGGGTTTTTTATGCTCCCTTCACGTGAATGAGTAATTGAAATAAATGATCGGCTTACTCGTCTGTTAGGATGTTGTTTGAAGTCAACGTTTGTGATAAATTGTTCGTGTGATTTGGATTTCTCTTCAATAACCTTTTTATGTATTTACTTTGGAAATTGTGTGTATACACATTCAGGACCTTTTTTGACATTCTGTATTAAGGATTGAGTTGAGGGCTTATGTAAAGAACGAATGTTTTTCTTATTATATCAGAAGGCCAATTCTCGTTTATCACAGCGACAATCAATGTCAAAAACTATTCAAAAAAGGAAAATTGATTGTCGGAAAATAGATTGAGACTAAGTTATTATTATTATGAGCCTGTGTTGTTCCACTGCAGGGCAAAGGCCTCCCTTCCCTCCTTCCACTTTTCCTGGTCTACTGCGATTGTGGGCCAATCCTTTGAGGAGTCCAGCTCATCCCACCATCTCTTTCTGGGCCTGCCGCGCGATCGTTTCATGCCAAAGCCACCACTCTGTGGATCCCAGGATCCACAGAGTGGTGGCTTTTGCATATTGCTTCTCCGACATGCGACAGATATGGCTAGCCCAGTTCCACTTAAGCCCAACAGCTGTGCGGCCAGCGTCCGCTATTTGTGTTTTGGAACGAAGTATAGAGTTCTTAATGCGGTCCGTGAGTTTGCCACCTAATATACTTCGTTCCATAGAGACTAAGATTAGAAAAAAATACGGAAACCGCCCCTCAAAGTACTGTAAACAGTACAAAGTCTCGTTGGCGCCCACCGTGGGACAAACACGTCGAAGCGTTTTCCACCACACAAAATACTACACGTCATCGTTTAGAGGCCATTTGTTTTCACGCGTCGCCCGCCTACAATATGTTCATGTATATTACTCCCAAAAAGCGACCAGTATTTTGCGAGTCCATTTAGTGCGGAAACTTTGACGTGATGAAGATCGAATGGTGTTTAAATTGAATCTACAACCGCAACAGTAAAACTGCATAAATTGTTCATTACCTTTACTATACTAATGGCGCCCCAGCATGGGACCAATTAGTAAATGTATGTATTCTGTGGTATTGTCCAAACTATAATGCTAGCTAAATGGATATGACGAAAGCTTTTGATCTAGTTGAACATAATATCTTGTTAGAAAAACTAAGTGCTTACGGAATAAGGGGAAATGCACTTTCTCTTATAAAATCATATCTTGACAATAGAACACAGTGTACGGAAGTTACACGAATTTGTAAAAAGGATAAAGTGGAATATAAATACATTTCAGAAAAACGTTAAATCACATTTGGCGTGCCACGAAGCAGTGACTTTCCGAAAAACGTCACTTTTCCTATGGTTCTTTTTGCCGATGATAGCACTTTAATTATACAACATAACATAAATAGAAACTATGGATGTTACATTAAAGACGCATTACAACAATCAACAAACTGGCTAGAACAAAATAACTTAGTATTGAATCTAAATAAAACAAAAAATATTCAGTTTAGACCACTCCTGACATTAATACACATATATCGTTTAATAATAATATAATTGAAGAAGTAGGACATACACATTTTTTTAGGATTGACAATAGACTCTAAACTGACTTGGAAAGAACATGCATCCATCCTAATTAAAAAATTAAGCAGGTTTGCCTTTGTTCTTCACAAATTAAAGAAAATTGTAAATCAAGCAGCTGTCGTAACCGCGTATTATGGCTATGTAGACTCCATACTACGTTACGGAGTCATTTTCTGGGCAAATTCATGCGAGAAGCATGATATCTTTAGAGCAAGAAAGAGGTGCATTAGGTCTATATGCAATCTTAAATCAACAGAAAGTTGCAAACCACATTTTACTTCCCTTAAAATACTGACGCTGCCTTGTCTTTACATTTACGAGACCGCATTGTTCGTAAAAAAAAACAGTGATCTATTTAAAAAACTTCAGAGCAAAGTTATCGATCTATACGACCAACATACCGACATGAATTATGCATAAGAAGATCAAAAACCGCCCTTATGTACAAGAGCATACTTTGCATGGCTCCGAAAATTTTTAATAAGCTACCAAATGACATAAAAGATCTAAACTTGGCTAAATTTAAACGCACCCTAAATATTTTTTTAATAGACAAATGCTACTATACCATTGACGAATTTTTTGCTAACAAAATTTCTTGTGACTGATTTTGTATTTATGATTTATAATGTAATATTCCTATCTGAAGACTTTTAATTTATTTGAATTGTATCGTATATAATGTTTTATTTAATTTCTAATATTGTTAAATTAATAGTGTAGTCCTTTAGGACAACACCATTCCCGTCTACCCTATAGGGTAGATTATTGAGTTTCTATGAAATATCTGTAAGACCAGGGGGTCTACTAAGAAGTGCAAAGTGCGAATGATCGGAACGGACCGACACATGGCCGAACCGAATATTATTGAAAAATGCGAAAAAAGTTCGGATCGGCTCGGTTGGGTCGAGACCATAGTCAATATTCGAAAAAGTGTAGGAGTGTAGGATCGAGACCGACAAAACCAAATAGTAACTTCGTAGCAGGAAACGGCCGATACCACTTCAGCGTAGACCCCCTGTTATATCTCCAAAACTCGCACTAATAAATACTTTGACTTTGACTTTGAAACGTCATCGCTACAGAGGATATACCTAATCTTAACCGCTGTACGTTTTCGGCCAAGTAATGTTTATTTATGTCACTCCAAAGTGAGTAATGAATACAGTTCATCACATCCGTTTAGCGTGTAAACTCGAAGCGATAAAAATAAAAGGTTTTTAAACTACGCCAGCACAGCTACAGAAATTGTTAACATTATCACAATACCCGCATTGCCCACTATTGGCGCCCAACGTGGGACCAACAAATCTAAACTTTTTATTCGGACCACCACGCTACACGTCATTGGTACAAAGGCCGTCCGTTTCCACGCGCCGACTACCTTCCTAGAATGTATGTCACTTCAGTATTTAGTGAGTCCATTTGACGCGAAAACTACACGTACCATTTCTTTTTACGACAAGCCCTATTCTAAGCAGTATTTTTACAAGCATTTATGTCAGAATGTAAGTTATTGTTATATATATTGCTTATTGTTATTATAAATGGATCGTTTGCTGTCGTCGTGAACGTTAATGTTGGCATTGGAAATGTTTTTTTGTTTTCTTTTTCTGGAATCAACAAAGCAGTTAATAATGTTAAATGTATAATTCAGTAGGTATTTATTTACCCAAACAAAACGAAATTTTCACTGGCAGTGAAGTTTGTACAACTAAGTAATAAGCAAGCAAGTGTGTATTTTATTTTCGTTGTGAAAGGTCACAATAGTATATAGCTTTGTGGCCTTGGTAGAACATGTAGTATCTAAATTAGATAGCAAAATGAAATGCTTGGCTATCTTCTTGGATATTTCTAAAGCCTTTGACACTGTGTCCGTTCCCCACCTCTTATCTAAGCTGGAAGCTACGGGCATTCGCGGACATACCTTAAAACTTTTCCAGGATTACCTGTATGATAGAACTCAATGCGTTAAAATAAATTATGTTATTAGTGACACCATTTCTTTGAGCTTTGGCGTTCATCAGGGCTCAATCTTGGGTCCTACCCTGTTTCTTATATATATTAACAACAAATGAAAAATGTCTTTAATGAATTGTTCAATCTTCACTTACGCAGATGATACAGCTCTATTAATTCATGGCAGTGACTGACCTGAAACAGTAAAGTACGCGGAACTAGCTCTAAACTCAGTGATGAAATAGCTGTCAAAAAACATCCAAACCTTAAATTTAAATAAAACGGTATTCTTACCTCTCTCCTTAGTATCCATCCACCTCCCTCCTCCGGATTCAATGGTGCTCAGAGCTCATACTTGCTCACTCGGTCTATCTTCTTCACAATGTGGCTGTCCTCAACTCAAAAGATGTGATTCTGTCAAGTATCTCGGAGTCTATGTGGATGGTTCTATGAGCTGGAAACCTCACCTTAGTAATCTCATATCGCGAGTCCGCAAGTGTATATAATTTTTTTTTAACTAAGGCACTCTGCGGACCTCCTTACGATTAAAACGGTCTATTATGCCCTATGTCAAAGCATAATAAACTACTGCATCACGGTGTGGGGTGGAACTCAGACAATCTTCCTGCCTCTAGAACGAGCACAGAGAGCGGTTCTCAAGGTTATGACCTCGAAGCCTTTTAGGTATCCCACTACGGCTCTCTACAGCGAATGGCAGGTCCTCACTGTGAGACAGCTCTTTGTCCTTGGTACTATTCTCCGCAAACATCCCTTTGTGGTTTACGATCCGAATGCTACCAAAAAAAGTAGACACTTCGAAAAATGTTCAACTCACGGATGTATAATGGCCCTTGCTCATCGTGATTTTGGTATACTCTCCATTACCACCATTAAACCGTTTATATAAAAAAATAAATAAACTCTGCTCCATTGCTCCCATGTGTCTAAATGAATGCAAAACCAAGGTCACAAAGTGGCTCTTGACATTGACCTATAACAAGACTGAAGATTTACTACAGATATCGTTCGCTTAATATGAGTAATATATTCATAATTATTTTTTAAACAGACTTACATAAACACAATTTTTCACCATATTTATCTCCCCCTCACACACACAAATACACACACACATAGCTACATAAATAGGACACAACATTAGCTTGTAATTTAATGATGACGTACTGTGCTCGTCTCACAACTACTGCTACATGTCAAAATCTTAGGCGAGGACGCTGGCATCCTAAACACAAGTTAAATCTTACATTGGGTGCCAGAGCTCATCGAAAACACTCTGTTTCTCTAGTTGTAAAGCTTAATGTTGAGATAAGTGTTTTTTGTACAATTGAAGGTAATAAAACGATTTTTTTTAGCTATGTGTAACTGTGATCCTAACCTGGTTTTCTTAAGATATAGCCGAGGTCAGGTGACTGCTGGAAAATGTCACGATAAAGTGCCTAGGACAGTTTGAAATGAATAAAGAACTTCATTTATTAAAAACTAGACGAGAGAAATTTTTCCGAATAGAATAACGAAAGATAGGATCATACACCATATCATAGACTTTATTAACAAGACCCTTGATAATAAAATTACGTAAATTGGGCTTATTTGGGCAAAAGTTTTGATCCGGAGATAACACGCAAACAAAATATGTATTATTTGAGAACAAAATATACAATGATTTACACTCAAAAAGTTGAAACAAATACCTTAACTTGATCGCAATAATTCACCTACTGGGTGTAAGTAAGGCCACGTTCACACGAAACCAACACCGCAGCGACACCGCCCGTGAATATTAAATAAAGCCCGTAGTATGACGGACTACCCTCAAAGGGGAAATAAGAAAAATATTTTTTGAACCCTTTTTTGCGAGCGAAATTACCTCTCGTTTCGCGTAATGACCTCTTTTTAATTAATGTAGTAGAAAATTTTCAGCATTTTTGTGTTCAAAGTACGCAGTTTACATTATAAGTACCCACTGTCGATTTTGAATGAGTTTCTGTAGGTATTCTAGAAACGGATTATGAAATAAAACCGTTTCCTCTTTGCGTTTTTCCAGCAAGTGTTGCTTTCGGTAGTAATTTAAAACTGTTGTGTGAGGAGAAGTATGAGTATGATTTTAGTACCAGCAAAGTTTCATGCTAATCTCGGTTCCAGGAAAAATGTAGAACATGAAAATTGCTATCTTCCTGCGCAGTCGTTAGTTAGCCTGAGTGGGTGCCATGGACAGTATGCTTTGCAGCAACACTACACTGTGCAGTGCAGGAATTCGTAACAACTCACGAAACTTCTTAAGTACTTTCAGTGCGTTATTATGATGGAAATTAGGGCAAATAACCATGTCAAAATCAATTGTCGTCAAAATTAATTGGTTTTTCCACAAACATAGAATTACTAAACAGGAGAGAATTTCGACAAAATATTATAGACATAGAATAGAATACTCTTTATCTCTTTTTCTCTTTTTTAGACATTTTCATAAACACGAAATTCACGTTTCGCATCAGAGGATAAACCGTTTTTAATATTACGTAAGAAGCTATTAATACTCATTAATGAATTCTAATACTCTAATTAAGAAACCTTTGAAGCCTTACAAATATTTAATGATTATAAAGACGCTACTTGATTTTTTCATGAAATACGTGGTTTAATATTGTTGCTGGGTCAAGCAGGTCAAGCCTCTTTTGGCACAAGCTGTGTGGGACTCAGATACAATGTCTTGCGGTGTCCGATGCTTATTTTGTTGATGTAAACAGATTGTATGCCAAAATATTTTGCGATACAACATAAAGCCAACTCTTTGCTCTAGTTCTGTATAATACGTAGATTTGTGTGTTTCACAGAAGCAGATTTTTACGTTTCTTTGTTTACTCGACTTTCGTTCGGATTACCAACAGAGCTGCCCTAAATACCTGATCTTTCGAAAGTCACAAAAGAATCACGACCGTTGGACCCGCATTTTTCCTTACCGAGCACATATTTGCACAGAAACCCGAATTTGAGGCACATTTCTGTAACACAAACAATTGCCACCGTTTCACCCCTTCGGCCGTAAAACCGAGAAAAATTTCCATTATTCAAACAGAACGCAGGAATAACAGGAAAAGTCGAGGCTTTCGCGTTTGATCGTTGGCTTACGCGACCAGCGCGGCACAAATTGCGAGCCGCGGACGAATACGCCCTTAACGAGAGACTGAGAGGTCCGGGCTATGTTTGTCCAACGAGATTGTAAACAAACCCGGGCGATCCTGGGCGGTCTTGGGCGATCCCGAGCGATCCGGGTGGGATTAAATGCAAGCGTGCGTGCTTGGTGCGTGGGCACCCAGTCGTAAACGCAGCGTAGAGTGTTGGAGTCCGGGTCAGCGTTTTACGAACGTATTTTTTATGTGTATGGTACTTTACGCATCTGGTCAGACGGTTGTATCTGCTCGGATTTGTTTCGTGGATATCATAAGATATTCAAATGTTGTCAAATTTAATCAAATCGGGGAATTCTTCCGCTTTTTCTAAAAATAAGACTAATATTGAAGCATTGTGTTCGAAAATAACATTTAAAGTGAAACCTTAACGTTTCTTACAAATCTAATTTAAAATCGCAACCTTACATCAAACCTTGCATCAAAATAAATGTAACACAAAGAATCCCCAAACGCTTTTAATTCGCCCCATGGATTTGAATCACCCCCATCCTTATCACAAGCGGACATTACACAAGATCGTCCCAAAAATGGTCCTTCAGTGGCCCTAGAATGGGCCCTTACACTGCATCGGATTGTAAGGCAAAGGCTATTTCATTAAAATCTGCGGATAGCCCTCTCCGGCGGAGAGGCTAATAGCCTCTTTAACGGTTATGGCCTGTTCCGGAGCTTGAGACCCTGGTCCTTCGAGCAAATTATTAAATTTTATTACTGAATATTAATGGCGATGCCCTCTTGATTATAATGAAATGAGTTTTGCGTTACAAAGTTTTTACATGTCACGGCTTCTATTACAATTATAAAGTGAGGTTTAACAAAGAACTATTAATCATGCTTCTGGTTATTAAAAATATAGTATTGAAGGATTTTTTAAATTACTTATTTTCGTTTATTGGCGACGGCCAGCCTCGGTCGATCATAATAAATATTTCTTGCAAAAATTGTCCCTAGCAAAAAACCGTTACCCTAACCATAAGACCCGAGCGGTCTTTCGATCCCTCTAGGTATAGAATTATGACGTTTATTTTCAGCCAAAAGACACCTAAAAACTTCGGTTCTTAAACAGCCCCTTTTCTTCTTTTCAGACATTCCATACCTGGAGCTGGCAGAGCCAGAGGAGGGCTACCATGGCCTGATCAAGGAGAACGAAACACTAGTGGAAGTGACGCCGGCCATCCGCGCGAGAGGACCGCTCTGCTCCTTCCTCATCCTCAACAACAAACACCATGGGGAGGCTCCGTTTGAGGTTAGTATTTCTGAACCTGTCATTATTATCATGGCATTATAAGCCTATAATGTTGCCACTCTGGGAGCATTTCTCATGGGGGGATGGATTTCTCATATCTTCGATTTTTTTTTACATTTTGTCGCACCGAAGCAAAAAACCGGGTGAAGAGAAATATTCGATTTCTTCATAAATTATGTGGTACAATTTGAAGTGTAGTTCCCCTCATTTCTGGTTGCTGTTTCTGGTTGCCCTTCTTAGGGCAACTGTCGCCGAATCAGCCTTACAGAAACAAAAATCAGGGTTTTAAAATTGTTTCGAAGAGTAAATCGTCGCTTTGCACCTTCCTGATCCTCCACAACAAACACCATGGGGAGGCTCCGTTCGAAGATGGTTTTCTTGAACCAGCACATCATCAAAATCTGATGAAGAGAAATATAAAGCTTGAATTTCAGGTGTGACTTCAAGAATCCGAAAGCCTGCATAAGCTTTATTTGTTGTCAAATCTAATTTCCACTTGGCAGTGAGCTAGACTATACTGTCTTCAAGTCAGACTACAACACTGTGCAATCTTCAACAAAACAGTGCTATTGTTAAAATGTACTGAAAAATTCAAACAAAATTGTTTTGACTAGATATGACCTACATCCTATTATGCTAGGCTGTTGGGATATTAGTCATCCAATCACGACAGCACACCGTTTCATTAAATAGAGGTATCCATAGGCTTACATAAAGCAACTATAGGTATCAGAAGAAGAATGAGTTTTAAATCTGTTAAATAGAAAATTGCCGCACCTACCTATATATCCACAACAACAAATAAACATTATTTGGACATGGTCCGCCATACATTTTCATCGCTGTAATCTTGTTAGCCTGAACTAGGAATGGCCGCCAGGGAATCTGTATAATTGTGAACGGTAAGTTGCAAGCTGTGTCGTCCAAATATGTAGGTACACACGAGTAGAGCAGTTCAGTAAGATAGGAAAGAACCAAGAAATTAACACATTTGGTCTAAATGAAAGTAACCCTGGGGTTTACGGTGGCAGGTAAGGTTAGATTCATTTCACGACCTCGCCGATGAATATGTTACTGTGACACACTGACAAAATATAGATCAACTGGAAGTCTAAGCGTAGACTCAGACCGGATAGATGTAATGTAAAGAAAAACTTAAGTGAGTCTAAAACTAGTCTGGCAAGTCTAAATATGCAATCTAGGTAGTTACTTGTCTGTCATAACTAGCATTTCCATAATGGATGTTTCAAATAAAAGCATTTCCCCATTGGGGTACATACTAGTTTTAGTACGTCCTCATAGTCGAGATAAACGAGTTACTATATCCAGGATAATAGCATGACGAAGGTACCAAGTTACAAATCAACCACGCGCATTAACCTTTGTACCACGGTGCGCCGTACCTGAACTCATTAACGCATCCCAAAGAAGGATAACCCCGAAGTACGCGCCGCCCCGTGCCCGCTACTAAATCAACAGGAACATTGCGCATTCTGCTCGTAAACAAGCCCCATTTGCAACGAACCCGCGCAGCAATGTAACTCACACAACGCGATATAAACTCCGTGGTAATAAACGTCGCACGTTGTATGGTGTGCCGTAGTTTTATTGTTCTGTGCAGACGATAACTAGAAATGGAAAAAGTTGGCATTGCAAGCGATAAAGCGCATCAATGCAGGTAGTTTTAAATCGTAAACTGTTTAAACTCTTGTTATTTTTTAGAGGTGCGATGGCAACGATTTGGCGAACTTTTGATACGAACAACGTTTTCGATAGATTTCGAGTGGTTTTTCAATGTTAGTTTTTGGGTGAAAGTAAAACGTTTGCTGATTGTCTTGGAAGCTGTCTAGATTTTATTTCGTAACTAGCTGACCCGGAGAACTTCATACCGCCATCGACCAGTCACTACGTTCCCGAGATACAAGGGCGGAGTGATAAGTCTGGTAAAAGTCTATTTTGGAATAAAATGATCGCAAATTGCATGGAACCTCCTTGTTCACAACTCTTTTGAAGGAATATTTTCAGCCAGTTAAATTAAAATTTTCAGCCAGTACCTACTGCCGGTTAGTTTTTTTTTTTTTGACAGCTATTAAAGAAAAACAACTGAACACGTTTTTGCAAAGATGGAGAAAAATGAATTTCGTGTCGTGATTAAACATTATTTTTTGCGCAAAAAAACTATAACGGAAACGAAACTAAAACTTGATAAATATTATGGGGACTATGCTCCGTCGATTAAAATGATTCATAAGCGGTTCAACGATTTTTGGTGTGATCGTACAAGCACAAGTGATGCTGTGCGTCCAAGACGCCCAATTGAGGTCACTACTCCAGAGACGATCGCTAAAATCCACGATATAGTGTTGAACGACCGAAGAGTAAAAGTGAGGGAGATAGTCGAGGTAGTAAGCATCTCAGATGACCGTGTTCGCAATATCTTACACCGACATTTCGATATGAAGAAGCCATCCGTGCGATGGGTGCCGCGTTTACTGACTGTTGATCAAAAACGCATGCGTGTGACCACTTCGGAGGCAGGTTTGGCGTTGTTTCAACAGATAAAACCGAATTTTTGCGTCGTTTTATAACAGTAGACGAAACATGGATGCACCACCATACACCAGAAACCAAGCAACAATCGAAACAGTGGATTGCTACCGGCGAACCAGCTCCAAAGAAGGCCAAAGCAGTTTTATCGGCCAATAAAGTGATGGCTACAGTTTTTTGGGATACACGTGGGGTAATCCATATTGACTACCTAGAGAAGGGTAAAACGATAAATGGCGCATATTATGCCAATTTATTAGACAAATTTGACAAAATTTTACGTGAATAACGACCGCATTTGGCTAAGAAGAAAATCCTCCTCCACCATGACAACGCACAAGTATGTTTGATCTCTGACTTGTTATTGGTTTTTGAATTATGTTAATTATGTAATATGTTTAGTTTTACCTGTTAACTACTGTCATTGGCGCAAGCCGTTGTAATTAATTATAAATATATTAAATAAAAGGATTGGGTGTTTTGTGAAATGCTCGTATGTGGGTAGTTATTGTTGCGTCTCGAGGTGCATTCTAGCATTAGTTTAATAAAAGTAAAATGGATGTATGGTATTTCTAGATTTTGTTCGTTTATTTTTCTCTATCTATCACTTTGACAGGAACTGGAAACTGATGATGACACCTGCACATAAAATCTTAATTAGACAAAAACTAATGTGTCTGTACTGAAAGCATTAATGCGATACTTTCGTCAGATAATGTCTATTTCTCTGACTGGTAAGCGGTAGCTTTAGTTTTTCTGTGTTGTCCTACTGAGTTTAGTACCGAGGAACCGACTTTTTAATACCATAGAATGAAACTATCACAAGTCTATATGAACCTATAGTCGACCTCGTAATGGCTTCACAAAAACTCCCAGTAAATTGAAACTACACTAAGGTTGAAACTATTTATCCGCCGCTTTGGTCTGGAAAGCAAAAATAGACCTTGTCGTTTTATGACATGCAAGTGACATTTAAACTTAAGCTGTTAAAGCAATTTTATGGCCGACTATACATGAAAATGAATAAGCCAGCTAGAAAACGTAAGACAAAAAATATAAAAAAACCCTCTCACATATTCCAACCCACTTATAAGCTACAGAATGTAGCAACTTTTTCCAGATTGCACCACAGAGCACCGGCTGCAAAGTTTCACGACGCTGCGATTGCCGGGGTTCGACAGCGACGCAGGTGGCAACTTTGAAGAGCCAATAACTGAAACTTTACATTGTCGGCTTTATTTCCTTGTTGCAGCTCCGAGGCTGGGCTGTCAAATGCTTACAAAGTTTGTGTTGTGTTGGCGTTTTTAGCAATCTGGTAATGGCACAAACATGTTGTGTGTAGGGAGCTCCTACATACTCGTAGGTAGGGTTTCAATGTGTAAGTTGCAATAACACTTAATTATATTTGTTCAGTGTTATTGTGAATGTTTGAAACATTGGCATTTAACTGCACGGCAAAGGTCGACCATAGAATAATAAATAGTCCACCATATATCCTAGTTAGTCGAGTCCTGGTGCTTCTAGTCTAAAGCTACACAATCTATACATTCTTCATTATCTTCTAATATTGTTTTGCCTTTAAAACTGGAACAACCAGTCTTGCCAAGGGGTATCGTCTTATCCAATAACTGGGTTTTAGAAATCGCTCCATGTAAAATACAGGTTTGACTGGAAGCAGACCCCAACATAGTTGGAAAAAGGCTCTAGTAAACACAAAAACAAAAGAGCAACGTTTTGAGCCATTTCCCAAACGATGTACCCCTACAAAAGTGCCATAGCCTACAAGCAGGGACCAATGTGCAGTGTCAACAAGGCGCAAGAGCCGCACACAGTGATATGTCAACGTCGTCGAGTGCGACAGTAATAGTACCTTATTGTGTTGAACTACTGTGTTTGAGCAGGCTGTGGGTTTGAGTTTACGATTCGAAACCTTACGTCTTATGTTAGTTCTCTTAGTTTAAAGGGTAATATAAAATACTAGTTTAAGTATAGTATATAGTGACCTTATTGGTGTGATGTTCTTCAGAAAGGTCAGTTGCGTAGTACTCGCAACCGGCGTGCGTGTATGACCTGATGTATGAACGTAAATGAAGCAAAAGGAGTGTGTAAGGATCGTAACACACCTGCTACGATCCTTAGACACTCCTTTTGCTTCATTTATGTTTGGCTTCATTTTGGGTGTAGGCAGAAACTACAGAACGTCACTACGTTCTGTAGTTTCTGCCTACACCCAAAATATCCTTGCCTTTCAGAACCGAAGAGTCAGTTAGTATTAGTTCTGTCTCAAAAAACACTCAATAAATCCAGAGAGGTTATTTTACCAATAACTCGGAATAAAACACATAAATCTGCGCATTACCGAATCTATTTGAAAGCCGAACTTCGCAACTTGAACCAACTTCAGTGATTTACTGGTAGTTGTCGAGTTGGACCGGCCACAAGCCACGGATAGCCTTGCATAGCCACGTATAGCCAGCACAGAATCTGACAGGTAATCGATGGCGGACACCGGATTCGAACTTATCTTGCTCCTGCATGCCATGTCGCAAGGTAAAGATGGATTGTTCATGAAATTCTACGTGGAAAGATGTTATTGTCGGCCCAAGGTCTGTACTGTAGGTATTATAAAACAGGAACCTATTATATAAGAGCTTTTGAGAACCAATTTGATGCCCTATCCTTATTGTAGAAATACTTAGCTATTCCCCATTCCACCAAGCTTGAGTCCTTTTTCAATCCACTTACCTACTGGTTGGCTTTCGGCCTCAATAAATACGGCGGAATATCCACATTGATTGAATGATTAATAGCATTAACTATCTCTTGACTTAGTTCTAGTTTCTCCAATTTATTTCTACCCCTTGATAAGGATGCAAGGGTCGCAGCAGGTGGCGTTCTGTAGTTTCTGCCTACCTCCATCGGAAAAATACAGTTTCAGTATTCACTTTGATACAGTTCCCGAAATATCATCCGCTTCTGCCTTTATGCCAATCTATTTAGGTTCAGCACAGCATGTTTTCTTCCATGCATCTCGATCAGCCTACATCTCTGTATTCAACCGATTTCAAACTAAATCATCCTTCACACAATCCTTTTATTGTTTCTTTGGTCATCCTCTACTCTTATACCTAGACATTTACTTTCCCAACGGCATGTCCTTCATTCTTTCGTCACAAAATATCGTTATAAGCAACTTCAATTATATCATTTACAAGCTTCTGCCCGCGAAATTTCTTGTTCCCCCCTCCCTCCCCCCACCCCGTCGCATCGCATCGCCTGCCCGCGCTAGTACTTCGTTTCCGCTCAGCGTTCTTTCTGACTTTATTTCGTCTCGCTCGTCACCTAAGGGTCCTAGCGTGATGTTCAATAGCTTTCCTCAAGAATTATGCTATCAAATGCAAATATATTTTTTCAAATCCGACTGGAATATTATTTAGATTCCAGAGATTAGCGCGTTCAAACAAACTCTTCAGCTTTATTATTAGTATAGATATTTAGCTACTGTAACCGTTTCCTGACACCTTACCCCACAATTCACAACGTAACCCACAAACAAAACATTTATAATTTATGTCCCACATTAATCACAAAACCATACAAACCCGTGACCCGTCGCCGTCGCCGTCGCCATGGCAACTAAACAATACCATTGTACGTTACTGACCGGAATCATTTTCATTATAGGACCTACAAATATTTTATGGGAATTATGGTCGTTTGGATAAGTTTTCTATTTTCTTCGCTCGACTGGAGTTGATAGGTCGGGCCCGATAGACCGGGTGGGATGGGAATATGGGATACATTCGTGTTTTGATAATAGTCCTGTTATTGTATTGTAGGATTTTATTTATTTAGGGTATAGTCGGACGTAATTGATTTTAGTTGAACGCGGAAAGTATGCGATTGTCTGAGGCTCATTAATAAATAAATAAATATCGAAGAGTACTTAACTTCCTACAAATATTATAAACGTGAAAGTTTGTATGGATGGATGGATGTTTGTTACTCTCTCGCGCAAAAACTACTGAACGGATTTGGATGAAATTTGGCACACAGATGGTTTATAACCAGGATTAACACAGGATAATTTGTATCCCGATTTTACCACGGGATCGAAACGTATGCGGGTAAAACCGCGGGGCGCAGCTGGTACTTGATATATTTGGCATCAATTAAACCTTTTATATTGTTTCAGATAATGGTGATAGACGAGAACGAGGCCCGGCTGCGCGTGCGCTACCCGCTCAACTGCGAGAAGCGACGCAACTACAAGTTTGATATCGCCGCCGTAGGATGCGACGGCTCATACTCAAACACGTAAGTTTTACCGATTGTCCTTTCACTAAGAGAAAAGCTTCTGGCAAACAAATAAGTATCTCAAGAAACCGGATGTTGAAAGCCAGTTCTTTTAAACTCGCAGCATGAAAACTACGCGACTCTGGGTTACACCTACCTCAAGAATTGAAGCATAAAACGACTCTATTCTCAACTCTAGACTATTCCAGAGTCGAGAATAGAGTCGTCACGGCGTCGGTCAGTGAGAGTGATAAACTATTTCCTGTAAGATCTTTATCTAACAGGAAATAGTTTATCACTCTCACTGACCACGAAGCAGAAATTTCCCTGACCACGGAAAAGCAATAGTTAAATAACTCTGAACCATATGAGCTTCCTGGAACAGGGAAAGGGTTGACCATATTGAATGATCCAAAAAATACTACCCTTGTAGTACTTGCCGGAACGTAAACGAGATGTTTTCAAACCGTTGGAAACATCACAGCAGTCCATTTAGACAATTTACTGTCACACTCATTATAAACTTCATTCCACATTTTCTTAGTCTACTGCCTGTAAAGCGAGGGTCTTCGGGTCACTTGTTAATCAACAAACCCCACATTCACCCGCATAACTTTCTGACATTTAAAGATCTCCCTTTCTCCCCCAGGGTGCCAGTTCACATTACAGTGACGGACGTGAACGAGTTCGCGCCGGTCTTCAGCCAGGCCGCGTACGTGAAGGCCGTGGACGAGGGCCGCGTGTACGACGAGATCGTGCGCGTCGAGGCCACGGACAGAGACTGCACGCCGCGCTACGGCGACGTGTGCAAGTACGAGATACTCACCGACAGGAGCCAGCCCTTCACTATCGATAATGAAGGTGGGTTTACGAAGATAGCCTGTTGCTTAGCTTAATTAGCCTATCATGTACCCATTACTGGACACAGGCCTCCTCTCCGAGAGGGAGTGGGCTGTAATCTAACACACGGACCCAGTGGGGTTGATAGATGACACAAGTCTTATTATTTTTGGTTCTAGGACATGCTGGTTTCCTTACGATGTTTTCCTTCACCGTTTGCGTAAAGCGCTTGTCTGGTTTCGAACCCAGGACCTGTAACTCGTAACTCGGGACAGTTACCACTGCTCTCTCTGTTACTTGGTTGTTCAAATTGATTGTAGTCTGGAACCTTCAAGAATTTTCTAAAGCCTGACCAGTATCAATTTGAACAAGACCATGTTATTATTAATCAAGATGTTTGATTCCTGCAGTGCCTCTGCGAATCTCCGTATTCAAATGTTCTATCCTACATAATAATATGTCTAGGGCGATATTTAAATGATCTGAACCGAACACTGTCATATTGAGTTGTTTTGCTTGGAAACAGATTGTTCTATAGCAGGATCACTTCTGCAGATAATCCAGTCCAGTTGCTTTATAATAAGCTAATAATTAGAATTAAATTCTGTCATGGGTACTCATGTTCGCCACATACTGAAGATAATTACGCCCTCTTGTTTATAAACGTTGCTTGAAGTTAAGAGTCGTTTTAACGTCAAAAATGCAAGTTTAAACAGACGCTAATCATTATTTAACTTTAAGTAACGTTTATAAATAAAGCAGAATGTGTCTCCCGCTAGCCCAGGTATTGCTTAACTTCGTGTGTGACATGGGTCACACGCAACCCGCACTGGAAACCACAAGCCAAAGGTTGCCTGTAAAAGATCGCTTTTAGCAATAAGACCGCACATCTCATTCTTCCCCAGGTGTAATCCGTAACACGGAAGCCTTGGACTACGAGAAGTCGCACAACCACATCCTTTCGGTTGTGGCGTATGACTGCGGCATGATGCAGTCTGCGCCCGTCATGGTCACCATCAAGGTCAACAAGCCCTGCAGGGCGGGCTGGAAAGGTCAGTACTGCGACCTTCTTCTTTCTTCTTAAGCCAAATATTAAAAAAAAATCGTTGAGTTTCTTGCCGGCTCTTCTCCATAGGACACGGGACAAGGGATTGGAACCGTGCGCCTAGCTTCTGATGTTTTATAAGTGCCCATGTAGATTTATGTGAAAAAAAAATTGGAATTTTCTATATTGGCACGAACAATGAATAAGTTTTGCCGAGGTAAAGATATTGCAATTCAGGCGTTCCTTCTCAATTGTTTATTTATTTACACCCAGCTATTGCCAATTATATTGAAGAAACTACGAGTACGTAGGTACGTACCTAGCGCACGAGTTAGTTCGTTAGTAGTTTGTCAGGGTATTCAAGGAAACACTATTGTTCGCCAAACTGGGCCACTCTATTCAATAAACACAACCATCCGACAAACTACATATAATAAGTAAACGTTAAATAATTGATGGGGCGCGCCCCGGGCTTCGGGTCCCGGACTTCGGACTCCCGGCTTAGTGTGGGATTATTATAACCAACTCTATTCGGACGGAGCCGCAGAAATGGCGATATATTAATTAATTACTTAAACAAGCCGCCACGCTTGCTTCGTATTTGCACACAAACTTGTACCTACGAGTACTTGTACACACAATTTACTTTCAAAAGGAAATAATATAAAGTTAAGTAAGTTTTAATTGAAAGAAAATTAAGAGTGAATAGAATTAAATAATTACTGTTTTACAAATCAATTTAATTCCACTATTGTGAGAGACGTCGTTTTTGTACAAAAACCTCTTGGGGTTATAATTCTCTAAGGCCATGTTTCTAACAAAGCGATGAGGAGAGATGTCTCGCTGAACCAATCAATTTTCGTAATTTTTACATTACTTCGTTTAAGTTCAACGCAATACTACAACCTATTTGTGGAAACACAGTATTACGTTTGGTTTTAACCACAAGACATCCTAAAATGACATCAATTTCAGTGTAAGCCTTTATCACTTCCCACCACTCACCACACATTGCCCACCGCAGGCGTCGCCGAGCGCGTGGACTACGCGCCGGGCACCGGGCCGCTGGCGCTGTTCCCGGCCGCGCGCCTGGAGACGTGCTCGTCGGACGAGCGCTGCCCGGGCGTGACGCGCATCCAGGCCGCCGTCACGCTGCAGGCCTCGCGCGCCGGCAGCGGCTGCGACAGAGACACCTACTCGCTGCACTCGCAGAGGACTATTTGCGGTAACTTATACTAGCCCATTTGACGATTTTATCTATAGGTACATTTTCAGCTATGACAATTTTAACTATATTATTTTTGTTTGTTTTTTTTATGTTATGTGTATATTTGTATGTAATTCGTAGTACTTAATATGGGAATAACTTCCTGAAATAAATGATTATTTATTTATTTATATCCTTCGTAGTTAAAAATAAAAGGTATAACAATAGGTAATGATTAGATATGTTTCCTATTTGCAGGATTGGACCCGAAAACGATCGACCTTCTTCCAAGCCCCGGAGTCGGAAACGAATGGGCGAAGTCACTGAAACCAGATTCAGGTAAGTTTTAGCATACATATTCAGGATAACATACACCCTGTCTATATACATATTTTTATTTAGTTATAAATTAGTTACTATAATAAGATATTTTTGGCTATTGAACTCATATACCACAGATTGAGATAAAAATATTCAAGAGTAGTAGTGAAGGTAGTTAACGTTTTGGTTAAAAGTCACTCCCAAAAGGTTTATTTGTAGACTTGAGATCATAATCAACTTAATTTATTAATTAAGTAAAACCGCCAGACCTTCACGGCTTCCTAATGCTTTAGCCGGGAAGAATAAGTGGCAATGACATCCTCTAACAATAAAACACGACTCACGTCATGAATCTCCTCAAAATATTCTCCAGGTCGCGACGGCGAGCAGATGTTCGAGTTCGACGGCGAAACAACAGCAGCAGTAGTACCAGAGTCCATCCTACCACATGATCTTGTAGGCAGCTTCAGCATCAGCACCTGGATGCGGCACGCGCCAGCCCCGGACGCAGACAAGCACCGCAAGGAACACGTGCTGTGTCTCGCTGACGACCACAGTGAGTACTTGGAGCAAATGACTTTAATACAGACTGATCAGATGATGATAAAGTTTAGGCTTGAACCCACGACCTCGTAAGTCACGGCCATTACCAATGGGCCACCACTGCTCCAGTGGTTTAGACAGCTCCGTAGGCGTTAATTTTTTTCGCCACAATACCTTAGAATTCTAAACTTCACACACACGTGTATTATAAGCTGGTCGACGCATAACCGCAAATCAGTGATGGACTCCAGTTTAAGAAACACAGATATTTGAATGACGCCTATCTTTGTCTCTAATCGTGAAATACATACTGAAATGAAATCACGCTTATGAAGCCACTTTGATAGTAAATTAAAGACCTATGTGCTAGTACTTACCCATTCTTCCTCCTTCCAGAAATGAACCGTCACCACTACGCGCTGTTCGTGCGCAACTGCCGACTCATCCTGCTGCTGCGGCGCGACTTCGGCGAGGGCGACCTCAACATCTTCAGACCCGCCGAGTGGAGGTGGAAGCTGCCTGAAGTGCGTATTTTTCATATATCTTTGTGGTTATAAAAGAAGACCAGCATTTTTATTTACTAAAGGAAGCTAGAACTGTATCACTTTATTTAAACTTTCCGTTAACCCCCAGGTATGCGACAACGAATGGCATCACTACGCAGTGAACGTTCGCTTCCCGAACGTGGAACTGTTCGTGGACGGCGAGCCTTACCGCGCGCTGGACGGCAAGGGGCCCGAGGTCATCGACGACTGGCCCCTGCACCCTGCGCATGGAGTCAACACGACGTTAGTCATCGGAGCTTGCTGGCAAGGTAAAGTGTACCTTACTGTCTTAGCTATTAGGTGCAATAATACTATCATTCATTTGGCGCAGCCGTGAGGCAGACATTCTTGCTCATTTCTTGCAACGGAATACACTTTTTCAATTTTATTTGTAGTTGCGTGCCTTTTACTTTGTCCTAAATAAATGTATTTTCTTTCTTTCTGTCGCTATTGCAATTGAGATAGGGTTTAATATCTTTAATAGGACTTTGTCAGTGCTCCCTGTAAATTGGTCTTAAATAATCAACTCCACACAACGTAAACTACACCCTGTCTCTTTAACTATAAGGTCGAATGTCCCCAGGTACAGAGAACGACATGAAGCACCACCTGCGCGGCTGGCTGGCGGGGCTGGGCGTGGCGCGAGGCTCGGTGCAGCCTGCCCGGGCGCTGGCCTGCCTGGCGCACTGCCGCGAGGGACTGAGTCTGGCGCCCGATCTATGTGAGTAGTGTATACCTTGTTAACGGACATTTTCAGGTTTATTATTTCTTTAGGTAAGGTATATACAGCATGTAATAAAAACCCTATCGTTCCAAGTAGGGACGTTTTCAGAATCGATATCCGATGGTAATTACGTAAGTCAATTAAAAAAATATTCAAGAAAAAAAAGCAAAATAAATATTTGAAAAGTAACACTGATTGCTCACCTCTGCAAAGAGAAATAGGTAGCAACTTGTTTTTTAACAAAGGCGCCGCCCGCACACTACCATACTGCAGTAAGGTCATGAACTCGTCACCTGTCGTTCATATCACTCAGCTGTTTAACTGAACACTTTGGGAACGTTAGTTTGACTTTTCCAAAAAGTTGGCTTATCAAGTTTGCACGATTGATAATTACAATAAACACTTAACTAACACTTTAAAAACTATTTATTTACCCACAGAGCGCGTACTTCCGTAGGGTCTTCTTCAAACATCTCGAGGATTTTTTCCTCAATGTCATGGTCTCGAGTCCTCGGTCTTCCTGCGTCAATACGATGTTGGTCTCGACCGTGTACAGACCCGGTGTTGAACGTTTGTATGTGGAGACGTTGGAAAGTCATCGTCGACGGCAATGTTATGTTCCTTGGAGTTGCGAAACGTTCTTGGTATAGCCTACGTGCAGCTGCGTAATTGCAGTCGCATCTTCCGAGGCACATCAACATATTAAAATATTCCTCATTTGAATAAGACATTTTGAAAAAAACGCACACACGGAATTCACTCACAAAATCACAATAATTTGTTTTTTTTTCTAATTTTGTTAACGTAGGTAGATTAACGATACATTCGTCCAGAAGTAAGGTGCGTAGGCGATTGAGGGGCAGTGAGGGGGACAATCGGCTAGTGGCGGTCGTGCAAAGGGTGCATCACGTGTCATCAAGGCGGCATGCTTTGTGCTTTGGCGCCGACCTGTCGAGCTGTAGCGAATTCAAGGTGTCGCCGTCGGCGGCCTATCTTTATCGACCGTAGCTAGATCGATTAAAGTTGACAGTTCTAGTAGTTAATAAAGATCAAATTTGCAAAACACGTATTCGTTTGTATAAAACTGACAGGTGTCAAGAACGCATTCTCAAATGTCAAAACGGGCCTTTATTACGAAATTAAAAAGTATCCACAAGGAACAGCGGGGTTTTCGTTCCATACTGTATATTATGTTCAGCATTGATCCGCACCCTCGCCCCGCAGACCTGAAGTCCGTGTCGGTGGAGGGCGACGGCGTGGCGGACGTGGAGACGCTCCTGCGGCGCGTGGCGTACGGCGACGCGCGCGCCTTCCCCACGCCCGGCCGCCGCAACGTGCACGTCGCCACCACGGTCACGTGCGTACACACTTACTTTTTATGGAAAACCGACAAATAATACAGTATTTACTAGAGATTTGCATACAAAATTACCATTTACAAACTAGAAAACATAGTATTCTTTGCAGACGGGTGAGAAAACAATTACAACAGTCCAACTATGGACGCCTGTGGGCTGAACGATAATGATTATCTGATTTCTCTTTCCCCCCGCAGCTGCGACAACGGGCGCATCATCAAGGCGCGGCCGGCCGAGTCGTACATCATGGTGCTGGCGCCGCAGACGCCCAGCATCCTGCTCAACGGCTCCGAGGACCTGGCGCGCGACTACGCGCACTTCCGGGCGGGCCTCACCGTGTTCCCGGACCTGGCCGTGCGCGTGCTGGCCGGCGGGAACGGACATCCTATGGCTGGTGAGTGCATGGACAATTTCCTTGTGTTTTTAGTTTGATAGGACCCCGAATTTCAGAACTTATAATTCCTTAATCGCGTCGTTTTTTTATTATTTTGATATCTTAAATTGCAATAAAATTTATTACAAAATAATTATTATCTTCTCTTTGTTTTTGTTTTAAAATAAATAGCTCCTTAATATCATACTTTATGCACGTGCAACTCTAATAAAATGAATAAGATTGATTAATACACACTTTCCTTTACAAACAATACTTTAAATTTTTATTAAAATAAAACTTTCAATCATTCTCTCCCATCATCATCATCATCATTTTCATCATTCTTCTTTCTCTTTTCTCTCTTCTTTTTTCTCTTCTTTCTTCATTTCTCTTTCTGTTTCTTTCTTTCTTGTCTGTGGTAACGGTGCTGTGGCACGTACCCCGCGGGATGTTGGGATCAGGCGCCATATTTAGCATATTATGAATTGCGTTTTTAAAGACCTTGTATAAGCAGCATATGAAACTGCACATACCTAGGTATTAAAATATTCGAGTTTCTGCAACATTTTCATAAACTACTATTGCTGCAAAAATTTAATATGAAAATTTGTCTTTTTATCTAAGTCTTTAATAGAAAAGAACTCATCTCTTGTTTCTATAAAACTATTTATATTTACTCATCATCATCATCAGCCTATAGCAGTCCACTGCTGGACATAGGCCTCTCCTATTGCACGCCATTCGACTCGATTTTCGGCAACTCTCATCCAGCTGCTACCAGTCATCCTGCGAAGATCGTCGCTCCACCTAGCCTTTATATTTAGTACCCCTTACTAAATCCCCTCTTCTCATCCCCAGAAGAAAGTCAGAAGCTGGACTCGTGCGTGGTGTCCGTCTACCCGGCGTTGAACCCCGACCACGAGGCGCTGTCCCTGCGCGACGTGGCCGACTTGCCACTGCGCTACGACATCCGCGCGGCCGTCACCAGGGACGGGGTCATACTGACGGGAGCTGACACTGTACACAACTACCAGAAGGTAAGAGACTGTTTTTTTTTAGGCCAGAGATTACCAGCGAATCATTACTAATGAAATGTTATACTAATACAGTTCTGTTGAATTCCTACGTGAACACAGGCGTAATTTTGTATTAGAACAACACTCTTTACGGAGGTCTTCTAGAGAAACGTTATTTAGTTTGTCAATAACATCAATGTTTTTTAGTGTCGACACGAAATTTCATGCTGTGGTATACAATCATTAAGGTTGGTAGTGCGCCCGATTGCCCCAGCTTCTCCTCACGGAAATTGATGTATGGAACCGTTCACACTTTAAATTCTGATGAAAGTGAATTACCAATGGTTTTTTGTGAAAAATTAATCTTTAGTAGACCAGGAGACAAGTCCAACTGCACATGTTGTGTTCAGAAGAGTGAGGCCTGTATTCAATGACGCAGGTAACAGGTTGATCATTTATTGCGGAAGGTAATAAATGACAGGTGTTACAGCAATGATTTAGGTAGATTATGGAAGCGTATAATCAGTAGCCCGCCGCGCGCGACTTGCTTCCAGAACGTTCCGAACACATTGCTCATGCATTTAACTATCATTCACTAATTCTGGTTTTGTTCCCAGGTGCTCCGCGAGATCGAATACAGCAACAAGAAGCCGGCGTACTATCTGAACCGCGTGTTCAAGCTCACGTGCTCCGAGCTCAACGGACGCTTCACCAGCAACGAATACGTGCAGACTGTACGTACACACACAAGACTAGAAGAACAGTTTCGTTTGTCCACAGATATGATATTTCCTTTATTTGTCCATTTGTGTTTAAAACAAATAATGCCCTTGGTCATAATCAGCCTATAATGTTCCCACTGCTGGGACACGAGCCTCCTCTCTTCGAGAGCCAGTGCGCTATAATCCACCATGCGGGCTCGAATAATGCCCTTAAAATGGGCATAATTTCGTACTCTCAGAGAGAGGAGCACTGAGAAGTCCCACTTCAACAAATCACGACAAAGAGTTTATGTCTAAACATATGTAAAGCTACTCTTCAAGCAACATTTTTAGTGATTTATGGGCATATACAAGTTGGCTTAAGTCCAAAAAATACTTATTATTTATTTTATTGTTATTTAAAAACGTTGTCCCACACTAGGAATTTCTCCTGTATCGTGTGTGCATTTACAAACAATTAAACTCACAAAAAAAACAAATCACAAATATGAATATTGTACGACGAGAATTGAACAAAATATTGTTGTTTTTAGCTGACTGTGGTGCACCCGCACATGTCGGGCGCGGCCGAGCCCGCGCCGCGCGAGCTGCGGCCCAGCGGCCTGGCCGACAAGCTGGACGTCGTGGCGCGCGACTCGCAGGTGACGCCGCGCTTCCGTTATTTGTACAACTAGAAACACTGCTGTCAATAACTATTTCAACATTGATTACACTTGCAAGAGCGTTCATTATAATGACACGTGCGCCCCGCAGGCCGAGCGCGCGCCGCACCGCGCGCCGGGCCGCGCGCTCACGCCGCGCGCGTACGCGGCGCACGCGCAGCGCGACGCGCACGCCGCCGACATGCCCGCGCCGCGCCTCATCGACCTGCACGCCGAGCAGATGCCTACTAGTGAGTAGCCTGCTACTATCGCTCCGTTTTACTTTTTGGCGTACAGTACTACATATGACGACCGATCTATTCTGTGAAAACTTAAGACTGAGACTTAGCTGATAATAGTGTCGATCCCTGCCATCAGGTGGGACGACAGTTTACGTCGAGCTCACTTCGAATAAGTTTTATTTATTTATTGGATCGCCAACAGAGGCTACACAGTTACATGCATGTAAACATGAACAAAGACAAATACAAGTGTGCGCCTCCAATTATAGGCGATCACATAATTCACTAGGTACAGCAAGTTTGACAAGGACGAACACATTAACACCCAGTGATTTTACAGAATAGACCGGCTGGATTCAAAGATTATAATCGACCTAAAATGTAACAGGAAAATATAAAAGAATACAGCTGACATTTGCCAGAAACCCAACCCGACGCATATTTTATAGTCTAAAAATATAGTATCTGCTACCCTCCCCAGACCACGTAGCCCTCCTGATCGGCGTGGTGTCGTGCGGCGTGCTGGTGGTGGTGGCCGGCGTGGCGCTGGCGCGCGCGCGCGCGGCCCGCAGCCCGCGCGTGCGCGCGCCCGCTGCGCTGCACGCGCTTCACACGCTGCGCGCGCGCACTGACGCAGAGATGGCCTGGGATGACTCTGCGCTCACCATCACTGTTAATCCTATGGAAGAGGTAACTATGACGCCACGACTTATGATCGTAACACGTATTTTAAAAGTTTAAACAATGTGTAATATGTAACTAAAAAGTAAATACAACTTTCCAACGAAAAGTAGGGACTTTGGGAATCATCGGCTATCTTCGGAAATAAGAACGCGCAATAATAAGATCTAATATAGAGCGGTTAGAACCAAGAAAGTACTTAACTATGACTATTGTATAATGTATTACCATGTTTACAAAATTATAAATTAACCACTCTATGCAAGTCCAAAAACTTTTCATACGTTTTAAGTGACAAATGACGATCTGAGACCCGAGTAGATAGCCCGACAGGCAGTAAACTTCATACAAACGTGCAATACTACAAAGCGCGGTAGTATAAAACTTTGAAGCATTGCCTCGGTGGGGGTTTAATCTGAAGCGTGACGTTCGTGCTAATTCAGAAATACCATGATTCCGAAGCGCATACTTCCCTTTAGAAAGCAAAACATTTACTACTTCGTTGCTCTAGTCGTCTAATGGATTTGATGCCTATGTCTGGCGACTCTTATTAGGTGTTTCTATTAGTTAGGGAGGATATGTTTACTAGCCCGTATGTTGTCGGTCGCAGCAAGCGGCCCCGTCGTGCGGCAGGCAGGCGGGCGCGGACAGCTCGGACGGCGAGTCGTGCTCCGACACCGACTCCGACCAGCACGACTCCTCCGACGACGACGACGAAGGTAAGCAAATGGAACTGTATCTAGCTCATCTACCGACTTCAAATTAATATCGACAGAAATAATAAAAATTATCGACCAAAAATGTATCAAAAATAATTATCATAATAAATATCATATCAAAATCCTTGCTTACATCTTTGAATTTGGGAAGTCTTTATTGAAGGTCAGGAGGTACGAGGTAGGTAGGAACGATCATAAAACGCACCTAGATACCTTTTCACTCCGTAAAGGTGTTTTTTATGATCGTTCTCAAAGGAAGCAACAACGAATACAGAATGCTTGTGGAGAAATTGTTTATTTTCAATCTCTTAACAAACCGGTTGTAATCGCAGAATGTTGTTATTTGAGCACACAGTGGTTTCCGGCAGCCATACCCGAGTTAACACAATAATCCAAAGCGATTCAGATAAAACTTACGCACAGACATATGTCATGCGCAAGCCAATGTAGTTCGTTAAGTAAAACTGCGCTTGTAGCCTAACCTGTGAACTTGCCTTCTGAAAATTATATAAAAGGTCTTAAAAAGACCTTTTATATAATGTTTAACCCAAAACTAGTCTATGCATCATGTCACTAATACCCATTTCCATTTCAGTGTTGCCAGGCAAGGAGCATAAGTACAGAAACATCAGCCAGCTGGAGTGGGACAACAGCACGATGTAATGCGCACGCGCACACGTGCACCCTCCACCCTGTCTACCCCCCGCGGCTATACGACACGTGCGATGTTTCTATACACGTCTTCTACAATATTACTAACTTGAAATAACTAAGTAAAAAATCTCTTCTAAACATTTCATCTAAACTACGATTTGAACTCACACACACATACACTAAATAAACAATAAAATACTATATACGTATTGCAATTGACTCGAATAACAACTTTGAAGTTGCATTGAATACTGATCTCTGTAATTGAAATAAAGATCAAAATGAAAGTGAAGAAGTACATTTCTAAATATTTTGTATTGTTTTCTTGTTTTATGTGTGTGTGAGTTTATAGTTAGGCAAGAAGTGAATTTGTACTACTGTCATATTTTGTCTGATATGTATCTACGATTAGGTACTTGATTTTTAGAATGCATTGCGTTTTTTCAATCGTCATTATAATACTGATGTTTTGAAAATAGTGCAATGGATTACGATGTTCTATCTTTTCATATCTTGCTAGTGTATTTCGCATTTCTGTAAAAATTAAGGATTATTGGCAATAACAATTTTATTGAAGGACGAGGAGTAAAGACCGAAATTAAGATCAAATTAATATATGTATTTAGATGATATCGATATTAATAATAAGAAAGAAATATTCTTAAAAAAAAAAACACAAGGCATACCGTCGTCTTCAATAGCATTGTTTTTGTACTACGGCTCTTTTAACTTAGCAAAAACGTCTTGACAACGGATCAAGAGTTTTTAAAATAAGACGAAAATAATGGCAGTTGAATTTATCAATTCAATTTTCAATCATCCTCATGATTAGTAATTTATCGAGGCCGCTGGGCAGATTGCCCCGAAAGTGCGCCTCACGTACTTAGAACATCTTCAGTCGTGGAGGCTGTTTATATCTCCAATACACTAGACACGTGTATGTAAACATCGCATATTATCGAAACAAAGCGAGACATTTCAGTACATTTCGGAAACGGAATTGATTTCATAAGCCGCGTCAGTCGGTTGTTGTACCTATGTAGTTGTATGGAAGCTTTCGGCACAAACACACGCGTGGCACAAGACTTTGGTGTGCTACGTCGCGATCAATGGACGCACAGACCACGTGGTTAGGTGGGAAAATTCACTTTTCACCACCAAGAAATATCTTAGGCTGAAATCTATTAACGTTACTCAGCACGTACGTCGGCTAAGCGTTGTCCCTGACACTGTTGCACAACTGTCAAACTACAAGAAAGAGACGAAAGCATGTCTAAGCCAAAACACATGTAAGTAACTGTTTATAGATCTCAAACTAAGTGCGAGTAAAAGCTTTGACAGTCGGTCTTCAGCTTGCGATTTGAGATTATTTTTACATTTATGAGATTATTGAAACACGACAATCTGGCTGAACGATTCGTATTTTCAATTTGGCAACTTCAGGTTTTCAGCAGCTGTCAATCAACTGTCAAATACTTAAATAAAACTCGTAAACAGTGAATTTTAACGCATTCACCGTGTGAATCACTTGCGTGCATTGATTTCGACTGCATACATTTTATTTGTAGTCTATTCTAAGGTCTTTAAAAAATGATCATATCAAATTTATACGTAAAACGAAATATAATTTGACTCCTCGCTTGCTTTCGTAGAAGGAAATATGTCGTTGTTCTAATATATAGAGCTCTTACACTTTTTCTATTCGTTTCTACACTTAAGACAAATGAAAAAAAAAACTGTATGTATTAAATCGTAGTCGTTGTAATTTCGTATGGAATCGGTCATAAGAAGATAATTAGTACGTAAGCGGTCAGATACTATGATTGTATATTATTGGATACATAACATAATGTACGCTTCACTGGTTCTACACCTTTCATTTGCAAAACGGGGTAATTTCCAACATGGCGTATTATTTTGACGTTTCTTTGATTATTTTGAGGTTAAGTCCGCGCCATCTTGGGTCCCCGCCAGTTTCCCGCATTTAGTTTAGTACAAGAGAAAAAGACGCATTTATTTACGGTACAAAACGCTTCGTGACTCCCCGTGTGTGTAGTTTTTAAAATATTTGTCTCTCGACAAAACATGTCCAAACACTTAACCCTTTACGAGCTTCTCGACAAAATCGGCTTAAATGTATATTAGGCACAGAGTTATTTGAAAAAAAAATAGATGTACGATATTATACACATTATACAGATGGTATCGGTTTAGGATCAGCTACTATATAATGAACTATATTAATTATATATATATTTTGAATGCGTTAAGGGATTTTTACTAACAATTAGGTACTAAGTGGCTATGTGTTAGTGACGCTGACGGGAAATGGCAAACGAAGACGCGTCGTCGTTTAGGCGTAAGTATAGGTAGGTTTCTGTTCTGTCCACTGTTCTGCTTGGGCGCCGTCTCGCTCCGGCGCGCGGCGCCCGCCTCGCTCTGTCTCCCTCGGACGTTGCATATCAAGGACCGTTTGCCATATTAGCATAGATATGAGTGTACAATGGTAAGCAATGTTGTGGACATGATCATCGGTGTTCTCTTCTAGTTGACGTCACGTGTTGTTTTCTGTCTGTTTCACTGTTCTGACTGCGTTGTGTTTTACGTTAAGTTTTTGTGTGGGGCGGTCTCTGGTACAGCTCGAATAAGAACCACATATTCCTTCAAAGGACTCGGTTCATGTAATTTTAATAAGATGATGAGCAATAAGTTTAAACAAAATATCAAGAGCAGCTAAAACTCTCGTTTTTTCCACAAAATGCCTGCGAAGAGCTTCGAATGATATGCTAATGCAGAGGCCACCTCACACGAGGAGCAGCGAGCAATATGTTTGGTTACTTGTTAACTTTTCTAAATTATTTCGTTAGTAGATGAACAATTTTAGTGCCATTTTATATTTCGTACAACGATTTGTTTTCCACCAAACATTTGTTCGTTGTTCTAGTTATAGTTTGTTGATGTCCACCCGACAACCGTCCAGTGCCCATTTCCCCCATTTTCCTTACTTGTAAGATCTGAACAGTTTAGAGTCCAAGCTCAAACCCGCACAAAGCAGGCATACCTGAACATTCAGTCTGTCCTAAAGTATTACTTGAGGTAGCTACTTATATTCTTTTTTATTTTTATCATTACTACTTTATTGTAATACATTTTTCTTTTTTTCTTTTCGTATTATCTCGGTATTATTACTGTATAATTAGGGAACTTCTTTGATGTATGAATTATTATATTTTAGCTAAAAATAAAGTTGGTTTAAAATACTTCCTCTTGTTTTATTTGCATGCGATACACTCTAACCCCAGACTCTAACATATAAATACAAATCAATTTAATGATATTATTTTAAATTATATTTTTAAAAGTTTAAAATTAAATCACAGAAATGATTGCTTGACGAAGTGGCCACTGAGATTCATTCAGTTGAGCCACGGGCGGGAGTGCCACAAAGATCTGAATAAAACTAGCCAACCAGAGCAGTTAAAATTGAACAGAGATACAAACATTTTTTGCAGAATGCGGCTACATAAACAAAGCCCACTGCATCGAAAAATAATAGAATAGAATAACTTATTTGTGAAACAGGTAGTTACATACCAATCATATAGGTACCCCTTGTTAATAAAGGCAGAGTAAAGTTATGCCATACTAAATCCTCGAGAATCTATGGTTATGCTGGTTGTAAGTTTACTCCGCATTTAGCCTAGGTAGCGAGGGTGACTTTTTAACGCGACGATTTTTATGGCGGTCTGTATTCTAAACTCTCGGGTGTTGAGCCGAGCATTGCGAATCCAACAAAGTGCATCCCAACACTAAAAAAACACACTGTTAGATTTTCAACTCTCGGAGCTAAGCACGCAGTAGTTTTCTACGCAGCGACATCTAACAGGATTATATTGAAACTGGTGGGTAGGAAGGATGCTACGTCACGGACTGTAGCTTTAGAGACTCACGGTAGTTTTCCATTGAAACTAGAGGGCGCTATCACTCCTTAATGCCCTTTATCCTCCCGTGGGCGTATGTAGAGTAAACAGATGAGATCCAATGTGATGCCAATAAACTGTCTTTTACGTTTACGTTTCAGCTCTGGCTAAACTGGGGCTATTCCCGCACAGGACGTGACTGCTCGGATTACCGTTATTATGATTAGGAAGTCATGCGACAATAATTTACCATGAAGGCTAATATCCTTACCTAATTAAAAACATTCAAAATCTAGTCGCAATCTCATCTCAGCGACAATCAATGTCAAAAATGCAGGGAAATTAGAGATATTTTTGACAGATTGAGACTGACATCAAACTGCAGTTCGAACACCTCCATGCAAGTTAAGTTGACACAATCGGCGCGAGCGAATTTCGACTCACATCCCGCGTGTTCCACACTTCCGTTTGGCCAGAGCTTTACCAAATTCTTGTAAGCACTTAGATTACAGAGAATCAAGCATGATAGGTAGACGGATAGGTATCTAAGCAAGCTGATTGCGATGGGCCGTCGATCCAGAATGTAGGTAGATTGAGGAATTGTAGCATACCTACCCTCAGCTCAGGTTATATATCAGCAATGACTTTTGTAAGGTGGGTTGCACCTTATAGATGGATGCCCTGAGGCTATGACTGACGATCTTCGTAGGGTGATGAGTCGTCAATTGCTTGCCTATAGCAGCTTGTGGCGGCATCTACATCGCCACATGCGAACTACGTCACCCAAAATCTTGTCTCGCGCAAGCAGAGTTTACCGCGCGCCACTTGCACAACGTTCCGACATTAATCGTCGGGCAGTAACCCACCGGGCAGACAATACCCGTCTGGTCGGAGGATCCTCCCTTATCTATGGAGGATGATGAACCTCTATACGTTCAAGTAGGACCCGCTATATGGGTAAAGAATTGACCCTTGCCTTAGTTTTGAAATTAATCTGAATAAACCTTTTCATTAATTAAGTAAACAATGATAACTGAAATGTAAAAAGAAACTGAAGCCGTTGATAGAACTTGGTCATTTTTGAAGAGCTGCACATAAAAAAATTACGGTAGTCAGAAGTACCTAGGTTACATTATGGTCAAATTACATTACATACAAAATTATGTTGGCTATGATCTAGTCTAGCATGAGACGTTTACAGATTAGGTATTTTAAGATGGTGGTGCATCTGCACCATCCACTGCTGGACTCAGAATTCTGAAAAACGGCTAAAATTAGCGACCACAAGTAGTTAGTGCTGTACTGTATTTACTTGTTCTAAAAGTCGAGATTGAATTATCTACGTTATTACCAAAATAAGAAAGATAAAACTAAAAGTTTAAGTAGTGTATAGTGTGTACCTACCTAATTAAAATTAATAAGGGCCCTAATATTTAATCAATCAAAAATTTTATTTCGAACAAGAATCCATATGGGTTAGTAGCGAACGCTTAGAAGCTATGTTACTACGACATTAAGAGAAAACAGTCTTTATTATTATTAATTAAAAATCAATGTAAAATAACACTAGACAACAGTCCAAATTACTCGAATGCACTGTTGACGACATGTGAATACCTAGGTATTTAGTAGCATCGTGATTTTGTACGTAGATATATTATGACTCTATCAAACCCTTTTCTAAAATCAAAGTAAACAGTAACTGAAACTGAAATCACCTTGAGATATGTACAAGTACATTGGTAGGTACATGTATCAGTAGCCTATAGTAATTATTAATTATGCAGGTACTCTGGTACCTACAGGATCCTGGCAATCTCAGTCTAGAGTGCACCTTAAACATATAGCTCTGTCGACAAGACTATCTACCTTGTAACGTTAAGTAATTCTGAAGTCTCTACTTCTTCCCCTACTCTGTGCATCGCTGCGCAAACCTTATAAAACGTTCGCCAAACACTGCATAATACACGACACAAGACCCGCGTAATGTGTGCAAGCGAGACACGAATATGTAGGTATCACAAGAGGAAGAGAGAGGAAGTATGAAATGTAGTAAATGCGCAACAGCGAGAGCGAGACAGCGCGATATGGGGCGCGGCGTGTTGAGAGGGAGGCGCGCGACGTGTTGCCGTTGGTCGCTGTCGTGAATTATTGAAGCGGGCGACCGCCCTTTGGGCAGCGAGTGGCGGCGCGCGGGGGGGGGGGCACGCGCGGGTGTTTGTCGCGGCCACTTGCCGCGCGCCTTTCCGACGTCACACCAATTTTGAATTTGCAACCGCCATCTTTGGCCAGTTTTTTGGTTTTCGTTCAGTGCAATGACCGGTGTCGCGATGCTCACTTTGTGATGGACTGTCCGTTCCCTGTTGTTTAGTATTTGTTGTTCAGTTCTATCATCTATGGCTGCTATGGATAGCACTTGCTGCTGAACTTGCCGTACCGACAGTGATCACAGGTTTGTCAGTTTTTCCATAATTTTCTTTATCTGCGTGAGTGTCTCCAATTGGATAAGTTGCATACCTACCTACTTATATTATTAAGAATAGGAAGTAACAATAAAGTCCAAAACAACGAACCCTTACGGGCCCTCCGTAGGCAAAGACAACACACCAACAAATAGTGCCTTAAGTCCGCAGATATGTACGGAAAACATTCTTGTTGGATGGCGTATAAGAACAAAAAAATACCTAAGTGTAAGTGCTACCTTAAATTATTTCTTTATTTGTACCTACACAACAAAATACATACCTAACAAAAAAAATGATCGAACAATAAAAATATACAATGGGCGGCCTTATCGCTTTCTGCGATCTCTTTCAGGCAAACATGGAATGGACTCTGATTTGCCCGAACATACCTAAAATACAAAAAAAAAATGGGCCAATATAGGAAAACATGCGTCACACCCACGCAAAACAGCCATCGCCCAGCATAATTAGTGCTCTCTGTAGGCACCTACCTACTAACTAACTGGCAAATCTTTAAATATCCAATAACATATAATCGCACTGACACAACTTAAGGCCCCGGTCGTCCATCTAGGCTGAAAAAAGGAAATCAATCCAAAAGCCACATGTAAAAGAATAAATAATTTCGTGTTGTTAACTTATTCAAATAAATTAAGATTTACTTTAAACAGCTCTCTAGGGATGTAAGTAACTACTGAGGTATAATTCAGTAAAAACTGCAGGTGATTAGATAGAGAACATTATAAGTAGGTAGGTACTTTAAAGCGTCTAAGTATATAAATTAGAGTTACCCACAGATTATGTATGCTGTCTGTAACTAGGTACCTATGTTGGGTTTAACAACATCCTGGTGGCCCAAACGGGCCACCCTACGTAGTTTCATCGTTTTCATCGAAAACGATTCTTAAGAAGCCTCTTGGCAAGCAACGCAGATGATCAAGTTCTGCTTGCATCATCAAAATAACAGTTGCTAAACATGGTGACTGTGATGGATGAAGCATATGCGATAAAATTAATGAATTTAAATGTAAATAAGACGAAGGTAATGGTGTTTGAAAGAAAAGAGGATGTGTCGGTGTGTGATGGGAAAATAAATTATATAAGAGTGTGGAAGAACTAGCAAGTGAATGGTACCTACTACCTAAATACAAAAATATTTGGGGAATCTGTTTACAAGAGATGGAAATATTGATTAAGATGTGGAAAGGACACTGAATGCCAGAAATAAAGTGAGTGGTAGCTTTTTGGGCAAAAAGGCTCAATTGGCTGGTTACAATGGTGCGTTCACATTCACTTCCATACATATAGATGCAGGCCTGGTGCCTGCGTCTATATGTGTGGAAGTGTATGTTGAGTGTGACAAGAGAGGCATGAAAGTAGTATGCATGCTGTGGAAATGCGTTCCTTGTGAAGCTTATGTGGTGTGGTGTGACTATGAATGATAGACTGTAGAATAATGTGATAAGCGAACGGTAACAGCAAAGGTATAGTGACAAAAATTGAAGAGTATGCTTAGATGCAGTTCCGTAGCTAGCCGCTTCAGCGCCCGAGAACAGAACCAACAATGGCGCCTCAACCCCAACCCTTTTTCTCTGCTCGTAAGCTTAAGCCTTTCAAGATATGAAAACGCCACATTGATAATCTGATTCCTCTCTGACATCCCTCGAAACACATCGGCAGGATTACTTTAAGGGACTTGCGGTTTCAGTGCAACATTATGCTTTCCTTCCACATTTACCTACTAAGAGAACCTAACATTGAAGAGCCAGCGAAGCGGGCTTGAAAAATGTTGTATGCTGTCTTGGATAGGTTAAGTTTTTTTTGGCGTTCGAAAAGTGCTGATTCTCAGCCTAATTTGAATAAATGACTTTTGATTTGGTTTACTTTTGTCCATTCATATACAATTAACTTTGTCGACATTAATGCAGGAAAGTGTATTAGAAAACAATTAAAAGAACGTTGGATGCATGAGCGAGCAAAGCGAACTCGCAATCGTCTCCGTCCCTTCTTGAATAGGTTCGATTTTCTTTTGACCTCACATAGATATAGGCGTGACTTTGTTGGTTATGCATAAAAGTTTATTTTAGGTAAAAATTGAGGGAACGCAAGATGCAATCAAAAATTTTTGGATAAAAAATAATAACAAAAAGTGCAGCATGTAAAATGAGTCCGCGTAGCACTGGTCAGTTTCCCTCAGTCGTCAGTTTATTTAATTCGCCAGTTTCGTTGATTAGTCAGTTTCACTGATTCGTCAGTTTTACCGATTAGACAGTTGCTTTAACTCGACAGTTTCCAGTATTTGCCTGTTTTCGTCGATACGTCAGTTTTATTCAATTCGTCAGCCAAAGCACACTTGGTAGAAAACTGTAATAATAATGGCTCGGAAAGCACGTTGAGCGGTTGGTCCCGCCTGTCCTCCATGGATGTTTGGCAATCGTTATGGGTCGCCAGTAGCCCGAAAGTCTGAAAACCAGTCTTACCAAGGGGTATCGTATTACCCAAATGAGTTTGAGTTTGACTGCGTTGTGGAGGTCAGATAGGCAGTCGCTTCATGTAACATACTAGTATTCAGCTGCATCCACTGAGACAGGAAGCCGACCCCAACATAGTTGGGAAAAGGCCAGGCAGATTGATTTTGTTTTTAATTCAGCGCCGGAAGAAAGTGCAATGACTACAAGAGAAAACATACGGAACGTGAAGTCTACCTGCTGGAGTAGGTAACTATCTCTTATATTTGTTATTCTGTGCAACACGCAAGCTATCTCCTTTCATCCCATGAAGTTCACTGAAGCAAACACTTCTAATTTTAAAGCCGTGTGAAAGCCCAACGGATGCAGACGTGTTAGAGCATGAATAAAATATTTTTAAACAATTTCTTCTCACCCCTACGAGGCGATTAACGCCCCCTACGAGACTATTACACTGTGTCACAATCACTGAACACTATTACCTCCGGTCGCCTGTGAGGTATAATCTAATAACTGCCCTCTTCCCTCCGTGAGGGTTACCTGATCAGGTGACAGGGGTGACACCCACAGAGGGTGACAAATTAGCCATTGTCGTAATGAGTGACTATGGGTGAACTCATCTGGTGAAGATCATGACACCCCTTTCAATGGTTTAATCAAGACTGTGAGAGGATTATAATGAGCGAGGGGTATGTTAGGTAGCACGGTGCTTATTATGATCTTGTTGTCGGCCATGTGAGGAAGTAACCAGGTGTGTAGTAAGAGTAACTACACACCTACTTAATAATTAAGCTAATGAGTCCTTCAGACCGTCTTGCCGGCAGCCAATCTCAATCGAGATTAGTCTTCGGCGCGGGAAATATTATAGTGTACAAGTGTTTGCGCAGACACAGGTGCACTCCCTCTTCCATCACTCTTATAGTCCGATGGGGCGGCACACAATCCGACACGGCTGGAGAGAGATCAGGCGCAGGACCAACGGCTTAACGTGCTTTACGAGGCACGGGGGTGTTACACCGCCAACTTCAAAACTCCGGGCTGTTACTAAGAACTTCGTAATGGAAAAACCCAATAACACATTGCTCGACCTGGGAATCGAACCTGAGACCTCACGCTCAGCAGTCGCGCTTGCGACCACGAGACCAACTTTTATACTACAGCTTTCCAAGGAAAAGTATACGCTTAGTAATCTTCGTGTTTCCGAATAAGCTCGAACGTCGCGCCGCAGAGTTAATTTAAAACTAATCTTTAGAATTCAATCAATCACGTAATTAAAATATCAACAAGATTTTATAATAAACACAAATTTAATACTACTAACCCGTTCATTTCAAATCTGTGTTTATTAACCTTAGGCAAATTAATATATATCACCACCTTTTGTTCCCTCCACCCGAGGCGCGAGCGACCAGCGGCTTGACCCCCGAGAGGCTCGCTGAGCGCCGGCGGCAGGGAGGCTCCGTCTGCACTGTGCGATCAGAAAATTACTTAAATAATTTTTAGACCTTGCAATTAGTAAATTATAACTAAATAATTTGCATAGTTTGTCATATGTAAAGTATGTTGTAGCAGTTAAAACTATATATCTGTCATAATGTCATATTATGAATGTATACATTTTACCAATTTGTACTTTTGAATAAATATTTATTATTATTATAAGCTTTCAAAGGTGAATCACTAGCCTCATAAAGTGCCTCAATTATAATGAGCTAATGTACAGATGCCAGCACATCAAGCTACTACAATCTGTCAAATTTCTTTAATAGATTTTCAACTTTATTGCTAAGGTTCAAGGTGGATTGGGAAAATTTGACAGTTTCGGGTAGCTTGACCTGCTGGCGTCTGTACCTTAGGGTAAGTGTATGTTGTGTATTGTTGTGTATTTTTCCATTTGTAGTTAGATAAAGATATTTGAACATGAAATGAGTTGTTTGATACAGCCAGAAAACGTACTGAAAGTTTGGAACTACTTTACTAAGCATTAAACACAATAAAATCGACATCTGTTGAAAACTAGTGTTAGTGTGACCCACAAATATCGAAATATTTCTATGGCGTGTGAAAACTCAAAACTCACATCATTTATTTTAACTAAACCATTGACAGGCACTTTTGAATTGTTAAAATTAAATAGTCGGTCAGTTAGTCAGAAAGTTGAAGCTAGTTGCCCATTCCTTGAGCTCAGCAGCACTAACAATATTAACAATATTAGCTATGCGGACGACATGGTGTTGCTGAGCCCATCAATCGGTGTGTTGAGGCGACTGATCGCTATTTGCGAAAACTATGCGGTGAATCATGGGCTCAAATATAACGTCGTTAAGAGCGAACTAATGGTTTTTAAAGCTGGTAGTCTGACATATCCATGTATCCCAGACGTAGTACTTTGTGGAGAACCACTGCGAAGGGTGGACATATTTAAATATCTCGGCCACGGGGTCACTGAAGACCTTAAAGATAATTGTGACATTGAAAGGGAGCGTAGGTCGCTGGCTGTCCGTTGTAACATGCTGGCCCGCAGGTTTGCACGTTGTACGAAGCCAGTTAAAGTTACGCTTTTCAAAGCTTACTGTCAGTCATTCTACACGTGCAGCCTGTGGGTCAACTTCACTCAGAGGGCATACAGCGACCTACGCGTTCAATATAATAATGCACTGAGTGAGAGTGCTGCTGCGGCTGCCGTGGCGATGTAGTGCGTCAGGGATGTTTGCAGATAGTAATATTGATGGTTTTGCCGCTATTATTAGGAACAGATGTGCATCCCTGATGTCTCGTGTTCGTGGCGGCACCAACAGTACCTATTCTCAGTGTATTCGTAGATCGGTGGGATTCCCCGATGTTGCGGAGGTGGATGCGGCTCCATGCCGAAATTTAATTGTATAGGTGCTTTATGTGTCTGTAACCTACTCACACTAGAATTTAAGTTAAAATTGTCACTAACCTTATGGACTCTGGTCTGAATTAAAAATATTCTATTCTATTCCATTCTATTCCAAAACGTAGATCTCCATGAGAAGAACGGGCAAGAAACTCCAAGGACACTCTTTTAAATCAAGATATTATTACTGAATCCTGGGTACATTATTCTTATTGCTTCTATATGTGAGAAAATGTAAAAAAAAAACAAATAAAGAAACAATGTAAAATATAAAATTAAAAATAAGCCCTGGCAGTTAACAGATGAGAAGTCTCAACCGACGGCGCCCGTTCACGAACATAACGCATGGATCAGCACCATTCAGCTCAACCATTTTGTAGGGAACCAAATGATCCAACACACGCGCCACCACCACTGAGACATTTAAGTGAGCATGACATATTCTCAGCTGCCATGCTCTTTCAAGTCAACATCAAAATATCATCATAAACGGATCCATGGTTCTTACATTCACAAAATTTAAAAATATGCTTCTAAATTATACAAAACTATAGTTTGCAATTTATTTAAGAGACGAGAAAAAGAATTAAGCGTGATCCCCAAGAAAACCGTATTTTCGACGAATTCAAGTATCTCCCTATTCAATACAACGTGACACTCACTACTTCTTTAACAATCGATAAAGCGAATCTAATGCATTTAGTTTTTTTCTCATTTAATACTAAATTATTTCCAGTAAGCCAATTATGGATTATAAGCATAGCGTTATTTACGTCGTCAAGGTCCTGTGCACGTCTGCCTACTTTAAAAATGAGTGATGTATCATCAGCAAATAACACCATTTGTGGTCGGGTTTTTAGTAAAATGCGGTGGCATCTTACAAAAATCTGTTGATTTTTACTAGAATTGCTTTTTATTAATATTAGTACAGTGACCTCTGCGCTGCCACCGACAACGCTGTGGAAGTGACAAAGATTTGGGAAAACAAGATTTAAAACACAGTCGTGCCAGCTACACGAAGAAGAAGAATACAAGTAAATTGTAACCAGTGCGCAAACTATAACCATGAATTCAGTAAAATATAATTCTACACCACCTAGAGTAGAACATTTTCGTCGTTTATCAAAACAAAGCTGCTGTTTCATAGAAAAGTGCAATAAGTAGGTACCGACGCTTTCAAAATGTATGAAACAACTGAAGCAACGTTCTCAGATCGTCGTTTGTCACAGAAATGTTTTGTAAAGGTTTTTTTGAATTGTATAGAGATGTGAATCTACAATTTTGTATGCATGGCTTAATACAAAATAGCTACCTACTACTAATTCTATGGTTGTAACAGCTCTATAGATCTCATCATCGCGCGTTCGTATTTCCGATGATAGACGATGATTACCGAAGCGCATACTTCTCTTTAGAAAGCTGTACATATTTTTTAATTAAAATTTCCAGTCGTTTAACGAACGATGTAATGATCCGAGATTATTGATTTTCAAATAATCTCAGTTGACGATCAGTCAACTCTCAGTCTCGTTGATCGAAACCCGCTTGCGAGTGAACTCAATAAATCACCTCACTCACCCCTAAGTACCTAGGTTTTTAATTTTCTTTTACATGCCGAAATCTTGAAATAAATATCGTTACTGTTGGCCGAGTAGGCCCCATCGAGAAATTATTAATTATTTATAAAATAGACCAGGCACTCAGCGGCCGCATGAACTATAAAAAGAACTTCTCTAGTGTTTCAAGATCAATAAAATGTACCGAGTGATACATTACAACAGACTTAGCCGATTAACATCGCGTCCCTTGGGGCCTAAACTCCATCAGGCGCATAATCTATTCTCCTCCAGCAAATACAAATGGATGTGAGGCTCAAATATTTGCGGGTAGTAATTGGCGCGGCCCGGGTTCGACTCCCGGGTGATGTTGACACGTAGGGTGTCGACGTCACGCGACCCCGAACATGTCATTACTGTGGTTAATTGGAATGTGGCTTCTAGATGACGTTGTTACTTGAATGTTTAAATAGAGGTCGCTAAATCCGCAAATAGTTTCGGACATAACGAAAATTCTACTTTCATTCATCACCTGCCTGCCTTTTCCCAACCACGTTGAGGTCGACATCCAGAATCCAGTGTAAGCTAATGCAGCTGAATCAGCTGCTTCAGTTGTTTCATACATCTTACGTGGAGGGACTGCCTATTTGACCTGCACAACCCGGTAACTAGGTGACATGATACCTCTTCGGTAAGACTCGAAAATTCAATTCTTTTATTATAATACAATATTCAAAACATCTGGAGTCTTAACAAATCCCGACATTCTTTTTCAAGCAAAACTATTACTTTCTCATAATCCTTCCAGAGAAAGTGCCAAACGTATCACTTAAGGTGTAAACACATTACAATAGCCCATAGGAACGGTATCACTTCCGTCGGGAACTCGGACGCAGGCGGACGCGGGCGGACACCGACAAAGATGAGGAATACAGAGGATTATCAGCTATTTGTTGATGTAATCCTGTAGCTGTGTGATCTTATGTCGTAAGGAATCAAAACTGTAGGAATTGATCGGTTATAACGGCTTTCTATGGTCAAGCGTTCTAAGATTACTAAAAAACTAAAAATATAAAACGAATTAATTAAAAGATGGCAATGCAATATTCTTCCGTATCGCTGTCGACTGGTGACGCTTAAGAGACTGGTGACATTGCCACGTTTAGGTAGGTGACCTACCTAAATACATACTTAGTAAGACTTTGGCCAAATTAAAAACCAGCTTAGGTATGTTTATGTCCCTCTAAGAATACTTACCTTTTTATCTTTAATTTTGTGCATGTTTTGTGCCTCTGATAAATTAAAGCGATTGATTGAGAGATCTTTAGATTATAATAAAATACTTATTTATTATTATATATTTGGTGGAGCTCATGTTTTCTTGTTCCTCAATAAATAAATTAATATCTTTAAATATATCTTATAGTTGTTGTAGCGGCATTATAATTATAACAACACCGTATATCTCCTTGCGGCAGCTACAGATACAAGATTACATCAACAAATGGCTCTAATCGTCTCTAATCCTCATCTTTGCCACAGGTACTTATTACGAGTAGCGACATGGCGACAGACTGTCTCGGAGCGCGCGACAGTGTGCGATGTTCCGACGGAAGTGTTGTCGTCCCTATGCGCTATTTTAGTGTGTTTACACCTTAAGTGATACGTTTTGCACTTTCTTTGGAAGGATTATCCTCTCTTCATTATAAATGCGAAACCGAGTCCGTCCGTTTGATGCATTTTCGACAACGTAAATTATATGGAGTGAACAAAAGACGGTTACTGTAGAATAAGGATAGGTAGATGAATTTAATGATAGCAAACCGTTGTTTTACTCAAAGGAAACAAAAAACACCTCTTTAAATGTTCAAAGATTTTTGAAAACTGGCTGGTTTTGTCTCGTCCGCGAATCGTCAACAGGAATCGCCTCAGAATAGGTAGGTACCTACCTAATAGCATAATATCGCCTACAGTGTCCTCTTCAAAATAGTCCAAGTCTCTACATACTTACATTCACACGACAGTGTTTAGAAACCCGATGTTACAAAGTTACACACAGCCAAAAAAAATATTGTGAACGAAAGTATCACGATTTTTTAAATCAAATTCCTGCATTTCTTCCGTACGATAGTTAACGATAGCTTAGTGAAAGTGACAAACACTTCGTACAAAAGCTCGGTGCGACACTATGGCGACACTTCCGTCGGAAGGCGAGCGACACAAACACAACGCGAGGGATTACCGAGGATGAGCAGACGTTTAGCGTAATAGTTTAATTGTGGGCGGTGCGTGTTTGACCATGTATTATGGTATTTGTGGGCGAAAGGAATATTATGTAGTTATGTTGCTTATAAAAATATAATTATAAAAATTAAAAAGAAAAAATTAAAGAAATAAATGAATTTAACTGAAGGCGGTGGTTCTTTTTAAATTATTTAAAGCTTGAATGCAGGCTGAACGGGTTTCAGTAAGTAACTGTCCTACAGTAAAACGCAACAGTTTATGAATCTCTGTAATAATCACTGTACCTACATTAAAACATACTGGTCAACTGAGTCGGACTCGCGCACCGAGGGTTTCGTACAAATTTTTAGGTATGTAGCTACAAAACGGTTTTCAGATTTTTTGATTCCCTTGCGAGTGTCAAAATATGCGGCATAAACGGAACATAAACGCCTGTATCTTTTGATTGCCTTGAATTAGAAGTTTGATTTTTTTACTGCTTCAAGAGACTGCAGTTATCAAGTTGAGTATTTGATATTAATTTTAACTTGATAACTCCACGCGTTCCTGAGAAAAAGGGTCTTGACAGGCGGACAACGATCTTATACGGGTTCCGTTTTTGAGGCACGGAACCCTAAAAATATGCTGTTTCATTCATAAGTGCAATACCTACACCGTCAACATGAAAGGTGGATTGTTTTTTAATAGCCAACGAATAACGATACATTTCTACGCTGAGGGGTCTGGAATGATGCGCTGAATTCGCTGTAACATTTTCCGCGTCCATGTCAATTACACCGCGCTGTATAGCCACAGCACTGCTACGGCTACGACTCGTAGCGCTGGATGCTACGACGCGTAGCAGACTACGCTACGTGACTACGACGCGTAGCAGACTACGCTACGTGACTACGACGCGTAGCAGACTACGCTACGTGACTACGACCTAGATAGGTTCGAGGTTACAATAATACGACTGACCTTAGCGTATGTACCATTCGTACTGCGGTTTCTATTACTCACACCTAAAAATGTTTTAAATATTTTTTAATGTTTTGTTATAATTCTTCACTGTTTATCATCATCATCTGCCTAGCCTTTTCCCAACTATGTTGGGGTCGGCTTCAAGTCAAACCGGATGCAGCTGAATAGCAGTATTTTACATGGAGCGACTGCCTATCTGACCCCCACAAACCAGTTACTGGGTAATACTACCCCTTTGTAAGACTGGTTGTCAGACTTTCCGGCTTCTGACAACCCGTAACGACTGCCAAAGATCCACGAATGACAGCCAAGAGTAACGGCTTACTGTGCTCGCCGAGGTACGGAGGGGTCTTGGCAATTCTTTATTGTTTATATGAATGATATACCAGAATGTGTTAAAGGAACAACGACTCGTGAGCACAATATACATATTGATAGATTTTGAAATACCCTTTAACTAAACTTCATGAGACTTTTTCAATTAAAACAGAGATTTCAAAATTGCACTCAACGATAAAGCGGCAAACAAATGTCAAATTATATTTTTCTGTAAATAACATTCGTCAACCGAACCACGCACCCGCACATTATAGCCACATTTATAATTTCAATAAAGACATTTTGGAAACCATCTTCAAAATAATTCCGTCATAACAATGGAGTCTTCAATCAAATATAAATATCATATTTATAAATAAACCTTGGCTAACCCCTCGCCACTCGACGTCGCGACGATCTCGTTGATCTCGTCAGTCTCGTCAGATGTCGTCAATTCTCGTCGCTTTGAATCACGAGAACCGGTCAAGTGTGAACGGGATGCAATTTTGACAGACGTAAGCAATGACAGTAATTGTGATATTTTAAGATGTTTGTGAAGGATTTATTGTGGGAGTAATTTCACATTTTTTATTGAGTTTATGATCTATCATAAACTTTTTGATTCATATGCCATTTGATTTCGTTTTTGTGTGTAAATCGATGAAATGGAAACGTTGGGATGAGGTCTATGAAGCAATTATGATACTTTTATAAACCCATTGAAAAGTTTATCTTTTGTGCAATTATTGTTTTATTTAGTCTTCTCTGGGTATTCTAGTTTATTGATTGATTTAAATAAAGCAGTCCACAGCAGGTTACTTAATATTTACCTGCTTAGAGCCAGAACTTACCTACTTACTATTTTTGGGTTGCTTAACTGTATTCCTTCCTACTTGTTATGTAGCGTTTTCTGTTCACAAGTAACATTTGCACCTAATCGACCGCAAATGGAAAAGTAAACACTTTATTAACACGAAAATAAGCAATTTCCCCACAATCATGACATTTCAATTATCAACCGCATCACGCCAACCAATCCACACCCCATAACAGTGCCATAAACAGACCGACAGACGCAGACCTCCGACACTCCCCACACTCACCACTAATTTTTTGTCGACATCCAATCACGAGGGCTCTAAACAAACTGGTTGCTCCTAATGACTTCTGTCGAATAGAAATGTCATAGAATTGAGAGCGAGACAGACGTATAATTCGTCGTACGTGAGAAAGGGACGGAATACCGATTAAACGCATTTAGGGATTAGAGGTGACGCATGTCGGGAACAGTTATGCTTTGATTCGGGTTCGAATCCCGCGCAAATGGGACGGTAATGAGTTGTTTATTTGACAGATGTCATCAGGATTGACGTCGAGGAGTGAGGCTGGGGGAGTTAGATCGAGTGGAGGTTATGTAGGAGAGGCTATCAGGAGTGACGTTGAGGAGTGAAGCTAGGAGATTTAGATCAAGTGGAGGTTATGTAGGAGAGGCTATCAGGAATGACGTTGAGGAGTGAGGCTAGGAGATTTAGATCAAGTGGAGGTTATGTAGGAGAGGCTATTGTTGCGAAGTATATGTTGGAAATATCTAAGTACCTATCGTGGTGCGTTAGCTTGTATGTCTCAGTACCTATCGTGGGTGGGTTAGCTTGTATGTCTCAGTACCTATCGTGGTGCGTTAGCTTGTATGTCTCAGTACCTATCGTGGTGCGTTAGCTTGTATGTCTCAGTACCTATCGTGGGTGGGTTAGCTTGTATGTCTCAGTACCTATCGTGGTGCGTTAGCTTGTATGTCTCAGTACCTATCGTGGGTGGGTTAGCTTGTATGTCTCAGTACCTATCGTGGTGCGTTAGCTTGTATGTCTCAGTACCTATCGTGGGTGGGTTAGCTTGTATGTCTCAGTACCTATCGTGGTGCGTTAGCTTGTATGTCTCAGTACCTATCGTGGGTGGGTTAGCTTGTATGTCTCAGTACCTATCGTGGTGCGTTAGCTTGTATGTCTCAGTACCTATCGTGGGTGGGTTAGCTTGTGTGCTGGTAGCAAATAATAAGCAGCACGTGGGAGATTTCATGGTTTTTTGCGCGTTCTTTGCGTTCTCTCGTGTCTGTAGGTACCCCGTTAGGTACTTACCTATATTTTTCAAACGAAATATAGCAAACTTATGTTTGGCGACAAACATACGTAGGTATGGTAGTAGAACTTGTCACGCTTCCTCTCGTCCCCTACAAATTCTTTATCAACGAACTCTCAATTTTTTCTACTTTCTCCCAAAACTCAAATTACATGCCTACTTAACATATCAAGCTCTCCCGAGTTTTCACGTCAATTACTTAGTTAACCAAACATCCATCCGTTAAACTTTGAACGCTACCTCCCTAACCCTAAATCCCAAGGTCCCTCAGCACCTCTCTCAAGTGTTCTGTGCCTAATCAGTGTATTATCTAAAGAGCTACCGACTGTACCTACCTACCTATCGTATCTGATGCGATCCCGACAAACGATAACTAACACGTCCACAAGTGTCATTATGATATTGACACTGACATCAGACAAAGGGACGGTGATATCTGATGAGATGGTGATATCTTTGTGACGATGGCAGATTAAGGGTTAAGAAGTGAAGATTAGGGGTGATTACTTATTAGCTCTTTTTGTACAGTCAGCAGGGGTTGAAGAGATAACTGTTGTCAAAGTGTGATTAGAGTAGGCGGAAGGTGGAATCTACTTTGTTACAAATCTCCTACTACTCGTAAATGCTCTACTCAAACAGATTCTTGTATGGTTTACAGATGGAAAAAACTTTTAGTAAAGTGGATCAATAAATCAATCAATCTGCCTGCCTTTCCCCAACTATGTCGGGGTCGGCTTCCAGTCTTACCGAATGCAGCTGAATACTAGTACTTTACCCAATTACACCCAGTAATTGGGTAAAGTACTAGTATTCAGCTGCACGACATCCCTTGGTAAGACTGTTTGTCAGACTTTTGGGCTTCTGACTACCAGTAACGACTGTCGAAGATCTCCGAATGATAGTCGGGACCAACGGCTTTACGTGCTTGCGGAAGCACGGAGGGGTTTCGATATGTAATGGATGGTCACCCATCCACGAACCGACCGCGGCGTGCGTAGCTTAACCTTCGATCAACCCGTCTGGTTGGTATTATTTAACCAAACAATATATTTTGAAACACTCATTATGCAGCAGCCACAACAATCATGATTGTTAAAATGTTAATTAAACCCATGCCACAAACAACTATTGTAATTTCCAAATTCGAACATCAAGTACGTCACAACTCACAACCCCAGTCGAACTTAAAACAACAATAACTTTAATTCATTATTTTGAGCGGTACGCACTCAGGTACACACAGCAGTTGACAATGTACTGGCAGTACGCACTACGACAATCAACACAAGGTCTTACTTCAAGAGCTGAACTTAACAAAGCTCTGAGTTAGGGCGCACTAAAACAATAGTTCGCGAGTTGTGCGCACTGAACAATATGCTTCGCGATGTATTGTTGAGTAAACATCTCGTTAGAGACGGGAATAACAATTGTAAAATATAATTGAATTAATTTATGAATTAGTAAGTTCGCCTTTGTACCTTTTACGTTGCATAAAGTTTAATAATTTAGTAAATTAGTGTTCATAAGCAATTTAAACGGCAGAGCAGAGAGAGCGTCTGCTCTCTAGCAGTGATGGCACAGTGGTAGGTAACGGCTGCGACTTACGAGTTGTAGGTCGTAGGTTTGAACCCAGACAGGCACTTTACTTTGTGTGAATTATTCCATCACCACTGCTCTCAAAACGATGAAGGAAAACATCGTGAGGAAACAGGCATGTCCTAGAACCAAAAATTCGAAGACATGTGATATCTACCAACCCGCACTGCCCGCGTGATGGAGTACGGCCCACTCCCTCTCACTGAGAGGAGGCTTGTGTCCCGGCAGTGGGAACGTTATAGGCAGATTATGTAAACTATTTAAACAGTCTCACTTTGTTACGGGCATGATACCTCATGGTTTCACAGTGAATTAGCCCATGGGGAATATTAAATTTTAAGAAGCGTGTAAAAATTGTAATGCATATGAATCGCTTCAAAACTTAACAAAAACAAAGCAATAAAATCAATTGCTAATAAATAAACCGTAGTAACTATTAATACAATTAATACGAGGTTGTGGGTTTAAATTCGGTCAAGTACGTGGCTTCACTGACAATCGTGCCTTCTCTGTACAGGACAGGCCTTTGCCCTGCCGTAGAACCATTGATATGGTCCTACTGCAGGGCAAAAGCCTGTTCTCATACAACACATGCTCACATAGAATACCAGCCTGATGGCTGGTATTCTTATTAAGTAATTATTCCCGTCAGTTTCCGGAGCATGTCTTTTTTCACTTAGTAAATAGATACTCATGCCCCAGAAAAATAAAACACGTCACGTCAACTATCGTTCGATTAAAATTCTTTTAATCCTCAACTATTCAATTCCTTGCAATCTAACCCGCCTCCGCCAGTAATTAATCTCTAAACAAACCCTCCGCGGCGGGGGTCCCTGCGACCGTCAATTACTGGGGGTATTGGCGACCACACGAGCATATTCCGCGGGTTAGTCGTGCGAGCGAACTATTGTCCCAGTAATTGCCGCGATATAAGTGACATAACCCTCCCGCGCTACTTTGTTTTAGGGGTACGAAAGACGAAGTGTATTTTATTTGTTTGATGGTTTGTTTTTAAGATTTGTAGATTTTTTTTCGTGTTTGATTTGTTCGTTGTTGAAATATTTATTCACATTCAGCTAAAAAAATTAGAAAGAGAAACAAAAACTTCTTTAACGATCATTACCCCTCTTAACCGTTCTTGAAAAATATCATCGTCTCATCGTTAATTTCATCATCATAAACGTCATAAGTAAACTGAAGCACATTCACATTTCCTTCAGACAGCGAAATAAAACTTCGAATGAAAAAATAATCGTTTTCACAATCTCAGAAGCACCTTTCCAATTTTCCGATTCAAAAGCACTCATAATAAAAATAATTTCTATCGTCGTCTATTTGCGGTCGATTTCAACACAAAGGCAAAGGTTTATGGATGAATAAGGGCGGCGACAGACGCAGCGACTGAGCGCCGCGACGCCCCAACGCGGCGCTTTCCAATTTACTTAAAACAAGCACAATAGTAGATCGCGCTTTGTTGCGACCGCGACACGGAGCGACGCGACGCCACACGGCGCGGGCGAGTTGACACACCCACGCTTAGATGTTTGAAAGCGACAATCAGGGTCGAATTGTAGAATCGGCGGCTGGGTGCCACGCTTTCATTTCTATGATTACGATTCTGCTAAACAAAACTGCTGTCATGTTCTGGGCTACTTAAGCCAGCCTTGTTCTCCATCAGCAGTTTATGATATTTTTGATCTTACAATGACATTACCTTACTTCTAATTATTTTAACCAATGTTTTTATTCTTAGGTCTTTTAAAACCCAACTGCAAAAAAGGGCGCAATTTCAATAATTAATAATGCTATTTCTCTTGTTACAGATTTAACACAACTCCACTCAAGACACAAAGATGCAACCTTTCCAATCAACAGCTCGGCCCGAGGGTCCCCGGGAGTCTTCCCCCGAGCGAGCCAAGTCCCCCGACACGCCCACAGCTCCAGTCCTCAACTTCTCCATCGCTCGGCTTATGGAACCTGACAGAAAGAAGTCAGTGTCTCCTGAACCACCGCCACCGCCAGGGTTCCTGTCCTACGGAGCACATCTATTAGATTCTGCGTTTAAGCAGTACATCCCAGCGGCGAGAAGACAGCTCGTTTCACATTATCCTCTGCTATACTATGGGCCTGATCTCGTGTCACTGACGTATGCTCATCAGTTGCACTTACCCCGGCCACCTCCACCGGCATCTCCCGTCCAGCGTCCGCCAAGTCCTCGACCGCCAGCGGCAGACCATGCCGTCTCATCCACTACAGGGCCTACTCCATCCCCGGCGAAAAACAAAAGCTTCGCTTGCGGCGACTGCGGCAAAGTGTTCAACGCTCACTATAACCTCACCAGACATATGCCGGTGCACACGGGCGCCAGGCCGTTCGTGTGCAAGATATGCGGCAAAGGATTCCGACAGGCGTCCACGTTATGTCGACACAAGATCATACACACTTCTGAAAAGCCACACAAATGCCTGACTTGCGGGAAAGCCTTCAACAGGTCGTCGACTCTTAACACGCATGCTAGGATCCATGCGGGGTACAAACCTTTTGTTTGCGAGTTTTGTGGTAAAGGGTTCCACCAGAAAGGCAACTATAAGAACCACAGGCTGACGCATAGCGGGGAGAAGGCGTATAAGTGCAGCATCTGTAACAAGGCCTTCCACCAAATCTACAACCTGACCTTCCACATGCACACACACAACGAGAGGAAACCTTTCACCTGCAGTATCTGCGCTAAAGGATTCTGCAGGAACTTTGATCTCAAGAAGCATACCAGGAAACTGCACCTGGGTGCTGGAGGTTCCAACAATGGAGACTCGTCTTTAGACACACAGGATGAATCCACGCAAGAAGCGACCACCAGCCCTGTCGAAGATGCCAGTAGGGTTGCTTTCAGGCCATTCCTGGGCTCTTCTTACCCTCGGATCCTGGATCCCTCGCGGATGACTGCGCCCAACACTTTCTTCTCAAAGTTATTGTGACCCGGGTCTGGTTACTTCAATGGTTACGGAGACAACAAGGAGTGAATTGATGAAGGATTTGATGCTAGAACAGAACTGTCATTTTGTGATTATTTCTCAAGGAATACCTAGAGTTAGTTCTCAAAGTTAAATCGATCAGTTTTCTGGTAATAGTAATGTTAAGCCGTCCTTTGATTTATGTGTCGCTGTTTCGACATTCATAGAGGAGGTCTTTAGGCTTTGAACATAAATGTTTACATAATATTTGAGAATTGTCATCATTGTCTTTCGAAGTAATCAGTGAAACTTAATAAATTAGAAAATTATGTAGGACATCCGGAATTAAATGTATGTAACTATAATAATAGAGAATTGCGCTGTAAATAATTATATTGTAAATAATTTATTAGGTTTAAGTAGTTTATGTAAGTGAAGATATGTGTCTGCCATTGATATCGTTTGGAATTTAGATTTTTGTGATTTAGAAAAGTCGCTCATTTATGTCAGAAGTTTTCATCGTTCTTCTATGAAAAGTTAAAGCAAAATATTAAAATTTATTCATCTCTGAGAATTACTTACATATATGTAGGTACTAATATTTTAGTGTTCCGCCTTATAGGACCACTGTTTTGTAAACATTGGACCAGTTCACATTTTAGATAAATTCAGAGTTTTGCCAATTCCAGATACCTACAGAATTATGGAAAATGTTTAAAATCTTAAAAATATACTTATTAAGTGTTGTTACTTACCGACTCACGTTATCGTGTTTAAATCTTTAGAATAACATTGAACGATAACGAATAATTATTTACAATAAATGGAGTGATCATTAGCCTGTACATAATAGCGTTATGTTAGCAAAATAATAATAATTACCAAATGCAATATTGAGTGTAAATTAATAAATATATGCGCTGTGAAACGTACTCATCGTTTAATTGCACCCTCTGCAGGTCTACTGCACTATGTGTATCTGTATGTGGACTCTCAGGTTTAACTTCGACCACGGTCTTTTATATGTCCTTTCTTCAACGTACAATGGTAGATACTATAAATAGTCCTTTCATATCAGGTGACATAGTTGCTATATCGAGAGTACATACTGAGTACATCATCCGCTCGTAGCATGGCCACACAGAAACGGAAGACAAAATGACAGATTGTAGAAAGATTTCGACGGCGCGATGAAAAACAATGAAATCAACTGTATATAAAGAGATTTATTTATTTGTTTAATTTGGGAAAACAAACAGTTACACAACATAATAAACAGCTAGTGAGAATACAAGACATTACATTTGTGTAGCTATTATTATGGAACTAGTGTGTGTGGCACACGAGTGAAACTTAAAAGGTAAAATCCTACTAATATTATATCAAGGTCTTCATATGATCTGACCAAGATTATGTCTGGACTTTAAAAGAGACTGTGAGCTCTGAGTCTGTTTTGGCCTTCCTTCTCAGAGTAGTCAGATAGGAAACGCCGAGCTCGCCTAATTTTGAAAATATGATTGAGGTGTAAGTGTTTGATACGGTGTCGACCAAAAGTCCATAGGCAAAAAGCAATAGCTTGACTTTAATTTGACTTACGTACTTCTAGTTTCAACAAAATAAACACATTGTCGTCAACAAGTGATTGTAGTTCATAATTTCAACGTTATAGTATGAGTCAAGATGACCTAGCGGTTAAGCGCGTGCAGATAGATGCGTTAATCAGTGAGCCGTGTGTTCGAATCTCACGCAGTACTTCAACTTTTTGTAAGTTTTTACTCGATTTGAAGTAATGAGACAGAAATATAATATTCTTTACTTGTTCGCTTTGTTCACACATTTCGTAAAGTTAGAAAGGTAGACCATAGAAAACTACATAAAGAATTCAGATTTCTGTGAGGTAGGCATGAGTGTTATGAATAGTTAACTTGATCGGAATAAACATTGTCGTTTGGTAGGGTAAGTAGTTGTTGGTTACTGACGTGTGATCTAATAGACAGCGGTATTGTATTTATTCTCAAAATGCAGGCAAATATTAATATTGAGGCGAGGGCGACTATTATTGCGCTGCATAAACGTGGTCTTAATAGAACAGAAATATCTGATGAAACCGGACTGAATGTGAGTAGGTATTATATTTATGAATTGTAACTTAAACTTTTATTTGAAATTTTACCTAAGATTATTTGGTGACATACCTATGGATTAATTCTTTTTATTGTTTTTTAAATCCATCATGAGGCCTAAAAGATAAATAATTAGTGTTTATTATTGGATTTATAAATGCAGAGTTTTAATATTTTAATATTATATTGTTATATAAATTATAATTTCGAACGTGCTATATAGTGAACTCGTAAAAAATTACATGGTAATAAAATAAACAGAAAAAGTAATTTAAAAGTAATAAAAACAATTAATATTATAAACTAAAATTAAGCTACTTACTTAGAATTGTTATATTAAATAAATATTATTATATTATATAAAAATGAAGTCACTTTAGTATTTTATTATAGCTGCCTAAGATCACTTTTTTTTTTGTTTAGAGGAATAGGTACTATAAGTCGCTGGATCAAGAGATATAAGGAAGAGGGTAGCCTTGCTAGTCGACAGCGAAGTGGAAGGCCGTCGCTTACTCGTATTAGCGAGGCGCAGCGACGACATTATGGTGAGCGAGTATGAAACAAATAGTTTCACACCAACTAGACAGTTTGCGGTATTATTCGACAGCTCATTGCAAACTGTTCGCCATGCCCTCCACGCTGAAGGCTTGCATCACAAAAGACCAGCTAAAAAGCCCTTCTTGACCTTGACAGAAAGACATAAACAAGAACTAATAACATAGGGTAACGTAATACTGTAGGGTACATGCGCAAACGTCTACTTGACTGTATTGAAAATAATAGGGGGTTATACAAAGTATTAATACCTACCTATTTAGATGTTTTGGTTTTAATAATTAGACGGTGTAACTACCTATATATTAAGTGATACCTATTGATGTATCCGTAATTATTTAATGATCTTAAATTGAGGTTTAGTTTCAATCTTCTTTTCGTCAAGAAAAGCTATAATCTCAATAGGGTAGACCGAGGCGAATCGGATCACTTTTTCTTTGAGGTTGAACAAATCATACTAAAGTGTTATATAATGTTATTTTTATTGATAAAAACGTAAGAAATAACAATCAGCTATAAAATAAACATTTTAAAACTTAAGTCATACGTATATTCTCTTAATTAGCTATTAAAAACTAAAAAAAGAAAAATATCCGAATCGCCCCAATTTTCGGGGTGAATCGGATCGTACACAACATGTAACAAAATTTTAAGTTTCTTAACACTATAGCTTTGGAATCAGTAAAAAATTAATAATGAGATCAATATTAATTATCGGCACATAATTCACATATATATGGTCCTTTATTCCCCCCCCCATATCAGCACATTTTTCGTGGCACCATTCTTCGCAGACATTGCACTGAATCCAATCCTCTGATGGTGGATGAACGAATATTTCGGAACAGTAAATGCAGTGCCACTCTCTCTGTTTTGCAGATGAGCTCTTAATTTTTATATTAGTATTTGACGTTCTGCAAATTCAAACGCGTGCTTACGTACCGCTTTGGGTGTAATTCCGAAGCCACGACTTGCCAAGTGCAATAGCCGGTCAGCTAACTTCTTTTCTGTGGTCTCATCTAAAACTGGCTGTCCACCTCGACGCTTAATAATACCCCTGGATAAACTAACTCTTCTCTGTAAGCTCGTGAACGGCACTGCAAAAATCTCAGCAGCCTTACGTAAGGTCAACTCTTTGTTCTGGACTTTATTTACAGTCTCCTTCATTTTTTCTTGAGACCATCCTCCGGCATGTCTTTCTTCTGTACGTGCGAACCATCTACAATGAAATAAATATGAATCAATAACCTCAAACATATAATAAATAAGTTTAAAATGTGATCCAATTCACCCCTGACGATATGATCAGATTAGCCCCATAATCAAGACTTTTGAAATAAATATTTTAGACGTTAACCTCTAAGATCATACTTAAAAGCGAATTGAGTCTCTGATATAGACACCTTGCCTAACAATATAAACCAATGTAGTTAAGTTTTAACACAAATCCGTAATATGACACAAAGAAATCGTAATACGTACCTTAGATGAGCGCCAAAATTGCGACACACACAAACGACCGAGTCGTTGACGAGCGGCATCGACACTGATTCACAAGCGCGATCGAAATACTGCCTATGTCGGGAGGTGCGGGGTGAGAGGAGAGACGTATAACGCCGGTTGAGTGCCTTCTATGTGTATGCGATATTTGAATTATCAGCAGATTTCTTATTTTGATCCGATTCGCCCTGTGATCCGATTCGCCTCGGTCTACCCTACATTCATTGTTACGTTACACAAAAAACATGTTCCTAAAGTCTATATCATATATTAGTTTTCAATAAACTCTGCTGAATACCGATACCTATAATAAGGGGATATCAACAATTCTATTTGTGTTATTAGAATATCCTTACCTTGTTATGTTATTGTGGGTATACGACAACAAATGTTATGAACCATACAAGAGAAATTCTTTTATCTAGGCAGTAATGTGACGTTACAATTCTCATAAAAGTTTGCTAATTTTATAAATAAATAAAACGAATAGACATTTTTGTTATCATTCAGCACGACTTTTTTATATCCACCAACACCGAAAAGATTTAAATTAAATACAACATAATCACATAAATAGTTAAGTAATATAATAATACAGTATCTAATATTTAACCTCTTATAAATAAATAATAAGCATGAATATATTATAAATAAACATAAATATTACCTAACAAGTTTATTATTATGGTTTCAAAGAAACAAAACACAGCCACATATTGTAATTAAGATTCGAACTCAGTCTTCATTGACCGTGAATCTATTGCTTAGCCCAAACAGCTACCGGCACATGTTAGATTTGCGCGAATTTTAGCAATGCTAAGAACAGGTCGCCACTGTGACGCGTATTCTAACTTCCAGCTAGTCTCAAGTCTCAAGATAATTTTTCAATGAAAAGTCTGAAGATAATTTTTAAATAAAAAAAAATACTTATGTGATTGATGTGTATGCTTCGTAGAGTACTTAGAGAGAGGTCATGCCCCGCGTGCACGCCCGTATCTAAATGGAGTCAAGAAGCAATGGTTACAATTGTTGCCAGCTATGTACTTAGGCAGTAAAAAGCTCCGACAATGAAAGCTGTTTATAACAGGTCTAAAAACGACTAAAATACCTAATACTCTAATTTATTTAGCAAACAGAAAACCTTCGCCTACGAAATGCCGGCAGCTGCCGCTTCAAGTCGTGGGGTAGGCAGAGCTACAACAATGGCGTTCAATCATAATGATCGCAAGTGAACAGTTAAGGCGGGTCAGTGTGTGCGCTCGGGCCGCGCGAATTACAACCTTGAACTGTGTGCTGTGGTGCTCAAACTTGTGCCGAGATATTACGAATCATTGAGTCTAAAAATCGATTGGAAGCTATTCCCGAAAGTTTCCGCATCACAATAAAAGATTGACGTGTTCTACAGAGTTGTAAAATCGGTGGTTTGTGCATATTTCAAAGCGCCTTTTCCTACGTACCCAAAGTTAATCTGACTGATTCAGATAATAAAACTTTTCTATGTGAGTCACATCGGGCTATGATATGGTGACTTGATAGTTAAAACTGCGGGGTAATTGCGTAACACAATAACAGTAGCAATGGCTTTCATTTTAACAGTTCAACAACTTTCATTGCGTTATTTACGTTGTTGAGCAAATCAAACTGACAAATTATATTATATATTTGCCACCTAGTTGTAGGAGACAAATTGCTAATCTTTTAGCGTACAATATACTCAGTGACACTGGTACTTGTAGTGTTCCATCGATTACTCTTAGTACTGATACTTACACTACTTTTGATACACCTTGTAGTTTAAACTATTAGGTGCGACAACGGGTCAGCCGCATGTTGAATGTTGTACATCAAAATATGCAGGGTCTGTCCGGCAAAGAGCTAGATTTAAGTTTATTTATGGAGAACTATGATGTTCAGGTGTTATGTTTGACTGAACACTGGTCGAAGGAACATGAAGTAGTGTTTATCAATGATGAAAGCTTTACCGTACAGAGCGCATTTGTGAGAAAAAGTGCTATTAGCGGTGGCTCTTTAGTTCTTGTTACAAACAAGTTGAAATGTAAACAACGTGTAGATTTAGTTAATCTTTCAATCGAGCGGACTATAGAGTTGTCTTGTGTTGATATTGAGCGATATTTTATAATTCTAGTAATTTAATTCTGCCTAATTTGAATAAATGACTTTTGATTTTGAGGCACATTTATAATTGCTTCATATTATAAAGCAACGTATGGATTAGCAATAGGTACTTATCCTTCGAAATTATTCAGATCGAGATTGATGCACAATTAGGGTGGTGTTTAGCAAGTACGTTTACCTCCTGGCCTGGCACGGCACCTTCTTTCTGGATGAACTAATAAATGCTGCGATAAAGCAATAGTAAGCACTCGGCTCACTCACAACATTTCAATTGATATACTTAGACTAGCTATGCAACGTAGGGTGATAAGTACAACATCTAAGAGTGCAACGAAGACCAGGTAAGTATCCTAATGAACCCGTTAATTCCCATTGCAGTGCAACATGCACATGTGCCTCACAGATACAAACACACCCTGCAACTGTAGGAGAAAGTTAAAAAAAAAACTTTGAGAACCGCTACCTAACGGTAATCAGCGCAAAGTCAATGTCACGTAACCCGAGCCTTTTACAACTTATAATCGTGTGTTATTTAGTACTAAATAATAGTTGAAATAATATCGCGCTGCGCTTTTGTGCGCCGGCGCATTGTCGCGGCCGGAAGTGACGTGGCGGGTGCGCGCGCAACGGTTGCGCGCCATATTGTTTCCGCCACAATGGCAGCGAGCAGATTTTAATTAAAACGGTTGGTAGGTACTTAGTATTGTTTTGAGTATATTGATTGCGGTGCGGATTGTTCCGGGTTCTCTTATTATTGCTCTGCACGAGAAATGCGTGTTGCAATGCATGTTACTTGTGAGCGTGTTACACCCGGCGACTTGAGAGCGCAGCCTATGAGGTTTGTGTTAATAAAAAAGATGCGAGGACCTGCTTATCAAGAAAGCTCAGATCTCAGTGTTAGGTCTACAGAATGAACTAAATTCATTGTGGTTTATTCGCTAATTAATTATAATAACTATATAAGTAATCATTGGTGGAGTGTACCTAATACTTAATGCGTTGTTAGAGACACCACACAGTTCCCCTCCGGAGGCAAAAGAAAGAAAATTCTAACTAACGAGATGTTTTAGAGAAAAAGACGAAGACCTAATAAGCAGTCTTTTGCTATCTGAACTAACTAGGTACTTACTAGTCGCGTGGGTTCGAGTCCCTTTCTGAACCTTTGAGGATACTTAGGGAAATTGGGGAATACGCTAGAAGCTATCTAAGAAAATAACAGCTCGCCTGTGTCCCCCGGGTGGGTAGACAGAGGTGTAGCTACCTACCTATAGTACATTTCGCCAGTTATATTTGTTTAGTAAACACCATTATGAAAACTATTATTTTTAAGAGAATACTTTACGTTTTTCCACAGACAACATCTCAATGTTGGCGACAGCTAATATCCTGACTATTCGGAATTTCCCGAACTTGCTGAATACCGCGATATCACGGTGCGTGACAGACGCAAGTGACAGCGTGGCTTGTTAGCGAGACTGCGGCACGGCGGGGTAGCCAGCGTCACGCCGCGATACCGAAGGTCTACTTCTTAAAACGCGTTATTCTTACCTTTGCTTCAGTAGTAAGTCAGCCAGTCCAACTATACCCAGGCTAGATTACAGATCTAATTGCCGAGAGTCGATCTGACTTAAGTATATGACAAAAACATCCTTAATTACATTTGGTAGGGAAGCCCAGATGGTTTTTGATCAAGCGTATGCAGGGGGAAAATTGATAGCTGAGGACCTAGGTGCGGCATGACAAGAGAACGCCAGAAATGTATTAGAAAAGTTGTTGATAGCCTGTGGCCGCCCCGTGGTCAGGAGTCCACTTTCAGATTTCATAAAAGGGCCAATAATAAAGTGATGTTCAGACTAGTTGATTTTGGTATGGTGGCGAGCGGCCTAAAAACAAATCTGACGAAGAAATTGTGGGCTTTCCCTAAATCTGACGACTTCAATAAGTCAGATTCGGACAATTTTTAAAAGGATATTCGGGGCGAATAAATGTTCTTAACTCGTTGGATAGATAAGGATGTTTTTCAAACAATTGGTTTACAGTGCCATAGCAAAGTTTTGAAATAATGAACGTTGTTTATGGTGTACTCGACGATCTTTTAACTTTGCTATTTAACTTTTATTTTCCAACTTCTAATACAAATCATAAAAGGGTCAGCTTCAAATTCAAATAGCAATCAAGCTACTCGGTTCGTTGATTTAAAGATTGCAAAATTATAACCAACTACTAACCACTTTTGTGAATCAATGAATTTTCGTCATATTTGCCAAAAAGCTCCATTAATCCGTCAAGACATTTATATATTCACTGTCAGGACATGTAACACTATTGCACAGAATTTCTTCTTCAGATTTGCCTATTTAAGTCATTATGGGTCAGGCCGCACACGATCATACCAAAATCAACGGCTCTGAAGATCACTTTATTTTTGGCGTTTCTGAAATCTCAAAGTGGACTCCTGACCACTGGGCTTATATCAGAAACTCTTCAAATATATTTTCGGTGTTCTCTCATCATGCCGCACTGACTCAGCTATCAAGTTTTCGCCCTGCATATGCTCGCTCAAAAAGCCTCTGGGCTCCCCACCTACCTTGTGTTAGAATACCTGTTAACATGCGCCAAGCTTGTTGACGAATCTGTTAGTACCTACTGCTGTAGACAGATTATGTATTTTATGTTTGTTAATTCCGAATTCCGTAGAAAAGTGGACCTTTTGAAATATTCTCTCATGTGCCGCCACTGTGCGGAGCGACACCTAGCGTGACTTGTGACACGCAGCCAATTTGAAGAGGTTTCGGTAATAATTGTGTCATCAGCAGAGTTCCTAGTTCGGGGATGCCGCTCCACTATCGAAACTGAAGACTGATGTGTATGTAAGTTGATAAGTGCCTAACTAGTGTAGAGTGGTCGAAGAAAACACGTGTTATCTCGACCCGGAAATCGCAAAAAAAAATCTTTTGTCTTGCATGTGAGTTCACCAATCTTCTCAGTACCGTGCAATGTATAGCTAAATTTAAAATCACCGCCATCTCCCAATAATCACAATGAAATATCTGCTCTCATTTAGCACTAAATACACTATGTAAGAGTGCATTTACAAGGAAATATTATGGAGCTGGTCCTTAGCCCGATCGACTATGTACTACATAACAAAAAGTGCACGAAGGAGTTAAATAATTACGTACAAAAATATTGAAAAAAAAGTTAAATAAAGAAAGAAAGAAAGAAAAATAATTTATAGCGATTCGTACAGGAAGATCATAAAACTAAACTAAATACAGTCAACAATAAAAAAAAACAAATTACAAAAACCAAATAAATAAACCAAACAACAAATTCATCCAACCCCTACAGCGCAATGTCTATTTAAAACGATACAAACACAATTTAAAATACCAAACATAACCCTGTATCTGCTACAGCAACCCATCACCAAGGATCACGAGACATCCACAGTTTGTCTAAACATTATCCCACCAATCAAACTCCGAGCCTGATTCGAGCCGACGGTGAAACGCGGGGCTACGGGGTTATATTGCCCGTCGGGCTGCGGGGCTCTTATGAGGAGCATATTGCGCGAGTTTTTTGTTGCCCCTCGCGGGCTGAACAATGAAAACGAATCTGCGAACTCTTGACGTCGCCCCGGGCGCGGCATAGATTATGACGCAGAACGGATACAGCGTGAATTAGCGGGTTAAAATGAAATTGGTAAGTGAAAATTGAAAGTTTAAAATGCATATAATTATGATGTTATGTTAACCGAGTGATAAGTCGATCAAGGAAGTAAGTAGGCAGTTAAAATGAGTAGCCCTTTGGGGATGACGGTAAAATGATAATAAATTATGTACGAGTATGTACTTCATCATCATCCACATCCCGACTTCACCCACTGCTGAGCAGTGGCTCCCTGTCCATGTGCCACTCCCCGTGCTCCTGCGACACCCACATTCAGCTTCTACCCTACATGTTCTACTTCTACATAGTTTACTCTCTTTAATAATATTTTTTAAACTAGATGGGGTCGGTGTTTCCTATCCGACTACTCTGAGAAGAAACACCGAAACAAACTCAGAGGTCACCACAGTCTCTTTTAATGGCGTGGATGTTGTATTCTATTGTACTTATTTATTTCTCAGTACTGTGGTACATTGAGGTCTTATATTACCTAAACATTGCTTCACACATACTACCATTGCTGGTGTAGAAATATTAAAAGCTATGTACATGCAGACTGGTTAAGATCCATCAAAAATGCATTATTTATAATGTCAAAATATTAATAGTTAAATAAAAAATATGTCATAATGTCGAAAATATAAATCATAATGTCAAAATAAAAATTACAATGTCCAAGAATTCATAATTTCAAAGTACTATTTGCCAATTCAAAATAATGTCAAAGTACTAATGTCATTATTAAGACCTTAATTAAAATATCAAAGAGTAGATTTAAAAACGACGATTCATTGACGGAATGAAAACACATGTCTAAGAGCCAAGCAAACATTTTACATTTAAACATATTAATTGGTAACTCTCAGGGCAGGTGGTAATTTATTATAAATTTTAATTGTCATACAACTGGCATTTCTACTGTATAATTGCAACTTCTGAACAGGTACTACATAGTAATATTCCAGCATTTTTTTTGTTCAGTCTTTCGGAGACTTGTTCATTTAATAGAAATAAATGAGGGTATTTTTTTACAAATAGACAAACTTCAAAAATATGCAGACATGGGAGTGGGAGAATCTTCAATTTCTTAAATAATGGCCTGCAATGGTCTAAATAATGGACTGCAATGGTCTAAATATTCTGCTCCGCTCATGGCTCTGATACATTTTTTTTTCAGTATGAATGCTCTTTCCACTTGTTATGTGTTGTTACTTGTTATACTTATATAATTTCAGTCTGTAACTTTCCTGATGCAGAAAACTTATGAGAACTGGTCGCCATTCGGCGATTTCAGACGTTGCAGGTCACATTCCAAGTGTCCTCAAGGTGTTCTTCGTTACAGTATCTCATGATTGACATTAGAATAAACATACCTAAACACCTTACTGAATCACACCACAATCTATGATAATACTGCAACAACTTATCTTTCTTGTAAATATTGACGTTCATAAGTGCCTCCTAATGACCTACGTACTTCAAATGAATGATTTCACTTTGATTGTCTCTCCTGAGAAAGAAATAGAGTCAGCACCCTAATTGCTTAGCACACTATTCATCACAATCTGAATAATTTCGAAGGATATTGCTAATTGTATTGCTTCATATGTTCGAATAATTTGTCTGGTCATACACGTAAATAACGCAATGAATGTTGTTGAACTGTCAAAATGAAAGCCAATCCTATTATTATTCTGTTACACAATTACCCCGCTGGTACTTATCTACTCTAAGACATGGCTCCACTCTGTCGTATCTCCAAGCCTTACTCTTTGCTCCTGATTATGATTTCCCGAGCACTCATATTGTTTATGATTTGCTCACTGGAGTGCAGTTAACATGAAGTTTATTGGTGCTGTCGGTTCATTACCGAATGTTTATTGTTTATTAACTGTTACTGTTAGGGTCGAAGTTAATACAAACGAGTTGAAACGAAGCAATTACTTATGTTGTAAGGGTCAGGATTAATAATGTAAGAACTTCATTAGGAGATTAAAAAGAGATGAGTGGAACAGTTAAGTGTTTGTTGCATTTCAAGATGCAATATTGTAGGTAGGGAATGTAATCCCGAGTCGAGATTGGCAATTGTCAAGCGTCTGTGGTCCGGAAATCAGAAGAGGTCTTCCCACGAGATTGAATCTCAAAAAACGGCTCGAGATCTCGCGTCAAAATGTTTCCTCGATCGAGATTGCATTCCCTAATTGTAGGTAGCATGATTTGAATAGTCTTAGAATGAAAAACCCTTGAGTAAAAATCCTTTTCGAATATCGTGTCAAATTGGTCATCTTTAGAAAAACAACAATATATCTGATTGACTACCTACATCTTGTAAAAAGAAGCACACATACATAACTAAGCTAGAAACAACTTGGAACAGAGCACCATTGAGCTATGCAAAGTAATCCCTACCTACACAACGCCCCACGAGCGCTACTTATTCGTGAACTCGCGTCAATTGTTTACTTACACATTCACTACCGTCACTCCCTCTCATTCGCATCTCTATTTACGTCCAATAAACACGTCGAAAGACATTACGGGCTCATCCACCCACATCCAAACATCCCGCGATCCTGTTATCATCCATCGACACAACCTCGTAATAGGCTTAGCGACCTTCGACGTATTGTCCGTGGTACTGTTGTACAGAACGCAGGATTACATCCTTTGTGACATTTTACTCAGAAAACACGCATTTTGTACAATTTTGAGGAGATTAGTGGACGTATTCTGTAATGTTGGGAATTATTTGTTTATTTTTTCTATCATGTTCAGAAGAGTTTATTTCCGAGGATTTTGAATGTAGTTTTGTACAATTAAGGAGGACAGGTGAAGGTCCGATAAATGGAACTTATGTATCAAAGGACCAATATCAATCGGCTGTAACTTTTCCTAAATAATAATGTTTTTTAAGTAGGTAGGTAGACTAAGTCGGTAGGTACAACATACCTACCTATACCTACATAAAATCAAATCACATCATTTATTACATCACCGCGCATTTTTTCATTACTGTAAGTCATAAATAATGCCAATAAATTATAGGGTTTATTATTTTATGTGGTAAACAGAGGCTCCAAGGAATTAGAAGAATCTGCCATGAACTTATACTAACTGTTTATGAACAAAGATAAACTGAAAAGGTACAAAATTTAAATACTTCGTTACTTAAAATTATAATTATTTTCCTAGTTTTTAGTCCTAGTAACATCTGAAATCACAGAAAATACGACTTACCGCAATTCAGCAATAAACAATTCCAAAATAGGTTCATTCTCTACAAAACAAGAGTCTTCATGCCACACGGACATGTGCACAATATCGCACGATGTCAGATCTAACATGAAGCTAATGTTCTGTAACGAACAGAACGTTATTTTCATGTTGCTTAGTGCAGGTACCTACTGAACCAATCGGGATGGAACTTTATTGTAGCATGCTTTTGTTAAAAGGTGTGTTTTCCTATTTAGATAAATCTGATTTATTGTGAACAAACTACTTAAGACTTGTAATAATTATGATACAGCTGCTTATTGTGGAGCACTTCATACTCTGCGCACTTGGCGAATGAGAGCTAGCTAGACCGACAAGAAGAACATTTATTTATTTATAGCTAATTAAAACGGTACAAAACCAATTACATTAATTAACATAGAGACAATAATTACGTTCACAATAAAATAACTTAAAACTAACATGGAATAGTGGACTCCCTTGCATACATTCTCTCACAGAACACCAGACGCATAATTTTAATCCATTCATCCGCAAACACATCACATTCAGGGTTGGCAGCCAGAAGGCCATTCAGCACCTTTAGAGTACGACAGACCGGATTGGGGTCTGGCTACAGTTTTCGCTGGGAGTTGCGCAAACAGATTGTGCCGGCGGCTCTGACAGTGTCCGGTGTATTTGTCGGGCACAAATAGTCGGCACAAAAGACCATAGAGCTCTGCCAGTCGATACGTCCCCGTAAGGTCTTACAGGCTACAGGGAGTTGATCAACATTGTGACCGTCATCGTCACGAGTCACGACATCTTGACGATACTACGACGACGTCAGGCGGAAAACGTTAGAACAAATCTAAAGGCACTAATAATAAAGATGAAGAGTTTGTTTGTTTGTTTGAACACGCTAATCTCTGAAACTACTAGTCGGATTTGAAAAATATTTTTACATTTTATAGTCAAATTCTTGAGGAAGGCTGTAGGCTACTTAACACCTTAACACGCTAAGACTCTTAGGAGACGAAAAAAGAACTGCGAGCGGAAACGAAGTAATAGTGCGGACAGGCGAGGCGATGAAACACAAGAAATGTCACAGGACGAAGTAGCGGCAGAAGCTAGTATTTATACTTATAAAAACACCCAGTTGGACTACACTAAACTAATAATCATTTTCTGTTGAGGGACACGAATACACTAAACTAATAATCATTTTCTGTTGAGGCTACTAAGCTGCTTGCACTTAAGTTTTGAAACCCATTCAAGTTTATTTCATTACAAAATAATTATTATCATGTCCTAAGGAACAGAACCTACGTCCACATCACACATGCCTTTCAATTAATTTACGAATGCAATCACATATGAATTGGAACTGAAAGGCAAAAAAACTTATCAACGGTAACTAAATCCGTCGATAATACATCAAATAACTCCATTATACCACACTTCAAATTCCACGGAAGTATTTATTGCACAAATTATGATATGATGCACAATATTGCTACACAATAGCCCGCAGCAACGTATTGCTCGACAATAGCCCGTGCTTACGGAAGCATCGATCCTATTCCTACAGACGGAACTTTAATTCCGGATCAGTGGGGATTAAGATCCGTTTGCGGTCAAGCGTGGCTTAATGCCGGCATTACGGCGTGTGAACGCACGTCGGAAGCATTGTGTGCCTAACACCGGACAATGTTTGTGGGTGTCGGCACAAATGTAAAGATGAATCGGTGGAGGTGTTCGACGAGTTCAGGATAGGTTTTTTCTTTTAATGTAAAGGCGAATGTGAGGGAGATTGTAAATGTTTCAAGTCACTAAGCCTTCTTCTTATTCTTCCCTTACTAAGTCTATCCAACTCAACAGTAAAACCACGACGATTTAAAATAAAATAAAAAATCAGGTAATCCTAAGGTATTACTTGATTATTTTTTTATGATAAGTCATAGGTAGTTGAATTAATCAATGAAAACGTTATAGCAATCCAAACATTTGGTGTGCTGTACACAGCTGAAGTGGAAAAATGTCAACTAAGTAACTTTTGGAGGCCACTGTACATAACCAACTACATTACCATAAAACACTAATTAATATTCATTAGAGTTAGGTATTCTTGTTTAATGATGAAGTGTGAAGTGACCGACTTTATAATAAATGATGACGAATTTAACAACCGCATCAAAATAAATCGATGAACACAATCAAGCTTGAGTGAACTTAACAAAATCACAAGCAGCAATTTGCTACGGAACTGCCGTTTAACCGTAGAACAGAGGGGCAATTCTCGTAATTTTAAGAACGTTCACAGTCTGATCTCAGTCTCAATCTGTCAAAAATACCTATAATTGCCCTACACTTTGACAAGTTTTTGACATTTGTTTGTCACCGAGATGAGACTGCGACTAGATTTTGAACGTTTTAAATTACGAGAATTGGCCTTCAGATATTTAGCACTAACCCGCCGATAGAGCTCGTAAGTCCGGACCCTTGTATTGTACACACAAACACATTACAACACACACATACATTATGTGGATACTGTCGTTACGAGTGCTTCACTGCACTGCTGCACAAAATAGTTCCGATCTGATTTGTGTATATTTATAATATGTAGGTAAGCAGTAGGTATGCATTTTAGAAAAGAGATGCTGCCACGAGAGCAACAGGTTTCGTAGATTGCCTAGAATTTTAATATTAGGCTAAATATTTCACTAGCACAGCAGCTGGATAAGAAGATACAAATTTAACTGAATTGTATCTAAGCATTATTAATCTTTTTCTGTATTAAGACAGAATTCATCTCATTGAGTAATAAGTAGATATTATACAATTTTATCATCACTTTTTTTTAAACTTTAGATCAGATAATAAGAAGTGGACAAAGATAACCTTCGGACCGGAACCTCACATTGTACAAAAGACTATCACATAATGTTCGCAACACAACAAATACTTGCTGAGGATACAGGAAGCATCAAAGGAATGTACGAGTGATGTAAAGGACAAAGCAGATGTGTTATGTCTGCTCCTTTGATACGCGGCGTTAATCTCAGGGACTAGATAGAGATGCCAGCGAGCGGACACATTTGAAGTAGCGAGGAATTTAAGCATTTTTTAATTTAAGCTATTTGAGAAGTACATAACTACTCTGTTTTATATTATTCTAATTGCTTCAACGGGTTTCCACGCTCAGACGATTCCATAGCATTTATAAAACTATATTTATCAATGCTATATTATACTGTAACGTACGCAACGTAATTACCTATTTATGACATTTTGTTACTTTAATTTTATTATATTTTGTAAGGGAAAACAAGCAGTAGTATATTAAATTATTATGAAGTGTCTTCTAAACATTTACTGCGAGCGACAGCATGAAAAGGACAGAAAGTTCAAAAGAGTCTCACTTATAAAAAGTGTGCATCATTAAAAGCCCAAAAAAAATTGGGTTCATTAATTTAAATAAGCGTGCATTTTTAAAGGTATGAAGTTTTATAGGTCAATTATATATATATTTATTGAAATAAATAATCGAATGACGCCATACGAACTATACCTACGCTACGCGTACTACGTCGCGCTACGCTCTACGCCTGCTCTAATTAGTAACTACGATTAAGTATTTGTTTCGAAACTCTTAACCTTTCAAGCATGATCTTACTTGTCATGATATACTCTTTAAAAAAAACAAATTTAATTATCAACCAATAGCCATTATGAAGTTACTAAATGCCAGTAACACACGATTAACGTTTTGCCAACTAATAGACTCCCTACCCCTTCGCAAACAATCACAAAAAGTAACAGATCATAACTACTAGTAAACATTAGCTAAACGACTGGTGCACACAGCCGGCGCCGGCGGCTCCGCATGCGTCCTGCTGACGCGACGGACGAATCACTTATTATTTTGTTTGCGCTTAACTTGGGTTTGTTAAAGTGAGTAGGTACCTAAGTATTTGTTGCAGGTGCATGTGCTGAAGAATGTATCGTCCTAACCTATTGCTAATCGATGTGGTGCGTGGGGTAGCCCTGTTACAATAAAGTGATACGAAAGGTAAGCTTGTAGGAAGTGGAACGTATATCTTTATAGAATTAATTAAAAATACAGATTAAAAAAAATTCTCCTAAAAAATAAGAAATATTTAGGTACTTACCTGTAATCTTGTATAATGGGCGGATGGTTGTCCATCCGCCCATTATATTATATTATTATTACAATATTTTATATAAGTAAGTAAGTAGTAGTGAGTAAGTAAGTATTACTTATTTTTTAAAGGTTACAGGGGTTATCCCCTGTGACACAGGATCCACTCAGTATGGGGGTCATTGATCAAATTTCTGTGCACTTGTGAGTGCTACGCTGTAAATGCTGCGCATAACTACTTTGTACAGACGCCAGCACATCAAGCTACTACAATCTGTCAAATTTGTTTAATAGATTTTCAACTTTATCGCTAAAGCATTAAGGTTCAAGGTTAATTGGGAAAATTTGACAGGTTCGGGTAGCTTGACCTGCTGGCGTCTGTACATTACTTTTGGAAAAAAAAATTAGGTAATTATACTCTTTATAAAAACCTCAATAACAATAAACACGAACAGTACTTATATTACTAGAGTTTGTTTACTTAGGTATGTGCTAAATAGTCTCACCTGCAAGTTTATATCCTCCTGAAAAGTATACCTCAATCTGCCTAGCCTTTTCGGGTCGGCTTCCGGTCTAACCGGATGCAGCTGAGTACCAGTATTTTACATGGAGCGACTGCTTATCTGACCTCCACAACCCAGTTACTGGGTAATTCGTACGATACCCCTTAGTAAGACTGGTTGTCAGACTTTCAGGCTTCTGACGACCCGTAACGACCGTCAAAGATCCACGAATGACAGCCGGGACCAACGGCTTAACGTGCTTTCCGAAGCACAGAGGGTCTTGGTATGTAAAGATGGTCACCCATCCACGAACCAACCGCGGCAAGTGTGGCTTAACCTGATCGATCGGCCCGTGCGGCTGTTATTACTTAGCCACAAGCTAAAAATATGTATATATACATGAATACATGAACACGAGTTCATCACACTTAACTACTTTAAAAATAGTTTTCATTTCTGTGGAATGAGGGTGAAAACAAAAACAAGGGGAATAAAATCTTTAAATCTTTGTCGGGAATCAAACAATACAAAGCCATGCAAAATGGAATTTATACATAAATGTTATAAAAGTAACCAATTCGTTTAGGAAAATTACCAAAACTCTCACGTAGGTACAGTTAACGAGAAGTGAAAGTCATTTACCGACACACGCCGCTCGTGATACTCAATCAATCGGAAAATTGATTGTTTGTAACCAGCAGCCCCGACACGAGGGCTACCTTGCTGTATTATATTTATGTTTTGTGTTTTTTGTAAGTCGATGTTTAATGTTTGCATGAAGTGTCGTGTCGTACTGACGTCACGCAAATCCTGCATCTCGCAAGCAGAGTTTACCGCGCAATTAGCATACATACAAACTTCCCGACATCAATCGTCGGGCAGTTGCCCGCCAGACACAACACCCGTCTGGTCGGAGGATCCTCCCTTTTCTAAGGAGGATGAGTGCACTTTATACCCTGTTCCTCATACCTCTATAACAAGCATGTAAATTATTTATACCTACTGATATCGCATTGTTGATAATTAGCGATAAGAGCGCCCATTGTGTCACCCTATACAAAATATCTACTCTTTCTTAACAATAGATTGCTAATATGACATATTTATTTTATTTATTTATTTTTATTTATTTTATTATTTATGTACACACAGTAAAACACATAAGGATAATACATTTAAAATATGAGTACAAAGGTACTGCTTATTTCTTAAGAAATTTCTTCCAGCAGACCTGCGAAAGGAGAAGTAAAAAAGAAATGTAGACAATAGTGTGTGAGAACAAGAAGAGAAAAATATTAATGTGTGAAGTCTAAAACTAAAATATAAATATATACCTACACATATAATGCAAAAAATAAATAAATACATAAGTATACTTAAATAAATACATAATCCAAAAATATATAAACGTATATATATATATATATATATATATAAATACTCACGGTAAAGAGGAAAGGTAATGCTCTTTTTCACTTCAGTAGCTCAAACATGTAGGTTTTGCTGCGTGAAATCAGTGAGCAAAATGCGATTTTGCTCACTGAGTGAGACAAAGTAACTTTTTAATTTTTTTTTCAGAAAGCCGCAAATATATATTATTCAGCCTTGGGTTAATCATACAATTCGAAACATTCACACTCTATCTCTTTCCCTCCATTAGAAAGAGAGAGAGACAGAGACCAGCCCTTTCGAAGTTCGGATTTTGAATTCGACCTCAAAGACAAACACGTTCGGAATTTCGTACTAACTAAAGAAATTTTGCAAAAAGAAAATTATGTCTTTTAATGTAATTTATTGAATTTTTAACTTATTGTTGTATTTAAACGAAAATAAGTATTTACTGCAAATAAAACTGACATTTAACTTGTAAATATTTATTTGTAGTTTCAATAAATGTTAGGTACGTAATATATTTTGAATAATAAAATATCATGGGTGCTATTTCCGAACACGCCTTAATTTAAATAAAAGAGCGGGAATAAAATTTGTAGAATTGCAGTAATTTTACTTTTAACTATTAAAATGTTCCATTTTATAGAATTGGTATCTAGCTACAATGTTAATTATTTTGATTCACAATAAATAGTTATTTCAATCTATTCCTGTTTATTATTTTATCTCCTAAAGTGTTCTCGCTGCTGAAGTGAAAAGTTATGTGTGTTACACGAGAGCAAAGTTTTTTTGCATCTCGTGCCTTTGAATCCCTCGCCACACTCAGGATTCAACTTTAGAATCACTCGCTACGCTCGTGATTCAATCTTTGAATCCTTCGCTTGCTCAGGATTCAAAATCAGCACTCGCAGCAAAAAACTACTTTGCTCTCTTGTTGCACAAATAACTATTAAACGACGTTATATACATATTTATGTGTATTAAAACTTTAGTCCTTTGGTACACCCGTCAGTCAGTGTGCAGTCACAAATATCAATGTGCAGAGTCGACCGTAGTGATATTATTGTAAACAATCAGCCATTTTAATCACTTAGATAAATCAGACGTTATCATTAATAATAGGAAAATAGGTTTTCGGAAGGTGTTTGAGTCATTGTGGTGAAAGGATTGGTCAGCTAGACTCTGTGTTCCGACTGCTAGCTGTCTAAGATCTGAGGCAAATAACAGAGCTGTACATCCGACTGTTCGGACAAAATGTGTGTAGAATCTCGCATCTCAAGTCTGGAACCCTCAGTACGGAATCTATAAGTCTCGTATTGACGGCATTCAAAAAAAAATTCTTAAATATCTAGATTACAGGGCGAAGCAAATATCTGTTGATTACACTCACCGATGCAGAAGATACCATTTTCGGCCGCTTGACCGTAGACGTCATATTAATGATGTATGCTACTTGCATAATATCGTAAATGGTTCAATTGACTGTCCTGAACTTGTTTCAAAAGTAAAGTTGCGCACTAATCAGATGGGGCTGCAGCAGCGACCACTTCTACATGTACCTTGTGCAAACGCTAATTTTATAGGCGTAATGCGTACTTTCTGAGAGCCAGTTGCAGTTTTAACGAGATTTGTTGTGAAGAAGACATTGACCTTTTCTGCACCAAAGGAAACACACTAAGAAAGCTCTTAGCAAACCCATTTTTTGTACAGGATGGACCTGCTTGCACTTGAACTATTTGTTGTTCAGATTAGCTTAATATTTGAACAAACAAGAAAAACAAACTGAAAGAATAATTAATGTGACTTGGGGCTGATTTTTCAATCTTGATAACTTTTATTTGAGGATTGAAATTGACGTTTGACAGTTTATGTATGGAAGAACTGTCAAACTGTCAATTCAAGATTGTTCCTCCGGGGTTGGAGGAATCAGCCCTTGGACGATGTAGGAGTAATACTTTTTTTATTTATCTGTGGAGGCTTGTAATTAGAAATTTAGTTATATATGACTGTTATTATAATGTTATTAGTCTGTAAACCTTCCGAAAATAAAGAAGATAAAATAAAAAAATAAGAATGTCTTTCGAAATAAGAAGAAGAAGGGAGATGTTTGTAAGTTTGCAAATATGTAGTGTCGGCGGCGCCCGACGACAGACGACCTTCTAGATCTTTTAGATGTCTGAACGAAACTAAGTACTTTAGGTGCCTCGTACTAAATAAAACGACCTAGTCGATTAAATAAATTGTATAGCTGCAGTCCCTATCATCTAATAAAACTACATGTAAACAGGATGCAGCTAGTTCAACAGAAGCACCTTCAGCCGAGGACCAGCACTCGTTCACGTCAATTGTCTTCATTTGTTGCAGCCGCCCGCATCGTGCACACAGGCGTCATAGCGTGTAGTGTAGGGACAAAGCCATTGGGAAAATTGCGTAAGCGCAGGCGAGAACTAGACATGATAGCAGAAGTTTCTGAAAAATAAAAATCTTTGGTCGTATTTTGTAGTTTTTCTGGTTGGTTTTTTTTTTGTTTTTGGTTGTTTTGTTTTTATTCCACTAACTGTTAATTAACTAAACACTACTGCATTGGGGCACTGTCACAATGTGTGGACAATGGCAGCGTATGTACATATGTATGTAATAAATTTTCCACACTATGCATAAGCTAATTAACAGTTGTATAAAGTATTTTAATTTTGGTCGACATCATTCTCATTTTAGGAACAGGTTAGCATTGAACGTTTAGGTAAGCGGAAAAGAAACAAACATAGATAGGCTGAAGCAATCAAAGCATAAACAGGATCTGCCTGGCATTAATACTGAAATGGACCATTTTGGCGTAGCCGTGAGGCACACACTAATGTTGTTAAAACATTATTTTCACTTTTTTATTTATATATCTTTTTCTTTTTTTTTTTGTATTTTGTGTTTCAAGAACAGTGTCCAAGTAAATGTTATTATTTGTTTCAATCAAAGCAAGTTACTAGACCCTATCTACTTTAATAAACGCAAATATGTACCTATGTACTTCGTAAAAAAGAAGACTAACGTCCTACGCACCTCGATGTCTACCGGGTAGGAGGAAAGGAACAGGATGCGAGCCGGGCGTCTGAGAAATATACGGAGAAAATTATACTGAAAAATTAAAATAATCTAAACAAATCAACATTAAAACATACACTACCTACTTCACCAAATATGTTTGTGTGTGCGTAACAAGAACAAAGCGCGGGCGCAGCCCTGCGAACTGAATCAATTGATTGTTTGCTCAACGAGCTCCTCTGCTCAGTGGAGTGCTGTAGTTGCAAGCAGTTTATTAGTTGGTTAATTTAGAGAATGTTTCAAAGGGTTCTGGATGTGTTTGTTTCAGTTTGAGTTTAAGTTTATGAGAAAATCAAAGTGTAGCCCGCCGGGTATATAAAAACGGAAAACGTTGTATTTTAACGCACTTCCAGAAACAGAGGTTCTTAATTAATGTTTATATTTTTTTAAAGTATATTTTTCATAAATTGTTACGATAGTAGTTTTATCATGCTACACGATGCTACGCCGAATCCCGCAAAGCTACGCGATGCTACGCCGGACCCCGCGGGTCTACCCGATGCTACGCCACCGGAACCTGCGTAATTATGCGATTCTACGCCGGACCCCGCGAAGTTACGCGATGCTACGCCGGACCCCACGAAGCTACGCGATGCTACGACGGACCCCGCGAAGCTACGCGATGGTACGCCGGACCCCGCGAAGCTACGCGATTCTACGCCGGGCCCCGCGAAGCTACGCGATGGTACGCCGGACCCCGCGAAGCTACGCGATGGTACGCCGGACCCCGCGAAGCTACGCGATTCTACGCCGGGCCCCGCGAAGCTACGGGATGGTACGCCGGACCCCGCGAAGCTACGCGATGGTACGCCGGACCCCGCGAAGCTACGCGATTCTACGCCGGGCCCCGCGAAGCTACGGGATGGTACGCCGGACCCCGCGAAGCTACGCGATGGTACGCCGGACCCCGCGAAGCTACGCGATTCTACGCCGGGCCCCGCGAAGCTACGGGATGGTACGCCGGACCCCGCGAAGCTACGCGATGGTACGCCGGACCCCGCGAAGCTACGCGATTCTACGCCGGGCCCCGCGAAGCTATGGGATGGTACGCCGGACCCCGCGAAGCTACGCGATGGTACGCCGGACCCCGCGAAGCTACGCGATTCTATGCCGGGCCCCGCGAAGCTACGCGATGGTGCGCCGGACCCCGCGAAGCTACGCTGTTCTACGAGACGCATTGCCATACTGCGCGGTACTTTACGGTTCATATTCCTGAAACAAATTTTAAAGATTTCCAACCGTCTTCGCTAAAATCATTATAAATTGAAAACTTGATCTCAATGCATAAGTTATATATGTTATAACCCAACCTCTACTTAGCTAAGTACACATTTCGTTTACAATTGTATAATTCATTCGACACAAACAAACAAAAGCGAAGTCAATAAAGATAAACATCTACCTCTCACCGAGCTCCCGCGCGTCCGGGGCGCGTCCGACACGTGTCCGCCACGCGTCCGGCGCGGCGACGACACGTATCAACTAATTATAGCCGAAACTAATTTAATACGAACATTATAGACCGGATGGAGTGATGTGTTGTGATCGGAACGAGGATATTATTGTACTTGAGTACCTGTTGTAGTGATTATGAATATTATGATTGATCGAGGGTGAGTTTAAATGGTTATTATTGGGATTTCGTTGAAACTATGTGTCTTAATTTGTTAGCCCTGACATGTTGGTTGAAAGTATTCGTTCACATTAGTAGTAATATTAGGTACTACTTTTTTTTTTCCGGATGGGAAATCATCAAATGACCCCTCCCGCTCTGGGTGGAGCGGAAGGGAGTGTCAGACTCTTACTGACTAAAACCTACCCATGTTCCTTCCTTCGCCCTTTATGTTCCGGGGTAGCGGTAACCCTTTCGGACGATCCCGCTGACCCGGCAGGCTTCGGCTCTAAGGGCCCCTCAAATTATGTTGACAACTCTTTGAGGCGCGCGTGGAACACTTACGCGCCGTCCGGCACGGGCCTGGTCCTGATCGGGTGGTGAGCTACCCATTGCTCTCCGCCCGCAGGCCCGCGCCTACGGTGGGTGGGAGTCGTCACGCGGCTCCCGACGCCCGGAGCGTCTCCCGCGGCGGCTGGGACGGGAGGCTCTCTCCCTCATCCGTCCCGCCACCTCCTTCGCTAGCATGACTGCTTCGCAGAAGGAGGCGGCTGCCTCCCACTCCCTCTCGCCCCGGACCATGGCTTGCACCAGGGCCGGGCGTGAGAGGATTAGGTACTACTTTACGCACGATTAGGTACCTGTAATTATAGAGATCTTTTTTTCTAAGTGGGCTGAATGAAGTTTGGTTCAGCACGGCTGGTCAATAAACATTTTAGACTTCTAGCTCGCAAATAACGTAATACTGTTTGTTAGTGACTTTTAGAACAACATTTTTTTAAATATAAAAATTACCCAAATCTACTACAAGACGAGTGATTTCTCTCTCTCCGGCTCAAACCCCTTGACGGCCCAAAGAGAGATTTCAAGTAACTAAATCATCACCTAACCCCATCAGGTTCATCACGTTTGCAATCGTCTAAACTTTTTGCCCTCAATTAAAACTCATATAATTTAAAAGTATCAATCCCGACATAACGCCCGGGGGTAGGCAGCACCCTAGCCCCATGTCAACAGCCGCGGAGTTAATATTTACTCGCAGTAATCGGTTTGGGAGTTCGGGAATCGAACCCGGGACGGAAGGTCTCTGGGTAATAGCGAGATATTATGCAGTTCCCCTTGTTCACGGGCGGTGGTTGAAATCAATGAGAGTAGAGATATATGTTAAGTTTAATGTAAGTACAAACTACTCTAGTCTAAACACCCTTTTCGTGTTTAATTATTAGTGAAAGCTCTTGATAGAACTTACTTAGAACCTTTCTTAAAGGATTGTTTCTTTAACATTGTCTTTCATAAACTCTAGAACACACATCTACTATATATCTTACTCCATATCATCACTCCTGTAAATAGTTTTATTTTAAAGAAATAAATCTATATTAATAGAACAATAAAGCTGAAGAGTTTGTCTGTTTGAACGCGCTTATCTCTGAAACTGCCAGACGGATTTGAAAAACTATTTTCAAATTTGATAGCCCAATTCTTGAGGAAGGCTATTATCACGCTAAGACCCTTAAGGAGCCGAGGAAAAAGAAGACAAAGTCAGAAAGAACGCTAAGCGAAAACGAAGTAAAAGCGTGGTATACGAGGACACAAGATGTGCACGCGGAGCGGGCAGGAGCTGTGGTAATCTGAAGGCCACACCTACAGGTTGTAATTATAACCTGTAGGTGTGGCCTTCAGATTCACCCCATAGTTTTCGAGGGTTAAGTTCAGCATAACATTAATCCGTGTTTTTAATAAGCTCCGTTTGAGCATTTATCAAACATTTATTCCTTTAAATTAAAACCAAAAACAAAGATAGGTCGAGGATAGGTATAGACTCCATGATCACACTACATGTTGTTAAAGTACAGCTCTCGAATGGTATTTCGGGGAATGCCTTCAAATCATACTTTTCTATGTTGAACTACGAGGTATAGAATCTTGAGTAAACATTTTAAAGAAAATCCCTTACTTACTGCTCAAACAAATAGAGAACTTGCTCGGAAATAACTCTACTGCTTATACGAAGGTACAGTTGTGGGAACTTTCATCTGAAACCGTAAGGACTATTCCTGCTTGCAGCGCTCGGCCGCTATAGTAACGCATACCTATAGTCATCAACCAATAGCATTGAAGCTTCAGATTTTTTCTCAGCACCCAATATCAATGGGGACCTTAGTGTGGGGCATCGTTTTTTTACACCTCTACCTAAGCCTGTGTGTTGCTGAGCCCCTACTTTGTTTGTTATTTAAAAAAGGCCGCAAAAAAACAAAGTATGTCGTATTTTACAAAATCTACAATTTACACTTTCACTGACAGATTATACCTACAGCACATTTGGTGAGGATACCCCGTTATGGAATGCTATACAAATAATGACCCTGAAATAGCATAGGTATCCTTTCACGTTCTGCGGGGTAGTTGCGTAACACACTATCAGTTGCAAATCAATCAGTATTTTTGGGCATAACTTTGGATGCTAAGCTTCAGTGGGGTCCTATAGATAAATTGTCAAAAAAGCTAAGTTCCGCAGCATACGCTGTTAGAAAAATTCGTAATTTAACTGATATAGAGACAGTCCGTTTAGTGTACTTTAGCTATTTTCATAGTGTAATGTCGTACGGTACTCTATTGTGGGGAAATGCCGTTGATATTCAGACTATCTTTGTTTTGCAGAAGCGAGTTAAGTCCGAGACAATCGCTCAGAGACAAATTTAAAGAGATTAATGTTATGACTGTGCCTTCTCAATATATGGAAATCTTTTATATGCCCATAAAGATATAAAATTGTTTTAAAAATACAGTGATATCCATGATATAAATACTAGGAACAAACACAATTTTTTTGTAGGTACCTACAACAAGGCTGAAAATAGGTGGCTCGTTCAGACGCCAATGTATACGCTTTTTTAAAAAAGTTCCAAGCCCCGTTCAAGAATTCAAATCATTCACTATACGTAAGTTGTGTCAGCAAGCCTTTTATACCGTTAAGGATTATATCGAGGACAAAAAGGCTTGGGATTGAGCTACTTCCATATTTTACATATTGAATGTTTTTATCTTTTTTTCTGTTTTGTTCTTGTTTTTTTTATATACACTATGACATTAATGAATTTTATATGTAAGGTGTTAAAAAATTAACTTGAATTTCGTGTACTTACACAGTATCAAAAAACTAATATAGTATACAAAAAAAAAAAATTTTTTTTCGAGCGGTTTTGCTTTTCATATAAAAATAACCATTTAGTAAAACATTTTTATGTGCGCTGTACACAGGGCTGCGCTTACAGCTCGGCGCTCGAGCAGCGCGCAGTCCGCTTCCCCTACCCGCGGCTCCCACCAACCCTTCCCGCCCACTTTAGTCGTCCGATATCTGTCGCGCGGTAAGGGTGTGCTGAGACCAACGACGAGTGCCTTCTATCCAAACTATCCTGGGGGTCTACCAGCGCTTATTAGACTATGGCCAGTTTCGTCCTCGTCAAGCAGATGCTGGTAGGTCACGGCTCGTCGGTGACATTGAAGATCGAGTGTTGGATTATTTCAACGACAATCCACACGCGAGCACACGTGACGCAGGGCGGGACTTAGGAATAAGTCACGTTACTGCCTGGACTGTGCTGCACGAAGAAGGCCATCCGTACCACTTTTTAAGAGTACAGAAACTAATACCCACAGATAACGAACCACGGCTGAGATTCTGTAGGTGGAAGAACCTGGTCGCAAAATTTTATGGACGGACGAGTCCACTTTTAGTAGAGTGGGCTTAATCAATATCCACAATGCTCACTGGTGGTCGTACGAAAACTCGCGAGCTGTGGTCCCTGACCATTTTCAGCACCGGTTCTCAGTGAACGTGTGGGCTGGAATCATAGGGCAGACGGTACGTGGACCCGTCTTCATAGAACGCCTTAACGGCGAAACATATCTGCAGTTGCTCGAGTCTGTGCAAGAGATGCTGGAAAATGTTTCTGTTGCCGAATTAAGGGACCACTTCTTCCAGCAAGATGGAGCGCCTGCACACTATCATCGAGAAGCCCGTGCTTACCTGGATGCTACTTATCCTAACCACTGGATAGGCCGTGGTGGGCCTATTGTTTGGCCGCCTCGATCGCCCGATCTTACGCCTCTCGATTTTTATCTTTGGGGTCGTGTAAAAGACTTAGTGTACGGACACAGTGGCAACAATATTCTAAACGTGGACGAATTAAAGACCCGCATAATTAGTGCATTCGATCTAATTAAAAGTGACAGAGACACATTAATCGCAGTGCAATCCAATGTATTACGTCGTGCTCACTTGTGCATTGGACAAAGTAGTTGACCTTTTCAGCACCTTTTGTAAATAACGTAAAAATTAAGACTTCTTTTAAATGATTGTAAATAGGTTGATTCAAATTTTTTAAACATACCAACTTATCGACCTTACTTAATTTAAAAACAGTAATTCATTAATATGGCCAATAAAAAAAACTACTTGTAAGAAATTCGATAAATTGCTGGTCCAAAGTCTGAAGAACGTGATGGGAAAATTAGAATCATCTGTTTACGAATTTGCGCTGTCGCAGGGGTGAACGAACTCGAGCGCGCGGCCGCGCGGCGCCACGCTAGCGGTGGCTTACACGGTGTACAGTGCGCATATTCAATAAATTTGTGTGTAGTGAAAATATTGCATATCTTTGAAACGGATTGTTATTTAGAAAAAAAAATTTCGTGATCATTTTCATTTATTATTCCAAACAACTTCTCAACTTTCTTAAAGTTATTTTTTTAACACCTTATATACTATGATATTTGCTTACTTTGTAAAGTATTCTATCATTTTAATTATTGTGAATGTGAAGACTATGTGGGTCATTCTATTTATATTATTTTTCTCTCTGTTATGTTAGTTTTTGTCATGGTCTGGCAGTTTGAGCAATTAATGTGATGTGGCCTACCCAAATGTCCTTTCTTTGGTATTGTTCGTCGAATCATTGAGCTCCTCAAGTTTTGAGTTGAGCTGCACGATTTCTGACAAATGCGTGCACTGACTGGACAGGTCCTCTCAATCTGTGTGGTTCTTTCCTCAAAAGACCATCTCAGACATCGATCTACATGGTCTTCATATGATCTGACCAAGATTATGTCTGGACTTTAAAAGAGACTGTGACCTCTGAGTTTGTTTCGGCCTTTCTTCTCAGACTAGTGAGATAGGAAACGCCGACCTTATCTAGTTTTAAAATATGATTGACGTGTAAAAGTGTTTGTACAAACCTAAATAAAATCATTTATCAATGGCGTTCAGTTTGACAGTTCAACAACATTCATTGCGTTATGTACATACGTTGTTGAGCAGACAATTTTGTCGAATATTATGTATCAATGAATTAGTAATATCCTTCAAAATGATTCAGATTGAGATATATAGTGCGTTACGCAATCAGGGTGCTGTTTAAACTTTATTATTGAATGAATGAATCTTCTTTGTTCTTAAAATGGTGACAAAAGAGAACCGTTGTTGACATTCGACTTGAACATACAGCTGGTCGATGCTTGTCGGAACTTAAGTGCGTTTCAGCACAATGGGAATTTAGCAAAACCTTTTAAGGTTAGAAGGAATGGTGGTGGCATATTCTGAAACTTGTATTTTTCTTGCAGTTGTAAACATTATGATTACTGCCTAAACAGTTGAAGCATATTTTGTTCTTACCAACTAAATCCCGTCTAAGTTCGAGAATTTTTTTGGAAAACCTTTTGCAGAAACAAAGCTCTGAGCTGTATTCGCATTTCATTGGCGATGACGAATCTGTGGCTAACAATATTTTAAGCGTATGTCGATAACAATAATACGCTTAGGTTACGCGTTTGAAATGCGCGGAAATGTTGCTCTAAAAATACTTTAAATTGTTTAAAAGTAGGAAAATCATGGCTGGAATCGCTAATACTGACACTTAATTCCCATTGCTTACGCGTTTCAGGATCTAATTTAAATGTCACTCTGTTTATGATAATAACATCCCATGTATCTACTCACATTTATACCAAAGTTTCTTAACGCATTTAAACAGTCAGGAGCTACTGAAGAGAATAGATAAACTTGAAATAAATAAAGTTAAAAGTACAAACAGATCAAACTAGAACACAATAGAGGAGTACAAAGAAGAGAAAGGGTTAGAAATCAAATTAGATAGCACAATCAAAATTTTGGAACTTACCTGGAACCGCATCGAAGATACCTTCCAATACTTGGTGAATCTTCCTTCACAGACGACTGCACCTGTAACTAAAAGATCAACCATTTCGGACATAGCTCGATTGTTTGACCCATTAGGCTGGTTAGCTCCTAGTGTGGTTTTAGCAAAAACTTCTCATTCATCTATAAATTATGGCTTGCAGGTGTTAGTTGGGATGAAGAACTAAGCACTCAGTTAGTAAAGTAATATGGAATATTCACCGTGATGAGTTGTCACAACTTACATGGTAATGTAAGGATACCTCGTTGGCTTGGCACTAAGTCAAACGATGACCTTGGGCGGCATGGCTTCAGTGACGCCTACAAAACAGCATACTCAGCCGTTATTTACTTGCGGATAGTAGATGCGGTCGGCAAAATCCATATTTCGTTGTTGGTTGCAAAAACCAGAGTAGCTCCCATCAAACAAACTAGCATTCCTCTACTGTTAAATCTTCTGACAGAAACAACGTTTAATGGTGCCTCCGGAGATTTGCAACTATAGTCACCTATTCAGGCATCAATAGCAGAACAAGTCGAGGCCGGTACGGTACTGAGTGGCACTTCATTCCCCCACATAGTCCTAATTTCGGCGGACTTTGGGAAGCAGGGGTGAAGTCTACAAAGTTTCACCTTAAACGGGTCATTGGCGATGCTACCTTGACGTACGAGGAAATGAGCACACTCGATCAGGTGGAAGCTTGTCTGAACTCGCGTCCAATAAGTTTCCTCAACGTTACTGACCCTGGTGAACTGTTACCCTTAACTCCTGGACATTTCCTGATCGGAGAACCGATAGTCAATATATACCAGATGATAGATATGATGAAAGTTCAAATGTCAGTTATTTGTCGCGGTGGAAATTCATTCAAAGGATGGTTCAGTCATTTTGGAAGCGTTGGTCCCAAGAATATTTGTCTAACTTTATGAACCTGTACAAGTGGTCTTCAAGGGTCCTGAGCAAAAAATGTGAGACATTATTTTAATTAAAGAAGACGATTTGCCGCCAAGTCGTTGGTTGTGGAGTCTCTCTCTATTTTCCTCTATGGCAATGGTGCCGATGTCGACAATTCTGCGTCGTAGAGAAGTATCCCGGCGATGACAACATCACCCGTGCTGTCAGATTGCGCACTAAGACCTCTACTTAACTATTAGGATGCCAACATACAAACTTTGTATTATACCGGTTACAGATCAATGAATTTATTGTTTTTCATCAATCTAACATAATGTTAGTAATTTAAGTTATTATATGAAAGTTTTTATCTTGTTAAAATGTTTAAGATTTTAGATCAAAACTATAAGATCAAATTGTTTGCTACCAATTCGGACCCATGATGTTATTGAAGAATGACATTCCATCAGTAATGTCCTTGGTGGGCGGTATGCTAATGATCATGCATGATCAAAAGCCTAAGCCACTCATCAGTTCAACAATATAAAATGTATTTGTCAAAAGGTTTGTACAAGACGTAACTAGATGGAGTTGACGTCGAATTAGAACTCGCAAGCGTTGTGTGACAACGATTTGGTTGGGTTCTTGTGAATTTCAGCAAATATATTATCAGCTATAGAACAGTATACAGTTTGGTTGTCTTATTCAGACCTTCAACCCTACTGGTATACACATAAGGTCAACATTTAAGATATAGTGTTTAATCTATGCTGAGTACCATGGTGTTCGGTATTTACCAGATAGACAAATGTCCACTTTTGCCTTACGAAGGCTCCTCGGCAATTTGACTAATGTTTAGTCCTTCCTCCCGCAGAAACAAGATTTCATGTCTCTGTAGTGTGGTGAGACGGTGTGAAGACATGGTTCACAAAATGCTTAGTTAGTTAGTTGTTACCGAAACCTCTGCAAATACGCAACTGAACCCGAGAAATTAGTTTGAAACAAAATAAAACTTTCGCGTCCTTCGTGCTTTTTTTGTTTTATTCCTATGGATCGAAAAAAGATAGTCAGACATCTGTGATCATTGTAACAGAGATGCATTTTTGTATTATTGGTCGACGCAAACAGGGGCGGAAAACTGATGTGGTCATCGTGGCCACGGGAGTTTGTTTTCAAACTGGTCATATGTAAGTTTCCTCGGTTGTACAACGACGAACAAACTAAAATACAATTTTCCTGAATACCTTCTGAAAACTCCATCCAACAGCATCCATATTTGCTGTATAACACAATACATAGCTACACTTATGTACTCCATGTGTACCGCTATGTACTCGCACATAACGGCTACATAAAGAGCAAACTTGTTTCAAAATCGATGTGTACGAAGGCTTTAGCTCGACGCGAAAGGGCGGTCGCGACTAAATTATTCACTAACCAAGCAACACTGAGCACCTATACCGTTCTCTTTCTAACCCACGACTGTTATATAGCACTGTCTCGCCAACACTTTGTATAGTAGGTATTGCGCTTTCGGCCGCCACCTATAGTGGTCTCCGTCTGTCTCGCGGGTGATTGGTATGTGTGTCTCGTTCGCTCTCATTAGGTTAGTCTCGCGGACGTGTTTGCTCGACGCTTGGCAGTCGCACTTTGTATGGCGCTGCGCAGAGTAGGCGATGAGGACAGAGATAGGTCCGAGTAATTGAATTACGAGCATCCAACGGAGGAATTTAGTTATGTTTACATATTGGTATGCATGATTGTATTTCATTTGTTTGAAAAGCTTCTCGTTAAGTAACTATTCGGGTGCGTTTGAATAGAAGCTAAGCTAGATTTTTGTTCGACGAGGAAAAATATAGGTAGGTAAACCTGATCGTAATAAGATTATACAAACTAAACAGAAAAGTCGGTAATAGCCAACAAATGTAGTAAAAACTTTTGAGTCAATAATAACAGCTGAGGTTCCTACTATTGATTTATAAGCCGCAAAATATAATTATACACATATGGTCATGGTGATATACAGTTGCCAGTTCTATGATATTGTAAAAGCTTGGAAAGCGTAGCAATTGATGATAACAAACTCGCCGCTCGAGGTGTAATGGTCAAGCGGCTGCTACGCGCTAATAGCGTAGTGCTACGAGGGTAGTGCTACGAGCGTAGTGCTACGAGTGTAGCGCTGTGGTTGCTACGGAGCCGCTGCAGCACTTTACTATTGGCTACGAATCTATCTGTTGAAGATGGTCAGTTGTTGCTTTGAGTTGTTGCTTTGAGTTGTTACTTAAATATTTTGGCTGTTTTTTAAACTGCTTAATAAAGAAAAACAGATTTATTTAGGAAACAGCCCACAATAATAAGTTGTCATAATTGTTCAAGTAATCTTACTTTATTTCATTTTAAAATCTCCGCCAAACGTAGGTATTGAAGTCGGTCTTTGAATTTTTATTCAAACGCCGACTTCAAAACGTCTGTCTTCTTACGACCATTATTTTCTTAAACTTCAATCAGAATAATTGCACAAATATGTTCACCACAGCCCCTTTTCGAGGGGGACAGACAGAGCTTTGATTTCATAGTATTTCTAGATATGCTGGGTACTTCAGTGTCCAATATAAAAATAGTACGATGTCAAAGCGAGTGGCTGGTAACGAGGGCCTTCGAGAGTGCTTGCTCCCCTCGGGACTCGAGTCGTGAACATATGAATAAACAGCGTTTTTGACGTAAAGCGCTTCATACACAAATGTATGATTTTGTTTCATTACTGCGCGACATTGAAATAGGAATTAAAATAATATTGAAAAGAGAATATTATGCAAAACTGCCGGTACGAGGTTATTACATGTTGCAGATGATGTAACGCAAGTTTTGTGATCTGAGTTCGTATATCTTTCCCTCTAGGAGCCAAGAATGCTCATACAGCCAAAGTACGTATACGCGTACCTAATCACTCAATTCAGTAGTAAATAGATACCTAATAACAATACATTAACTAAGTGCGGCTCAGATAACTTAACAAACATAACTTTTAACTGTTTCCATAAATCAACTTTTGAAGTTAAGAGTGGTTTAGTGTAAGTTAACTAACTACGCATAACGACTACCGGTGTCCGTCCACGACGAGGAAACTCCAACAAGATTTAAATCCCGATGTCAACTATTTTTAACCATGAATTCATTTATACCTACAGTAATTCTTTTGTATCTATTTGTATACCTATATATTTTGCAGTACCCCGTATCTCCTCTAAGCAAATTCCCAGCTCTTCCCATGGACCTGAAAGATACATTTAAGCATTTTTATACGATTGTCAAGATAGTCAGTTGTTTTTCTTAAGAAATGTATGAAAATAATGGCATCCTCCTGCTTACAGCCGCAGGTGTAAGTCCTCTTACCTATTAATGCTACCTCGATAAATTAAAGCGAATATTTATGAGACGAGCTCTCGCTCCTTTGAGCTCGCAGTATCGATGCAGCACTTACCTGTGTAGATATGTATGAATCGATCACTCTCCGCGAGTCGAGAGCAATCAACACATGCACGTGTGGTTGTGTCGAGTTGTGTGCACAGCAAACACCTCGGCGAACGATACAGTTACATAGGTATTAGATAGCTTGTTAAGTGTTGGAGATAGGGAGAAATAGATTTGCGAAATGGGAGCTGCCGATTTGGAATTCACATTATGAGTGGTGCTGCTGGTCGATTCCGAGGTGGAAGGTGTATGAAGAAATCTTCAATGTATTTACATATACTTTGATACCTATAGGATACCCAACGTAGGTAATGCTTCCTCCTTTTTTACCCACATCCTAAGTAGGTACCCTAACCTACTACCTATCCACCAGGAGGCATTAGTCTGAACTAAGAAATCTATTCATTGTTGAGGTGCTATGTATTGCCTACAACAGCCAACAAAACCACAGGTAGGTAGATAAGTTATAGGTACAGGTAAAATGCTTGGTTTTAACGTCTATTTATAACTACTTAGGTAAGGTATGCAGTGGAGAAGTTGTGAAGGTACTAAATAGGTATCTTCACAACTTCTCCACTTTCCTACACTGTTCTGGCAGACAATGTAAATTATGCGAAGCCTGCACAAGCATCCTCCAATGAAACCGTGTTTATACTAAGACTCGTTTATATTATAATAATCACAAGCAGGCGCCCGTCGTTTGCATGTCAAAGCGAGCCCGGGCCGCGGCCGCGGTGTTCCGTGCGCAAGTTCATGTCCGCTGTTATAATGTAATGCATTATGTATGGAGGTGAGAGTTATGTAGTTTGTGGAGTAAACGGAACTAGTTAGGAAGGTGACGATAATGATGATAGTTTGTCATGGAATGCTTGAGCTTATGAGGGTGTAGGATAGAGGTGTGGTGTTGCTTCGCTGAGTTCGAGGGCATAGTTAGGTACTTCCGTAGAAATTCGCTGTGCATTTAGATGAACAGCGAATTTGTAATATTTGTTGGATGGCGTCACCACATGTGTTGTTCTAAGAAAATTAATTTCAAATTACGGATTTATGTGACCTAATATGAGTTTGAATTCAATGCTCGCAACTCAGTCCAATCTCAAATAATTCTCAAAAATCCCTCTACAACATCAAACCAGTCCTCAGTCCTCGGGAAAGATGAGTAATTAAAAGAAAACCCTTACACGTACTCACAAAGAACTCCTACAGAATAGAAGAAGGGTGACAACATCGTTTGACGACGGCGACGGTTCTCTTTCAATTTGAGCGACACTCGTCGCGGCAATAAAATAAAAATAATGGCTTCCTGTCCACAGAGGAGGATTCAATTAAGTAAATCCTTTAATAAGCAAATAAGCAGAAGTCGATGGCGGAGATCAAAGCCCTCTCGATGCCCCTCCCGCCGACCCTCGCGACACCGCCAGCGTAAGTGGGCTGTCTCGGGTAGGGCGCGTGATGTTTCTCGTGATGCAGGGATTTCTGTTATTCGGATGGCTAGACTAACGTGCAGTTTGGTCACCATTAACCAACCTCTATGCCATTTGTGGTGCAAGAGTTCCACCTTGGGACGGACAGAGTGAGACACTGTTGCGTATTAGTTGTGATTCTATCATCTCATCAGGTATCGAAATGTCGTCCGTGAGTAGACAGGCAATACCTACCTACCTATCTATTTACATCCAATCACAATATAATACCTATTCTCTCGATATCGTATCGTAACCACATCTAAGACTAAATCACAGATCACGAGTGCCCGTTTCAGAAGTGTCGTGTTACAGCGGTATGATCGAGAGCGCGGCATCTCCATCAGATGTCTTGCTGGCAGCCTGCCCCCCTCCGCCCCTAGTACCGTACCGTTACCTCACACCCCTCGTTTCAAGTAATCGAGATCTGATCGCGCCTTCAAAGCGATTCGCAGCCAGATAGTCGATGTACTCGCGTGGTGGGTCGATTATCTACGTGATGTTTACGAGGCGGTCCAGTGTTGCTTTGTCAAAAACTTTTAGAACTGGCCACTTGTAAACGATATAATAAAAAAATAAGTTCAAATTTTAAAAAACCCTTTGCCAATATTATTGTGTATGTATTTTATTAATTTGTAATTTGTTTACGATTTGGCGGCAAATTGAAAATTGTATGCGTCACGTCAGCATGAATTTAACGCGAGAAAATTTTCGTACAGTGATTTTTTATGATTTTCGATGTCTAAATGACATCAAGAGTCAACAAGAAAGTTATGATAGACTTCGATTGGCCTTTCACGATGAAGCCCCATCTCGCCAGGCCCAAAAGCTCCGTCGTGTTGATTGGTTTCGTGAAATGGTTCAAAGATTTTACGGAGGTGACTCAAATGTTGTGTTCGACATACTTACGGGTGACGAAAGCTGGATTTATTGTTATGATCCTGAAACTAAGAGACAGTCTGCTGTCTGGGTGTTTCCCTCCGAGGAGTTGCCAACAAAAGTGAAGAGAGGTCGAAGCGTGGGAAAAAGGATGGTGACCTCGTTCTTCGGAAGGACAGGTCATTACGCAACAATTGTTTTAGAGGATCGAAAAATAGTTACTGCAGAGTGGTACACTAACAATTGTTTGCCACTTGTCTTGGAAAAAGTTCGGGAGAAACGACTTCGCAGTAGGATCCTCCTTCACCACGACAACGCCTCGTCGCACACCGCCAAGCAAACAATCGACTACTTAGCGACGTCAGACGTGGAATTACTGGGTCACCCGCCCTATAGACCCGACCTCGCACCTTGCGATTTTTATTTATTTCCGAAAATAAAAGAAAAACTTCGAGGAAAACGTTTTATGGACGCCGAGGAAGCAGTGGCTGCGTTTCAAAAGGCCGTCGAAGAGACCCCTAAGGACGAGGGGGCAAAGTGCTTTTCTCAGTGGTTCCATCGGATGCAGCGATGTATTGATGTAAATGGACACTATTTTGAAACGATATAATAAATCTAATAATTTGCTAGTTTATTCAGTTTTTGATTTTCTAAGAACTTTCAGTGTCACCCTCGTATTTGTATCAAGTCAATGAAGATGTAGATAATCATTGAGAGTACCCGCCTCTAATAAATCAGACGTGACGATGAAGGAATATCACAACAACACATTGTTATTATAATTTTGGATGTTATGATAATGTTTTTATTAATTTGAATGCTTTAATGATTTTTATTAGAAATTACGACAAGAATATACGAGAGACGATTCCAAAAATATAATACACTCATTATCACCATTATGTCTAGCCTTTTCCCAACTACAAGGTTAAATTAAATTAGCTAGGGAAACTCTGCAGACGTGATAGGAAGTGATATCCAAACACGATTTAATAAACCAAAAAGATTCTATGTTTTTTTTTGGGGTCAACGACCGCAGATTAATTATTACATGAAGTAAGAATTGAGAAGATCTGTTTTTAACAGACTTCTAAAAAAGGAGGAGGTTCTATTTAGTTTTATCGTGGCTTATATTTCCATAACAAAACCCTTCCTTCCTTCCTTCTGTAAAGTTTACACAAAAAAATACAGACTTTTTGCTTTGGGTTCCGACTATTAAAGATCTACGAATGACAGCCGGAACCAACAGCTTAAAGTGCTTTCCGAAGGACGGAAGGTTCTAGGTACGAGATGGATGTCCATCCACGGACCGACATCGAAAGCGTTACTTAACCTTTAGGATCGGCCCGTGCGGCTGTTATTAATTAGTCACGAGTAAAATAAATACTAACAATAAGGTTGAAAAAAAAAAACACTCGAATGCAACTAACAAGTTCAAAACAAGATAATTTTTCAAGTAGTCTAATTTAGTTGTTGACATCAATTCTGAGATGAAACTGAAACTGCCACCAACTGCATCAGACTGCTTGAAAAGTGATCTTATTTCGAGCTTTTTAGTTGCAGTCGGGTTTTTTATTTTTGAATTATTTTTTTTAGAAAACACTACAAAGTGAAAAATAACTTCGGAACTAATTTCGGAAGTCGGTGTCGTCGGTTCCGCATTTTCGTTTTTTGACACCGACTTCCGAAATTAAAGTTATTTTTCACATGTGTTTTTTTGGAAGTCGGTTCTTGTTGTTTTTTCTGTAAAAAAGTTTTTATTTTTAACTTGTTAGTTCTGACAGTTGACATTGACAGTTTTATTAGTTGATAAAGATCAAATTCGCAAAACACGTACCTATTCGTTTGTATGAAAATGACAGGTGTCAAGAACGCATTCTCAAATGTCAAAACGGGCCTTTTATTTTTTGATAACTTTACCCCACACAAATTCATTTAACACTACTTGCTATGTAAATATCAGTGACAGGAATTTATTAAAACATCATCGATATAAACTAAGTGGAAAAAAATCGTATTATTGAAGCTAACTCAAAAACTACCCAAGCAAAGTTAATCTGGGACCATCTCTGAGGCATATCCATTAAAAATATATTTAAACATCCGAATTGAGAACCTCCTCCTTTTTTGAAGTCGGTTAAAAATAAATAAAATACGTTTATTTGCGGTAAACGTGACGCAGAGAAAGAATACAAACACAAAAAAAAAACTAGTTTGGAAACATATGCGTCATCCACGCAAAACGGCCATTCCTCAGCACAATGCTATGACCGTATGCGAGACAGAGCCCCAGATAGTGTTCAGCGACAGCCGGCGGCGGCTTGATGTTGCTGTTGCTTGGTGAGAAGAATTTGGTTGAAGACATGTTGATAGAAATATGAAAATGATATAAGTACCTAAATGGAGCGATCTTATCTACCCACTTGATTGTGGCACTGATTTATAGCGACAGTGGCTTATTGTAGTTTTGGTATATTAAAAATTACAAAATGCATGTTTATTAACAATTGCTGCAGTAAAAACTGAGCAGTAATCTAAATAAAATTTTGAATTCAAATAAAATTTAGCAGTAAAATGGCTTAACGAGCAGTTAACAAATCACCAGGTATGAAACCTAACTTGAAGGAAGTAGCGGACGCGAATGCTATGCGATTACTGCTAATTGAAGTATCACACTATCAGTAGCAAGTTAAATGATTAGGTACCTGTGATACAAAATAGAAAGTCCTTATTTAACATTTTCTTAACTTATTGTAATTTAAGTATAAACATATTATTTTTCTAATTACTTACCTACTGTAAAACATATACTGAATGTAAAATAAAAAACAAGTAGGTATTTTTTTATTTTCATGTTAAGTTTTTGCTTTGAAAGTCGTCGTCGTCGTCGTCATTTTATAAATCCGTGTCATCTTTAATTGAACTCCACTTTTCTAAACCTTGACTCTTGAACTAAGCATAGGTATGTACGGTCGGGAAAAAGTTCCGTTCGTTAACGCTGTGAACGACAGGGAACTACTTATTACCGATCAGGTATAATCGAAAAAAGCAAAAATTCACGTTCAACACCGTGAAAGTATGAAACTTTTTTTCCGATCGTCGGTGATACTGATCGGGAATATTCGGTTAGTTTTAGCCACTAACAAACATAAATAATGATTTTGTTTTATTATATTTTTTACTGAAACCGATATAATTATGTCATAAATTAAAGTTCTATTTAGAGCACAACCTACATGCAAGCGCCCTCTATGTAATTATAATGTATGAATCAGTGTGAATCCTAACTAGAAGGCGTTACTCTTGTTGTTCCTAGTTTGTAGCTAGCGCCATCTGTTATCCTCGGACCGCAAATGACAGGTTCTGCAGTGTGCAGCAATGAGTAAATTTCTTTCTATGCAAGGGTTTTTGGCGTGATGTTTATAGAAACTGAAAGTCGCGCAGGCCCCACTACCCCGAATTTTAATCAAACAATCACACAGTTTCTTGATGGGTTACCATAAATAATAAACGTTATTTTTTGTAATTTCTTTATTTTTTCACCATTTATCGTAAAACTTTCCTACGGCACACCGCGCGTCGCATTCGCGCACCAATATTCCGCCTTGTGTATGTCGAGCGATCCTCCGCGCGACAGCGGCGCGGCGCCGCACGACACGTCCCGACGCCGCGCCGCCGCGCGACACACGCCACTCACGTCACGACGGCTCGGTCGTACGCAACACGTCCACACAACTACCCGCTACTTATTAGTACTCGGTGGCGACCGATAGATGGCGCCCATTTACATTATTATGAACATGAACGTGTTGCGCTTACAAGAACTAAGACATGGACCGTTTGACCAAATTAATTTTGATTAAAAATATAACAATTTCACTTGCACTTATACAAAATAAATAGGCGTTTAATTTCAGTTGTAAAATAGAAATAAAATGATATCCATCGTAAGTACACACAAGCACCATCTAGCTGCAGTTTAACTGCCATCCTCACATATACGATCATAAACTCTCCGCGCTACGACACAGAGTCGAAAATTGCTTGGCAAGTTTGTTAAAAACAAAACTTTAATTTACAGTCGTAACGCGGAGTTCCATTTCTTTCCTTGAGAAAATATATATATTATACATACAAAATGAATGTTACAGACACTGCTATTAATCCAACGAATTTTGAATTTAATTCTAAGACAGATCGCTAATGGCAGCTTACCGCGCCAGTTAACTGACTTACAAAACTTTACAAGCAAATTTTTACACATTAAAATTCGATCGGGAGATCTGTCAATGTTCCAAACATCACCGTTACACCGTCTAGTGTCAAACCATAGAAAACAACAAGTATATAAAATACTAGTATAATAATAAACCTATAGGAAGTTATACATCACACTATACAATCTTTGGATACAAAATCTCACTGGCGCACAGTGTCACTACAGCTGCTAATTTATACAAATGTTTCTTTGTCTATCTGCCCTCATCTCAGGGCTGGTCGCTTTACAGTTGAACGTTATACACTCGGTGTTTACTCAATCAAATTATTAGCAGCAATTGTAAATGACATGACGCCTGAGTCGCCGGCCGCGCGCTTTCTGTTCACCTCATTGCCTATCGCGATATTGACATTACTGTGACGGCACGTCCGTCACGATCCGGCACTGGTCAGGCAGAGGGCGCGCGCCCGGCGACCGTCACACCGAACCAGTCTCATACTAGCGAGCCGTGTCTTACACGAATTGAGAAATTTTGACAAAAAATTATTCAAAAAAAATTTATCCTCATCACATGAGCCATGTCAGTCCCAGAGTTCCAAACATTACGATATCGACATTACCAACTAATCCATTGCATATTGGGTGTCTTTATTTAGAAATCCGAGATTTGAATCCACTTTAAGTTGGATACATTTTAAATTTTTAAAAATTAATACGAACATGCAAATAATTAAAACTCCGCCCGTCCTAGACGCATCATATCAAAACCCTCCTCCATCGATATCACTCCACCTAGTCACATTCACTCTCCATACACAACACCCAATATGCCGACACCATTATATCTAACAACCACATTTATATTGCAATCTATTTTTTTTTACATCTTAGCTTCATTCGCGAACGCAGTCCACGTTAAATAAGGTGGCGAGCGCGGGCGCCGCGCATGCGCGCTCACTCCCGCGCTCGCGCACCATGCAATCCTATCTAGACAACGCCCTGTCGATCGGTACTCTACAGAACACAGTTTGTATCCATCGTCCTCACCCTAAGGAAAACATTTGACGGTGGCCGACAGTGTCCAAACACCCACCAGTGTGGCGGATCAAACTGACACCAGAGCTATTGCAGCAGAGATGAAGACGTATGCACGTGAAGGCACGAACCAACTGAACGACGACAAGCAACGGCCGACGACCGGAATAGACGAGTGAATATTTGAACAACACCGAGCCACCAAATGTATCGATACTATACATAAATATTTAGGACACAATATCTCGAAATTGTTATTTTTTTTAAGTCTACAAATCATTTACCATTATTAAATATAAACTACAATCGATTGGCAGTATCATTTATTTAACTCCCCCTGACTCTCATGATATTATCGTGACGTGGCTCGCGGCATGAGGTCCGCGCAACCGCGCGTTCGCTCGCCACCACGAGAGGAACCTCGAGATCGCGCGCGCGTTTGTGGTACCAACCACGACGCGACGACGGCGAGCGAGACCTTCACTAATACCGTCGAACGAAACTTTAGCACTTATCATACCATCCGACGGCGATGACGAGCCGACAGACTCCGGCCGGAGGCACCGGCCCGCGACCGCGATCGGGTCAAACTTACGTACAAGAACAGAAAATTAAACAAACTTAGTCATCGATCTATGTTGACAATGACGTGAAACTGAAGCCGTCTCCTTCCTCCTCATGGACGTAAATACAAAGGGTACCCTAATACATACATGTGATGAAGCCACGGGCGCCGAGCGTGCGCTGCGCGGCACCCGATGGCGCAAACGTGTTATGGCACGTCCTAAGCATACATTAACAAACCTGGTCGGTGTGTGTAGACCACTCACCTCGACCTGACATTGAGCCCAGCTCCACGCTGCCTATCCATACGATCCTGAGGTGTTCGCTTCAGCCGCGAGACGAGAACACTCCACACACGCCTCCAGGCCGAGATACTCCCTACGCCTATAAACAACTCCTATCACCTCGCATGTGATCCCTTCAACCGTTTACACTAACCGGGGGCTGGTGATGGGCCGCACTGGCGACCTCGCCCCACACACAGTGGCCGTGTCCCCTGTAGCTGTACCGCCTCCTCCGACTCTAAGCTTCGATACTCTGATCGCCCCTAAAGCGTCGCAAATCAACATGACAATATCATAACCTAGCTGCCGTCCATACTCTGGCGCTCGCAGACGGAGCGCTGACGATCGACCGCACCTAAATAAACACATACCTAACTAAATCCACATTATGGAGTTGCAAACCTATCCTGTTTTGTTACTGCTCTTCGAAAACCGCCGAGTACTTGTCTGTATTGTGTCCAACCGCTATGTTCATACTATTACATTTTTATAATTTTCTTTATTTCAATCTCAGGTACTGTGGTATTGCTTACATGTAATTATAAAATGATTTTTCACAAGTTTATATTTTGTACATTGGCGGTTAATTGGTGTGGTAGAGGCTGACCAGAAAACTAAAACCGGACTACTGAGCTACTTAGAATATCGAGATAACATTTTATGTTTTCTGGTGAGCGCTCGCATCATGCGATGCTATGCAGTGTCAACGGGAACAGTAAAACAATTAATGGTGTCACAGTGTAGTAGTCGCAGTAAAACAATTCTGTTGAGGCGAGTCACTCGCACGCGACATCAGACGTAACGTACAGATAAATTATCTTTTAGCAAAACATCAATTAATATCAGAAATATAATTAAAACTAACGTACTATTATAACTCTGATTTTTTTTTAGTTTTTAGTTTAGCAGCTGATTCGATTCGTAACTATAGTGACCTATTTAACACTTAGGAAGCGGGGGGCGTGGGGCTGCATCGCCGCTGCCACTTGCTTTCATCTAAACACTTCCATCGCACTAAACATGACATGTTTTCCTTTGTAATTTCAACGTTTGTTACCGAAAGATCGTATCTTCGACTATGTTAGTCGTTGACTGGTAATTTCGCTTGTGGTTGTGGCAGCGGCGGTGCGTCGCGAATAATGAATATTATAATAATTGACTATCACCACCAGGCATCAGACTGCACTCGAACTAACACAGCGCTGCACAAACGACATACGTTCGTTCATCGGAAACTACGAGTTACGACGAGTATTACTAGAAAGATCCGTAATGTAAGATTACAGAGGAATTCATGAGTCATGAGTCATGTTGGGCCTAGAACTGAGTCTATGCATAGCTGCTGGCTAACCAAATATTATAAGTCACAACCGAAGTCTTCAAATTTTTTGGTCAGCCAACATTCAGACACGAGTCAAATTAACACCCAACATGACCAATGTCACCTTTATCATATCGACCAGCAGATCATGCAGGACAGGAAGCTCACACACTGCTCTAAAGCGAAAGTTTCAAGAGAATAGTTCGAGGTGGTCACAGGCAGACCGAAACTGGCGACAATCACGAACGTATGCCACAGTTGCCATCGTAAACCTAACTTAACGAGAATAACTGGCAAGCGGGGGTGAAGGGCGGGGGGCGGGGCGGGGGCGGGCGGAGGGCGGCGGGGGGGGAGGGCCGCGCGAGTATCACAGGGGGCAGCACTCTCTCACAGCGGGCGGGGCGTGCGCACGCGCCGCGCGACAGGCAGCTGCAGGAGTTCAGAGCTGTACAACGAGCGAAAGGCACGCACACGTACGACACCCACGAACGGCGATCTCAACAGAATGCGAGTCACGTACACGGGTGTGTGTATGCGTACGCTTTCGCTTGTTGAACGAAGCCGGCCTTCTGTAGCTATCTATTTCGTGGCGCCACGTCTCATGACAGGCCGGCGACTGGCACATGTCACATACTACACAGATTACATGCGTAGTCCACCGCACTAACACATACGCAATTCATGAAGTTCAACGATAAGACCGTTGAACCGTGAAAGACTTAGGAATTGGTGATGTCGAAAGATTCCTAGGCATATGCGCGTGCGTCGAACAAAGAACGTCAGTTGTTGACAGTTCTGTATAACTTGTGACGTGTGCGCAGCAGTATTGGACGGCGTCGCCGACCGCACAGACGGACGAGGCCAGTGACCCCGCGGTCGTGAGGTCACTGACCCGGCGCGCAGCTCCCGCAGTTCGCGCACGACTGCCTATCTCCGGCGGAATGAACCCACGCGATAGCTAGCTCCGACATATAGACTATTATATCGTACGTTATACATCTCATTATACAAATAGAATTAATTTATTTATATTTTATTGACCGAGTGCCAGGCCGGCCGATGACCGGGCGAATATAACCTCTTTTATTCAAGTCTAAATATAAACTCTGTAGATCTTAAACGTCTATGGAACTAAAATTACATTTTGTACCATAAAATTGTTTTGTTTTAAAATTAAGCCACTAGACGCGGGGCGGACGCGGCCCGCCCCGCGTCGCCCGCGCGCGGCCCCGACGCGCACGCGCACGCACGCGCACGCACGCACGCGCACGCACGCGCACGCACGCGCCCGCAGGCCGCGCGCGCTCGTCTTGCGGTGCGGGTCACGGTAAGGTCTCGCGCGGCCCCGGGCCCGCCGCGCCGCACTAACAACACAAACTATACTAACTTACGTTACGGCGACTACCTCGCGACGCCCCCGCTACGTATAATATTTCTATATTTTATTCGTATAGAGAAATGATTTTTTTTTATATAGGTATTTTTATCTTTTTTTTACTCTATGTAACTCTTTATCGGACGTCACCAACTTATGTCACTCTATATAGATAGAATGGTCTCCAGAGGAAAATGTACTGTAAATTAACCTACGTAGGTCGCGCCGGCCGGCTGGCGCAGCGCGGGACTATGTCTATGACCTCAGAGGGTGAACAATACACTATTTGTTGAGTGAGCCGCGGTCAGACAGGACGCGAGGTCTGCCCGCGCGCACTCTGCACTAACCACATACTGTGTATTACTTCACAAGTCCATGGAACAACGTAACGAAAGTACGCTCACAGTTACGTACGGAGCGGTACATAACCTCGCATGCACACGGCACAATGTGGCGAAGCTGTCTGGTTACTGCTACATAACGTCACCCACACATTACACAATGAAAATATATACAATATCCTCCAAGTAATCGCATATCGAAAGATACAATATTCATTTTATAATAGATCTCGCAGTCCATTTTATAATAAATTTGCAGTCAATTAATTTTACAACTATTCCACAGAAATGTTTAAATGTATGCTTATATTCGTTTCACACGAAATCTCATAAACTTGAGAACTGAGAGATTTGAGGGCACACTGGGGAAAATATAAAAAAAAAACGGTTTAAACAAAGAATGTCGGCTGACAGTTCGCAGCGCGCTATACTACAGTGTGAAACAAACCTAAGTACGATATAGTTGCACTTTAGACTCAGATATGAGCAGCCTACGGATGGACGCACATTGACTGCAAGCTGACCAGGACAAATCGAGCAATTCATGATGTAATAATTCATTGACCAACAATCTGTGCAACATACCTTACTGTCAATCACCCGGCTCGGCTTGCATGTCAATCCACCTCCAACGTCCAACCAAACACACTATCCGAAGACTGAACGTGTTCACATTGTGTTGACACAGCACATATGTTCAACACGAGTTCGTCGCGTCCAGTATCAAACAAATACATGACACACACATACAAAGTTTACAAAACAACTTCATAAAGAACGTGTTGAACTGTTCCCACAAATGATATCAGGCCACAGATACACACCGATCATTTTATTGCATTACTCACATTAGGAGATACATTGAAACGACAACACACGATTGTTACTCATTTAAGTCCATAATTAATTAACAACAAAAGAAATCCAGTATTTGATACTGAATACGTACAATACAGTGTTTAAATATAAAGCTACAGCGGATGATGCGACCGCGTTGCGATACGCCTAAAAGCTACCAATAAAGGGTGAAACTTCCGGAGTGATGTAGTCATAATAAAAAATGATAATAATGAAAAACAAAAAAAAATGCATAAACACATTAATAAAGTAAGTTAGAAGGCACCGCCGACGCCTGGTGTAGTGCTGACCCTAAACTACTGCGTCCCGCGCACTCATGTACATACTTACATACATATATACACACGCACACACGCACACTCGACGCGCCCCGACCCGCCGCGGCCACACCTCGCTAGCTTGTGGCGCCAGAGGTGGCTGCACTAGTGATTGTTACATTGTTGACCATAGAGTACTAAGTAAATGGAGTGCTCAAGCGCGTGTAGTACGAACGAATCCCGCATGCATCTAACGTGCGGGAAGCGAAGCTTCTGCCATTGGACAATCGACTGTCGCGGCGACGCAAGAGTCTCTCTATTTACTTATTACTCTGTGTTTTATAAGAGCCATTTTTGTGTGCGCCTTGAGCGGGTCGGGTGTGTCGCAACACAGGGTGCTTACATAACCAAACTTAACCTACCCATGTACGCGGCCGCGGCACATAGGCGGATACGTACACACGGCATACGTGTCTTTTGTTAATGGCAGTAGTAACGTAAATAATTTTGAGCGAATTTTGCCGAAACATACAATTTTAGAATACTTTTTAAGTTCCAGTCGAATTGTATAAAATTTTCACAAGTTAGCCTCTATTTCGCCACTCGCTGATAAGTTTTTTGGCAGAGCTTAAAACAGCTCTTAGTTTTCAAATGTCATTTTTCCTGTCAGATGTCACAATGTCCAGCACACTGCTGGACATTGTGACATCTGACATGATGATGATCATCTGCTACTGATAAACTGAAATTGATGTGTCAGATATTATATCAAACGCATCGGCAAGTGGCGAAACCGACCCAAAATGTATAATTCGCCAATTAATAATTTTGACACCAAAAATCTTGAATCGAAGCCAATTTTTTTTTCAATTTAGATTCGAATAAAATTCTACCAAATAACAAGGACATGTCCGCGGCCGCGTCCATCTCATACGTAATAACATTTTAAATCCGTCGGATCGTACGCCTATGAATATCACAGCAGTGCGTCATTAATCTAATGATTCGAGTACACCGGCGACACACCGGCCTATAACGAGCCCTGTAAACACCCGGTGCCTTATTGTTACATCAGGAGCCTGCAGCGAACCGCCCTTCACCGGATATCGGGGATTCATTCATGTGTCTAGGTGTTTATACAATATTGTGAATTAGATGAGAATCTTCAGATAGTTATCAAGTGTCAGTTCATTGTAAAGGGCGGTGCACAAGCCAGGCCCCCCCGCACACACCCGTGCCTGTCGTATCTCAGTGTAAACAGACAAAAAAAAAACGCTATAATTAAATAATCCATATTAAAAAAACACATACACCTACAAACTAGCTAAGTGGGCAATTTAAATTTTTTATCGAAATTTTATTATGTAGTTACAATATGACAAGCCAGGGATGTACTCCTTTTATTTTATTTTTCCCTATTCATCGAATAATACCAAACATATCGACATATTGATGTCACCTGGCTGTTTAATATCATATAACTTATGATCAAAAATAATATGACTTATGATCTGGAATTACAACTCCATCTCGTTATATTATAGTGTATCAACATTCGTTCCACTTCATAATCTCGATATCATGTGCCGAAAACTATTTACACAAATTAGACAAAAAAGAGAAAAAAATAAAGTGATAATTTAAAAATAAAGCTCAAAGCCGTCTAAAGTTAGTTTTTTTTTTCAGAGAAATTAATATAACGCCCTCTCGGAGTAGCGGTACAAGTAATAATTTAGATTTAAAAGGCCACGAACAAGTGTATTATGTGAAGTGCGAGGCGTGACTGCACGGCCTCGTCCGCACAACGTAACCTATCACAATAATAATGATCAACAAGAAATAAAATTGTCAAAGTGCAAACATTATTAGTACCATGTGAGAGCGGAGCGGAGCGCTCGCGCCACGGCCGGGCGGGCCCGGGTGGGTCGTCGTAGCGCCAAATATATAACATACTACATAATAATCATATAAAATACTATATACACATAATAATAAAGCATCAGTTTTCGTGGGATGTGGTACGTGCGGACAGCCCGGGGGCCGGCGTGTGCCGCGAGCTGGCCGCGCGTGCCGAGCGGAGCGGAGCGAGCCGAGCGAGCTCAGTACCGGGCGCCAGCGCGCGACCATCAAATCCGGTTCGGCGCGCTGCCCGTGAATGTGTCCTGAAACACACGACGAGCTCATTACTCAACGCTGACGGTGTAAACGTGGAACGCACAGAAAGCTCACTCCCTACAGAGTGCAATAAAGAATTTTGAAGTAGTGCTAACTGATAGTTTGTGTGAATTACTTTATTTTTAACAATGTCAACGAGTGAATCCTCTGCGCTTTTTGTGTTATATATTCGCAAAGCAAATAATATGAGGATGAAAGAAGCTAGTAATTATATTATTATTGCATTGATTTAAAAGCGTAAATTAGATTCAATCATAGTGATGCCTTATAGCTGTTGATATGTGTGTGATGATCAGCATATAGTATAGAAATGCGAGTGATGACAATGTTGACTATTATAATAAGCTCAATGGCACCACAAATCATTAAATGCGTTTAGCGCTAAACGTATTTAAAACATGGTTCTGTATCTGTCAATCTTTTGAGCATGACAGAGACATAACGACCAGTCTTACCAAGGGGTATCGTATTACCCATTAACTGGGTTATGGAGGTCAAATAGGAAGTCGCTCCATGTAAAATACTGGTATTCAGTTGCATCCGACGGAAAAGGCTAGGCAGATGATGATGAGAGACATAACGATGTTTTAAATTCCTTTAGCGTTAATCATATTTAGCAAGTGGGCCCTAAAATAGAAATAGAAGCAGTTCGCCGATTAATGATCCACCTCTTCATCGCTTTGAAGCATTTGGCTTGTTATTAAGATAAATACTACATACAGTATGAACCCGGAAGCGATTTTTATTCTAAATCGTAATACTAATACAAGTTCTATCCATACATTTTCGAGTCAGGGCTTACCGAGCTCAGTGTACGTGTAGCTGAGTCAAAATGTTTGCGTGTGTTTGTGATTTTTATTTTTCCGATCCTGAACACGATATAGTATGGATACACTCTTATGTGTTAGTGCTCCATTTGTTAACTACTCCACGTTACTAGGCAATCGTAAGCGTATGATGGTCTGTACGTTGTATAGTTTGACAACGTTCAAAGACCCTATTGTCAAACTGCGGAAGAACAGATATCGGGCGAATAAAATGTGACCGGTGCAATAAAGGACTGATGGAATTCGTACGTGAACCTGTTGGGTTTAAGCGAGAATATAAATATGTATGTCTATTCGAGTCACAAGTTACTCGCCACGTTTCGGTTTTGCGGAAGATAAGCTGGCGTCAGTATACCCGTGTACGTACTATGTCGGCGGCTCGCGGCGCGGGCTGGTCCCGCGCCGGGCCCGCCGCGCCGCCCGCGCCGCCGCCCGCGCCCTGCGCCACAACACTTTACACTCGCGTCACATGACAACATTGGGCGACACATACGTTGACAATTCAATGCAACGCAAACATTATGTGGGGCTATCGTTATATAAAATAAAGATATCTTTAAAAAAATACTGTCTACAAATGTGAATTGTGATTTTTTTAATACTAGGGAATCCAGAAACAGTGCTACAGCAAACTTGTGGAGGGGTACAAAGGTAACATAAATGTATATTAACGACCTGAATGCCAATTCTCATAATTTAAAACTTTCAAAATCTACTCGCATTCTCATCTCGGCGACAAACAAATGTCAAAATGTAGGGAAATTAAAAGTATTTTTGACAGATTAAAACTGAGATCAGACTGTGAACGGTCTTAAAATTACGAGAATTGCCCCTCTGATGCTAACCAGGATTCTTTATAAAACATCAGGATAATACAAGAGAATGTTCCTTCCGATCGGCTGGTCCTTCGTTCTGTCTCAGACAACGAGATACCAGGATCACATAAAACATAAACAGGTGCGATCAAAATAAGAACAGCAGTGCGATTCTGTAACAATCTCACCGTGAAAACTTAGGTGAAGTGAGCGTGGAGTGAGCCGTCATTCCAACTAATGCTAGGGATTGACAGCTCACTTCACCTAACTTTTCACGGTGAGCTTTTTACAGCACCGATCGGCAGGCCGGCTCACTGGCAACTGTCGGCAGGACGTCGACCGGCACTTTCATTGTTAGGCCCGCTTGCACCGCAAACAACTAGACGCGTTAGGCGCTAAACATATTTAAAAATCTCTCTATCTCTGTCATCTCCAAATGATTGACACAAATAAAAAGATAATTAAATAAATGTATTTAAATGCGTTAAATGTTAGTGATTTGTAGAGCATTGCGGGCCTTAAGTAAGAGTTATCAAGTACTAGGGCGACATGAGCGCCGAGCGAGTGAGCACATACCTGATGCGAGTCGGAGGGCTGGTGCGCGCGGCACATCTTGTCGCAGTAGTCGGCCAGGATGTCTCGGAAGCGCGTCCAGCACTTCTCAGGAACAGTGATGGCCGTGCGGAAGTTACTTTTCACCTGCAAACGAGTTCATTTACCATCTTATTGACCTTCAATATTAAATGATTATCAATGGTACTTGTTAATTTAGTACTAACTTCATTCCAGCCTCCTGCTTGCTTTGGGGGAAAATTAAAAACTGGTTTTATTTCTCTGGGCCGGCGCACACCTGGCGAAGCGCAGCGCCGCGCGGTAGTCATTAACAAAAGAATATCAACTTGACCTTTGTCCGTGACCATCAAAGCGGACAATGAATAAGACGCATTTTTATTCACGACTTGTCAGTGATTTTCTTTTTGTCAGTGATTCGCCAGGTCTGCGCCGGCCCTTTTCTTATTTACATTACGTTATGGGTGCAAAGAATTTAATCTTTCGATTTCTGGAACTTGTAGCATCACTTAAACCTAAGCTAGAACATAGCTCGGTTTAAAATGATAAATCAAACCATTTTTTAAGTCAGATTTCATTGACATTACATTAAACGGTAAGAATAATAATATGATTAAATAAACTTTCTGAGAAAAACAAAACTGGCAGAGTTATGATCATTTTAAAATGGCACTAGAAATCAAGACGATCTTGATTCCAATAATGCTTCTTTCGGAAAAAAGCGGAAAAATATGAAATGATAGCTACAAAATGTTATTTACATTGTTTCCACTCGGAGACTACTTACTGACAACAGTTTCACCGTTTCCAACGGACATTGGGCTTGGGCTTCCTAACAAAGCGGTGCTGTCATATAACGCCGCATACCGAATACTTGACACCGTAATGTCAAATATCCGCCGTCAATTTCACAGTGCCGTCATAGGACGGCAACGTTTCCTTAATAAACCCAAGCCTAACTCAATGAAACTTACACTACATGATCACAACAACAATGGCGTATATAATACAGGCAGTCCACAGACAGGATGCGCATGCTGTAACAAGACAACGTTAGTGTTCACCTCGCTGACTTTCATGTAGATGCCGCGGTTGTTCTGCCCGATGTCGAAGTAGAAGTTCTTGTTGTCCACGCGCAGGTGGCGCCCCTCGGGCAGCTCGCCCTTGAACCTGCAACACGCGTCACGTGAGTGTCCGCCTGCGCGCGCGCACACACTCACACATCCAGCATGCACGCTAGGACACTATCATCGCGGTTCCTACGTCTCAATCTAATACTTTAAGCATCAAACGTGTGTATTACAGTATTACAGTCGGTACAACAACAATATTACGGCACCATTCCCCAATAATGAAAATCATACCATTCCGGTTCAAACCAAGCCTCAGCCGGGTGATCGCTAACGGCGGCAGTGGCAAGAATCAGAAAAAGAAAAGGCCCCGTTAAAAACATAAAGCTGATATATTATACATGGCGGGAACGTACAAACAAAACAAATTATACAAAATATACAAAATATATACAGGGCGTAGGGGACAGCGACGCGCTAACTGTTACCATGAATGCAGTATGATTCCAGAGCTGGGTATTAAAAAATATCTGCTGTTGTTTTGACCGTGTAAGTGTTCGCCTGTTGTATACAGTCGAACACTTACACGGTCAAAATGTATGGAACAGCTGATTCTTAATTAAATAACAGACGAAAAATCTGGGGTCTAGAAACACGAGCTCAAGTCATGGTAACAGTCTGCGCGGCGCTGTCCCCTCACCGCGTATTGTACGCAAGTGAGAGTTCAGTACTCAGTGAACAAGTGGAAGTCGTTTACATACAACAAATGTAATTACCGCCTTCGGACTGAAGCTGGGCTCGAGCCTGGGTCTACAATCATGATTATGTTGGATGAGTTACGAGTACCATGGTACCAAATCTGAGATTTCGATCAAATCTAAGCAACAGCTGATTCAGATTGTCAGAGTTGGTACAATAGCAAAAGCTTTTCATATTCATGAGTAAAATATAATGAATAAAAGTATTTAACGCTATTATTAGGATTTTTGAGGCGAACTATATTTTCGCTATAAGGCACTTGGTTTATACTCCTTGTCTCCTTTAAAGTACCTACTACAGTAAACTACTGTAATACCCGTACGTAGGACGTTATCGGCGATTTTGCAACGATTGCATTGGTATTTGCTGTCTTTGCAAAATGTTTTGTCTGTGTTTACAGATAAACAAACAAGCGATAAGAATCAATAAGTAAGGGAACAGCTCCATTAATGATTTGTGTAATCAGCTCGATAGCGAGGAAGTAGGTCGTCACTCGCGCCGCGCGCGGCGTAACCAAACGTGCAATAACGTGCGTACACCTATCACCGATGTGCGAAAATATTATGTTTTTTATTAAGCAACGTATTTTGGAACTAGGCAATGTTTTAAGATCTTGTAACTGTACAGACAGCGGTGGGTAGTTCGTTGCGCCGCGTCGCCGCGTCGTGCCGCGCCGGGCAGCAGCGCACTAGGAAGTACTGAAGGGCGGGCGTTTTGGGGGACTGTCTTATGTAATTTTGAGGTTCAAAAAGTGCTGATTCTCAGTCTAGTTTGAATAAATTACTTTTGGTTTCGATTTTTCATTTTGAAGAATGAACGTTTATTTTATAATGAAACTTGGGAAAATATAATGATTTCTACCTAACATTGCGCGGATTTGGTAAATATTTCCAAAGGGCTCGGAAAATGAGATACCTAAACATATTCATGAAGCACTAGTTCGCTAGGACTAACCTCTTGTTGATATCCTAGCGAAATACGAAAAAGTATATCTCAGGCGTTTTTGTGCATGCCTTTTTATTCGGCCTTCAATGTAACGGCGGTTTGGCAAAATTAAGGTCGGCTTCTTATCTACCCAGATGGTCATTCAAAACTAAAGGGGAAGTCCTAAGACTTCTGTAATAGTATCTAAACTAATATATATAAAGGTATAAACAGGTCAAATTGTTAGTTTGTAACAAGTAAACTGAAACGTAACTAGCGAAATGTGGGTCTATTATACGTCTGCGTGCCCTTGTGTTGTGTTTGTCTCGGGAAGTACTGATCCGTTCACAAAAATGTATTTTTATGGTATTGACTTTCACGCGAACGGAGGTCGCCGCCAGATACTAGTCACTAATATAGATAAATACACTACAATGTTACACGAAACTGTCCCACCTGTCCATGTCATAACGCCCTCCCCTGCCAACTTAGTTATTCAGTGCCACACCGCATTTCCCATCGACTTGTCCGTATTTAGCTTACAAAGAAAGGGCTCAATAACGGCATACATAGTTAATAAGTGCATCGCCGGTAACGTCAGTGTCGCGTTACAAGCAGAGATCGATCGATGCGCGGCTGTTCGTTCACAGGATAATCTAATTATGTATACTTCAAGAACAACTGTTACTTATAACTGCAACCTTCGTGAAAGATATTGTCAAGTATTAATATGTATAAAAGATTGAGGTTTGTAACCCTTTGTTCTTTGAGGCGTCTGTACTATGAATGCAGTTTTATGGTTTTTTGTACGGACTATAATTTGTTTTTAATGATTCACTCTGGGAGGGTTATTGTTTCACTCTGGGAGGGTTATTGCCAAAAATATAACCTACTCCAATAAAACTATAACAAACTATTTGTTTTTTACTTCTCTGTATGAAAAAGGCCTTTGCCCTACGGTGGCGTACATATAGGCCGGTATTGTTTGTATTAGAGGCTGAGCTGACAGACCAAGAGAAACTCACTCGAAGCCCCATTTCATTATCTTGTTGCTATTAGAAATTGGTAAAACAAAAAATATCAACAATTTATATTTAAAAAAAAACTAAATTTATCTTTCTACGTTGGTCATATAAAAGAGGAACTGGTTGCCAGTATAAACTGAGCTGGATAAGATTGCCGGCGACCTATATATTTAATCGTCACTACACTACGTTAACGGCCACCGGCCGTTAACGTAGTGTAGTGACGATTAAATTCGCGATTATATTTCGCGATTAAATAAATAAGACGCTACTTGATACGTGAGAGTGCATTCGTTTATTATCGAGGGTTGTGTGTTTTACTGATATTTACCCAATAATTATATGATCACGTGGTTTTACATAATTATTGGGTAAATGAAGCCGCGCAATTATTACGTTTAGTTAAGTAGCTCATTCAATAAACGACGAGTAAAGGCTCCTACTCACTGCAGGCGGCCGAGCCGATGTTACTGCACAATTTGCAGAAGCCAGGAAGAATCATTTCAATTGTCACACAAAACTTCGGTGAAGATTCCGCCGGCATGTGTAAAGAAGCCTTTAGACATTTTCACAGAACTGGCTCCGCGTAAACCAAAGAAGAGTGTAGATTAGATAATTTTCTGATGACATTGAATAGACTTTATTATTAGTGACATAAAGTGCAAAGTTGTTTGTAAATTGACACAAACAAACGGTCTTCACATGGGGCCCGCTTGCAGCACAAATCACTAAAATATATTTCTATTTCAGTCAATAGTTTAATGATGACTGAGACAGAATGACGTTTTAAACATGTTTAGCGCTAAACATATCTAGCGAAGTAGTGATTAGTGGTGCAAACTGGCCTGAGACACTGACTGTAGGAGTTGAGCAGGCGATGGACAGCGGTTATTCGCGGTAAAATGACCGCCGTCTGCGCAGCGCCAAGTTTCGTTGTTCAATGCGCTCCTCTTTGCCTTCCAAGCCTTCATGGGACACTATAATCCTCGTCATCACATACATACCCTCCGTCATCAGTGCCGAAGTCGTCCAGCAGGTCGGTGAGCGCGTCGCGGAACTCGATCATGCCCTGCGCCGGCAGCGCCACCTGCGAGCGCGGGCCGCCGCGCGTGATGGTCTGCGACACGCGCAGGAAGCGCCCGCGCGAGTTCTCCTTCAGGTCCAGGTAGTAGCGTCGGTTGTCCTACAGTACAGCCATCGTTAATCATACATTCGTATAGCGAGGTTTTGCATTTCATGTTGGGGAGTACAGTTCCAATGAAAAGTATGTACTTCGGGAATCACCGTCTATCTTCGGAAATACGAACGCGCGATGATCATGTCGAGTTCTAATATAGAGCTGTTGCAAACATGGAAGTACTTGCCTATTTTATATTATCATTTCAGAATGTTGATGAACTCTCAAAAACATTAAAATTGGCTCTAGCGTCGCTCATGGCTACAGAATCGTAACAAAATAACTATAGGAATTTCAGTTTAAAAATTGTTATCAGCATGATGAAAGAAACCATTGAGAGTACTTACACCAAGAAAATCACGCACGTAGCTAATTGAAACATAAATTGAAGGCGTAGTTTTTGAAATCTCGTAAAAATATATTTATGCGAACTAAAATATTAGAATACCCACTTAACAGAAATGCGTTGGTAGAAAACGAATTAAATGCTCATGGCTACCGACACCGGGCTCACGACACAAGACCTCCACTCAGTCACGCTACACTCGCTGTAGTCGCTGTAGGTAACCTATCCGAACCCCAGAACCCCAGAACTAGATCACAATCAATGTTGACGCCTAATTTAAATAGTATGGTGTTTCTTTCAACAGTATCAACATGCTTACTATGACTATGTTCGACTAACCACAGTAACCACTCCTTCACAAACACAGAACATTAAAACTATACAAATATATGCATATATTTTTTATTAAGTCGCCATCGTAAAAAACAAATTTGCCCAGCTCCTACACTACACCAAATACTCCTCTTGCTTGAGTCGTTAAGCACTGATTTTGGGAACAAATCACATACTATTTCACATCTTTTCTCATTATCATCTCCCCAGATCATACTGATGCATGGTGATGAAATACAGACCCAATGAGATTGATGGTCACCTGTACGTCATCGGCCAACCTTGATCACCCCTTAAACTGGATCCCCTAAACGTCATTTTACAAAGTATTGCTCTCTGAATCCCCTTAACCCTAGAATAATAATCTTATTTTATCAGCGCTATTGATGATCGCCTGGTAGCCTAATTTATTAATACTTGAATCGAAATTTTGTTTTAAAGGTGTACTACTAATATTCGCCTCACAAGCGATCGCCTGGTCAAATCTCGGTAAGTGTAAGCGAGCCGGGCGTGCAGGACCACCCTCTAACGCGTTGCGGGTTACCCTCACTTGACACGAACGTACAACGCGACGCGTCCCCGTCGTTTCAAAACCAAAACAAATCGACCGCAGGGGCCTCTCAGGCGATGATTAGTAAGTACTCTAGGGTTAAACAAGATAATATTTGCGTCTCACCTTAAGCATCATCTCGGACTTGAGCTTGCCGTCGTCGGGCACGTTGTCGGGGTTGGGCGGGCCCAGCGACGAGTAGAAGTCGCTGAAGCTGGACAGGTGGTCGCGAAACTCCGCCGCCGTTGACATCGCCAGGAAGATCTGGCTGCGGCGCCCGTCTGCGCCGATCTGGGGACAATAGCTTTAGTATTACATAAACACAATACATGACGATTGTTTTACCCGACTCTGAATTGCTACCCAGAAATTCCTAATGAAAAAACTCAATAACACTACCTACCTGTCTTGGGAATCGACCCCAAGATCTCCAGGACCAGGCTCAGCAGTACTGTAGCGCTTGACACAATTAGACGAGACAACAACGAGGGAGATTTAATATTATCCGTGGAAGTAATTGGTTATCTTTTTTGTTATTTTAGTATCCTCAAATTACTTAAATCATTCACATTCCCCTTAACATTAACATTGCAACAAAATCCATTGCTTCATATATTTGATAAATTTGTGAGCTTGACGAAGTAAATAACACAATGAATATTGTTTAATTGTGTGGACTTAAAGGTAGATAGTCGCCTTCATCATGTAGCAGGAAAGCGTCAACGCAACTGAAAGAAAATATTTGACATAACTACATAAACCGTTTTGTTTTTATATTCTTCCATTTGTGGCGTGGAAGTGAAAACTAACTGGATTTCCGTCCGGACTGCACTGCTTCACCGCCTCGAAGTAAGATAATTTAAGATTGAAATGAAATTTTCTTTTAAGTATAGAAAACTGAAAATATTTCTATCTTGAATGCTCAAAAGTTTGAGTAAGAAAAAGCTGTGTTTTACAACTCTTGTGTAAAGGTCAAATCAATTAATCTGTGTAGCCTTTTCCCACCAATGTTAGAGTCAGCTTCCAGTCCAACCGGATGCAGCTGAATACCAGTATTTTGCATGGAGCGACTATTATCTGACCTCCACATTTCCACAACCCAAAGCTAGTTACAGGGTAACACGATACCCCTTGGTAAGACTGGTTTTTAGACTTTTGGGTTTCTAATAACACTTAACGACTGTCTGAAAAACAAGGTAAAAAGGCAATTTCCTAAATTCGCTTTTTTCCTTTTTCGAGTGTTATACCTATCTTTTTTCAGTCGACGCGACGTTATCTGACCCATATTAGCTAAAGTCAAGAGGAGTAATGAATCTCCCAATTAAGTAAAACAAGAAATCGTTTCCAAACACTAAGTAAGACAAAATCAATCCAGAAAACTAATATCAGATTCCCAAGTAAAGGTTGGTGTCAAGTCAGAAAATGTGCAACAAACATTGGTGTTGGATAGCCTCGGCAAATGTTCGGGAAGGCGCGAGCGAAATCAATAATACATTGACTGCTGCTAGTCGCTTCTCACGCCCGAAGGACTAGTCTGCTCATAAATATCATATTAGATGTATCACAAATATGCAATATCGTGTTTTCTACCAAAAAATGGGCCAGCCCTTTTTTCATCTGGGTATGATTAACATAGAAAGTGGTATATACACTGTTAGAACATCGGTAGCAGTAGCATTGCCTGTTAATAACCACAAACTGCAATCAAAGACAGCAAGGCGGAGACTATATTTTCCATAATACGGAAAATATAGGCTCCTCGGCCTAGGATAAAGGCTAGCTCAGGGATCACCAATTATTTTCATTGGGGGTCTGTTTTTTTTAAAATAATCGACATTCGTAGTCCGTATGGTAGACGATAACCAGCAATTTTTTATTTATGCCTTTTTTTATTTTTACGTTTGACTTAAGGTTCGCACAAAATAGGTTGGCGGTCCGGATCCAGAACACGATCCGCCACTCGGTGACCAAGCTCATTTTAAAAAAATATTATTCAGGTGACCTGTTTTCAGGACACCAAAAAAAGTTGAAGTGGAATTTAAAATGAATCTTTTCTTTTCAGGAAATCTACAGCACAAATCAGCGGCTCGCTCAATCTTCAGAAACTCAAGATTAACTCGTTTAGAAAGATAAGCTCTTAGAAACGTCTTATCCTTTCCATTTCAAAACTCTGGTACCTACAGACTATACATACACACTTTATTTCCTTTGAAAGGATTTTTGGAAACGACGATTTAACGACGTTTCTAACAGCTTATCTTTTTAAGGTTTGCCTGTATGTGGTAAAATGTTTTTCCTCAAGTTTTTTTGTTTGTGGCCGAAAGACCAGAAACGAAAGGCCTTTCTGATCGGCCTGGTTTTCGGACACTGTAGTTCTCAGATAGTGTCACCGTCAATATTTTACAGCAGGCCCGTTTTTCAGAATCCTGGTAGCAACCAAATTTTTGGAAGGGCTCGTTATCAAGCAGAAGATTAAGGGTTGGACCTCATCTGGCAGCACGGAATCGCCTTTTTCCGTCGCCCTTTCTCTTTCTGACCGAGACAGAAAGCATAATGCGATAGCACGCGGCGGAATCCCGCGTGCTATCGCATTATGCTTTCTGTCTCGGTCTAGCAAATGGCAGTTCTAAGCGACAGAAAGAGAAAGGGCGACGGAAAAAGGCGATTCCGTGCTGCCAGATGAGGTCCAACCCTAATAAGCCGTAATTGATAATGGTAGCAGCGTACTATAGTTCAGCATTTTGAAACAAAGTCCTTATCAGCGTGTCATCATCAGCTGTTGCTATCTATTATGTAAATCTATCGTGTACATACGCCGCGCTTACGTAACACGTAAATAAATAATAATTTTTATGTAAATATTAATCACGCAACATTTTATTAAATTCTGAAGTGACTTTTAAACGAAAGCGACTATCACAAATCTTTAAAGCTCTTGAAGTTGGGGCTATAAAAATAATAATATAGCTAGTAGTTATTTAGATGAGGATAAGTAGTACGTGAAACGAGCTGAGTAAGGGATGCAGGGGTGAAGCGGGACGAAACTTTAAAAGGGATTTTAACATTAAAATAATATAGATTGTTGCCAACAGGTTCACTTAATCGTTAATTATAATACAGTAAACACATTAAAGAAAACATTGTGAGGAAACTAGTACCTATGTCCTAAAAAAATTCGAAGACATGTGACATCCACCAACCCGCACTGGGCCCGCGTGGTGGATAACGGCCCATTCCCTCTCGAAGAGAGGAGGCCTGTGTTTAAACAGTGGGAAAATAATAGGCTGATCATGCTAAACACATTAAAGTCCTAAACAAGTTAAAATCCATTTTAAAATCTTGTGTCGATTCGCCCCTTACATGATAGTCAACGCGCTGTGCTCACAGCGGCCATATCTTGGGCGGTTTGTTGGGACATTTTCAAAGTGTGGTTATAGTGATTATTGCAAGATAGGAAAACAAAAACTTAAATTTAACTAAACTAAAATCAATTAAAATAAAATAACATAGAATATGCATAAGCGTGAGATCAAACTGCTGATGCTATCTCTTTGTCTAAACTACTTGCAGAGTTGCAGCTGATTGTACACTGTACTGAAAACGAAACTAGTATGGAAAACAGCTAGAGCCATGATATGTAAAAGTAACTATAATGTTAACTGACTGTTTAGTTCTGCCAACGGCCAGTAATTATAAACTGTTACAGTTATTTATAAACTGTCTAAAAACCGTTAGGTTTTAGAACAGCCTTAACGATAGGCATCCAAAAAATCTGCTAAAAAAGGTTAACTTCAAATAGTCAGTGATAAAAACCTGACACTCCCACTACTCACAAGCCGGTACAGATTGCTGAAACGTAACGTGAAATGTAACACAACTGAACCGTCCTAATTAATGAAATGTAACCAAATTTGGCGAATTTCTTTTTACACGTGTGTTACATTTTACATGTGTTAACATTTCATGTTAATGTTCACCGATATGTACACAGTAATAATCATTGCGAAATATGAACAAACTGCGCCAGTGAATATTCGGAGATGCCAACACAGAGAAAGAGATAATGTTTGCAGTGCTTTTATAAGCACAGGAAAAAGCTAACTCATATACGATGTATTTTTTCTTATAATCCAAGCGTAATACTTTTATGAAGCCTTGGTGACGTCACATTGGTTCTATCAAGTTAAGCGCGGGTACCATTACAAATCTAAATATGTATTAATCAAAGATATATTAGAGGTTTTAATAATAATACAATGTTTAAATTAATTTTGATTTAAGTACTCTAAATTATTGTACACTTTATACCTACAAGGTCTACATTTCTATGCTACCGTGATTCTTTGCGTAATAATTATAAGAACTGGCTGACAAGCAATGGAACGAGTTTGAATTTGAATTATTTCACGAATGTCCCCCACACCACGCTACCAGTGAAACTTCTGCACGTTCCACTCCATGTGCCAAGCTTATCCAACGCACAGCGCGCCGTCTGTGGGCGTCAAAGGTCGAGGGGAACTTCTCACATCACCAGGTATTGTGTCGTAATTCATTATAATCATTACGCGCACGTTACGTCACCAGACACTTTTCACGAGGGTTGCCAGTTACGGAGCACTGTTTGTCTTACTTCAAGTTATAAATAAACACTCCTTTGCAAACAATTTGTTCTGAAATAACTTTTTTATAACTTAACTTTGTTTTACGGTAACTTGGGGTTTGTTTATTAAATTCAAGGTAACATTTTATATTTTCTGAGCACCTGCGATTTTATAGAACTAAAGTCCTGAAAAAAGCTGATATTAGATTTCACTCCTTTTCTAGAAAGGAATGAAATCTAATATCAGGTTTTGCCCTCGCAAAGATGACATACAAATCTAAGATATAAATCCACTCCGAGGTTGAACTTACACCGCACAGTCACACACAGTACAGTCAACCGCACGTCTAGTAGTTAATAACTTAACATTGACAATATCTTTATTTTATTTCACACAAGTAGGACTACTGATCTTCTGATAACTTCAAGGAAAATAAGTGCAAAGGAAATTGGCACCCTACGTCAATTTGCCGTGTTATGGCATTTTATACAACTGTCAAAGAATGACAGTTGTGATTTGAATATATGGACTATTTAAGTTGGCAGTCATTTTCTTAATAATTGTAAAAGACATGCACGCTCAAAGCTCACTTCCTTAAGTGATGAACCAGCCACTAGCCGTGAGCGTCAAAATGAAGGGACCAAATCTCCAATGTCTGTCATACTATAAAAAAATAATACCATTAATCTACTATTTCCTACCTTTGCTATAATTTTAGCTACCTCGTCATATGCATAATATTTTAACAAAATGCTTGGTCCCTCCATCATGATACCAAGATGGAGGAACCAAACTGATAGACTACTCCCTGGAATGTTCTACCTACTTAGTGTTATAATACCTTAATTCTACCTTAATGTTATTGATTTTGGCTGCCCGAAACATATATCGTTTTAATGATATCGATTATATAAGTTGGTCCCTCCAAATTGACGATTCAATTGTTTAGTGCAACATGTAAACGGGCGGTTTATTTTCGATCTGCGAAGGATAAATATTTAATACATATTTACTACCTTCTAATCGTGGAAAATTTCTTATTAACAAAATTACACATATACTCAATCTACTTATATTATTATTAAATGACGTCAACTAAGAAATGATTTCACACGACCGAAATCGCGGGCGGCCGCTAGTATGTAGAATTATTTTAAAGCATAAATTAAACAATGTGGTAAGTATAACAAACGTCTGGCTTTTGATGACTCTACTTTTCATATCATCATAACAATTTTTTTTTCTAATTAATAGCGTTGCCCCAACACTAGGAATTTCTCCTGTATCGTGGGTGCGTTTACAAAAATTTAAACTCACATACACAAACAGTCAGACCCGGAATAACTACTTGTAGGTCATACAAATATTTGTACCGGGCGAGAATCGAACCCGCGACACGCAGCGCAGCAGTCAATCGCTTAACCACTGCGCAAACCGAGCCGTCGCCATTTCCCAAGAACTCTTGGACAATTTGCCCTGTAGTGGCCAACATCTCCACATATTGGCGGGATAAAATCAATGACTGAAAGAATTCTTTAATATTTATCTCCTAATTTTAACTGATTAGGAATTTCGTATAGGTTGATTTTTTCATCAGATCAGCTCAAAAAATATTGTGTTGGTAAGAGAGTAAATCTCTGTTTTTATACCATTTCTACATCACACTTCTCACTTCGCCCTCTTGGATTTGATCTTTCTCAAGTAAAACTCAAGCTCCTTGCCTTCCAGGATGTAGCCATCAGCACGGCCGCACTGACCAGGCCGACTGGCCACACACGCTAACAAACGTCCAGTGTGGAACTGCTCTTCCAAACCACCCTCTACCTTTGAGAGGCGTTGCCTCGCCAGGTACTTCTTGGCAGTCTTCTGGCTGCGTTTCTTGTTAATGATGGCATCTTCTGCCTCCGTCAGTTTGGCACCCTTCTTCCTTCCAAGTGGCAGCAGGTAGTGGGACTCATACCACTGCCTGAAAGGTGTAGCATCCACCACAACAATGGCGTTCTTCACCAGTGTCTTGGTACGCACCAACTCATTGTTGGAAGCGTTGTAGACCACATCAATGATACGGGACTTGCGGGTGGAGCATTCTGATCCCCATGAGAAATTTCCAGTGTCTAAACGCAGTGCACGATATTTCGTGTTGCCACCACGAGAGCGCACCGAGTGAATACGCTGGGGGCCAAGCTTTGTGTTGGCAGCCGGGCGACCCAACTCATACTTCCTCTTCTTACGGATGGGCGCACGCTTGCCGCCCGTAGATCTCCGTTTATGCCAATGATCACGACTGATACCCATCTTGCCAAATTATCACTCAAAATAGTTTCAGCAGAAGCTCCAATCCCTTGTTTCTGAATGATGTTTAAATCCAAAGGAATAAACCCACATTTCCTTCTAATGTTATTACTAGGACAATCACAGTTCGTGCAAGACCTGAAAATCTCTGCACTGTAAAATATATCATTGACAACATGTTCTATTATATAAGCAATATTGCGTTCGCACTGTATTTGTTCATGGTTTCCCACAGGCGTTAATCTGAAATGTTTCTTGAGTATGGCATTACGCATTTTATAAACATCATCACGTTTAGTATCGGTACTTACAAGTTTTTATCTGTATTATTGATATTTACATTAAGCTGAAATCCATCTACTAATCCAATATTCCAACAGCTATTTATTGGGAAAAGGCATCAAAGGCACATGTGTTAACAGATGATAAGCCATCTACTGCTTTACTAATGAACCATTAATCAAAATGGGTATTTTTCCGGAAGTGTGTTTAACTATAGTTTTTTTAGTATTGCCTTTGCCACGCCAATTCTCAACAAATCATGGATTTTCAGCAAAAATTTAATCAATTTCATTAACTTTTTGTGTATTATATATTTTTTTTTTTTTGTAATTTGGGCCTAATTCTTTTTTTAGGAAGAATAGTGTTGTCCGAATGTAAGTTACTAAGAGCCAACTTAGTTTCTCCTGAGAGGTATTGATTATTTTGTATTATAAAATCATCAACCTTCAATAGAACATTAGAACTTCCTGGGTGAACCAATAAATAGTAATCATTAAAAACCAAAGATACATTTTATATTAGCTAGATATTTTTGTGGTATTCTTATAAAGAAAAAAAAAACGCCTTTAATAATGCTACTACGATTAGAATTTGTACGTTGTACCTAGTTACTTCTTTTATTCTTTTTGGCTTATTAAAATAAACTTTAACGTAAGAAAATTTCCACGATTAGAAGGTAGTAAATATGATGTATTAAATATTTATCCTTCGCAGATCGAAAATAAACCGCCCATTTACCTGTTGCACTAAACAATTGAATCGTCAATTTGGAGGGACCAACTTATATAATTGATATCTTTAAAACGATAAATGTTTCGGGCGCCCAAAATCAATAATATTAAGGTAGAATTAAGGTATTATAACACTAAGTAGATAGAACATTCCAGGGAGTAGTCTTTCAGTTTGGTCCCTCCATTTTGATATCATGATGGAGGGACCAAGCATTTTGTTAAAATATTATGTATATGATGAGGTAACTAAAATTATAGCAAAGGTAGGAAATAGTAGATTAATGGTATTATTTTTATATATGTATGGCAGAAATTGGAGATTTGGTCCCTTCATTTTGACGCTCACCACTAGCCCGCTAGTCATCTTCAGTAGTTGCTAGAGGTGTCAACAACATTCTACAGACTCCATAATATCTATGAGTGATGACGTACGCTCACCTCTGCGACTTTGATGAACCGCCCACGCCGGTTCTGCTTCACGTCCAGGTAGAACCGCTTGGACTGGATCTGCAGCATTTTCGTCGCCAACTCCTGCTCCTGTGGCTGCTGACCTGCACACACGAGAGGACGAGGGTTCAGAGGCAGTTTAAATAAATATAATATTGAATACAAACGACCTCCCCTGCTTCGCACGATACGGCTAGACAAAATATCGAACTTTCTATATTATATAAAAAGGACAATGCTCATGGATGTATGGAATCCCGCACCATGCTGCATCAAAGTCAAACTTTGTTTTTTAATGACTACACTTATCATATTAACAAAAGTTCTTTTTGTAAACAAAACCGGAGATTTATTTATTTAATATTAGGAATTTATTTAATAAAATCGAAATAACCTAAAACAATGATAATCGTTTCAATTCAAAAAAAATATTCTATTATATTCTAGTTATTTTTAATTAACGTAGAATAGGCAAAGTATTATATATTTTTTTAAAGTTTTTTGAAAGACGTGATCATGACACTTTCAGAGTTCAAGGTTATATTAATCAACACTTTTTTACTTTAAATTAAATTCCCTGTTCCCGGCGCGTAATGTAATAAAAAAAAATGAAATTAATTACTATAATATTTTGATCTTGATGCATGAGACTGTTTGTTACGACTTTTAGTCATTGTCCTTTAATATTATTGTTTACCACACATAAGCCTTCCGGAATTAATTCTCTTAATGATGATGATGCGGTTTGCATCAAAATCCGTTGCTTGGTTTAGAAGAACAACGGGGGCAGACAGACACGAAAAGCGACTTTAATGTATAATATGTACAGATTGGTCAATTTGCCACCGACAAGATAATAGTGTTATTAATAATGGACCGTCTCGAAGATCTAACCGTCGCAAGTCGCAAACTTCAATCCAACACCCGAAAGGGATAAGAACCTCTCAAAGAAGTTTATCTCTCCATATACCTACGTTAGTTCATCCAGTCCTAAACTAAATCAATGGACTACCTACTTCATCTGAAAGTCTAGATATAGGTAGGAAAGTGTGTGACGTCATACGCCGTCTCTCTAGATCTGCCAGAAATATTTCGTCGATAGATAAGATCATAATATAAAACGTTTACAAGGAATATATATTGAAAATATACTTATTATTTTGCCCATGAATTCGTTCTTAGAAATTGATTAATTAATATCATTAAAGAGGAATGAAGAAATTACGTAGAACTGTGACATCAAATCAATTAACGTGAGCAGACTCTAACCCATTACCTACCTACATGATAAATTTTACTTTGAATAAGTCAATGCATATATCCATATTCATATCCTTATTTGACTTCCACAGTGTTAATAAGATGTTACAAAGTGTTAAGGTACAGAAACCTATATGCTATAGGCAGACAAAAACCGATCAATCGTACAAATCACGCGCCCTTTGTCAATTGCATTAGCAATTTCTAGAAACGCGACATAAAGGACAAAGAAAGTGCTAGACAAGACGCAGAGCGCATGACCGTCCTATTTGCAAGGGCTCCGCCGAGGAATTTCATCAAAAACGTGTACGGACGGGCGTTACAACAAAGAGACGTAACACTGAACACCACAAAGGCAGCGAGAAATCGACGTGTGATCGATTCCGATGCACGCAACTCGTTCCGGCCGGGTGCACTGGGTTTCGACAATGCCCCTAATTTCGGCGGGCTAATTACTAAGTACTGAAGTCTAGCTACACAGAGAGACAGGCGGTAACAGGATCGCTGGAGGGCGTGGCGCGACGTTCAGTGACGCTCGTTACGACTTCACTTGTTTCATATTAGTCGAGCTTAATTTCTGTATCGATAATCTTGTTTATTGAATTATTTTTTAGTCTAGGACGAGTGATCGCGGATGCAGGTTTTTTGCCTACAGCTCCTAATTCTAAAATTAGAAAATAAACTAGGTTAACTGAATGCGGAAGTAAGAGGTCAGAGTATTATGCAACTGCGAAGAGGCCTTTGTCCTCCTGCAGTGGACTGACGCTGAGTTGATTGTTTCAAAAGCTCAGAGCTGGGTGAAAATTCTAGTTTCTTTGCTATTAACATTCGTTTCAATCAGCGAAGCAGAATATTACAAGTGCTAGGACCAGACTGGTCCTTCTCAGTATGTAAAGACTAATAATCCCTAAGTTCGGTGCCGTCTATAATTCAGTTTAACTTATGTGTGTTATGGCTACGTCTAGACGGGGTTATAAACTTTATAGCTTTAATACACTATTCATATAGCAGAATTAGTAAAGTTCTAAGTTAATATTACTTATTTAATTTAAGTAATGTATGTATTTAACGTTTTCGTCAATAGGCTCGCTTCCTACATGGGACTTAAATATAACTGGCGGGACGTGGGTACACTATGGGTACGCCTCTACCTAACTGGCGGGACGTGAGTACACTATTGGTACGCCTCTACCTAACTGGCGGAACATGGGTACACTATGGGTACGCCTCTACCTAACCCTTCGGGATTACAGGCATTGTTGTTTTCGTCAAAATAAAAATTAATGACGATCGCTGTATTTTATAAAAATAAGCAAGATATTGAGAATCTTGTGAGTTGCATCAAAAGCTCCGTTATAGTTACGTCAATGTTAATTTTATAGTTCTACCGGAATCTCATGGCATAAAAAATTGTAATTTTCATATGGCAATGTCAATTGTCATCTGTCAAATCAAATTACGAGATTTGTCAACCGCTGCTGAGATTTGCCCAGGAATCGAACCCACGACATGCAGCGCAGCAATCGATCGCTCAGCCACTGCGACAACCGTGTCGTCGATGTATAACAACATTCTTCATACACGTACCTGATATACTTCATGTTCATTAATACTAAACACATAAATAAAAATTAAACAGTATCAAGATCGTTTAATCCAATTTTCCCAGTATTGCACATAACAAATTTTTATTTCCCCATTTGCCATGAGATTCCGGTAGAATAAGTATGACCATAGAATCTAACTATCTGTTGTTGCACCATCATGTAAAATGTAAAAAAAAGTTAAAATTAAAAGGGTGGGTAATTTTTTTGACAAGAACAACACTTCAAGCTTGTTGTCATCACAATTTATAATCTTTGTTTTTTGTTTTTATAGTTTTAAGGTGTATTCATTTTGTGTAATGCCAATAAACGCATTTCTCTTTCTTTCAAAAATAACCAAGATCAAACTTATTTTTTCGGCGGGATTATTCATTAAACGGAACGCATATTTGAAAACATATTATATAAAGTCACAGTCTGAGGTGGTAACCAAAACGATCTAATTGACTATATTGTTTTAAATTGGTATGATGTATAATTAAGTTACTTATTTTGTTATTTTAAATTGCCTATCTTGATTATGATCATTATTTTGTTTATTTTTATTTTGATTATGTTATCTAATATTTTTATGTTACGTCGAAATTGTGTATTACTCTATGGACATTTTATTTGTCTGACTAAATATAAAAAAAAAAAACTGTTTTTATTAAGTAATAAAATAAATAATAGTAATACTATAATCTATCCAGATTCATAATAAATGTTTTTTTTTTTGTTTACCACCTCAGACAATATATAATTTGTTTTCAAATATGCGTTGCGTTTAATGAATAATCCCGCCGAAAAAATAAGTTTGATCTTGGTTATTTCTGAAAGTGTGATGACAATAAACTTGAAGTGTTGTTCCTGTCATAAAAAATATCCACGAACATTTTGGGGAAATAAGACGTCATATCACTTGTTACCCTTTTAATTTTTTTTTTTTTGTATTTTACATGATGGTGCAACAACAGATAGTTAAGATTCTATGGTCATTGTTAATATTAGAACTAAGTTTGGCGTAACTATAACGGAGCTTTTGATGCAACCCACCCTTAAACATTATAATTTCGACTTTATTCTATTTTGTTGCCCGGTAATTAAATCAAGTTGAATTAGCGCTGTCTAAATTATTTTGAAAACATTTCTGTTTTGATAAATACTTATTTTATTAGCAGCTCCACTGGCTCTACGCTGAATTTGAATTGTATTTCTGCGTCCATAACCTACTACACTAACGTTACTAAGCCTACTAAACCCTATGGACTCCTGTCTGAAATAAAAGTTTTCTATTCTATTCTAACCGACCGTAACTAAAAGCGAATAAAGGGCTAGGCTGTAGGCGAAAGACACAGGTTTCAATAACCTAGCCACAGTTGACACTATACCCAGGTGTCCAGAAGATAATAAATAGTACATTAATTAATCAAGAATATTGTGTAAAGAGCGCGCCCGAGGGCGTCCGTCTGCCCTTCGGCAACCTTCGCAAAAAACCGTCGGCTGGTTGCATGGCAACCGCGTGATTAATGGCCTTGCAGATACGGCGCCTTTCAGGACAGGGCTAGGAATAGGACTGAGTACCAGATGCTTTGGACCTGTCTAGACAACGCGGTGGCCATTTTTATTTGTCCTAACCAACCAACTATTTTTGGAAGTTTATCGCGGTATTGTAGCGAATGACTGTCTTTAATGATTTAGTTTACTAGGCAGGGCGTTCCTGACAGTGTCCTATATATAAAATACGATTATTCAAATGTGTGAATTGAATCTGATCAAATAAAATAGAAAATAACGCGGCCATTTCAAAAAGATAATAATTGCTAAATATACCTAGTCTTGCCATAAATATTGTCACGAAGAAATTTTTTTTTAATTGCAAATAATATTTATTACTTTTACAGTGTGTTAGTTTAATACATAAATATAAAACAATTTAAAATATAAAAAGCTTATTCGAAGTGGTCTCCATTGGCTGTAATACAGTCCTTTAAACGTTGAGGCCAGTTATCAATAGAAGCACGCACTCTTTCCATGGGAAAATTCTTCACTGCCAATCGTATGGATTGTTTTAGGGACTCCAAATTATCATGGCGTTTAGAGCAAGCCGTACTCTCTAAAACTGACCATAAATCATAATCCAGCGCATTAAGATCGGGACTAGACGACGGCCAGTCTTCAGCTCTGATGAAGTCCGAAACGTTCACTTCCAACCAAGACTGCGTGGACCGAGCTTTATGACCCGGCGCCGAGTCTTGTTGGAAGGACCATACTTGGTTATTGAACATGGTGTTGTTAAGGGGCTTAACTACCTTCCCAAGAATGGTATCTTGATACACTTGTGCCGATGTTTTGATACCTTTTTCACAAAAATATGGCTCAGTCACTCCTTCATGGCTAACACCCCACCAAACCATCACTGAAGTCGGATAATGCTCACGTTGCATTCTGTCGACTAATTGGGAAGCTTCCTTAGAGCTTTGAGCATAAATACGGTCATTTTGTTTGTTAAAATGTTGCTCAATTGTAAAGATTTTCTCATACGTAAAAAAAAAAAAATTCTGGGACCTTCCTTTGCGTACCGCTTCAGTAGTTGTTTCGATTTTACCACCCTATTCTTTTTTAAATTATCAGTTAAAAAATGACCAGTGCGTCTCTTATAGGCTGCAAGTCCTAAGTCATCTTTTAAAATACGCGACATGGTTCTGGGTGCTATCTTCATCTCCCGAGATAAAATCTTTTGCTTTCGGACAGGATTTCTTCGAATTTTTTCCCTTACTGCTTTGACCACCTTTTTCGTACGAACACTACGTGGACGGCCAGATCTTTTCTGTCACAAACAGAGGTCTCATTGTACAGACGCCAGCAGGTCAAGCTATCCGAAACTGTCAAATTCTCCCAATCAACCCTGAATCTTAATGCTTTAGCGACAAAGTTGAAAATCTATTAAAAAAAATTGACAGATTGTAGTAGCTTGATGTGCTGGAGTCTGTACCTATTAATAGCCCGGTACACAAACATTTGACTAATACCAAGCGTATGGAGAGTTTTAAAAATTGCATTTGGCTCCATACCAACTTTGTGTAATGCAATCACAGCGATTCGCTTCTCTTTATCACCCCACTCCATTTTAATATCGCAAAATATTGTACAATGTATTGGCGCCAAAATTAGAAAACTCAATGAACAATCGTATAAAAATGACAGATTCCACATTCAAATGTAATATCTTTCTTATTTTTAATTGTAACAGTATTTATGGCCAGTGTGTATTTAGAATCTAATTAGGTAAAAATATCGTTAGACAATTTCCGGCGGAAACGTCCCTTTTTGTCAAGGCTGAGTTGTCGTAGACCCCCGGCCCCCGCACGCCCTACGACCTCCGTGCCCGCCCCCGCCCCTCAGCCGCCGCCCCGCAACGTCTACAACCTTCCCTAATAAAAGATGCCCAATAACTCTCACCAGTGTTATGTCTGACATTATATTTCAACTCCTACAGATTTCCTTTGAGGATTAACCAGAAAAAAAGAGATCTCTTTAAATTAAATAATTCCATGTAATTTATCTAATCAAACAGAAAGCCGTTTTGGTATTAAAATAGTTGTTTTAATTAGTCAACACAACATCTGTCGGAGCGACGTTGATTATTTTAAATCGGCCTGAAACTGTCAGGCTGTTATCATGAAAGATATTACGAGTTATGAGTACAGCAACTATACAGAAGGCTCAGTCCGTACACGAAGCTCTAAGATAAAAGAAATCCTTAGGACACGAGCTATTTGACTTTTATTTGTGAAAATAATTTCTCCAAAATCTTATTCAAACTTCAACTCTACATGACCCTTATAGAAGGTACAATTTCCGAAGAAAATAATATTACAAATTCCAAGATAGATTTTTCGGTGTTGATTTTTCAATGTTTAAACTTTTCTTGTCTTTGGAGTGATTCTTCTGTACGTAATTTACTATGTGGTAAAAAGGTCATTGAACTTACCGGAGTCAAAATTATTCCCGCCAGCGTCCATACTTTGCCCATGATATTCTGTAACACATTGACAAACACACTTACATTAATATAGACAATAATAATATACATATAATGCAGTACTTAAAGTTTCTTTATAAATTATATTTATAACAACTGAATGGACGCGTAATCAGGCGATAGGCTTCAATAAGGCGGCTACGGCACTGGGTATAGCAACCAATCATGGGATCCTACCAAGGTTCAAGATAAGTTTCTTGCAGTGCAGCTTCGGCATAAGCTTAACTTTTTGTCCTGCCACAGTAGCAGCTTTTAAAACTGGTAATACATCATGGTAGATCCCAGACGTGTCTATAGTATGTCCAGTGACGTCTGATTGGCGGTTCATCGGCCTTCACAGCTGCCTCGTGCGCCCCTTCCTTACGTAAGACAATGATTGCCAAACGTGCTGTCTGTTGCCTTGGCCGCCGCCGCCCGGTGACCTCCCCATACGTTTACCATAGGGTCGAATAAATTAAACGCGAATATGTTTCCAACCTCTTTATTGGCGAATTTTACAATAATTTGCACTACATCGTCATGGTTACTATGTGAAGCGTGAAGAACAGGGTATGTTGGGTGGAATGATAAGCGATTATTGCAAAACTAAGGCCAAATTAGCATGTATCAGGACAGCACACAAGCAGGCAGGCCCCTTACAAGGAAGGTAAGTGCGAACCAAACAAGAAATGTAGAAATGTTATTATTGTTATTAAGCAACTAGGGCCAAGAAGACCATATGTAAATTCTCGAGAAGTGAGACATTACAACACCTTAATTTATTTCGCCATACACGATAAAATTATGGGAAAAATGGGCGAACTTTGATTTTCGAAAGACCAGAATACCTTCAAGTCTTTCTAGAAGATCTTTTCTCTTAACCAATACTTTAGAAATATGTTTTTAAACTTCCATAATCTTCAACCTAAACCAAAACATACTCAGAACTCTTAAAAACGAACCAGAAAAGCGATGAACCGTTTGTACTGTACCGTGAAACAAATCCAAATTCAGTTACAAGTCCGTTTCAGCCAATTCTGAATTTCAGGACGGGTCAGGAAACAAGGACGAGGTATGTTCGCCTAATAAATTCGTGAGGCAATTACCGCTGTTGCAGCTACCCAGAGCCGAGCACGCAACACACGCTGCATTTAATTACGACCGCTCCATTAGCTGATATAATAATTGCAGGTGCTGTCCGAAACATCCTTCGGTATGCATCGGCTTTGCATAGTAATGTGATGTGTTAACAAGTCGACGTAACTCGGCAATCAGTTGGGTAAGATTTTTTTGGATGAGCTCCTTGTAGAAAGCATGACGCATGCTGTGTTAAAAAAGCAAGTGGCGTTAGCTAGACGAGGGGATTTCCTAAGATAAGCATATGATGAATTAAACAATACAATAATCGAAGCAATAAATTTTTTCATCGAATATGGTACGACGATCATCGACCAATTGGAACCATACAACGGTACTAACTGCTGGCGAATGCACATCTCTAAGTTATTTATTTGTAAGTTTCGTGTGGCTGCACCGATTGTTGGGCTTGTAGCTATCTGTCAAACTGACGGGAAAATTCAAGAAAACTACAAATTCTGTACTGCACGCAAGCATCAGAACATGATGGATTACATATAGTCGCGCAGAGGTATTATGGCGAAAATTCGCAAATACACTAATTGGATATTTAGCATCACTGAACACAGTTAAACAAAAAGAGCTAGTCTGTCCTAATTTACCGAAGCCCAGATATTGCCCGATTGAGAGTGGGAGGAAAAGTATTATAGAAATATTCAACTAAAGATCTGAAAGTACCAATCAAACACAACCTTGCCAATGCGTCTAGGGTAGAGCATAGAAATAGCGATTTAAAGCTCAAATAAGAAAAAGCTAATATTTACCCTAATCGAATAAAGAAGCAGGGGATCCAATCGATCGAAGAGTATAGACCTGGGGGTCTACTACGAAGTGCAAAGTGCGAATGATCGGATCGGACCGACATATGGCCGAACCGAATATTATTGAAAAATGCGAAAAAAGTTCGGATTGGCTGAGTTGGGACGGGACCATAGTCAATATTCGAAAGAGTGTAGGAGTGTAGGATCGGGACCGACCGAACCAAATAGTAACTTCGTAGCAGGAAACGGCCGAATCGATACCACTTCGGAGTAGACCCCCAGCCACAGGAAATGAACAAAAGAGGTCTTTATACACAGACAAAATCGTGTTGATTAATTTCCAAGTGGATGTCATGTGCGAACGATTGCTTTCATGAGATTGGGATGAGAATGGAAATGTGTAAAGTTCGCCTTACCGAATGTAAGAACTCTAGGACCCAACATCGCCTTAGATAAAGAGGTGCTTGAAACTGTAGGTTCGACAATTTTTTATTTTATTTTTTTATTTAGGTTAGCCAACAATTGTTTACACAATACATTTAACAGATCATTTCGTAATACATTGATAAGCGCAACAAGGCTAACACAACATGCACCATTAATGGTTTTACTTATTTAAAAGCCAAAAAGGATATTTACAATTACAGTTATTCAATTTTTTTTGTGATCCATGCATATAAAGCTATGTGAACACAACCCAGCAATGCATAAATGTGTAAGCTGTCACGCCCTTTATGCCTGGAAGCTTTTATTTACATTTTAATTTTAATTAATTATTTTTTAGCTTGAGTACCTATAGTTTTTTTATTATATTGTTGGTATATTGGCGTGGCTAGCTGGCATATGGCAAATAATTTAATTTTATGTTCAGTGTCTTGTAATGTTAATTACTTAACATAGGTACCTAGTATTGTATACAATCAATTTTCTAACTGAACAGACAGCTGTGCTGCTGGGGAGTTTGTTGCGCCACTTCTTCTTCCCAGCGATAGCACTAGGAAATGGTGAAGGGCGGGCGTTTTTGAGGGACTGTCTTTTGTAATTTTTGACATTCGAAAAGTGCTGATTCTCAGCCTAAATTGAATAAATGACTTTTGATTTTGATTTTGCGCGACATATTTATTGTACTACCCTCATGAAAATATTAGGAACTGTTCAGCAAAAAATATGCGAGCGAATTGTGCCGCGTTTGAAATAAATTAAGGATGACATTTATTACAACAAAAAGTGTATCCTGGCTCTGCCGAACAGAAACGTGGTCGCATATGAATTACAACGGTACATGTATGCCTCAATCGCGCATAAATTGTCTTAATTTATTTTTCCCTAAGCGAGTATGCAAATCGAACGTAAATTCCCATAATATAGGTATATAAACCTTGATCGTATTCGTCTCCCTGAAGCCTCGTGAGATTTTACGTATCTCATTAAAATTATGTCCGAAAAGCGAAATTTCCGCTTCGACTAATGAACCTCAGCCCTCAATGTATTACCCTACATAGTTATCCATGTATCTAGGATCGAGTATTAAGCATACATGATGGATAACTAAGAACAACCAACAGAACCTGTGCTACCTGCATAGCCAGTAACTTATATTTATAAACCCACAACCGTCCTGCTCAGTCCGGTTACCATAATATCCAGATCACATCGTCCGACATAACGACGTGCTTCTCCCACTTCAAGGCTGACAAATGATCACCCGGACATCTACGAAACGTGTCCGGGAAGCGACTTAGACGAAAGATCCGTAACGCGCTTAGAAATCTGCTACGAAATACGTCGGAAGCTGACTGTTTTAGTAGTATTGGCAAATTTTAGCGATACTCATCGTATAGCTCAGCGGTCGCCCGAATATCATGTATGTGCCAGGCCATACTTATGTCATACAATGGAAGGTAGGCTTTAGAACCATGAGATCATCGCGGACTGCGGCGGATACATCAAAGTAGGACATACGCGACCACTCACTATAATTTCGCAACAGCTAGTTGACATTTTTGGATTGTACGAGCGCAGGTCGCTAGCAAATAGATAAATGATCAGCAGGTATCGAGAAAGATCGCATACGTTAAGGATAAAGAACTTGCTATAAACATTTGCTGAACGCTTGCACACATACATAGCCTTGTCGACGCCTGAAGAATTACGAATAGAGCGCAGACAATGTATGCGTATAGAAAGCCAAGTATCTGTGGTATCGGCGAGTCACAGCCTACTGGTCAGAGGTCGGTCGTGTAGTGTTACCGATACACACACCGCGACCAAGTTGGTCAAGCCGCAGTCGACCGGCAAGTGCTAAATGTGCACTGATTAGCAACCGAAGTATTAATGTGCGAAATGCAACAACACTACTTGGAATACGAAGGTGTCGTACAAAGGGATACTAGTGCAATATGGAAGCGAAACTGAGTAGAACGTTGAACGCGTAACCTTGGGCGATGCAATGGAAACGATCAATGAAGACTGCGACTGCGTGCTGTACACCAATATAATGTGCTGATGTAGGTGCTGCAGTCGTCTGTCACACTGACGGCGAATCCTATTTGGACTAAAGAATCACTCAAACGTACAGAAAATTAAGAAGGCGTCTGTTGGGTAGACAAGCGAAAGATTTGACGTTTTTGTTTTTCGTCGGTTAGTGGTCTACAGTGGAGTAACCATATTATTATAACAAAAGATAAAATAATCAGATAAGTACCAGTAAATATCTGTTAAAGGACATAACTACTAGAAACCTGCACATTCCGTTCAAGACAATCTTATTGAGAGATTGTTGGCCATTAATGCTAGCTTTAAATCCATTTCTCTTTTGAGCAATTAAAAATTATAATTACTATAACACCATAAACGACGAAAGCGTTTCTCTGCATTGCCGTTTGGCGCTCACTATCTTCGCGAAGCGAGTGCCTATTTTATGCCAAATGCCGAAGTTGTTGAACCAGACTTTTTTTGCAATACGGGGTTGTAACATACTGGACTAGGGTGACATGGTTCCTGTATCCATCATACCCACCAAAACCAAATCAGCTCCATCTATAACTCCTGTCATTATTCACAGGAATATTTCAGGAGACAGAAAGTCTCACTCTTTACAGAGTGCCAAACATATCGCGTGTGCTGTCGGCACTTGGGCAGACAACAACGCTACAAATTACTAAAACTATATAACGATAACGACCATTCTCACAGTACTTACAGTGGATTAAACCGTTTACGATCACTTCGTATCGTAAAACTTGACAAATTATAAATATGTATGTAAAAATCATCGCGGCAGCACATTCATCAACTTTAACGTTCCTCTTACCAATCCGGTAAGCTGTGATTTTTTACTCAGAAAATATACTTAACGCGAAAACTGTGAGACTGCCAAGGTGAGCCTGGAGCAGATACTTCATCATATTATATTAGGTTCGTTTGAGTACACTAGTTAACTCAATCCCTCTCAGGTACTACGAAGCTAATCCTCTTTGAGCGTGGAGTATTTAAACAAGACTTGCGATCCCAGTTCGAAAGCCATAATAGATTCAGTGCTTTGTGTCAAACTACGTATTAGCTGTGAAAGAGATCTCTTGCTTGGCTTGTGAAGCTTATGACGTCGTGCGAAAACACGAAATCCTGTCCGGTTAGCACAAGGAAGCGACTTTATCATTGCATGCTCGTCCCACATTCTGGCGTGATATGACGGCTAAACTTAGATACGTTCGAAAAAATTGAGAATCCAAAATCTAGGCCATCACCGTCGTAAAACTGAGAGTGAACCGCCGCGATAGTGGTCATGCTAATACAGTTTTTGTTATCTTTAAATCTTATCCTTTGTTGCTAATATACAAGTGGCATTAATTCGCGCGTCTCATTCCAGTGCCGCATATTAATACCTCCTTACGTAGCACCGCCTTGTTCACACCAGGCGTCATTTCTTCACACATTTTTTGCCAATCTACTTGTAAGCGCTGCGCATGACCTGAATAATGGCAAACAGCGCCGTAGTGTTCCGACGCGTCGGTAACGTATGCGCACTATAAAAAAAAACCTATCAAATCACCAGACAATTAATTGCGAAGTCGTAAAAGCTCTAATAAAAAGATAACTTCCATTTTAAAAGTCGGTTAAACAATTCGAACGGCGCAGCGGGGCCCGATCTAGGATGTCTATCATAAAGTTAAACAACCAATAAGGTGTAAGAGTGTGTGCCAAGAGACACTTAAAGTAGTTATGTAAGTAGTTCAAGGCGGGTCATTGGCAGCAGACGATATTGTTGCAGACATAAGCCAGACGGACAAAAAAGTGAAACCTCTGTTTTTCATTTAAAAAAAAACCACAGCCGCAGCACGGTTGGTAATGAATGAAGAAACGAAACGACAGTCACGTTATGAGCCACAACTATGAAACGTTAACTTGAAATTCATCTAATTGTTGTACGGTCATTTACTTCATTAATTAATTTCGTGCTCATTTCGCAATGTTTCTTTTGCGAGTGATTGCAACACTGATAGATTTGTAGATTAGAAAAAAATGGAGTCTGTCTGAGGCAAAAGCCTCTCTTGGCCAAATTATTAAGTTGATTGAGAGGCGGTTGACGTAATCGCTTGTCGCGTATGTTGGCAACCTCACGCGAGACCCTGGACCTCGAGTGGTCCACCTGCATCACACACCATCAAATACCATCATAAAACGCCTCATTTTGAAATGATACATTCTAAATTCAAAGTACGACGCCAGTCTCGACAGCAAGGCATTTATTAAATAAAAACTTTGTTCGGCCTAATAGATTTCACCTTAGCGACGCCGCTCGCGGTCCAAAACCGAGCCTCAACTGAATATAATACCCCTTTGACATATCAACTTGTTCTATCAAACTACACTTTGGACAATCCTTCGCAAATGTTACTCGCGTCGAAAGTGTTTAGCGCTTGTATCGGCTATATCTTTTAGTACTGAACTTACAAACCAGACAACCGGTTCTAATTATATAGGATGTCTGAGAGGGATAATCATGAACCAGAAAAAGACATGGACTTTTCATTTTGTAAATAATCTCGGGCGGTCATGAATATTAACTTGTCGATGAGGAAAGCTATTTCCTAAATACATAGATTTCCAATTAATTTGTTTGACTAACAAAAGCAGATCGCGTATAATTTGTTCAGCTAATGTGAATAACTAATTCTTATGTATTTGTGTAAGTAGTTCAGATATACGAAACTAGTCCTGAGTTGTTGTCAAACAAGATGATTAATATTTTTATTATGTTTAACTCAAATCATCAACAAACTTCCATGCCTACGAAACCGCAATCTGAGTTGCATATCGACGCCGATGCCACAACCTATTTCCAAGTCATTGCGGCAACATTTTCGCTGTCTTAAAAGCCTGGATTCGCTAAAAACGCCCGTCAAAGTTGCAATAATCACCATGCTTAGCAAAAGGACTGAGACAAAAGAAATGAGAGGCGATTAAAGATGGCGACAAAGTCATCATCTGCCTAGCCTTTTCCCAACTATGTTGGAGTCGTTTTCCTGTCTAACCGGATGCGGATGAATGATGTATTTTACATAGAGCTACTGCCTATCTGACGATACCCTTTGGTAAGGCTGGTTGTCAGACTTTCGGGCTTCTGACTACCCGTGACGACTGTCAGAGATCCACGAATGCCAGCCGGGACCGACAGCTTAACATGCTTTCCGAGGCACGGAATGTCTCGGTATGTAAACCCATCCACAGACCAAACACAGCAACCGTAGCTTAACCTGATCGATCGACCTGTGCGGCTGTGATTTTTTAGCCACGGGCCCAAAGATGGCGACAAAGTACATGAAGGATTGAAATCAGATGAATGGATTCTCTGGAATGACGCGACTTAGGAGAGGCATTACTCCAGCAGTGGGATAGCCTGTGATGAAACAGCACGAGGCCTTCTTGAACGAAAAAAAATCACAGTACAAAAATTTACTTCTTTTATACAGCAACACCTTCCGCCATTTATAAGCCAGCAGCAATGAGGAGAGGACTGTTGTTAAATTACTTAGCCACAGATAATGTTATTTTTTTGTAAATCCAAGGGGTATTTTTATAGGATCTGAAACGAATGCATGTCAAAAAGAAATTGAAAGCATGCCAATTTCCAATGTAAACTTACAGAGCCATTTTTAAATGGATTCCCAGCATGCCTTACTCTTTCTGAAGTAAATCTGTTTAATCATCTACTTCATATCATCATTCTCCTGCCCTTATCCCAATTTATTTGGGGTCAGCGCAACATGTCCCTATCTTCTATACTTCACTATTAGTCACTGATTTCTTTCTAGATCATTAGTTACTGATATTTAATTATTTCATATATCAGTAACTAATAATGTACCAGGTTCTACCAAACGGCAGAAAAAAGCTAGTTTTATGTTTGATTGATCATAGCGCTCCGACAGAGCCCATGGAAAAGATAAATAGCTAAATAACACTTTAGCAACAATGAAACAATGTAAAACAGAAGAAGAGCTTTCTAGGCCACCTGCCTTAATGAAACGAGACAAATTGTCAAAGAAGATACACAATGTTGTGTAAACAATATTACAATCAACTCCAATGCTGAATGTAAATGGGACCAAAGTACCACACTGTTGATAAGCTGCTATGGCTAACATAGTCATATTTTCCAGTTAGAATAACCTCTACTATTGATATGGAACATAAACATTTGTTTTATAACCACAATACATTCAGCACAAAATTGTTACAACTGAACTGTACCGAAGGTTGCATTAGTGTATTCATGCAGTATTTTACTGCATTTCCTCTGCATGCACCCGTTGCCGGGCGATTTTCACTCCAAACTGATAAAGTGCAACATGCAATCATTGTAATTTTAGTATGCAATATGAAAATTTTAGATTTGATGTAAAAAAAATGGGCTTCTAATGATGTTATAATTGGAATAGAATTAAGATTCAAATAATATGATGTGCCAAAACAACATTACCTACAATTGCTTGGCACATTGTTCCATCTGTAGTACAATTTCATCAGAATCTAGTATTCATTGAACAGCTTATTATGTTCTAATCTGACAACACACCCCTAATATTGGGTTTGCTACACAAAGGTACATTTAGTTAACATTTACATACAAACTTACTATTCTCTGAGGGAATGAGTGTACTTGAAAATAGGTTATTCTACTAGCATATGGTTTAACAAAAAATTAAAGGGAAGGGAATTTCAGTTTCCGATAACACCCTGACTGGACCGCATTCATAAATTTATGTGCTTTGATTTACATTGACAATTGGCAAATGATGTTGCACAATAGATGGAAGGAGCAAGATTTAACCAAAGTAATATACTATGAACATGTAGTATGCACAATGGAGAGAGGTGCAGGATTAGGTTGTAGGACCTTGAGTGTGGCTGTATCAAGCTATGAAGAGATCTCTTTCAATAAAGCACAATATCATGCAATAGTACTAAGTAATGATATCATAATGATGTTACATATAGATCTAGTAGTTCTAATTCTTCAGTGATGATGGTTCAATGATTTTGATGATGAGGATACTCCATGAATGATGATTGTGCTCAGTATGGGACACCCGGAAAGCACTCACTTACAACACACAGACCTCACCGCTACTCTTGTCTACACTTCACCAACTCCCTGGTATGCTTCATGTTACTATGGTGACATATTCTTGATATCACACACTTAATCAATGCCATAATCCTCTTGTAGATGATCAGGGAAATAGTTCTCTTTGTTTGAAGCTTAGTCCAAGTAGATGTAAACTAAACTCTTTGTTCTTGTAGGTAGGAGTCTGCAGACAGTCACAGGGCACAGGTAGCACACTTTCACTATTGCACAACTAAACACTGGCGCCGGCGACCGGAGCACTCATCACCACCGCGGTAGCACCGACCACGAGAACAAAGAACTCGCCCACAAGAGGCTTGTCTAGCGCCGCATCTGCCGACTGCGGCTCAATCACACCCGGTCTAATAAGATTAGCGAGGTCAGTGGGTAAGTATGGAGAGGCGAGGGCCAGGGGAGGCGCGGCCACTGACCTGCCATGGTGGCGCGCCGCTCAGCTGACGACGGGCGACAGACACAAAGCGAGGCACGACGCGGCGCGGAGCGGCGCGGCGACGTGTGGCTCCCGACACCAGCCCGCCTCCGCCGAGCCCGGAGCGTCTCGGCCACCTCGGCCGCCGACACCGGCCCGCCCGACGACGAGAGGTCGCAGACAAAAAAATCGATAGGTCGTCAACCTCCGCCGGCGGTCGGCCGGAGCCGGTCCCGGGCGGGCCGTCGCGCCGCCACCCGCTTGCCGAGGGACCGTCCCGCGCGAAGATCCCTCTAAAGCTTCAGCGTCCGAGATATAACAGACCCAAATTCGCCATTTTGAAACGGGAACAATGAAATATTTACTTTTGAACGTTAAGACGGTCGGGGACGACGTCAGTGACGGTTAACGAACGCGGCGCGAAAAGCGAGATATTCCAGACGCTACACCGCTGTAAATAAATACGTACTCTGACTAGAAATCCCTTCGTCACCGCTGCCAATATCCGACATCGCAATCCACACCGAAATCTACAGGCGATCCACCGATCTTTTCGGAGACTCTCGGACAGCACAAAATCGTCTATGGTTCCGAAGCCATCAAAATTAAGTTCTTTATGGTGTCGACTTCAACAACACAAAGAATATTTTATTTTTAGTTTTTATCACTATATTTTGTACTTTTAAAACCTAAAATAAACTGAAATTTATGAAAGAAGTATGATTTTATTTGATATTGTTTTTAATCTCGTTTTACATACACTCTAATGGTAAGCTTGCAGTCAAGACATTCAAACAGCCCTTTCCAGTTTTTGACGCAATCTCTTGCACTCTAGATTTTACGCTATGGTACTGACATTCGTTGTCAAACGTGGGATACTAAGGTAAACTCGCAAAATTCTCGTGTTTGAACACACTTTGAATAAGATTTGTGGGGATATGTTTTGTCTTAATAAAAAAAGAAATCACAACACAGTAAACTAAAGAAAGAAAGATTAACGTTTATTTGGCAACAGTTCATGACACTATTTTTTTTTAAACCCAAGCCATTCTCATGTCTACGGTCTTCCTCTTAGCGTATTAATGGCAATATTTATAGTCAGCCCAGAATTTGGCTACGAGCTTGGCACCTTCAATAGCGTCCATCAACTCCTATAGCGTGCAGACAACAGGATACGATATGAAGTACCCCATTGTTTGTGGGAGACAGCACACTCCAGGGCGGAGTCTTCTGTGAATCTCCACCTGAGTAGGTTGTCCGTCATGTCTGCGGTGTATTTGTCTGATTAGTCTTAGACTATTTATTGAAATGGTCTAAGTGAATAGTCGATTACCAGTATGACTACGAATATAGCAGTATGGTCAAGTGGAAAGAAGGCACTCTAGAAAGAATAAAGGTTACGCGGTTAGGGGCATTTGCGCCTGGGCTCGAATCTCGGAGTATCAAACGGTTTTACAACAAGCTAAAGGTGAGTATACACTAAAGCATTTTCTCGAGCATTTGCATGTAATGTAACGTTCCTGCAGATGCTGGACGCAGCGTTCAACGTAATGCTCTCGGCGAGTGAGGATTTATTTACTTGTAAAAACATAATGTAATGTAATGTATAACATTTCTTTCTACCTTGCGTTCATTGTTGACGATTGTGCGTTCTTGATCACTGGTGCCTTTGCTCGATAAAATATTACTCCAATACGCTCGTTAAATTTTAAATCAGGTTGTAACAAAACATCGAGCGTCGTGTTCGAAGTGCGCTTCTATAAAATAATAAAACGGCGAATGCTCAATGTTCTCTTACAAGTAAATGCCCTAGTAGTAATACCTTATGGATATACCCCGATTATAACAAGGTTTTGCAAAAGTAATTTTCAGACCCTTTCAGAGTTGTGTGCGACTTTTCACGATCGTAGATGTCACTACATGGCTCCGTGTTTCTTCGTAAATCCATGTAGATGGCGTTACTAAACAAGGATTTTTTACGTGTTGACTGATACTTTTCAGTTTTTCACACACTTTTCCTCTTCAGTCTTCCCGGAGATCAGCATTGCAGCACGACCAGCATAGATGTATGATGGCCAGCGTGATTATAGCTCTAAAGTCTAACCGTTAAACACATGAATGGCTTTCTCACAGATTGTGCTTACTGGCGGAAACCAAAACTTGGTGACTAATGTCATGTCATACAGACAGCAACAAGAGTCTAAGGACCCGCTTACATTCACTACACATATTTTCAACACCTCCGGAGCAACTCGTTTCATGTAGGCCAAGGGTTTTATATTCTCTTTTTTTTTTAATGTGCTCAACATATAGACGTCTTCCAAGAAGTTACTTATATTTCAATAAAAACAGGCAAATTTACAATAAGTAATAATACACAGCATTAACAAACAAATAAGGCTAGCAAATGACAATAAAATAATATGAATGTATATAAATAAAACAAAGTCGGGTTAGTTAAACCATTTATAACTCAAGAACGACAGGACCTATTTTTATGATCTTTGATTTGTTGAATATGTGTCTCTGTTGATTATGCAGAATAACTATTAAAACGCGGGACAAAATTCACGAAATAAAATAATGAAGAAAATTAATTTTCTCATACATTTTGTATGTATTGATTCTGAAGCGGTACGAAATTCGCTGGGTCAGCTAGTAGAGAATATAGTTTCTGAGATTTAAATTAATTTATATCTGTTGCGATTGTGTTCAATTTTTCGTTGCTTGACTGTACCTACCGCGCAATTGTACATGTGTTACTGTGCAGTCAGTTACTCAAGGACTTAGCCGCAACGGCTATCGCTCCTTTGCCTCCAACACGTTCTTGTTCGAACGAACGAGTCGTGCATGTGGCGCCATCTGGGTTGCTTCTTCTTTGGGGGGTGAAGGGAGCGAGGGGGCACTGAAAAGTTTTGTAAGGAATGAATGAAACAACACTGTAATATTACAAATGACTATAATTTTTGTCACAATTTTTCCATACAATGTTAATAATAACTTTTTACCTTATATCTATTTATAATACATTACTTATTTATTATTAATGTTGTATTTCAATATTTAAAATTCTTCCTGTTTAATTTCTAATTACATTTCACGGAGTCAGTTTCAGATGAGAGATATTTATAATTTAATTCAAACTAAATATTCCGAAGGATCGTACAAAGTTTAACGAAATTTTGAAAAATCGACCTCGAATAGTTTATTATGATACACTATGATGTAATTCGATTAGATCTTATTATACTAAAAATATTTCTTGCTTAGTCACTACGAGAAGTAGTTTTATCGTTAAAAACTGTACAAACATATCAACTTTAGTGTTACCGCTAGCGTAAATATTATAAACGGACACACGAACCAATCACGATCAAATGTGAACATGCGACATCGCTCAACAGTCACGATACTGTAAACATTCGTTAATTAATACAATACAGGTTAAGGTAAATTGTACTTTATAATGCGAACGTGGGGGCGCGGCGCGGCGCCACTCGTGAATAATTGACCAAACGAATTGCAACTAAACCTCGCTCCGGCGCCGCGCCCGGACTGTGGCCGCACTCGCGCCTGTAAATGTGTCGAGTGGCAGGCGACAGTCACTGCGGACACGGCGGCGCTTCAGTTCTCCGCAACATTCAGTGGAACACATTGCATTTCAACGACCGTCTCCGACCGCAAAGTTTCACTTGCGAGGCCCTGTAGTGTACAGCCCACACACAGCATGCGTGTGTACACGACCGGCTCGCGACACAGATGCCGCGCCGCGCCGCGCCGCCCACACTATGATAACAAGCACCGTAATCAAATGCGAGTTGTTTGAGTAATGCAGGCTTCTGGAATAAACCCTTGGCTGTCTTCGCACTGGGATTACGAGACCACTATGATATGCGATAAACTTTACTTCTATGTACTTATAACGTTCAACGGTTTAGTTAAATGGAGCCATGAGGCAGCCAAGGTTCAAAATAACTATATTTCAACGATGAATAACAAGCAAGTATAATATAATAATTAATAAAATTGAGCTAGGATAAGAACTCCGCCTTCTGTCTGGCGCGACCCCCTGCGCCACACACCGTGTCGCAATATGGACTGTTAAGTACATAATATGTAAATAAGAGTGGCGCCTGTAATAGTCACAGGCGCCATCATCGTGTATCTCCTTATATAAAACATTTAAGTATAATAAAGTCAGCCTAAATAAATAAAAGTTCATTAAAATTCAAGGGACGAATGGTACAGGGGGTGGGCGCCAACGATAAATGCTATGTGTACGAAACTACTGACAGTGACGTGACAAGGTATTCCGATAAAATAATTTAATTAGAGAGGCGAAGTACAGAGTACTGCAGCGTTCACTCGCCGAGATATTATTGCTTTCATTCGAGACTACATAGTTACGATATTGCTTTGTTACTCCTGCATTTACGTATGTTTTGGCACGACAATACTGAGTGAAGCAACACGAATGAACGCGACGTCACGGCAGACGGAGTGGGGGTCATAAGCGATACTAATTCACAACCAAGCGGCGCCGGGGCGCATTATCATACAACTCTAACGGACCTGACACACGCCGTCTGCACGACTCTCCTGAACATATTACATTCAATAAGCAAATTAACGTTTGTAGCAATGCACGAACGACACTGAACATGTTCTTGTCATTCGATATTTCTGTCGCATCTAATTATCTAATTCAAATGCATCGAGTTATTTCATAAATAAAGTTCAGATAAGATCATTAAATCGTGTGATAATGAAGCCATCTTCATCACAAATGCTCATATGTCTCGGAACCGTCGTGCAGACGTGTTCAGACGGGCCTAGAATTCGACAGCAGTGCGAGCTCGTGAGTCGTGCAACTATAGTCACCAATAAGACACAGTACAGTACTTGAGTTCAAGATCGTCGCTACATTCAAATGCTTCGGATTTCCCTATAAAATGATTACTAGTTCACCGACCGACAAACTCAAGTCCTGTCTGCAATCTTAGCGTCGACTTGGATGGTATGCTCACGTGGATTTAATGATTCTATAATAATGGGCGAACGAAAACCGAAATAATGATTTTATAACAATTGTACTAAGTTTTAATATTATAGATAATATTTCAAAATTTCATAATATTGCCTCGAGTTAGAGTGAATTTTACAAAAATATACATATTGTACAAATAGTTGAGCGACTCAATGCATACACTGGTCAACCCTACACCGCGGGCTGCGCCAGCACGCGAGGCACTGCGGCGGCGCGCTGGCCACGAGTGCCGGGCGGCGGTGTGGGCCGGGCTGGGCGACAGACTCGCTGTATCTCACTGAAGACCATAGAGTTACGTAGGTATGTGCTTCCCGTTCTAAATTAGACACTTAGACACAGATGTAACTTCATTTAACACACACAAGGGTTCGGCACCATCTTTCGCCTTCAGTGAGGCGTTGTGAGTTTGACCTCGAGCCTTGCCGCACAAGCCGGCCGCAGTGACTCTCTGGCGCCGCCTCGGGTGTGATGTGTGTACAAGACTAACACTAACTCGTTGATAGAGACTTACATTAAGCTACAGTTTAGTCCAGCACGACCGACCTCACCACTCGCCTCTATTCTATCATACAAATCTAATCTTTATGCACCTGATAGGAAAGTCGAAAGTCACTCGTGTTAGCCGAACGTTTAAGTGCAAGCGGCCCTTAACGACACTATTATACACGACGTAACTACAATTTAATAATAAAAATATAATAATAACAATAAAGATAATAATTACGAGACAGAACACTAATCTCCCGACATTGCACTCCGTTGCAGGAAGGAATATTGGCCGATAAGTCTTATTCGAGAGATGAAAAACTTAGAAATACAATTAACGTCCAAAGTAGACGGTCCAAGTAAACGAGCGATAGTACCCACCAGAACATTAGTCTTAGGAGACAAGAAAACAAACATCACGATTTTGCGCGTTGAGAAGTATCTCTGATCGTTTTATTATGTTTTTGAGAGTTACTGAGCGTATAAATGGACCGTCTGCGCAGAACACGAGCGATGCGAGCGCGGCGCGACGGTGGCGCGGCGCTGGCGCCGGACGAACGTCGCGCCGCGCGGCACCGCGCTGAAGCAGTGGCAGCGTGTGTAGGCCTTTATTTCGTTCACAGCGGACGCACCACGACTATCAAAACTCTTTGCTAAAAACGTCATGTTCTAATAAGTATAAAAGATTGATTAAAATCGCGACGTAGACTGATAAAAACTGATTAAAGTACAAAATTATCGCTTGACAAGATCACAGCTCGTAACACATGGTATTCAAGAGAACACGAGAACAGGAACATTCGAGGACAGTTTGCGAGCGGCAAGCTGTGCGCCAACGTTGTGTTCGCTTGTTGAGACATAATCTGTTCCGAGGTTGACAGTCGTGGCGCCGCCGACATTATCACAACGACATCCCGATCGACCAGCAATCGTGAAAGTAATGCAAAGATATACAAACATACCGCAGCATTAGTATCAAGAGTACTTACAAAAGGACGCGAACAAAAACGTTTCAATCACATACAAAATACACGACCGCGTTAATGTACAAAATAAAAGCAAAAATATAGAAATAGTGTTATTGTAATATTTACTTTTAAATAAAAAATATAATATCAAAAAAGCGTAATAAAGCACTCATTATGTACAAGGCGTTGTTATTGTGAACAATTGTCGCCCAACGGTGTCTCACGCGGTCGACGCCGCGCGCTCGCCAACCTGACACACATACATTTAATTCATTGTTTAGTACTAAGATAGTGAATATAGTCCATTTGTCAAAATTCTCACATGACGGACTTTAAAGTTGACTGTTATTTCCGCTTGGGTTAATATTGGGTAGTTAGATATATTCGAGTAAAAATCCCAAGTTACTAATAAATAACGAATTTACATTATTGTCAGGTTTATGGTTTGTTTTAGCGGTCTTGAAGCACGTCTTCTAAAAGTGTGCCCCGGTCGACTCGCGCGCAGCAGCGGCAACAAAACTAAATAAACAAACATCAGTAACACTAAGCACAATGGCGCCGCAAGCACGCATCGTTAATAAGTCACAATAAATATAAAATAATATATCTTAAGCAATCTTAAATACCCTGTTGATTTCTTTTTTTTTTAAATTATCATGTTTCCCCTTTTGAATTACGAAATAATAATAAAAAAGACGCATTGCAATAGTGCTGCGGTACGAACTCGTACGATAAACCTAATCCTAGCCAGACCAGAACGATATTGGAGATCATGTTACATCGTGACGTCACTCTCGCGGGGCTACTACTCTTGTATAATGTGTACTTAGTGTACGTCAGCAAAAAATAGATAGGTACAGACGGTCGGCTCCATACAAACCGCGAACATGTACGCACACACAGACCCGCACCCGCAGCTACGTACAGCGACCGTAAGCGCACTTGCGACTCGCAACAGACATTCGTTTGAGCTCGCCGTACGTTCGCGTCCATGTGTGCTTGCGTGTTTGTTCGTTATAAGGAGCGGAACTTGTGCGCCTGTGTATTTGGTGCCGTGATTGTGTGCGGCGAGAGCCGTCCAGTTTAGAGTTGTAGTTAGGTCGCTGACTCGCTGTGGGTGTAGTGTGTGTTACGCGTGTGTATGTGTGGTGTATGTGTGTGTGTGCGAGCCGTAGCCGCGGCACTATGCGCGCACGCAACACATTGAGCACGATCCGACGATCACGAGACCTCTCCGGCGACTATCCATCCACTAACTATCATATAAATTCTTCCAAGTAAACCTATCATTAACGTATATGTCTTTATTACGTATGTTATTTCGTTTTTAGCTTATATTTAAGACTTTTTATCATTTTGTGCAAAGAAAAGACTTTTACTAATTTAAGATTTTTGTACAAGATTGTTTTACTCCCGATGTATCCTCCCGTTATGTACACCCGCCTGCACACGCTTGTATAAAGCATGCGGAAGGACCCACGTGTCGACTACTATAGGACCCCTATGTTGTAACATCTATATACTCTTTACGCGACCCGATACCTAATACACCATCAAAATTAAATAAACTTCAACAACACAGTAAAAAGACTCGCACACGAGTACGCCGAGGTGCGCACTGCGTCTTGTATAAGGAAACTATCGAACCCATCAGCACCCTATGTAAACATTATGCATCGTGTTAACGTTAAATTAAACCTAGAGAGGGTATAACCAGTCATACGGTACAACAAGATGGCGCGAGGCTACTCCACGTGCGCAGGCGCGGCGTCTGCGTCAACTGTCACTCGCAGCAATACATTAGATCCGCTGAGACGTGATAACCTAGCTGGTAACGTGTCAGTACCCATATACAAATAAGCAGAGCGCCGAAGGAAGCCGCGCACGTCGCGTAGTCTCGCGCGGTAGCCTTACAATAAAATGGCGCGTGTATAATAAAATATAGGTTACAATATTATGTAAAATTATGCTATTCACTAGCGATCCGAAACTAATGTAACTGTTCGGGTAACGTTGTGTAAAATGCACGGCGTGACGTCACGCGCCCGCCGCATGTACCGCACTGCGAGTACTTCCACGTGGCGGTATTTGTGCAGTGGTAAAGGTCAACGACCGCTTACAATAAAATGGCCGCCTCCTGCGACTGTAAAAATATAGTTATCAAATGCTAAAGTTGAATTATAAATAGCGTCGCTCGTGCGACGAGTAAGTAAATTAAAATCTAAATAAAAGTATACATAATAATATATCTCATAGGCCGTGTGACTTAGATAACAAACGAATGGAGCAACTTGCTGGGGGCGGGGGGTGCGGAGGGGTACATTCACAATTTGACTAGCCGACACGAATTAGTAAGTGACTAGAACGCGAAACACATCATTGGCAAGACTTCGTATTACGAGCGCACTCGGCCGCTAATTCCGAACACTAGTTATTTTTCAGTATGGCAATAAAAATGGCCATCATTATTAGTTAGACATCACTGAAGATCACAGACATTCCGAATACATTAAGTACGTGTCGCACGCCCCGCCGCCCACTCAAATCACAGACGTGCCCTACTTAGTAAACTAAACCATCACGACAGAGCTGGAGAGCTGGTGTGATGTAACTAGCGATCGGTTAAATAAAACATGTGATGGACCGAAACAAAAAAATACATACAATATTTACAAATAAATCCTACAAATTAAGCTCCTCAGTTTGAAAAAGATTAAATTACATCACTAACGATTGCTTTACAAAACATTCCCTCGCATCGATACTTCAGTCCAATTTGCTACTTACTCTAGGAAAGTACTTGCCGCGACCGTTCTCTTTCCACGCACTGTCGCCGACCGCTTATAAAATTAAGATATATACCTCCTAACTCCGTACGAGCCGACGAGCTCCACGCACGACCTCCAAACCTCACTCGAAACAATTGAACGTTGACAGCTCACAACTTATTCACTATCATAGCCGAGCTACTAAAATTGCAACATCTCTACTGCGTCCCTTTCGACCGAGTCGTGCACTCGTCTCTCGCGGTCAGTCCCAGACATGTACAATTGAAACGCCGGCTCTAGCAGTCCCGCGTCAAGACACCGTAACGTTAGTAACTGAGCTAGGACGGAGCCAACGTGCAAGTGTAGCGAGCGGAGTGCGGGCGCCGCACTAACAGAAGCCGCCGAAGCCCACCGTGGGCACGGACGGCACGGCCGGCACGGCCTGCTCGGCGTTCTTGTGCAGGTCCATGAGCGGCGGCGCCGACAGGTAGTGCGCCTGCAACACCGGACACGCATTATGTCGGGCGAGCTAGTCGACAGCTCACGAAAGGGAAACATCAGTCTGTCGCCGTCACCCACGACGGTGAACACGACTGTGTACAGTTTAGTCACATAACACTATATAACGGCGCGCCTCGGACCGCTGCGGGTCCGACAGGCCGCCGCTCGTACCTGCTGGTGGTGCGCGGGCGGCGGGCCGGCGTACCCGTTGTAGTAGGGCGCGTTGTAGGGCGCGTAGCCCGCAGGCACGGCGCCCGGGTAGCCGTACTGCCACTCCGACAGGTAGCCCGGCGTGGGCCGCATCACGGCCGTGCCCCAGCCGCCGCCGTAGCCCACGAACGGCCCGCCGTAACTGGAACGATGAACACCAAAAGACACGTCAAAAATAATTCAGACCCGCATAGTACGGCAATATGACAGCGTCCGGCCGCTGCCGACAGAGCGAGGTCGGTCATAAGATAGGTGCGGACACTGACCCGTTGTTCCCGTAGGCGGCGCCGCCGTAGGCCCCGTAGGGCGGGTACAGCGCGGGCGCGTAGTCGGGCAGCGCGGCCACGGCGGCGGGCGCCTGCTCGGGCGCGGGCGCGGGCGGGGCCTGCGCGCCCGGGGCCCCGGCCGCCGCGCCGCCGGGCCCCTCGGCGATGCTGGGGATCTGGTCCACCAGCGACTCCAGCCCCGACAGCGACTTGGACGCCACGTCCTGCGCCTTCGGCTTCACCGCGCCCGCGTACTCCACGGGCGACCCTGATACGTCACATTTTTACATAAATAACGAGCGACTGAGCCCTCACTCGACACGGTTTTCCGAACAACAATAACGCCAACAACGACGAATTAAAAAACACCGAGATATCTTTATTATATGTAAGATTAATATTAATGTATTATGCACATCGGAATAAATTCTCTAAATGATGGGGAAAACTGCATCAAAATCCGTTGCGTAGTTTAGAGCAATAATGTGGTTTCACAGACAGACACGAAAATCTATGTAAATATAAGGAACGCCGTCGTAAAACAAAAGAGAAATACATTATCATAGAACATCATGGTGTTCTGTTTTCCAAAGCGGATTACTAAAAGATGATCCCTACAATATGAATTGTTATAGACCCATAGCACTAGTACCGGTGCTCTCTAAGGTCTATGAAATAATAGTTATTTCATGACATCATGACAGGATAAATGACTTCTTTGAAAACTTTAATTTGTTTGCTAAAGAGCAGGTAGATTTTAGGAAAAATAGAACGATTAATATGGCCATCTATGATTTTCTGACCTCAGTTATGACTAGCCTAGACAATAAAACTCCGGCGGCATTGTATATAGATCTAAGTAAAGCCTTTGATTACGTAGATCACAAAATTCTGTTAAATAAATTATACAGGTATGGAATTCCGGGCACTTCATCAGAGCTAATAGCTTCTTATCTTACCAACAGAAAACAGTCCACATTAGTTACTCGAGTATGCACCAAAACAAGAACAGAAATTAACTACACTCAGAATACAGAGAAATCAAACAAGAAAGTGTTTTGGGTCCTCTGCTATTCCTCATTTATATAAATGACCTTCCCAACGTAACTAATCATCCCACTATACTTTTTGCTGGTAATAGTACTGTCGTTTTTAGGAGTAAGGACAAGTTATCCCTAGAACAAGATATAAACGGCACTCTCAAGTCGCTAAGTTTCTTGTTTTTAAAGTTGGCGCCAGAAGAGCCTTGAATGTGCCGTGCATCTCATTAGCAAGTATGCCCTTGAAGCGAGTCTCAAAATTTAAATACCTGGGGCATTGGGTCACCGAGGACCTATGTGATGACCTAGACATAGAGAGAGAGCGCAGGGCGCAGGGCGCTGTCTGTTCGAAGTAATATGCTGGCCCGCAGGTTTGCACGGTGTACTTTTGAGGTTAAAATGACGCTATTTCGAGCCTATTGTCAGACTTTCTACACCAGCAGCCTCTGGGTCAAGTATACGCAGAAGGCTTACAGCTCTCTGCGTGTACAATACAACAATGCCTTGCTGCTTGCAACAATGCTTTGAGTGCTTGTGGGGCTGCCGCGGTTTTGTAGCGCTTCGGGTATGTTTGCCGATGCGAGGGTAGATGATTTTTATGCCATCATTCTAAAGCGATGCGCTTCTCTCCGTCACAGAACACGCGTTAGCTGCCATAGTATGTTGAGGGCATTGGGTGACCGGTGGTACTGCCCGATGCTTGGCCGGTGGGTGAGACTGCACAGGTCGGCGATAGGTAGTTTACGGGCATATAATGTTTTCTTTTTCTTCTTTTTTATTTATATTATATTTTGTTTGTGATTGTATGTGTTACTAACAATAGTTAATTAAGCAATTTTATGTAAATACTAACATTTTGGACTGCAAGGTCTGCAAATAAAAGTTTATTATTATTCCTTTATTTCATTTACATACTTACAAATTATATTTTTAAATATTTTTATAAACAAAAAGATAAAAAAAACATTTAAAAATATAAAAAATAGTAGCCCACCGGTATCGGGAACAGGGTCCAAGCTACCGGCGGTCAGGGCTCCAGAGAGAGGAACCTCCTGACAATGCGAGCCGTGTCCAGAAGTACCACTTTCTGAATCAAGCCCTTGATCCAGCTGCCCAACGAGAGCCTCCTCAGGTGTTGGTCGAGGCTCTTGGCTATTAACCCATTGGCTGACACGACTATCGGCACAATGATTGCTGAGTCCACATGCCACATGTCGACAACCTCGCGAGCCAAGTCAAGATACTTGATTTGTTTATCTTTCTCGGCTTTCACGAGGTTCTCATCATGCGGGACGGTTATGTCAACAATCATTGCGCGCCGCTCTGATCGATCCACCACCACTACGTCAGGCTTATTGGCGACAATAGTTCTGTCAGTAATGATAGACCGATCCCAGTACAACGTGACATGGTCATTTTCAAGAACTGGGTCGGGCACATACTTGTAATACGGTACCTCAGAATCGACAAGTTTATATTTCAAAGCAAGTTGCTGGTGAATAATCCTGGCTACTTGGTTATGCCTGTGCAAGTACTCACCGTTAGCCAGACGAGAACAACCAGAGATAATATGTCTGATGGACTCACCCGGACAGTGGCATGCCCGACACACGTCAACCGTCCCGTCCTTCATAATATGTCTCCGGTAGTTATTCGTCAAGACAACTTCGTCCATAATTGCACAGACAAAACCTTCGGTTTCTCCAAAGAGGTCACCGAAACGCAGCCAGGCTACGGACGCTATTAGATCTAGACCGGGTCCATGTAGGGCCCGGTAAAAGCGTCCGTGAAGCTCCTTACTTTGCCATACTTCCATGCGATCATTGGTGTCAAGAACTACTGGCTTGCGCCAGTTCTCTTTAGCCAAGGAGAGCGGGGTAAGGCCCTTGTTCACCGCGACTACATCTCGATGCATCCCCACGTCGGTTTCTAGGAAATATTCCCTGAGACTGCATATCTCGCGATTGTGGAGGGTCTTAGCGTTTAAAAAGCCTCGACCTCCACACTTTCGCGGGATATACAGCCTCATTACCGATGACCGTGGGTGATGCATTTGATTTGCAGTCAACAGCGTCCGGACCCTCCTATCCAGGGCATCTAGTTCGGTTTGAGTCCATTTTAGTATGCCGAAAGAGTACATCAAAACCGGCATGACCCAACTGTTGACGGCACGCACCTTGTTTCCGCCTGATAGAAGACTATTAAGTACTTTTTTCAGGCGGCCAAAGAACCGCTCCTTCAACGATTGCTTCATGTCAGTAACATTGATGCCTAACGCTTCCGACATAGCCAAATACTTATAGGTTCCGGATGCGGAGAGTGCTCTAAGGTTTGTGGAATCCGAGAGTTGGATTCCCACGGATTCCACAATCTCCCCTCGCTTTACATGCATGACCGCACATTTGTCCACACCAAATTCCATCCTGATGGCGCTACTGAAAGTTTCTTTATTATTATTATTATTAAGTGATATTATAAAATGGCTAACTAATAACAATTTAAAAATGAACTTTGACAAGACTAAAATTATGATATTTCGTAATCGAAAAGCCCAATTTACTGACATTAATATAGATTATACGGGGAACAAAATAAATGAGATAGCAACTACAAAATTCTTAGGCATGTCAGTTGATTATAATTTGAAATGGAAGACACACGTTGATACTTTAAATAAAAAATTAAATAAGCAATCATACGCCCTACATAGGCTGGCAAAAACGGTTGACACTTCTGCTGTACTTGCAGCATACCATGGCTACGTGGGATCCTTGATAAAGTATGTTATTATATTCTGGGGTCATTCCACAAATAAGGACATTGCATTCAAGGCGCAAAAGCGGTGTATTAGGGGTATGTTTAATATCAACCAGACTGATAGCTGCAGACCATATTTTATTAATATATTAACATTGCCGTGTGTCTACATTTATGAGATTGCTAGCTTCGCAAGAGCTAGCAAACATATTTTTGATAAATACAGAAGCGGCAAAAATTTGTTGCAAATCTAACAAGGCGGCCTTATATGCCAGAAGCATTTTCAGTATGGCACCGCGTATATACAATCATTTACCAAAGTCTATACTAAAAACTCCATTCATCGATGAATTTAAAAAGATTCTTGCTATTTAAATGTTATTATAGTATTCAGGATTATTTAACAGAGGATGCAATGACAATGTTCTCAGAGATATTGTTGTTGATGCGATTAATGCACTAATTAATTATCTATTATTATTTTTATTTTTGACTAGTCTACGCTGTCCCACTTCTGGGCAATGGCCTCCCTCCACTCTATTATTATTACTTTAATACCTATTTATTTACAAATATATCTTGACATTCTCATTTAATACATGACATTTTAATTTTTAATTAGTCTTGTGACATTAATATTTGCTAATGTTTCATTATTATTTGCCATGGAGAAAATACCAAAATTGTGTTATTAATTATAAATTTATTGTTGCAAGTAATTGTATAACAGTCTAAGCTTGAGATGATTTGCATGCCTCAATGCATAATATGGTTGAACTGTGCTCTATTTTTTTTAATAACTTTTTGTAATTAGCCATATTAACAAATAAATAAGATTTTGAATTTAAAATTAATATCGTTACTGAAAAGCAAACAATGGCGCCGATTTTCTTGTTCGCAAACTAAAATAAATTTAAGTTCAGTGCATCTTTTTCTTTCTATTTCATTAAGAAAAGGGCAAAAGATAAATATTAGTTTAGTCCTGTCAAATTAAGATACTCCATAGACAAATTAGACGTGATTAAAAACATGGCTACTAAAAATACGTCAATTTACGTCAGGCGCTGACTAATTTGACAGGACTAAACTAATATTTATCTTCTGTCCTTTTCTTAATGAAATAGAAAGAAAAAAATGCACTAAATTTAAATTTAGTTTAGTTTTTGAACAAGGGAATCGGCGCCAGTATCGTTATTCTGCATTTAAAAGTTTCGTTATTATAATTATAAGTTTCGAAAAAAAATCCATCGTGTTGGGAGAATACTTACAGACTATTTCAACGATTAATCATTTTAGTGTGAGAACGACAATGTGTCACATCTGTGCATTTTTAACTCAACGTTAATTTTGTCAATAATTACACACTGACTAGTGTTTAATTATGTAAAACATTCGTCAACAAACGACTCATTAGTCTAATTATCTAACGGTATCGAAACCGATCCCTGAGCGTGGGATCCTTGGGGGAAACAGTTACTGAGTTATTCTGCTGATCTAGTTGTCACATCGCCGGTAAGTCCTACTATCTAAATAATAATATTTAGTTACTTTTGTCTGTTGTCTTTTATTTAGGGTTATTATTATTTTGTATCGTTTGGTACTGTACTCCTATAATTGGAAGCGTACACTAACATTTGTTCCAAGGAGAACCAATGAAGAAATAAATAAACGTTGGAAAGTAATAAGTTGCCTTCTCGTTCAGTAGTCGTGCGACATACCGGGCTGGTGGTGGTGCGGCGTGTGGTCGGCGTGCGGCGTGTGCGGCGCGTGCGGCGCGTGCGGCTGCTCGGGCGGGCGGAAGGCCGCGGAGAAGGGCTCGCCGCTGCCGGGCGGGGTCGACCTGCTGCTATAACACACCAAAGTTGACAATATTATACACACAAAAAGATGAGTGATCGCCTTTTTTATTTTAAAGTAGGACTTCAGTTTGGCGAAAATGTGAGCGCGATAAGGTTTTGTTCATGCATATCGCGAGCCAAAGCGAGATATAACAAAACTAGTTTCGACGCGAGATGACGATTTGTTACGTTGCGCATGTTAACCTGATAGGTAGCCATCTAAATCTGAGAGAAGTTAACAATCGGCGTTGGGAAAGGAACTTACCTATTAAAATTGCTAGGATACATGGACGAGGGATGCTGATGTAACTGGTCTAATCTGGGACTATCTCCGACGCCAGCGCCTGGAACCATAATGTTGAAATTGAGTTGTGGTGGATGAAGTGAAGTGATTTCTGTCAAAAGTTATATCAAAATTTCAAGTTTCTCTTTGGGGGTGATACCGAAATTGAGGTCCAAAATGAAGGCTACAAAAAAAAAACTCTATGGTTACACCACAGACTACCTGTAGTATTTCCTATCCCACTCCCCTTTATCCACCCAGTTGTCTTTAAAATATTGTAAATATTTGTCACTCTATGTAAAATTTCTACATCCAGTCTGTAATTTATATGGTGTACAAGTGAAAGAGTTTGTCATGTTCCACACGTATGTGCGCGCTACGCACCCTGCTCCTGCCGGTAGTAGTGCTCCTGCTTGTCGTGCGGGCTGTGCGCGTGCTGCAGGTGCGCGTACTGCAGGCGCGGCTCGCCCTCGTACAGGCTGCCTCCGAACGACGCGCCGCCCACGCCTGCGGGGGACATCTCACTGCCCGCCGACGTCTGTGGGAGAGTTACATATTACTACATATTAGAAAAAAACCCTAATAACATACATATAAAGGGTTTTCCGATAGGGACTTCCGAACTTTGACAGTTGATAGCGACCATATTGTTGAAGCTACACCTGTCAAATTGGCTGTCATTTATTCAGTATGTTTTGCCAAATCACCATGGACGGATTTAGCGTTCAACAGAACGCTAAATCCGTCCATGGTGATAAAACAATGATGTTTTATCAGGGTGTTCTATTCGGGCAGCGTTCCGCGCGCTTGCCCATTTTACGGTCGCCATGATTCGTCCTACCGAGAGGACTATTCGCAGTGTGGTGGATAAATTTGAGTCCACTGGTGATGATACCAATCTACATGAAATCCAAGAGCGTCCAATGCATACCGAAAAAGTCACTGTTTGGTGTGGATTTTGGGCTGGCGGCGTCATCGGTCCATGTTGCTTTGAGAACGACGTTGGCCAGGCCATCACCGTCAACGGCGAGCGCTATAGGTCGATGATTACCAACTTTTTTGGCCTGAATTGGATGATATGGACACCAACAACATGTGGTTTCAACAGGACGGCGCTACGTGCCAAACAGCTCATGCCACATTGGACATTCTTCACGAGCGATTTGAGAGCATGGTCGTCTCACGTAGAGGTGATGTGAACTGGCCACCGAGATCTTTTATTAAGAGAGGCGAGAGGTTTTATTAAGTCGCCAAAACCACAGCGGCCATCAAAGCCAACATTACCCATGCCATCGGTCAAATTCAGCCTGATTTATGCACTAAAGTCATGGAAAATTGGACATTTCGGATGCGCGCCACCCAGCGAAGCTGCGGCGGACAATTGAACGATGTTATATTCCATACATAATGGCATCGATAGGCCTTTCAAATAATTTAAAAAATTGATGGTATCTCACACAAACTTTGTTTTATTTAAAGGAGAATGACAACCAATCCAACCAAAACTCAAAAATTAAATCGTTTTTTACATGCTTAAGTTTTTTATCAACGTTTATATTACCCTAGCATTGAATTTTTTTTAAATATTTATTTAATTGAATTTATATCAGTTCCGCCATTAAAACTTAACCTGAATGTTGCCAGACGACAGACTATGTCAAATAAATGATAGTAATTGATTGAAAATATCGATATTTTACTAATCTGCCGACTAAAATGACCGGAGATAGGCTACAATAGCTTTTCTCCTGTCGTAATCTAGCTAACACTCTCATGTAACTGATTAGGCGCGAAGTAGACGAAGGGCTGGCTTAAATAAAGAAAATAAAAGAAGTAAATAAACTAAAAAAAAAAATATTAGCATAATTATGTTTCATGGTATTTCCTACCGTCAGAAATATTCCGGTACATTCATACCTGATTAGTTTCTTTAAAAAAAACAAAAGTTAGTAGCACAGACGTTATTGTGGTTAGTACCTCTCATATATACCTAAATAGCGTTTATAATCTTTTTAATTATGTAAATAATATTATTTATCAACAAATCGATTACCAAATTCTTTAAGAAAACTAAAACTATTTGTCCAAGTTTTTTGTTCAGTGACTGGGCAACTAAGGGTATTAGAAAAAGTAGGGAAAAATTGTTTGAGCTGTATGGTCTTAAGCCTTATATTAACTCTGAAACTTTTAATAAATACGTTGCTACCTACTCTAAAACTTTTAAAAATATTTGCAAGGTAGCTAAAGCCTTGTATATTAGCAACAAGATCAAATCAGCCGATAATAAAATAAAGACGGTTTGGAAAATTATCAATGACGAAACTAACCGGAATAAAAGACATAATAATGATTTCACAATAGAGACTTCGCGTGGTCTCATAAGCAATAACAAAGAAGTTGCTCAAGAATTTGTAAATTTCTTTACCAGTATCCCACATACAACCACTGAAATCTTAAATTCCTCGCCCTTGCGTTCTATTAATTTATTAAGAGCAAACGTCTCCTGCCAGATTGAATTTAAATTCAAGCATATAAACCCCATAATAGTAATAAAAGCTTTCAAGCAAATCAAGATCAAACTAACCGAAGATCTATGGGGAACGTCTATCAAAGTTTGTACCTCCATTATTGAGACTATAGCGCCGTACTTAGCCTTAATATTTAATTTGTGTGTGGATCAAGGAGTCTTCCAAGATCTAATGAAATACAGCAAGGTGATACCCCTTTTAAAATCGGGGGACAGTAAACTTACCAATAATTTATAGACCCGTATCCGTGTTATCGGTCTTCAGCAAGGTGTTTGAAAAGGTGATGCTGAACCAAATGCTCAATCATTTTAACACCAGCAGAATATTACACGACCAACAGTATGGTTTCACCAAGGGACGTTGTACGACTGATGCCGGTATCACCTTATTAAAACACATTTTTACAGCGTGGGAAGAGTCCCAAGACGCCATAGGAATTTTTTGTGACCTCTCCAAGGCTTTTGATTGCGTCGACCACGAAACCTTACTTTTAAAACTTGAGCATTACGGAATGGGAAAACTTGCGCTCAGTTTAGTAAAATCTTATTTAAATGATAGACAACAGCAAGTTCAAATAAATGGTGTCAATTCACTCGGTTTAAAAGTAAAAATGGGTGTTCCGCAAGGCTCGATATTAGGTCCTTTCCTCTTTTTAGTTTATATAAATGATCTACCCCATTTGTTAAAAACCCAACCACAGATGGTGTTATTTGCTGACGATACTTCCTTGATTTTTAAAATTAATAGACGTGCATCAAATCTTGACGACGTAAATAACGCCCTACTGCATATCCAAAATTGGTTCACTGCTAATAATTTAGTATTAAATGGGAAAAAAACGAAGTGTATAAGATTTTCTTTACCAAATGTCAAAAGTAGTTATTGTGAGACAAAATTTAATCAAGAGAAACTAGAATTCGTCGATGAAACTGTTTTCCTGGGGTTCACGCTCGACTCAAGGCTTCAATGGGGTCCTCATTTAACATCCCTTGCAGGACGACTAAGTTCAGCAGCGTATGCTGTGAGAAAAATCCGTCAATTTACTGATGTCGATACCGCGAGACTGGTCTATTTTAGTTACTTTCATAGTATTATGTCGTACGGTATTTTACTATGGGGACGGGCTGCAGACATCGAGTCTATTTTTATTCTGCAGAAAAGAGCCATCAGAGCCATTTATAGCCTCCGCAGGCGTGACTCTCTAAGAGAACTGTTTAAAGATATTAACATCATGACGGTACCTTGTCAATATATATATGAAAACATTATGTACGTAAGGAAAAATCTACATATTTTTAGTAAAAGAGGTGAAAGACACAATTATATCACAATTACATCATCAGGCTGGCTAAAGTAGACTCATCTTTCATGGGGTACTGTTTAAAATGTTACAATAAAATACCTCCCCACATAATTGAACAGAATGAAACGAAATTTAAATCTTGTATAAAACGCACACTATGCAGCCAGGCATATTATAAATTGGGAGATTACATCGCTGATAAAAATGCTTGGCTAAACGCTGGTCCTGCTCCACAGGACGCATAAATAAATTGATTAGCATTTGAAGATACTGTTGGAGCCGCTGAAGATTGTAAAATACTATTTTTGCATTATATAAATTCAATCTCCTAGTATTGTATAATTGTATAGCACATGTGTGAGTACTATGTAGGTACATACTATAAAGCTACCATTTACTGGGTACGTCTTTCATTGACTTGAATGTGCCCTGGCGGCTGAGAGTATGTCATGCTCACTCAAATGTCTCGCTGATGGTGGCACATGTGTTGGATCATTTAGCTCCCTTCAAAATGGTTGAGCTGAATGGTGCTAATCCGTGCGTCATGTTCGTGAACGGGCGCCGTCAGTGGGGACTGGTCATCTCTTTGCTGCCATGGCTTATTTTAATTTAATTTAATATTTGGATTGTTTTAGGCTTTTCATTACGGACGCTTTTAACGTTCTGCGTCATTCTCACATGCATAATTTTTAACATGAATGATGTAACTAATACTTTGTAACCATATTTTGATTTAAAAGAGTGTCCATGGAGTTTCTTGCCCGTTCTTCTCCATAGGTACCTACTACGCTTTGGAATGGGCAACTAGCTTCATTTTTCTGACTGACCGACCCCTTGACAATTCAAAAGTGCCTGTAATTGGTTTAATTGAAATAAATACTTTGAGTTTGAGTTTAACATGGTCACACTTAGACTGATCTACCTGTCAAATCAAATGCATCAATCACATTGTTTCGTGCCGTTCGTTTTCCGTAGAGTAAAATTTATTCCTCCGTATTTACTTCTGTTCGTAACAATTCGAAGCTGTCGAGTTGAGCGTTTACGTTCCTCTAGTGGATTTGTTTTGAGATATTGGACTCCTGTTTTAGTGACAAGTGAGCCTTGGACTCTTGTTTTACTCCTGAAAAATGTCTACACTTGGTAGAGGTCGGGTAAACCGGCCTCTCTCTCTCTCAGCGATGTGTCAATTGCTCCCTACGTGTGGCGCCTAACCTTCGTAGACGTCAAATCGAAGAATTAGATGAACCAATGCTTATTCTTCTGAGATGCTCCGTAACACCTACACTGGTAAGTTTATAATGTGTCATTTACAAGACTTATACGAACATTTAGGATGCTTGTGTTTGGTCAATCAAGCGGTCATCTTCAACCTCAACTATAAATCTCTCTTAACCACTCACCTGTCCAAGGGTACTACAGTCACAAAAAAAAAAAACTCTTGCCCAAACTGTCCATGGGGAGTACATTCACCGAACGACATCGTTCAGTTTAAACGTGTACAGCGCTAAAGACAGGTGATAGTCGTACAGTAGAATATTACTAGATGGCGGTATATGAAATTTGTCATCCGTGAGAGTGAATTTTATCTGTGCAATGACCACATAATATTAAGAAAAAAAATATGAAAGTGACAGTCCGTCTTTCTTGTCAACAAACTATTATTGTGTGTGGGAGATCCAAGCAAAATGTGGTAAGTTTTGTTTTTATACCTTATTTCTATTGTACATCAAATTAAACGGGAAGATATTTACTTTACGAAATATGCATTACTACGATAATTTCAAAACGGTTACATAGAATAATTTAGTTGGAAAAGTTATACGATCACTACGTGATCATCATTTGATTATTCTATATTGTTTACAATGTACTCTATTAGTTGTTTGTATTAAATAAATACTAAATATAAGATAATTCTTCACTATTAGCACGTTAATAGCCATTTACAAACGAAATATATTGAGATGGGATCTAGAAATGATTAAAATGCAACTCGTTATTCATGATTTTAGTGTTGGTGAGTGTAGTCCCCATGGACAGCTCTACTTACAACGTAAATAATGGTTTGTTCACACTAAGCGTTTGATGATAAGTTTGGGAATGTTTTGTGGTTTTATGTTTTTGGTTTTATTTAGGTATCTACTATAGGTGTGGTGTTTATTTAATATGTTTTCGTTTTTCAATATTCATATTCATGGGTAGAACACTATAAAAATTTGGAGACTGTAAAAAAAACATTCAGTATATAATATATATCTATATATATAATACATAGGTGTATACAGACTGTAACGGAAAGGGTATATACATACCAAGGACACGGCTTCTTTGGACGACATCAAACGATATTGGAAGGGTATTTTAATCCTATCTCTACATGTTCGGAAGTTACGAGATTTTTTAATACATTGATACCAGAAACCAAACTTTTAAAATTGAAATAAGCACATCACTAGCACTAAGTCAGCTGATCGGTGTCATCGAACTATTTGTAAGTAAAAATAAACCTCTTACTCCTGGTAATTCTGAATAAAAGGTTCCGCATGTTTATTTTTTGTTTACAAAATATTATTACTGACTTTTCCTAAACTTTGATTATGTTTGTGAACTAGCTACAATACAATTAATTATATTAAATTAGTATCAAAATTTAACGAAATAATATTTAGATACCTGCTTGCATTGTCACGTATCATTTACACACTTGTTGGATTTTTCCTTAGTTGCCCTTTTGTAGAAGATTACTTTTTAGATAATTATTATCTACATAGTAATCTTCCACCCACCTTACCATCGTACCTACAACACAGTAAATACCTAATTCAAAAACAATATTCCTGTAAATTTCCTAACGTTATTCTTAACCTTTTGTTTTGGTGGCCATAAGGATGAACGATGTTTTGCTTTAAATCGATGTTTTATTCGATTCACAGATCGAATCCGGTGCTCTTGAATCGATCTTCTAAATATTCATTCAAAAATCGTAAACAAAAAAATTTTAAACCCCATTTAACACACCTTTATTTTGTTTACAGTTGCCACTCAGGTAGGTACGTCTAAACTTTTAATAAATAATAATTGATAACCTTTCCGGCGTAATTCTACGACTTTCATTCAGATGGTACAGATGTAGTCGGTTAAAATCACTAAAATATGAACTTCAACTATTGTGTGCCCTTATCATAATATTTTTTACACATACGATCCAGGAGTTGTTTCGAAAAATCGTCAGCTCGTATCATTGAATTGATCATAAAAATCGAATCCTTACGTGCATCCAGGAATTAATTGCTTGAATAAACATTATTATTGGCCATTAGAACTTAGAATAGAAAAAGGATTTAGTAGTAACAATTTATGTCCAACTGAACCCAAAACTTCATTTCAATTCACCTCTTCGCAACTTATTCTTCTCCTAGTACAAATAAAATCACAGTGGGTTCCGTTCATAATTTTTAAAAGAAGGTCACTTTTTTAAATAATTATGATGAAAACTATTAACAAGTTAATAGTTTTTTGAAGTGAAAACTTCTTTAGCGGCGTTGAACACTTTTTTTGTAATGGGTAAAAAATGTTAAACTCGCGTCAGGACACGTGACCTGATCGAAAATTCGTAAGACGGTAAGTTTTTTAATTACGAAATAATAGCACGCACGCATAATTTTTGTCTGTAGGACTAACCGAAAGAATTATCGGAAGTTCACGGTCTGTCGGTGCAGTTTGAGTGGTACATGAGTTTTATTGGTTTGAGCACGTCTAGTCATTTAGTCTAATTCAAACGAAGTCAATAAAAAATGTCGCAAAACTACATCTAACTGTGGAAAAAAATTAATAAAGTACTAGGACCGCAAGAGTAACAGGAATTGTTATTGCCGAATTGAAAATTGTGTCGTACAGAACCCTAATTACGTCGTTACACACACAACGAAGCATCATAATGTGTGTAAACAAAATAGGTACCAGGATAGCAGGGAATAGGAGTTTTATTGTTATTGTTTTGCTCGTCAGTCGACTCCTGACCCGCTTCTAGTGCGCTTGTTTCTATCCCTGTGATACGCGCATCAGTTCAGTGCGGCTACACCTAATTGACTTTTTTGTTGTGTTTGCAAAGTGTCGTTAAGTAATAGCGAATATTACGAAATGTTGATATGTGTCGGAGCAGAAGATGGTAATCATCTCAGTGGGTTGGGCGTGGTAGTAGAAGCGTGGCTTGACCTCCGCGATCCCCAGACCTAACCCCGTTAGACTTTTTTTTGTGGGTGTTTAAAAACGTAGGTAGTGCAGTGCAGTGGTAGTGGTGCAGTTAGGTCCATTGTGGACCTAATGAAAGTGCGGATTGAGGCCGCCATAACGACATTAACACCAGACATGCAACGCAATGTTTAGGTGTCCTTGAACAAGCGAGCGGTTTTGGTACTTACGTGTGTACACCGAACCCCATCTTTAAAAATGTAAGTCAATTTACTAAATTAAGCAAAGCTTTAAGATTTTACTGTTTACTCGGTAATAAGTAATAATAAGGGATGAAACTAGTTAACCTACCTAAACTTTGTTTCGATTTTTTACGTAAGTTTTGTTATCTCAGTTTTTACGTGCAATTTCTGGCTTGATATTAACGAGTAAACTGTAAATCGATAATTACGCATTAACTTTTACATCACGGTAAAGTAGGTATGTATGGTTTACTGCGCGCGCGCGCGATGTCGTCACGGCCGGCGCCGACAAAGAACTCCGCCGCCGCTTGCAGTAGGCTAATAAGATAAGACGCGCAGAATTCGCGCCCTTTGGCGGCGCCGGCGGCATATTTTATTTCGGCAGTTTAGGCCGACAAAGAATGCGGTAGACGATAGATACTAGGCGCGCAGAATTACGGAAGAGATTTTTCGTAATATTGGCCATTAACGTGGAAGTCATTGACCTACGTAGTGCGGTGATACGTTTGTTATGATTTGAATTTAAGAAACCCAAGATACCGAAAATTTGGTATCAATTTTTAGAGTATTTTATTTTGAGTTGAAACCCTTCCAATATCGTTTGTTATCATCCAAAGAAGCCGTGCCCTTGGTATGTATACACCCTTTCCGTTACACGCTGTATATATAATATATAGGTATATATATAATAAACGTAATGTGATGTATGCTCATTATACTTTGCCAAATATTAATATTTGGGTTTCATTAAAATAACCTCATCGTGTGCGCACGCCATTAGCCGGGCGGCCATCTTGTCACATTTTTATGTCGCCCGAGGCCCGGGGACCTTTTGAGAAGTAATTGGCTTTGTTTATTTTTTCATGACAGAAAACTAAATATTTATATTGAAATATTGGTGTCATTTTAAAGGGTATATTATGTACTATTATAATAAAAATCAATTGTTGTCAGTAACTATTATACTTTTCTTGTAAAACTCGAAATAAAAAATAAATACGATAATTTTTTTGATTTCTCTAACTTTAAACTTTATTTTGAATCTTTATTATTACTTAGAGTAATTTACTTCTAATCAAATTTAATTCTGGATTCTTTGAGCTTTCCGTGAGTATTTTTTATTCGAAGGTAGCTACAGCAGTTTTTCAGTAGTAATCGTTTTTGTTGAGAGGGTCTCGCGCGGTCGTAAACAAGTAAGTGACATGTCATGCGCGGACAGGTGGGGAGTATCGAGATTCGACATTTATTTTTAAATGTCGCAGCGACATGTCATACACGAACGGTCATAATTGCTCTAAAAAAATGATAATAGTTTAAATTAATTTAATTCTATTTTATTCTAGTTATTTTTAATTAATGTAGAATCGGCAAAGTATATTTTTTTTACATATTTTTTAAAAGACATGATCATGACACTTTCAAAACTCAAGGTTATATTAATCATATCATTTGAAACGGAACGTCATGTAAAGGGTATAAAACAATATTAACACTTTTTTACTTTCAAATCCCCGACGCGTATCCACGATGTCGTAAAAAATTATGAAAATAATTACTATAATATTTTGATCTTGATGCACGAGACTTTTTTGTACGACTTTTGGTCATTGTCTTTTGAAGTGCACATTATGGATTGCAATGAATGATTGACAGTATTGAACACACTTTAGGTATGTACTTCGCAGCTAGCATACCTAATGCTAATTTGCAGTGCGGGCATGGCGTGCATTGCACAAAGGCATATAAGCAGTGCCTACTTCGATAAATCACCATAAGCCTGCCAATTGCATTTTAGTGTGTGTGCCCCACAATTAAGAAACTCACTAAATTATCGTACCTAACAAAAAACAAAATCTTCATACAAAAACGCGCGGCAGTAGGCAGTCGCCAGACGGCCTATTCGGCTCCCGTACTATTCGCACATTGTCATTGGTCTTTACTCGTTCAAGTTAATACGACGAAATTAAAAATACGTTCGTTTCACGCGTATTACTATGACGTTCGATCTTCGCAAAGGGTTTAGCCGTCCTTCCATAAGCAAACTGCCCCCGATAGGAACCTATATCGTAACCTATGTTATATTGTAGAGGGTACTAATAGTAGTTCATCGCGTAGATATTAGCTCTATATCTTAGGTAATTGAGGAGCTATTTGAAAAAAAGTGTCCGGAGACGACTTTTTTTCAAAGTGATATATCTCTGTTGATTTCAAAGCTAGAAAAATAAAACCAATTCCAGTGTTTATGGTACACTTTACAGTTTATTTTATATAAATTTTCATGAGCCAAGCTTAAATAGAAATATAAAAAAAACGCAAATATTTTTTTTTATTATTGAATTCTATCAGATCGAATTAAATTACCACTTTGAAAAAAATATATAATAATTGTCTATACCTTGCCTAACAGCATGCCAAGTTTCATTAAAATCCATAAGGTGCAACATGATGAAAAAAAAAAAAGTAAGTGGACCACCTTATGACCACTTTGTTGATGCTTTTAACTTTTAATTTTTCAATTATCTAGTATTTAATTAAATCGTATTACATATTTGATTTTTCAATATTGGGCCTGAAAGGTTTAAAAGAAAACGGAAGGATATTTTCTCAGTAATAGTTAAATCCATATTAATAAAAAATAGCTTTTATTAGTCATCGTCACTATTTTCATTAATTACAATGTGATATTTATTTATAGAAAAAACACTGGATAATATTTCTGCTGGGCGAACTATATGCGATTTATATCTTGCATTTGATAAATAATATATAATTGCTGCCACGTGAGAGCAACACCCAACTGTTCGATTTCCATTTGCACAGTTACAGCAATAACGCTGAATATCTTCGTGGCTTTTTCCATTGGAGTTGTAGTCAATGTAACATCTATAGGTTTTGTGGTGTCTTTAGCCTATCACAATATTTTGTCGATCTACTTTTATAGTGACTAGATTATCAAACTACTCGCGCGTGCATGTTCCTACATGATCACAGTGCATAGTCGTGGTACGCTTTCGCTGTTATTATTTGCGCAGTTTTACAAATTCCTAATTCAGGGACGTATTGTTTGTTCATGTTTAAAAATATATATATATATAATAACAAGTGAATGCAGTGAATAAACCAGTGACCTAAAAATATATCGGCTATGTCTGGGAAATGTAATAATTGTGGCTTTATATTGCGGAAGACTGGAAAACGAAAGAAAACTTGTACCACCATTGAATTACCACTTTTTTCAAAGTGGTAATTCAATTCGATCTGATAGAAATCAATAATAAAAAAAATTATTTGCATTTTTTTTATATTTTTATTTAAGCTTGGCTCATGAAAATTTATATAAAATAAACTGTAAAGTTTACCATAAACACTGGAATTGGTTTTATTTTTCTAGCTTTGAAATCAACAGAGATATATCACTTTGAAAAAAAGTCGTCTCCAAACACTTTTTTTCAAATAGCTCCTCAATTACCTAAGATATAGAGCTAATATCTACGCGATGAACTACTATTAGTACCCTCTACAATATAACATAGGTTACGATATAGGTTCCTATCGGGGGCAGTTTGCTTATGGAAGGACGGCTAAACCCTTTATCACTCTGAAGTAGGCATGCCTACTGATAGTCAACCGAGTGTGAATGTTAAAATTAAAAATATACTTCGTAATTTGGCCGTGCGAAGGAAGAAAGAGACGGATAATGAGGTCGCCGATAGCGAGGTAAAAATGAAAATCCAAAATGGCGGCTGCAATAAATTTCGAATTTTTCGTCATGGGTGTCGTTTTCATGGTTTTCGAGGGTGCTGGAGCCGATAATAAAGTAAAAATGTAAACTAAACGTAAAATTTAAAATTTTTGTCATTTTATAAGTTTTATCTTGGATTTTCATTTTGAACTTCGTTCCTGCCGGGGGTCCCCCGACCATACACGTGTTTTATACCCAGTGAATCAATTACTTTTTCTGAAAACAAATGCACGCCACTGGTTGGTCTGTGGATGGGTGACCATCTTTACATACTAAGACCTCTCCGTGCCTCGAAACCGTTGGTCCCGGCTGTCATTCGTGGTTCTTTAACAGTCGTTATGGGTAGTCAGAAGCCCGAAAGTGTCAACCAGTCTTACCAAGGGGTATCGTATTACCCAGTAACTGGGTTGTGGAGGGCAGATAGGCAGTCGCTCTATGTAAAATAATGGTATTCAGCTGAACCCGGTTAGACTGGAAGCCGACCCCAACTTAGTTGGGAAAAGGCTAGGCAGATGAGTAGGTATAATACAATATTAGATATTAGGGCAGCGAATTAGGCCGTCGCGGGGCGGCCGGGCCCCAGCGCGCGCACGCTCACCTTGTTGTAGTCCGACAGCGACGAGTTGGAGTTGGAGCCGGGGTGCATGTCGGTGCTGCCCATGGGACTGTGGTCCCGCTCGGGCTCGTCGCGCGGCGGCTCGAAGTCCAGCGCGGCCATGCCGGGCGACACGGGCGCGGGCGACGAGATGGCGGCGCCGATGTCGTGCGACAGCTCGCCGCCGAAGCCGGAGCCGCTGCCGCTACCGCTCGTGCTGTTGCCGCCCTGGAGAGTGACACGGTTCAGCGCGTGCGACTGACGAACGTTCAAAACGAACGAAATAAATCACGGATTTTTTTTAGTAGCTAAATACGTCGAGATGGTTAAAACCCAGTCAGGCCGGTACCCTCGCCTCACCTGCGGCTGGAAGTGGTGCGCGTCGCTGTAGGTGGGCGTGCGCGAGGGCGCGGGCGACGAGTGCTGGCTGTAGGGCGTGTGCGCGGGCGACGGCGTGTAGGAGTGCAGCGCGGCGGGCGAGGCCTGCGGGAAGGGCGCGCTGGCCGGGCCCACGGGCGCCGGCGAGCGCGAGAACGGCCGGCCCTGCGGCTGCGGACGAACGTAGTCTATTCAAACTAATGGTTCTAATGCATGTTATTTCAAGTTAAGCAAATATCAACTTTATTTTAATGGTAATCAGGTTGATTTCAGAGTGACTAGCAGTATTGAGAAAGTTATAAAAATGATTGAAGTTGTAGCGTAAACTGAACTTTTTTTCCATAAACTCCTATTTGTTTACATTTTTGGCAAATACATCGCGATTGCAGATTAGGAGTGCTGAACCAAACTTGAGTAACATTTTTGTGATACGAAAGGCGAAACTTATTCGAATTACTCATTAGCATCTATTATAATGTCAGATCCAAGATGTAAAAACCTTGTACAAAAGTATTGGGTTATTCGGGGTGCTCATACTGAGAAAAAGAGGTCAAAATAGAATCCGAAAATTACGAAGAAGTACATTGTGTCGGAAACGTAGCGAGGTGTCGGTGTTTTTGAGGAGAAACAAATGTTTATGTTGAACACTATTTCTTGACTAACTCTCAAACTGTTCTTAGTGATAAAATGTTGATGGAACGTTTGAATACACCCGGCTAACGCGGTAGACAAAAGTGCACTGAATATAATATCAAATATAAAATAATGAGTAATAAAATTAGGTCAACGCTCTGCGCCGATATTGCTAACTAAGGTGTTCGGTAAAACACCGAACACATTGATAATGTAATCATCAGATATCATTAATAAAAAAAAATATACAGGGGATTTAATAGATATATTTAAAAATTATTCAGAACTATTAGGCCTCTCCACACTAATGCCACTTCTTTCTATCTAGAGTTACTATACGACTAGTCTTTATCCCCGTGTGTTTGAGGCCTACCCTTACTGCTCCAGTAAGGGTAGGTACCTTAATCATTATACAGAAAAACGTTCTTATACTCCATTGGTTTAGGTGCTTAGGACTGATTTTTACGTCAATTTTATTCGAGGAATAAAATATTGACGTTTGACAGTTGAAATAACTGTCAAAATATTACAATTAATTGTCGAATAAAGTTATCAGATGATTGAAAAATCAGCCCTAAAAGTAAACAAATCGTAAAATGGTTTTAACCAAATTAAATTTATTTAGGTTTTTTTTTTTCGAGTAATTATAAGCATTCATAGAATTAGGAAAATTAGTTCTGTCAGCTAGAAAAACATCATTTCTCACGTTTTATTTGTGTGCTGCCCATCAATACAATTTTGTATATGGATTAAAAGACTTTTCCCATATTTCAGAAGAAATTAACGTGAAAAAAGTCCACCTGTATTGGACAAAGTGTTAGTACGTAATAGTACGTACCTGTGGCGCGGGCGAGTGCGAGTAGGGGTGCGGGTGGTGCGGGTGCGGCGACTGCGAGAAGCGCGCCTGCGGGGCCGGGCTCTGCGGGCGAGGGGAGGGCTGTGATTGCTGTGGCTTTGCTTTTGCACAGATGTCGTAACTGGTCGACCGACATCGACCAGTCTACATTAATAGCTTCAAAATATGCCACCCCATAATATCATTAAGGCTGCTGGCTTCATATATTGAATAACACTGAGTGTTTAGTTTTGAGATGTAAAAAAAAAAACATTTAGAATATGTAATTCCAAACGCCGTTTTTACAACTAAAACTGTTTCAACACCTAATTCAGTGTTATTATTGCAATTCATAATTAATATTTTCGTGGACTAAAGAGCGATATCTTATATTTCTATACACTAATATTAACAAAAGAATATATTTGACAATTATTTTCGATTTCGTCGTTACATTCGACGAGAGCAGTGGTGGTCCAGTGGTAACGGCCCTGAATAACGAGGTGTAGGTCGTGGGTTCGAATCAAGGCAGGCGCTTTACTTTGTATAAATATTTCATCACCACTGCTCTCAAAACAGTGAAGGAAAAAATTGGGAAGAAACCGGCTGCCCCAGAACTAAAAATTAAAAAACGGCGACATCTACCAACTCGTACTGGGCCCGCGTGGTAGTTTACAGCCCATTCCCTCTCGAAGAGAGGAGGCCAGGGGGCCTACTACGAAGTGCAAAGTGCGAATGATCGGATCGTACCGACACATGGCCGAACCGAATATTATTGAAAAATGCGAAAAAAGTTCGGATCGGCTCAGTTGGGTCGGGACCATAGTCAATATTCGAAAGAGTGCAGGAGTGTAGGATCGCGACCGACCGAACCAAATAGTAACTTCGTAGCAGGAAACGGCCGATACCACTTCGGAGTAGACCCCCTGATTATTTTCGACGTTGCCAACTTTTAGAATGCACACTCTTAATGTGACGATAGATACAGCTGCTGTCTACAGATGTATCAGTTTGGACGCCAAATTGGTCCTTTTTGGTCGACACATTTACCTGTGCTCGAGGGAACATTACCTGTGCCTGCTGGTGTTGGTAGGAGGCCGGGCTGTGCGCGTACAGCGGGGAGCGGCCGCTGAAGGGCGCGGCGCGCGGCGCGGGCGAGCCGTAGCCGCCGCCCGAGCCGGCGCGCGGCGGGGACGGCGCGGAGAACGCGGCCGGGCTGGCCGGGAACTGGTGCAGCAGGCTCTGCTCCTGGGGGGCACGGGGCGTGAGTACGGGACGTGCCGCGGGGCCCGCGGGTGCGGCCCGAGCGCGCGCACTGCCGCGCGAGCGTACCTGCGGCTGCGGCGTGCCGGCGCGGCGCGCGGGCGAGGGCGAGTAGCCCTGCGAGCGCGGCGACGCGTACACGCCGCGCGGGGACGCCGCGTAGCCGCCCGGCGAGCCGTAGCCGCGCGCCATGCTGCCCAGCATCGGCGGCGTCGACACGTCCAGCGGGGAGTCCATTCCTGTTGACCGACATGAAGTTATGATCTACTGATATTGTGACCCGTTAATATAAAAAAAAAACCATTTAGCCAGAGAATCGACAGTTTTTGCACATTATAAAATTACATAAGATGACTCCTACACCAACTGTGGCCATGATTCCTCCACTGTTAGCATTAAATCTCAAAATAGTAATCAGCTTTTGTATAAGCTTTACCTGACTGCAAAGAAAATATATTCTACAAACTGTTATTAATTTTGATAGTTCTATTTTCAACCCCCGACGCGAAAACGACGGGGTGTTATAAGTTTGACGTGTCTGTTTGTGTGTGTCTGTTTGTGGCATCGTAGCTTCCGAACGTATGAACCGATTTTGATTTTGTTTTTTTTTTTGTTTTAAAGGTGAATTAGTCGGAAGTGGTCTTAGCTATGTTTGATGAAAATCGGTCCAAGATGGCCGCCGCCACAAAATGGGGGATTACATATTTTTTCACAACTCCCTCAATATGGGTATCAAATGAAAGGGCTTGACTAGTAAAATACTATACACCATGATAAATTTCAAATCCAAGATGGCCACCACCACAAAATGGCGAATTACAAAAAACCTGATTAAACACCAAATTACCTGAATCATAAAACGCAAGAAAATAAAAGAAATGAAATAAACAAATTAAGGAGTCCCTACAAAAACTATGATATAAAAACATTAAAAAAACCCTGAAAAAATAACCTTGAAATTATGACCGCTCTAATTATTAGCCTAACGTTCTGTTAAAGTTTAAAATAGTAGCGGTCCCCCGACGCGACAACATTTAATCAAAAAATTTCATACGTACTTATGTAGGGTCATAATTTCAAGGTTATTTTTTTTTCTTTTTATACGATTTCACGTTTATACCTTTTTTGTTCTATTTGTGGCTATTTTTTCATAGCTTTTTAATTTGTTTTGTGTCGGGGTTTTTTTTTATTTATTGTCGTAACATGCTCGTCCTAAACGTCAACAAAAACATCCACTAAGGGGGCAGATTTGATGCCTTTAATTTTTTAACAAGCTTAGAGCTTGTGAAAGCTGAAGCTCATCAGCGAAATTCTCACTGCTAACGAAATAAAGACAATTTGAAGGTCCAACTGTTGCCATGTTTTTGCGGCAAGAACTCAACCCGACATACCTGAGTTAGTTGGTTGTTGCTGGAAGTAGTTCCCCGAGTCGTTGGTGAGCTGCTGGTGCTGCTGGTGCGGGTACAGCAGCGACGGCGACGGCAGCTGCGGCGGGAAGGCCTCGCCCGGCGCCAGGTAGCCTTGCTCGTGGGGCAGCGGGTGGCCGTGGATGGGCTGTAGCGATGACAGTCCGCTGCTTTGTTGTACCATCGCGTTTGTTTGCTAGGAGGGAACAATACGTAAGTAAAGTTTTAAAGCTTCCTCTCTCCTACTATTTTCTTGTGTCCATAATGATCTCATTAAAGGAGATGTCCGCTTTTTATATGGACGTTGGTTTTTTATTCCGAAAAAAATCTAACCAGAACCAAACTACACCTAAATTAAAGCTCCAAAAATATGGAACTTGGAACCAATGAAATAATATTTTTAGACCCCTCCATTTAAGAGAAAAATGATAATCTATTTATTGTACATATATTTTATTTGCTGATGGCAGCCCAAATTAAACCTCCCACACACTTTGACAATGTCTCAAGCCTTTTATACACGGTCCATACCAGCTGTACGTCCGCTCGAGGCCGCGGCGCTGGACGTAGCAACACGCACTATCGTGCGCGCAATCTAGATGTAATCGAACGAATTAAATGAGCGCACGTGTTTTATTGATTTTAAATGAAAATGCTACCAGTTTGATCAATGATGAAGATGTTTACAGCAGCAGCAGAAGAGAGAAAAAAATTAGAAGAGGTTTTGGATGATTTTTTTTTTTATCATAAACGTGCAGAATATACTCAAATAAATAATATCATGAAAGATTAGAATTTCAAAAAATCGTAAAAGTGTTTCAGGCAAGTAAATACCTAATAATAATTATCGACGTACGTCGAACCTATTCACGTTGGTTTACGTCGTGTATCGTGCATAACCTTGGCGAAATGTACAACCAGATGGAGAAAATCAATAAAAGAATAAATAAAATAAAATATATGTCGGAGCAGTGAAGTAAAAGGTTTGTCTACGTACTAGTAGCGACATCTATTAGCGTTTAAGATACCTTACTCGATTAATCAAATCGATGACAGTTATCACTGAGTCAGTAGTTCGAGTCGGGGCTGTCAATGTCATGTCGCGTGTGGCGTTTGACATCTGTCAGATGTCATGGTGGGACTAGTGTGTTAGCGACATGACAGATTGGACACCAAGAACTCGACCGCGCCGGGTGTGCGTGTGCGCACTGATTCTACCCAACCATGTGCAACATGGCGGACACCGATGGAATTTCGGATAAAAATCCCTCAACATCTCCGACATATATATCAGTTTTATTTCATAACAAAACTGTAACACTTGCGTCCAACTATAGCATATTAATTCAGTTTTTAAACAGGGATAATTGTCGAAAGGCTTTTCATCCACTTCCCAGCTCGATTCCTAGTCGTTAAAAAGGTATTCTCCTACGTAATTAAAAAATGTTCTCGATCAATAGATATTATCTACGAGGTGCATTCAATAAGTACCTAGCCTCATCGCCAGAGGGCGCGCGCTGTAGTTTCAAAAGAGTTTTACCACAATGTAGCACATTCTTTTTGAAAAAAGAATTAACTTTTTTCAAATTTTTATTCCAATCCCTTCATTTGTTTTAATTTGACAACTTATGGAAGCGAACGTGTCGATCGGTTTTACAAAAATGGAAAAAGAGCAATATCGTTCGGTGATTCGATTCCTATTTTTGGAAGGAAAAACGCGCATCGAAATCAAAGAGCGCTTGGATGCTGTGTACGGTGACTCTTCTCCATCGATGGCCACCGTCAAGAATTGGTTCAACGAGTTTGCACGTGGCCGTACGTCGGTTTTTGATGAACCACGTCCAGGTGCACCGAAAACAGCTGCTACGGAGGAAAACATTAAAAAAATCCATGATCTCGTATTGGCAGATCGCCGATTGAAGGTTCGGGAGCTACCTGAGACTGTAGGCATTTCAGAAGGAACAGTGCATCATATTCTTCACGAGGAACTCGGCATGAGAAAGCTGTCGGCGCGATGGGTGCCGCGTTTACTCACACCAGAAAACAAGCGCAACCATGAGACCACATCGGAGACGTGTTTGGCGCTGTTTAAGCGGGATCCAGCGGAGTTTTTGCGTCGTTTTGTGACCGTCGATGAAACCTGGATCCACTGGTACACACCAGAGACCAAGGAGCAATCAAAACAATGGATCCAGACCGGGGAACGTGCTCCAGAGAAGGCGAAAACTGTAAAATCGGCCGGAAAAGTTATGGCCACCGTTTTCTGGGATTCACAAGGTGTGATCTACATCGATTACCTCGAGAAGGGTAAAACAATTACAGGGCTTTACTATGCCGATTTATTGGGCCGATTCGACGCCGAATTAAAGAAAAAACGACCCCATCTGGCGAAGAAAAAAGTGCTGTTTCACCACGACAACGCACCGGTTCACACGTCTGCCGTTGCCATGGCCAAATTGGTCGAATTACGCTACGAATTGCTGCCCCATCCACCGCATTCTCCAGATTTGGCCCCTTGTGACTTCTTTCTGTTTCCTAATCTGAAAAAATTACTCGCCGGGAATAGATATGGATCAAATGAGGAGGTCATCGCCGCCACGGAGGCCTATTTTGCAGAGTTTGACAAAAACAATTTTTCGGACGGGTTAAAAAAGTTGGAGCATCGCTGGGCTAAGTGTATCGAACTAAAACGAAAATTTTGGAAGAGTGGCAATTTATTTTTCAACATAGTCTTATGTTGAAAAATAAATTGCCACTTTTCCAAAATTTTCGTTTACTTTTTGTAGGCTAAGTATTTATTGAATGACCCTCGTATCTATCATTTACTCCTGCTACCCATGTGGACTATGCTGAAACATGCACTTCTTAATAACCGCTTTATTATTAGTATAGATTATAATATTACATAAGTAAATAAATAGTCTGATTAGATTTGTTTACTCTACATACTCTTAAATCAAACATTGATTGACAGTAATGACAGAACCATGTGTCAATTTTGACAAGATATTAGATATTTTTTGGGGTGTGTTCACTTTGTTATCCTAGACAATTGAAAGGTTTGTTCGTTTTAGGAGTAAATTCACACTAAAATAAAAAAAAACGATTTCTCTCAAAATTTGAGGTCTTTAAAAATGTATGATATAGTTAGAACCACTAGTTTTGGGATGTCTATCCAAATATATTTAATTTATCCTGGATACAATTATTGAAAAATAAAGAAACAGTTTTGGATTTGTCCTTTTAAGTTACCACCTACCATTTTTTTTTTTACTTTTCAAAATATATTGGAATGCATATTTACTAGTTAATGACATTGACAGGGGGGCGTTGTTGGTAAATATTTTTGAAATTGACACAAAAATTATAATGACAAAACAAGATGGCGGCGTCAGTTCCGACTTTGGCCACGCGCCCAAAGATGTGGTTGCTCACCTGTTGCTGCTGTTGATGCTGCTGGTGCTGCAGCAGGAACTGCTGCTCCTCGGGGCGTATCTTCTTGGGCCGGCCCCTCTTCTTCTTGGGCGGCTGGTCGCCGGCGTCCAGCGCGGGCGGCGCGCGCGGCTGGCGCGGCTGGCGCGGCGCGGCGGGCGCGACCTCTCCGTTCTCCAGCTTGACCTTCTTGGGGCGGCCGCGCTTCTTCTTGAGCGGAACCTCCGTGCCGTCCTCCAGGATGATGGTGTCGCCCGGCTCCGGCTCCATCGTCAGTCTGCAACGTGCCTCGCTCACTCGTCTGCTCACCTCACTCACCTAGTGCCCTACTCTCATGCCCACCCCGCTTACGTACTCATCTGAACGAGGCCCTGATATGGCAGTAAAATAGTATAGGCCACTGACAGGGCTAGAATTGGAACTATAAGTGTGTAAATATATTTGTCACCAAACTTAATCCCAGAAAGAGGTAGAGCTTATGTAGGGTTGAATCGAACCGACACGTCCGGACAGGCGCCTGTCTACGTAGCATGTTGAGCATGCATCATATCTACAGTCACGAGCAGAAATACCTCACAGTTACGCAAGATTCTAAGCGCTTTATAAGAAGATATTAAAATTGCAACTTTGATAAGACTTATTTCATATCGAAAAGACTATGTTTGTAACATTATAACATTTCTATCAATACTTTATCGCTTTTGAATGTTGCGGAAGTTGAAGGTATCTTTGCTTGTGAATGTACGGGAGCTGTGGAGGACGCGGGATTCTGTGGACTACTGGAAGCAGCACTTGACAATAAGCATAGCACCAACAGACAATAGCGGTCGTGGTGCCATGCGGGCTATCTGTACTATATCACGGCTAAAACACAGAGATACAACCGTGGAATGCACGACAACCAAATCAAAAGCCAAGAGATCGAGAAGAGTTCTGTTATTAAAACTACAGTGATGTAACTCTTGCAGTTTGAGCCGTAACATAGTGAGTGTAACGATCGCCTACATAACATACAAAGCGTGCAGGTCCAACTCAACCCTCGTCTACAGATTGACATCAATTCAATTCCTACGCCAATTAAATAATACGCACTTTCCATACTTCTAGCAAGTTCTGTGCTTCACACTGAGCTGTCTACTCCTACTAGTTACCTACTACCTACTCACTAGTCACCGTGAAGGTCTAACTAAAATCATAATTGATGTCAAATAGTCTGTTTTAAATGAAAATGTTTAGTAATAGAATGTATAGTGAACTAGCAACAGTTATGTTTACTGGCAGCGAGTTATATTACCTGCTGGCTTGGCTGAAACAATCGAACAATTTGAAATAAATGGGCTAAGTTCAATCAGTACAAAAACTAAAAATCTTGAACAAATGGGAAGAGGCCAGCGTGTCGTCACGGGACAAAGGGAACGTCTACTAAACGGAAAATTTCGTTATCATTTCTTTCTACTGGTAAGATATTATTGCTTGTTATTTAATCATTTGGTCTCAATTATATAAGTAGTTACAAGGCTAACACAGATTTGATACTAGATCATTACAATTAATAAATATTCATTTTATTTTGGGATTATTATTTAATATGATCAAGACTGAAAACTATAAAGTTAAGGACAGTTGTCTGGAATTGCTCGTGAGCCAGTTTGGTGACAAATCTATCACACTAACGAGAAGGACATAAGATAGACTTACGCTACGTACATAGAGGACAATCAACACAACTACACCGATTCTCTAGGCTAGTCAGGCTAGGTCACTTGTCCTACACTATACATCCTGTCGCTAACTTCGCTACAAGGATAACGTCTCTTACAAACAACCATCATCGGCCGCCAACCGCATATTGCCGACGCGCGTCGTTGCTTGCTATAGGAGCTGCTGTGGTCTCTTTGAAATGTTCACTGCAGCTACGCTGCCGCAAGGATCTTTTGGCGCTCGAATAACGTCGACAGGGCGCGCTGTTTTTAAACATTTGTGCAATTGTTTTGTGAAATGTATTGAAAATCAAGATGGCGGCGTTTGTTTCGATTTTGGCCACGCACCAAAAGATCCTTGTATAGCTATAACAAAATACTGAGTGACGTATACGCTGACGCCAGACGACACCGATAGTGTTTAATAGGAGACCCCAACCTAATGGTGACCACCAGTGGCCACGCCGAGCGACTAGTAGCCACCCCACAGCTTTGTATGTACGTTTGGCGGTGCTCAGACGGCCACAAGGCGCTATACTATATTATGACTCGAACACGGCGATTCAAACGCCAAGTAATATATTATGTTCAGACTGCATGGTATGAAAATGATTGTCGATTCCATTAATTTTATTTGGAACACTTTGTCGATAGTTATCAGGGGTATTACTATTTTATTTAGATTCAAACTCTTCTTCATTATGTCTTGTCAACCTTCATAAACGATCTAATAGGACTTAATCACGTAACCATACAAGTACACAATTCATACAAGTTCATATCAGCACATACACATACGACCTGTAATAATCCTAAATAAGAGTCATACATACAAATAATTCTATAAAGTGACCGAACCCAACTCTGCGCCCTAGTATTGTAGAACGCAATCGGAATGACAGTCTCTATGATATAGACAATACAACCAAATTCACAACAAAAAAAAAAATAACGCTATGAACATTGTTGAATTTAATTATTGTTTAATTTTCAACACAGTTGTTCGAAAAGAGTGTTGAAAAACATCGTTTGATACGCGTGAGCGTTTGTCATCGCACACTAGTATCAAAATATACTATTCTCCGCCATTACGAAAATCTGGCCGTTTATATACGGCTTCCCCCTATCTCCACTAACGTAACTATCTGTTATAAGCGTCAGGATCCCGAAATAAGTGGAATTTCTATCTTAAACACAAGTAACCCTCATCTACTAAAGTACATTTATAACAGGTTTTGAAAAGACCCATCATCAAGCCGAAATCTACGCATTCCGTAAGTTATATTGAGCAGAACAGACTAACTACCAGAAACTGCGCGACTTTTATTTTTGGTATGACAAACCAACCGCAGATAACAGTAGCGCGCTAAATTTAAAAAAATATAATAATAACCTGTCATTTTCTAACTATGGTCCAGTACAAAAAAAAAACATTCGTAATGATGGGAGGTCAAGTTTATTCCAGTTAAACCATTTACAGGCACTTTGGAATTGTCAATGAGTCGGTAAGTCAGCAAGATGAAGTTAGTTGTCCATTCCAAAGCGTAGTAGGTTCTGATGGAGAAGACAGTGTCTCTCGGCTTGGTGATAAGTCTCGTTACAGCCCTTATTCGACTGCAGCATGACCTACCGTCGTATCTCCATCTCCTCCTGCGGGCGGCGGCTGGTGTTGTCGGGGAACACCAGCTCGCTCTCGTCCACGTGCGCCACCAGCCCGTTGAGGTAGTCGCGGAACTTCTTCAGCGCCGCGTAGAACGGCACCTTGTCGGCCGCGCGCGGCAGCTGTGCGCAGCGCGCCGACGACGACGGCATCACCCACATGTACTGGAGGGGCACAATGGAGGGTTAGTCAAATCATAATACAATATCGACATTATTTTGCTCGAAGGGGTAGGCTGTGCCTGTATGAGTGGCGCGCGGAGGCACTGCGCCGGGGGGAAAGTCCGCTCCCGCGGCAAATTGCGGCGGAGCGGACGGATCTCCGGCTCGATCTCATGGCGACATGGAAAGAGCGACTGTCGCAACCCAGCGCAGGGCACACCACGATAGCGGCGATAAGACCCCTCTTTGAGGAGTGGCTAGAGAGGCGCCACGGCACCCTCACCTACCGCCTGACGCAGGTCCTCACCGGACACGGAAGTTTCGGGAGGTTCCTGCACATAATTAGGCGGGAGGAAACGCCCGGGTGTCACCATTGCCAGGATCGCCCAGAGGACACGGTGGAGGTCTGCCCCGCTTGGGCGGAGCACCGCCGTGTCCTCGTAGAGGCGATCGGCAGCGGCGGCGGCCTCTCGCGCCCGGCCCTGGTGCAAGCCATGGTCCGGGGCGAGAGGGAGTGGGAGGCAGTCGCCTCCTTCTGCGAAGCAGTCATGCTAGCGAAGGAGGTGGCGGGACGGATGAGGGAGAGAGCCTCCCGTCCCAGCCGCCGCGGGAGACGCTCCGGGCGTCGGGAGCCGCGTGACGACTCCCGGCCACCGTAGGCGCGGGCCTGCGGGCGGAGAGCAATGGGTAGCTCACTGCCCGATCAGGACCAGGCCCGTGCCGGAGGGCGCGATAGTGTTCCACGTGCGCCTCAAAGAGATGTCAGCGTAATTTGAGGGGCCCCTTAGGGCCGAAGCCTGCCGGGTCAGCGGGATTGTCCGAAAGGGTTACCGCTATCCCGGAACATAAAGGGCGAAGGAAGGAACATGGGTGGGTTTTAGTCAGTAAGAGTCTGACACTCCCTTCCGCTCCACCCAGAGCGGGAGGGGTCATTTGATGATTTCACATGACCCCTCCCCTTGGCTGTGGTGCAGTATACAACAATTTTTCTTTATTTTCTTTCTAGGTACTTGTATTTGATTTCTTTGGGACATGCAAGCGCATCACTTTTTGTCAACTTCTGCAATTTGGAACGTCATAATAAACAGTGCCGACCAACAGAAAAACGCCGAGGCAATGAAGCTCCACAAGTCCGACAGATTATAGATAGAATACTCTTCATTATCTACACCACATACATGACAGGTGTATAAATGTAGACTTTTTACATAGGGTGACACACCAGTTTACATAGGGGTCTTTAAAGACAGTCTTTGATATAATGCATCCACATTTTGCCAGTTATTCCATTAATAAGTCCCAGTAATAGGAATAGAATGGAAATGGAATCAATTGCCATAAACTAAGCCTAAGACTTCTGAGAAATTCCAATAGGAAAATCTACACTATGTTTCACCCGACCGAACCGGAATTGGGCTCGAATTCCGGTTCGGTCGGGTGAAACATGACGGATCCTTCATGATATCTTTTAGACACAAGACTGTTTAGCATTCTAATCTTTAGGCAGTTCATTTTATTAGCAGTTTAGAACTTAAGCAATACTATTGCTACTTGGTAGGAATGGGTTCTTCGTTTAATTAATAGAACTGCACCATCTGCCTAGCCTTTTCACAACTATATTAGGATCGGCTTCCAGTCTAACCGGATGCAGCTAAACACCAGTATTTTACATGGAGCGACTGCCTATCTGACCTCCACAACCCAGTGACTGGATGAACCAGACCCCTTGGTCAGACTGGTTGGATTACTGACTATGAATAAAAAAAAATAGCATCAGATATAAGAAATGAACATGCCACTTACAGTATTGGTCCCAGCAATAGTATCGGGCTGTTTCCCGAAGCAGAAGTCCTTCTTCCCCGAGAAGACCTCATAGATGAGCTTGCCGTTGAACACGGCCACCTTGGGCCGGAAGGTCTGCAGCTTCTCCAGCAGGATGGCCGAGCCCTCTTTGATCTCGCGCCGCGTCAGGTCGGCGCTGCCCTTTGTCGGCCGGGAAACCATGTTTGTGAAGCCGATGCCGAAGTTCAGCAGCTAGAAGTGGGATGTGTTGGTGAAGAAATTGCATAATATCAAACTCAAATCTCATTTATTATTTCTTCACAATAAGGTATTGATGAATTAATACTTATTTTAAAGATGTTACTAAAGAAGATGATTTGTGAAAAAATATATAAAATCTGTTGAAAAATGGAGAAGTTACACGTTTTTGGGGTTATTCTTCTATCCTTGTCAAGCCAAACGATCATTGTACTGAATGGCGCGAAGTTACAATGGCGCTCCTGTGTTGTGACATCAGACCGCAGCAGCGCTGTATCTGTCCAGCATACACTTTAAAAGGCAGACAACTTCGTCATTAAAAAATATACATACCTGATAATATTTTTTACTGAGGCTTCATTTTTTTCTAGGTTCCGAGAAATTTAATTTTAATACCCGCTTATTCCACCATTGCAAGAGACTTGTGCCTAATGTGTTACTGGTCATTGGGAAATGTGGAGTGGAGTCGGCAGTAGTGTTTTATTTTGTTAAATGTTTAACAATTCTATTCAGTCTTAGTTTTACAGTAAGCGGCAGTTAACATGGCAGATCGAGTTTTTGAAAAGTTTCCGCTTCGTAGAGCATCGTCTATAACCATAGAAGTGCCTTATTAAAGAACGGGTCCTAAAGCTCAGTAATAGCGGGCGAACTATTTAGAATGTAATAGACTCACAATTTTCTTTTGTTTAAGCTCTAAAACTACTATTTAGTCTAATTGAAATGCTTCAATGTTTTCCTTTACTTCGGGCGTCAATAATACTACCAGATCTCATCCACCTCATGCTAAACATATACTTGTGGTTACAGTGCCGTAATAGATTCGTTCAATTAGCCAACTCTTATAATAACACTGAATCAATGGCGTGCATTGCATATAGGCATATAAGCAGTGCCTATTTCGATAAATCGATAAACCATAAACCTATCAATTACATTTTAGTGTGTGTGCCCCACAATTAAGAAACTCACTAAATTATCGTACCTAACAAAAAACAAAATCTTCATACAAACACGCGCGGCAGTAGGCAGTCGCCAGACGGCCTATTCGGCTCCCGTACTATTCGCACATTGTCATTAACCTTTACTCGTTCAAGTTAATACGACGAAATTAAAATTACGTACGTCTAACGCGTAATACTATGACGTTTGATAATCGCAATTTGTAGGCATGCCTACTCATAACCAACTGAGTATGAATGTTAAAATTAAAAAATATGCGAGGGCAACACTGAAAGTTTTTAGAACTGGCCACTTGTAAACGATATAATAAAAAAATAAGTTCAAATTTTGAAAATGGAACTCTTTGCCAATATTATTGTGTATGTATTTTATTCATTTGTCATTTGTTTACGATTTGGCGGCAAATTGAAAATTGTCTAAGTACGTCACGTCAGCATGAAATTAAAGTTCTCAAAAATAAAAGGCCCGTTTTGACATTGCCAGTTCTAGTAGTTAATAAAGATCAAATTCGCAAAACACGTATTCGTTTGTATGAAACTGACAGGTGTCAAGAACGCATTCTCAAATGTCAAAACGGGCCTTTTATTTTTTGACAATTTTAACGCGAGAAACTTTTCGTAGAATGATTTTTTATGACTTTCGATGTTATTTAAGTCAACAAGAAAGTTATGATAGACTTCGATTGGCCTTTCACGATGAAGCCCCATCTCGTCACTGTTTACAACTGGTTTAAGGAGTTTAAACGTGGTCGCACTAATCTCACCGATGATCTGCGTGAGGGACGACCTTCTGCGGCGACGACTGAAGATAACATCATTGTTGTGCGGCGTATGATAGAGACTGACAAAAAAGTGACTGGTGACACTAAAAGTTTTTAGAAAATCAAAAACTGAACAAACTAGCAAATTATTAGTTTTATTATATCTTTTCAAAATAGTGTCCATTTACATCAATACATCGCTGCATCCGATGGAACCACTGAAAAAAGTACTTTGCCCACTCGTCCGGTCTCTTCGACGGCATTTTGAAAGGCAGCCACTGCTTCCTCGGCGTCCATAAAACGTTTTCCTCGAAGTTTTTCTTTTGTTTTCGGAAATAAATAAAAATCGCAAGGTGCGAGGTCGAAGGTGCGATCGATTGTTTGCTTGGCGGTGTGCGACGAGTCGTTGTCGTGGTGAAGGAGGATCCTACTGCGAGGTCGTTTCTCCCGAACTTTTTCCAAGACAAGTGGCAAACAATAATTGTTAGTATACCACTTTGCAGTAACTGTTTTTTGATCCTCTAAAACAATTGTTGCGTAATGACCTGTCCTTCCGAAGAACGAGGCCACCATCTTTTTTGAATGAATGAATGAAAATCCAAGTTGTATTTTTTTTAAATTTTTCGTCATGGGTGTCGTTTACATGGTTTTTGAGGATGTTGAAGCCAATAGTGAGGTCAAAATAAAAATCCAAGATGGCGGCTGCGAAAGTTTTCAAATTTTTCATCATGGGTGTCGTTTTCATGGTTTTTGAGGGTGCTGAAACTAACAGTGAGGTCAAAATGAAAACCCAAGATGGCGGCTGTATTTTTTTTTTAATTTTTCATCATGATTGTCGTTTTCATGGTTTTTGAGGGTGCTAAAGCCGATAGTGAGGTAAAAATGAAAATCCAAGATGGCGGCTGCGAACATTTTAAAATGTTGTCATTTTAAAAGTTTTACAGCCGCCATCTTGGATTTTCATTTTGAATATCGTTCCTGCCGGGGGTACCCCGACTACATACGTTTTTATACCCAGTAAATCAATAACTTTTTACTTAAAGTGCGTACGAACACCTAACGAAAAAGTGTGCCTACCTATTCTGAAAACCAATGCACGCCACTGCACTGAATACAACACTTATCCAAGAAGGACTCAAGTAATTATCTGTTAGGAGAGGCGATTTTGGAATAAACCAATAGCAATCTAAGTGAATGACCTAGTATTTCCTGAGAACGTTAGGCTTACAAAGATTTTTGTCGTGTTAAATTTAAATAATTACCTTTTGAGTCATCTAAAACCTATAATCACTTGCTTATTTGTATTCAAGCGGCGACGTGTATGTAAATAGAAGCTTATAGTAACGCGTACGTACTCGCTCCAGACAGCCTAATATTGTTTGTAAACGAGTGCCGTACTATAGGTACCTAGTAGTAAAATATGCCTAATGAAGCTCCATTGTACTTACATAGCTCTTGATACAGACTTATTGAATGATCTATGTAGTGTCTACACACCTTAAGGCGAAGCGTCACGGAAGCCAAATTCAAATTTTTTACGTTTTTTGTTTGCAGATCAGTATTGTGTTTGATTGATAAATTCATTCAATAGGGTTTTATGAACTTAGAGGGTTGTATTGATGATTTGAATGATTATAATTCTGTAAATGTATACTTGTTACGGGCGCGAATCATATTTTGTTCAACATACAACCTGGCACTGACCTGCAAATTGCAAAAACGTAAGAAAAATTACTTTTGATTTTGATGACAACACATAATCTTTGCCATTGACTGTACCCATAAAATTAACGGTCCACCACACGTCAGAAGTAACATCGGAACTACGAAAACCACCCTCACTGTGAGGAAATAAAGGCACTGACGTTTTTACTGAACGTATAGTTAACACTCCGACAGTCACCTACGAGTTGGCTACAAAAACCTGCGACACAAATTAACTAACAGAGTAACAGTCCAGTCACACTGAAAGTGCATTTACCTTGGTTCAATTCAATTTGAAATTGCAAAAAAAAATGGCAACAATCATTCAATGTGTTATTGAACGACAAATGCTTTTTTATAGACTGACTGATAAAATAAAACTTCGCCTATCTCTCGTCAGTGTCGAACATAGACCTCTTCTTAGAAAACTAGAAAGTGCAGGCAACACGATGTGCAGTGCGAATGCACTCGTGCAGACCCAAATGTTTTTTGGTGATTATCTTTGCGTACAATAGACAACCCTTGTCGTCTTTTTTGCAATAAGTAATAAGAATCTCTGATCGGTTTGTCGAGCGTGGTCATTATAGAAACATCCTCTTAACCGTTATTTTAAGTATTAGTAGTTTACAAAATTATGTTCAGCAGAACAAAGTCATTTAAATACCTCAAACGTTTACTAGCTTCTTGTTTACAAACGTAAAGGGACGCAGGACAGAGACAGGAGATGCAGACACATCTGGTATTGCAGATTCCGAGAGTCGCGGTCGGCGTGTTTGTCATAAAATATCATTAAAAAAAAAAATAGTACAAACCTTATAGTCTTCATCGGCGCTCATCTGTTCCCGTGTGAGGCCGGACAGGTAAAGGCACTTCCAGAAGTGGTTGCCGGGGCCCGCGTAGTGGTGCCCCTTGTACGCCGCGAACAGCCCGGGGTTGATGCCGATCTGTACCACAAGCACTTTTGTAGATATGTGTACGTACATGTTATCATTCCTACGTCACATAGTTTTTTGAGAAAAAAGTCTGTGACAGAAACGTCCTGTTTCTAGAACGAAGATCAACACAAAATGTCAAGCGCGCGTAACCTGCTGTGATTGGTTGAATGAAATTATCAACAGCCAATCGCATCACTTGACTTGCGTTTAATTTTGAAGCGTCGATAATGTTCGCCCCAGAACCGGGCGAAAACCGGACACAAAATTGTTGTTTTACCTTTTAACTTACGGAACCCTAAAATTACCACCATTTTGGTTGGTCAATGCTATACTACTACTGTATCAAACAGACTATTGTGGATATAATGTACGGTCAAGCGCACGCCCTCACTGCTGCGACATAAACGCGCTGTCTATGACAAATGGTTAACATGGACGTGTGTTTGATTATACATGTTGCGTAATATTGTTATTGCCCGGAATCTGGACTTGTGAGTTGTGCCCTGGTTAATGGCATTAGATTCGCCCTCTTTTACGTGAGACTTAAACATTACTAGCAAAATGTGGGTATACTATAGGTGCGCCTCTGCCTATCCCTCGGGTGAATGACAAGCGTGATGTTGTGTTCCGGACATGTTACGTAATGTGTGGGAGGTGCAGTCGTCGGCGACACGTGAGCTTCGGAGTGGAAAGCTAATGTAGGCGGACGGGCACTGTTCTGATTGGTGGACAAACTTGTCAGACAGATGTGAGTATGTGATGCTGACCTTAAATGTAATGAGTTAAGGGCAGGACGATGATGAGCATATTTTCAGTTAAAACATGACAGCAAAAAGACATCAGGCATTTAGCAAAAATCGAAATATGATTTCCTTGTCCATTAAAACATCTTAAACTGAACTGATCCAATTTCTTTTTCTAATACCTATGTTATCTATCTAGGTGTCACAACTTGTAGGTACCTAATAAAGGAAGGAAAGTAGCAAAAACTATTTTACTGTCAGTCGACTGTCGAGGAATACAACAAAAAAAACTCGTGAAGAATAACGCGGCCAAATAGGCACTGAGTTTTTTCTGAGTTATAAATGGCAGATTATTATTGTGAAGAAAGAGTATTTATATTTAATACAAAGTGGAAGAAGTTTTACCACAGTTTTAATCGTTTGGCATACATCGTGAAGAACCGAACTGCACTATCATAGAATGTTTACAATTGTGGTACTCCCGACAACCTGTTACATGTTAACGACATTATTCCCCTGCCCTTCTCGCAGTTTGTTTGCGGTCGGCGCAGCGTGTATTTTTCCCCTTCTACTTCTCTATTAGTCATTATCTGGTAGTCACCCCTTTCCTAGCTATATCATCTTTTCCACCGGGAGTTTGTTGCGCCACTTCTTCCCAGCTAAAGCACTAGGAAGTGGGGGAGGGGGCATTTAGGGGACTGTCTTATGCCATTTTGACGTTCGAAAAGTGCTGATTCTCAGCCTAAATAAATTACAATAAAAAAATGATTTGATTTTGATTTCGACACAGTCCATCCATCGTTTCTTTGGTCTTCCCCAACTCTGATAGCCATCCATATACATACACATATATACATGACATCCGTCCGTCCACAAAACATGACAACCGATTTACAAGCACCTTTTCAGTCACCATAGTAATTTAATTAGTAAACTAAAAAAAAATCTGTTTTGGGTTTCCAAAAGTCTAAAAATCTCAAACTTCACGTTAATTTCAGTAAAAAAAAAATGGAATTTTCATTAGTTAATGATAAGATGTTATTAACAAGTGTTTTAGACATGTGTAACGGGGCGAATAACAATGTGTAGTAAGCAGCTGGGCACAATAATGTAAATGCCCCATCAGTAAAACACGTATGTTCAGAATTAGCATGAGCACGGGTACACGGGGCAGGGGTCACACACTGTATAATTTATAATTAGTATTGCTAACAGGTTCCTAATGCATCGCGTATGTGCAACCAATCAGTTGCCAGGACTTGCTAGTCATCATAAGCAGAATTTATGGTTTATAATTTATTTTAACTTAATCTTTATGTCTTTTGTTTATTCAGACTACAATGCGGTCTAGTGTTAGCAACAAAATAGCTTAGCCTTTGTTAATAATTAAAACAGATCGGGTCCTATTTGTGGGCGGCTACACTAGCGGGCTGTCTGCCCGGCCGGCTATCGATTGCAGGATAGTGTTGGGACTGCCATGCAGCCTGCGGAGAAGCGAAGCAATCGCAACAATACCCTGAACCACTGATACCGTTTGTGTGTTCAAGTCTAGACATTTCACATTTCTTGATGTGCGAATAGCAGTTGCCCACCAATCAGTTAGTCAAGCAAGCGCAAACTGCTGCGATTGGCTGTTGATAAATCATTCAGCCAATCACATTAATTTTGCGAACATTTTTGTTCGAGAAACTGACCCTAAACCCCCAGATTGATCGGTGTTAACCTCCAGTTTCTGAAGGTCTGACAAGTCTCTGACCAGTAAATCGGCTGGCAAATCTCATGTTACTTAAGGTGTATCAACTTAACAAAACTCAATTATATTAAGTAGGTAGTTAACACTTTCGCCGCTTGCGAATTTGTTCAAGTTTGCATTTTAACTTTAATTTTTTTTATCTGTTCAGTCTTTGGTGAATAAAATTAATAAAATTATGTTTATTTATCTCCACAAACAACAAAAACTTTCAAGTGCAGCTCTACACCAGTTATGAACTTATATTCATCTCTCATCTGCATAGCTATTCTCAATCATTCGATACGCTTCAACATCAATCAATGTTATCAAAGGGATCCTCTAAACGGTGTTCACAAATCCGATTTTTTTTTACAGTTGTAATAAATAGACCACTTTTTTCATACGGTTATTTGGTGTCGGGTCTAGACAAATTAGGTAACCTAAAATAATTCTCGACTCAGAAACCTGTCGAATGGTTGTGAATAAAAGCTAGGCACAACCATTTGACAGTGGTTTGTTTGCTTGTCAACCACGTAAGATAATGTTCAGAGTTTGTTTGCTCGTCAACCACGTAAGATAATGTTCAGAGTTTGTTTGCTTGTCAACCACGTAAGATAATGTTCAGAGTTTGTTTGCTTGTCAACCACGTAAGATAATGTTCAGTTTCAGAAAGTGAAGATTAGTTGGGGTGCCAAAATGAACTGTATAGGTAAATACCAAAAGTACAGCTAGCTAATAAAAGTAGCGTCAGTAAACGTTGATCATACTCACAATGATGATGTCGAGGTTCTCGGCCAGGTGGTCGGGCAGCGTGCGGCGCGACACCTCCTCCTCGCTCATGCCGTTGAAGCGGTCGTGCTTCTTGCGCTCCTTCACCACGCGCGGCACTATCGTGCCCTCTAGCCCTGGCTCTGTCTTGATCTCCATGCTGAGAAAGGAAAATAGTCAGATCTTTTGATAAAGACAGCCTATAATGTTATGACTGCTGAGACTGGCTTCTCCGTGAGAAGTTGGTCATAAAACAGCACGCGGGCCCAATACAGCGGGGTTATTGCTTAAAATACTAACAGGAATGGCTCTCATTTTAACAGTCCAACAACATTGCCATATTTACGTCGTTGAACAGACAAATTTTTTCGAACATATGAAGCAATGGATTAGCAGTATCCTTCAACATTATTCAGATTTTGAATAATTTTGAAGCAGGCCAGGGAAATGTATTGTTTATTCGATTGACACAACGTGAACCAGAACTTCTTCCTAATTTACTTGTAATTGGCACAGTTTAACGTTCAGCGCCGGACACAGATGGGAGATGGACACAGAATGGGAGAGATTCTGTTATTCCAGTAAAAGCATGAACATTATGTCGAAATACAGAAATTATCAGAACAGATACAAATTTAAGAGTATCAAAAGTGGTTGCAACTTACCACGTCATGTAGTTTACTCCACTAGGAGGGCTTGCAATGTTAAGCATTACAACAATTATAACCTTGAGTTAAGTCAGTTATGGATATGTGTAGTTATGGACAGAGAAAAGAACGTGTCGAAACAGGGCGACAATGAGTTTATAACTTGAGGATGAGCAGAAGCGTCACAAAACAGTGCAATCACCAAACCATAGCATAGAACCAAAGTGATACTGGCTTGATGACATGATGAAATTATCAAATACCTTATTGTCAAATATTCAGACACTGGATCAAGACGAAAGTATTGCTTTTAAACCGTGCCTTGAAATGATGTTGTTTATTGTATTATTTAATTGGTGCACTGGCAAAAATTGGATTGTATGATCCGGTAAATTGATTATTATTGTTATATTGCTTTGACTGTCCATGGTGTGGTTTGGTCTCAGTCAGCAGTGGTCACTGGACGTGGAACGCTTACATGAAAGTTACCTCTCATTCAATGAAGAGAGCTTTTCCAATTGTGTTCAGCTAATCAGGCGGCCTGCCGTATAAATTTAATAGATATCCATTATACAATAATGAAGTCTGTCGAGTGCCGTGCAACTTTCATTGGTGGCGAGTTTTCTTTAGAATAGAATTTATTACCACAGGATAAATGTGCTGTTTGTGATTATAGCGAGACTTTTCATGATGTCCAGTTGATCATTAGATCTATCATCATGGGCTGGTGAGTCATGATGCAATCAATAAACTGATTCCTATAATACCTGCCAAAGGAACTAATGTTGGACGGAGAAGAACAAAATGGAGAATGCTACTTTTCGATTTCGTTAGGAAATCGCCTTTCCGACCAAGATTTAAGCTGTTGTTGAGTTGCCTCTTTCGCTAGCCACGCGAAATACAGGATGGGTCATTCTTTGCTGGGAACCAGAAAATACATTTCGCCCAGTTTATAATTATGTCCAAAAACTAATTGTTATCAATACCGATCGACTGCTAAGCTCCGTAGACTGCACTTCAATATTAGAGAATACACCCTCGTGTTGGTTTTAACAGATAACGCTGGCGAGACAGCGACAATACATAAAGCAAACGGTCTCGGACTCAGTAAGATATAGGAACCGATCTGTACATAATGTGCTTGCGACATGTGGTCACGGTGGCTTTGGTGGCCGGCAGTCGGCCACCACGGCAGACACCATTGTCCCACAACAAAGTGCATATAAAAGCGTGCAGCACATTTGCATTCGTCGCCGTGAAAGTATTGTCACACTTCGTCTGCCTCACTGACGTTTTTCTTTCGTTTTCCTATTGCATTTTACTTTCTAGAGGCTTTGGTGCAGCGGCGCCGGAGCACTAGCCCGAACTATGTTTAGAATCTTCGCTAAACATTATACGTTTGACCCAGTAATCGTTTCGACGGTTCCAGTTTCCAGTGTTCAGCTGCTGCCGGCTGGGTGACCCAAAATTGTTAATTTTGGAAAGTGTAATACGTAGCGTGGTCGTTACGCTTGCTGCGGATAACGATACTGCTTATTAGTTTAGTTCATGGTGCGATATTTATCAACGGCTGCGAGTAGCAGCCGGCGCGGGCGCGACTTCTCGGCCGTCACCGTGCACAATCGGTTTCCACGTCTGGCGGCCCTAAACAAATAGATTGTGATAGAAAGTGAAAATCATCAGCTTTCCGTTTCAACGATTCTACCTTGATCTGATTATTTCGCTCGGATTTTTGGCTAGCGATAGTGCGGCATCGGTTCCGGTACCGAAATACCCCCGCGACGTAAACACTATGGCGGCGTGCGCGCAGGCGCGGGGCTCTTGCGCGCGCACTACTACACAACATCAAACGTTCATTAGCTAGTTGTGTTGACGCCGCTATCAATCGCGCGCCCGCGCCCGCGCATATCACTCCACATCAACATTACATATACATGAATATCTGAGCATGCGTGCGCACGTTTCTACTGTCATTTGCATCACTAGCTCAGCTAAGAAATCTTTAATTTCGTTTGATAGCAGTTTTGGCCTCATTCATCCGCGGCACTAATGTGAGGCGCAGTAAACGGAGCTTACAGTCACGTGTGATTCTAAAACCAGCCTGCTAATGAACCTACTCTCTCAATGTTTGCACAAAAACATCAGAATCTTTCAGCAGCCGCGTCGGGGGAAGAAATCTAATCAGATACGACCGATTCAGTTTCGACGGAGCGTTTTCCATCTGACCTCCAGCACGCAATTACAGAACGATCCCGAATATAGCCGCGCGGAAATACTAAAGACATTATCAAGGTGTTGGTGGCTATGGGTTAGCACGTCGTGGTGTGTGGGGGCGCGGGTTCCGTGGGGAAGTGGGTCGCGCGCGCGGATCGCTAATTCGGGCGGGGTCAGCGGCCGACGCACTAATTGTGTCACCATGCTGCACCACCATGATACGCTGCCATGCTTGTGCCGTCTACCCTCATTCTTACGGCCGATTATATAGCACAATCTTATGCAGTTCGTTAACGGTTATTAGTATTGATAAGCTCCTAAGACTGATTGGAGATATTGGAGTAATTTTCTTTGAGTTCATTCCGTTTATTGAGATTTTAATTTTAGTGTAAGATTCAATCTGTATGCATGTATATGATTAGGAACTATTACACTTTTCAGCATCAATTCAGGACTTTGTTGCAGAAAATCAAGTAGAGTAACGTTCACCTTTGCAACATCTTTCTTTCAACGTTATGAACGATTAAGAGCATTGTGCCTGAGGGCTCAGCAATAATTCGCTGATGACGAAGAATCAGTCTATGACCATATTGACCATTCTCCAGTCCTAATGTAGAAAACTTCTTATGAGTTGCTAATTGATGCTCAAAAGTCCAATTAGTTCTGCTAAGGTCCCTCGCGTGTGAATCTACAATATCAGAAGGTAGTACTGACCCGTTCTCGTCCTTAATCTTTTTCTTGCGGCCCCTCTTCTTGGGCTGGTTGAGCATCATCTGCTGCGGATGCATCATGTGCGCGTGGTGGTCGTGGTGCTGCAGGTGCGGCGGCACGGCGTGGTGCGCGGGCTGGCCCAGCATTGCGCACATGGCCTCCTCCTCCACGAACGAGTAAGGGTCCTCGCACTCGCGCTTGATGCCATTGTATAAGTCATCGTCTCTCTTCACCGCCGGCCCGTAGCCATGGTGCTGACTCATGTCGTACGGCACCTCTGGCTCGCGCTTGAACGCATACGGGTCGCCGCCGTATTTGGGGAAGGGGAAGTGCTGATACTGCGGCTCGGGCTGCGGGGGCGGCGGCGCGGGCGGCTCGAAGTGGCGGTAGGGCTCCGGCTCGGGTTCGTAGTGCCTCATGAGCGGCTCGTAGGGCGCGTCGGGTGGCGGCGAGGGCTCGGGCGGCGGCGCGGGCGAGCCCTCCGCGCTCGAGGGCTTGCGACGCGCCGCCTCGCCGCTGTTGGACGTCTCGTACCCGTCGTCTTGGTTCTCCGTCGGCTTCGGCTTCTCTTCGCCCTCCTCCCTGGAAGACACATAGAACGCAGTTAGTTTTACGTTCTCATCGCACACAACTAAATACAAATGTAGTATATCTAAATAAATTGTATAGCTCCTTTGCAAGAATTTTGTACCATGTCTGTCAATGTTGCTACTTTACACATCCACGAGGGACGATTAATGAATGAAAAGTGAGTGAAAAATATCGTGTGAGCTGACTGGGGATAAAGGAAGAAGAAAACATTTTGCACCGACCCCATGTAACATGGGACAAGGGCAGATTAAAAGTGTGTATTTATAGTAAAGTTCGACAGTTAGGGGTATCTACGGAACTGGGTACGATTAGTCCTTGCTTGTGGAGTGTAGAATACTAAATTATTTTTAAACATAAACCCACAAATCCTCGTTAGGTCATAAACTTGTAATAACGAGCAGCGTGCTGCGTTCCGAACACATCAACACAGATTACATGCTATAACATAAAATTAATCTTAAACAAATTAGCCGCCATTATGTTCATTAAACAAATACCTTATTTTACTTTTATTACCGCAATGAGTAGCGAATTAAACCATCATTTGATTCGGATCGAGTTTATTACGAGAAACTGACTAAAGTAGCTTGAGCCGAAGAAAGCTCGGGGCTTTTCGTAGGTGTTCGTAACAAAGCTCGGGGCTCTTCGTAGGTGTTCGTAACAAAGCTCGGGGCTCTTCGTAGGTGTTCGTAACAAAGCTCGGGGCTTTTAGTAGGTGTTCGTAACGTTTTTTAACCTACACTAGAATTTTTCCAGCGTCGTGGGTGCAGTCACAGACATGAATTCGGTACAAATATCTTCGCCATACAAAATTTCGTTTTAAAAATCACCAAACCGCTGATCGTGCCGTCTAGCTGATTTGTGGCGACGTACCATCGTTCCTTTGACAAATGTTAGTCGTGGACGGCCAGCAGCGGCCTAACGTCTTTCGTCACGCACATTTTTCACATCACTCTCACGCAAATTCCTGCCAGTGCCCACAGCCAGTGCACACTCCGAACGAGAATTATATCCATCGTGAAATAAAGCTTTTTAATATACGCTCGCAATCGATTCAAGACAAGTGTAGGTGATTGAACCAGTGAGACGTCAGAGCAAACTTGACCGTGTGGAGCCAGCGTACGACACAAACTCCAAATGGAATATTTAGATCAGCTGATGATACGAGTGCACTCGCATCGGACATTATGCCACATGTAATAAACATAAACGGCGCTGAACGAGCTCCATTCATAAAAGTGTTCTCTTGAATTATTACCAGCCCGCTACTTACTTATTATTGGAATTGATGTAGTAAACACATAGTAGCCGTATTAGTATTCCGTTATGTAACTATTTATGAACTATTAACTAAAATGAATTGTTTATTTAAATGTTCAGATGTTAATGCTAATTTGTTGGATAATAATGTTATTAAAAGAGTATTTATGGCGATACGAACAGTCGTGGCGTGTACTACGGTACCTACGCGCGTACACGTAAATGTATAAAATGTGATAGTGGTTGGTGGGTCGCAGTCGGCACTCGGCAGTGTTGTCGGTGCTGCGTGCGTGGCAGAGGGGCGAGGGGTGGAATCTGAGAATGTGGCGGCAGGTGGGGTGCGTTTGTAATGTATTTATACATTTTAAGCGCAATAAGAGCGCTTCGAATACCGCAGCCCCGTGTTGGGGAATACGTGTGATGTGTGATCCCGGAGAGGGAAGGCACGGTGGGAGCAACAGATTTGTTCTACTTGTAATAATTGTATTGTGCGATGTGAGCTCAAACGTTTCGCAGTTATCTGTCGGTTCTTTGTTGCAGCTTGTGCACTCTTACAATCTTTATGGAGGGCAAATGACTGTTATTTAGTTGCATACTGTGTCAACGCACTCTTACAGTTTATTATGTACACTTTGGTTCAGTTCTGGCAAGACGGCGCAATGGTGGCCAGATCTTTACCGCCATACAATTCCAAGTTTCGCCATATTTAGAAATCTTAACGAATACTTCTTTTAGGTTTTAAAATACCTCATTTCAATATGCTTTGACCTCCAAGGTCAAGATACAATGCGTTGTGTAACGTGTGAGACTTGTTATTTCAAGTAAACCGAGTGCTCAGAGCTGGCAGTCAGTCACCTACGTGTACGTAGTGTGTACGTGACGTGGCGGGTAGCACAGTGGGACAGTGCAGCACTCGCCAAAAGAGCAACGACCCACTTCTGAGGAGATAACGCCGCAGATATTGACTCGATGATTACACTATACGCCGCACGTTGTGATAACTCGAAGGCATACTGTACTCAGTAACTCGCTATACTCCTACAACATTACTTATAGAACGTACGACTGCTATACGGCTACGTATAGATACATATATATCCTAGCGAGTCGTCGGCGCTTGACGAACGAGCTCTTTATCTCGACGCTCGTTGCTAGCAGCTCCACTTGGAATGGTTTCTGCGCATTGCAAATAGGAAACCACGTAAAGCTGAGCCTCATTTCCAAACTCTTATTGACCCGCTTTGAAAATGTTGTATTTAGGAGTAGAAATGGTGTACAATTTAATTGCAACGCAGTTCGGTGCGGAGTGCGGACACGTCATCGACAGCGAGGGAGGACACTTCCTCCTGCAGATACAGAGTACGTCTGTGTGCTGTATGCTATTGTTACATGCACACACGCATTTTACATAAACTCCGTCGTTCGCATAGAATCCACAATTTAGCGATTTTTCTAAACGGTTGCTGCGAAGTACATTAACGTTATGCCTGCCTAGGTACCGTTAACCTCTTTAGTTCGTCAAAAATTCGTATGCACACGTTCGATGTTGGAATCGCGGACAAAATGATTCGCCGACAAATAAGGTAAAACGAAAATGTGTGTTTAACCACCGTGCAAATAGGCTTGGCTTAGGTGTCCAGCATTATTATTAAATCACGTAGTTGTGGCCTGCGCGTGGACGTGGATGTCATTGAGTGGTGTCGGTCGATGCTATGATAAAGGTTTCGTCCTACAAGTGACAGGGAGACACTGGGAGGTGACCGGCCGCCCGTAAAAACGAACCCGGCCGCATCACGCCAACCGCCACTATACACACACCTAGCTATAGTACCCAAAGCTGTACTCGCACACTATGTGGGAGTGAGCCCGACCGACCTATACAAACCTATGTTCCAGGATTTCATTTATTGCGCCGGTACTAAGGATTGAGTTGAAATCACTCAAACAACGTCTGCTAAGCGGTATCACTTTAGTGGCTGTCAAAACTTCATCTCAACGAATTCATACAAGTTTATGAATCAAATTACTTATCATTTTAAGAGTAAGTATAGCTACCGAAAATCGATACAAACGAAAGTGTTTATAGATACAGCCCTCAGACCCAGCTGCAAATAAAGAAATGATCCCACGATGGTATCGTGCGTGACACTTATCGGATTAAAAAACTTCAAAAGGCGGTTAGGTTAGCAAAAAAAGTGAAGAGTATACGGTACCTATCTGCGAATAGTTAATTAGGCGAGTATTCGAAACGATACTGCGTTTCGTAAATGAGTTTTTGCGAACAGTAGTTATGTAAGCAGGAGCAGGCGAGCAGGCAACTGGCAAGCGAGCTCCGAGCACACGGAGCCGGCTGGGAGAGGCAATGTGTCTTGTTTCGACGCCGCCGTTGCTATGGTTCGGATCGATGGCGGTCGCCCGATCTGACGGCACACACTTATTAAGTACTCAGTATCTTTGTACCTCGCTGCTGAATATTGTATGTGATAAACGCTGTCCTGTCCCTCCTTACTTATAAATTACTAGTTGTCGACGAGGCCTGCGTGGCACACTACGATTACGTAGCGTACGATTCAATTGTGTTATTCAACATTTCGTAGTTTTAAGGCTTCTCGGGAGAGTTGAGGACCCAATTGCGACTATAGCTAAGAAAAAAGCTCTACAAAGTTTTTGATGGACTTCTTTTCAAGTATAATTTGGAAACAATGTCCTTTGTTCATGCATTTCCAAGCGAATCTGTTGCTAAGATCCAAGTTTTAGTATGAACAATTAGAAGCCTTTAAAGTGGTAAACAACTTGCTTACATTCCCAACTCTAGAACATCAGGTGAAGCAAGAGTTTCATAATTAATTGAAGGCTACCTAGATCAAGCTGTTCGCGCTTAGTATGCTGGTAATCCGTTCAGCAGAAAATTTTCCCGATCGTAAATCGTAAAGTATTCGAGCGCAGTCGCGAATGTGTATTTTTTTTTGAGTATAAGTATACTTGTCGCAATTCAATTACAGAACAGTAAATACAAACTTCCTAAAGTAAAACAGCTGGTTTCAATGTCATTTTACTTTTTGGTAACTAAAGACATAATTCTTGTCTTACACGTCGTAAGCCTCTCACATGTCGGAGATATATCCCTCTTTAGAACGTACTGTACCCAGCCTTGGACTGCAGTTAGCTAAGAAGACAGATTGCCAGTCTCAGCTTTGCTTCAAAAACTGGTTTTGAGCTCATTAGCAAGTTATAAACACTTGCACTTGGCGTTAAACTATACGTAAACGTATACAGTTGAGTACATCAGGTGGCCGATGTAACAAGTCTTCAAGTTGGCGCGTACTATGTGTAGGTATCTGTCTACCTACGAGATGAATACATTTGCGTGGCGGTACGGTTTCCGTTCACAACGGAAAAAGTTTTTATAAGTGAGTCAAGCGTGTGTTCGGCATAATCGTGCTTGATAGAGTAATGTCAAGTGTCAAGGGTAGGGCTGGCATTAGTGCGCCCGAGTCTTTCCTTATTGTCTCTTGTCTTGGCTGTAGCTATTTAGGCATTGTGCACATTTCCTCAATTAACTGAAGTCGATAGCTAAAACTAAATCAGCTTCAGTTTTTTTTTTTTTGTTTTGTTAAAAAGCTGGTATTATTTTTTTGGTGATCGCTTTACCAGCTCTCTCACATTCCGAGTATTTTAATACCAATATCATTTGGACAAACACGCAAAATTCTCTTTCCGCTCCAAAAAGATTGAAGTCACAGGTTTTCTGCCTAGATAGAATACTGCCTAGTTAAGTGTATTCGTCTGTCTGTGACAACGACACGACTTTGAGCCTTGGAATACAGTCCTAGGTTTTCTCAATCAATAACTGAGCTACCACAAAGGCCAATGGCCTAGAACAGCGCAAAAAATCTATAAAAAAAACTCGCATAACACCGTATTTGGGTATCCAAGCGATTTTTTTTGTTGCAACTTATTTTAGGTAATCGAATTCCTTTACTTCCCCTATTGGTAAGTTTCAATGTCGCGTATCGCGGTAAACGATTTGAATTTGCATTTTCGCCTAGCAACCCTACCCTCGGGTCATAGGCCAATGTCTAATGCGAATTTGCGCGGAGATCGCGCGGCGGAATTGTGCGTTTTTTATCTGTAGCTACCACGTGTAAACGCTTAGGTAATTGCGTTTCAAGACAGAATTCTGAGAGACGGGCAAGCTCGAACAGCAAGGCGAATGGGATTCGACTGGCGGCGCACCGCTAGGGTATGAACAGACGCTGTAGAGCGCGACGAGCGGGAGCTCCTTCAAAGCATGGGGGCTCTATTAGTATTGTAGACTGCGCTGCTGATAAGCAGTTGCAGTGACAGGACCTAATAATATGAGTAAGCAGAACCAGGGGGTCTACTACGAAGTGAAAAATGCGAATAATCGGATTGGACCGACACATGGCCGAACCGAATATTATTGAAAAATGCGAAAAAAGTTCGGATTGGCTCAGTTGGGTCGAGACCATAGTCAATATTCGAAAGAGTGTAGGAGTGTAGGATCGGGACCGACCGAACCAAATAGTAACTTCGTAGCAGTACCACTTCGGAGTAGACCCCCAGTAATACCCATGTATGGGCTATGGACTGATATAAACAGAATCCTTACATCCGAAGTGACAGTCAGACAAAGTTTTCATTCACGAAGACAACGAAAGTCAGCTAGTTTTATTCATACTCAGTGTTTCCACACGTCAACTCTTGCTTATGGGCTAATCATAGCAAGTGGTATCAACGCGAGATTTTTTTATACAGATTAGTCACGTAACGTGCACGCTACGTCACGACGAACTGAATTTGACGCAACGGACCATAAAGTGTTAATGCTCATTACCACTAATGATGGCCCAATGTAATGCTCAATATGATTGGGGACGACACGGAAGGATACACGGATGTCACACTATGGGAGGAAACAACACAAATGTATGAGAAAAACTAATTCGTTACAGCAAAATTGAAGAGTAGTATTATGAGCGGGTAGTAACAAGCACTCGTGTACTACGGACCACCTAACTAAAAGACGGGAATAGGACCCCTGTCATAAAGAGCTGACGTCTGGGAAATACGACGCAGGGAGGCAAGCAACTGGATAGTTTATCGCGTAAAAACATGAATTTAAAAACGCATTTACTTAAATTCTCTCATTAAGTTAACGAATTAGCTTTTCTAAAATTAATTAGTATGGAAGCTAGCTCGTAACACGTACTAATAATGCAAGGTACCATCATAAAACAGCACCCAAGCTGCCTGCAGGCTGCACACGGACTGGCAGGCACCGCGCCTCGGTACATACAATCAGCATGTTGTGACATTACGTTCTCGCTATGGTGCATTGTTCCCTGCTCATGTCGCAATACTTTTGAAGAATCCGTGTTTTGTTGAACTTAGGTAATTCTGAATCTTCTTCTAGGTCATTGAGAAGTGCAATCACACTGCCATGCGGATTTGACGGCGTCCCGTTACTTCGGGATCTCATTTCGTGTTGCTACGTCCATTTTGTGCTTAGCTGAGCTGTGTGAGTGGGGGGGCTTGCGTATTTCTGCCTTTTGTGTAGTTTCGACGCCCAAGATTTCCTGTTAGGCTATTTTGAGTTATTCCAATTGATGTTCGAATAAGAAATGACTTAGAGCATTTTGCAAATTCTGAATACATAATAAGGGGTATAAAATAGCGTAATGTTATGAATGACCAACATCTGAGGACGTGATGGGTCATAAACTACACACCAAACATAATATCGGTGGTGTGGGCCTACTGTGAAAGGTGCTCTCCCATGAATTTGGACCTCGAAACACATTACCTCCAGCCGGCTGGTTGATGTTAGACTATACGTACATAGTACGTATGTGAAGTTGCCGTAAAGGCTGGCCGCACAAAGCGCAGGTGCACGGAATGGGCAGTGCGTCTGCGAGACGTGTGCGGTGGAGGGCGCATCGACATCGACGTGTCTGCATGAGCAACTCTACGCTCGCAAGCGCTTTGTCAGAACAACGAAACTATTCCCCAATTATTATTTTGGGACTAAGCGTGGCTTTATAACATAACATTAACGCTAGGCAGAAGTGTATGGTACTATATACTAGTATATTTGGCTATTTTATTTAGGTCCAAGCAATAGAGGCGGCCCTATTGCTCTTAACCGGGCATAAATCCAGAATTCGGACTTAGATATTGAGAAGAGAAATTCATAATGAAATAACCCAATAACAATTTTCCCAGCCTATGGCTTTTTACATTTCAGGACAACTATTTTCAATGACTCTGACTTTAACTCAAGTTCGTAGTTGGCCCATAGATGGCGCTACTTTGGTCCGTGCGTCCAGCGCGGTTGTAGACGCGTGCAGCGCAATGTGACGTCACTGATGACTTTAGCTCTCCAAGTCATCCGACATGATTGCTTGGAGCCTTGACGACGCTCCGATGTTTCCAACGCCATGTCACTCCAGTTTATGTTATACAGAACTGTCGCTAACAGCGTGCGTATTTCTAATTCCAGGTAATTATTTTGGCATTGTGGCGGGTTCCTGATCGCAGGCAAAGACAAATTTTGGGTAGACGAATCGACGAACATTTTGGAACGCATTTATGATTTATAGAGATTTGGTTTCTTTTGCGTCTTAGGTTCTGTTTCTAGGACACCACAGGCTACGTTTAACATCCGAAGAGCACGGCAGAAGTCATTGTTAAACAATAGCAGCACTCAATGACTTGTTTGAAGTGTGATTGCATAACAATTGCATTCCGCGATGATTAGCGGGGGCTGACGAGTTACTAGCTCTTTGGAAATCATAAGGGTTCATTTAGATACATGTTGATTCTAAAAATATGGAGAAAAATGGGTAGAAGAAACTCCATTCGAGCGTGGCATACCAATTTGAAAGCAAGATGTTTTGCATTTTTTTGTCCACTTGGAAACTTTTAACAAAAGCATAGCCTCCACAACTTCGAATACAGCTGCAGGGGAGCCGTGTGAAGGTGAATCGTTACAAATAGGTTTATAATAGCTCCCAACGTGTGTTACTCGCCGACTGCCACGTGTCGTGCTGCGAAGGTGCATCCTTCGAGACATCCCGGTAAGTATGCATGTCGGTCAAGGCGAAGCAGCCCGAGGTCTTTGTTTCGACTCCAAATTAGATAAGCAAGCATACACACGAACAAATTGTAAACATGTCCGACACAAATGTCCAAACACGAGTTTTTATATATGTTTCGATTGTATTTTGTTTTTCTTATCAGATAACGAGTACATAGTGCCAGCTTATCTCAGGATTTCCTCTCGTTCGCTCGTCGATCGACTAGCAACAATCTTCGGCGCTATCAAACGAGTATTATTATGATCTTGGAATATAATTACTATATTATGCGTGCTGAGACTTTTTGAACATTATAATAATTTCCCAGAGGATAGAGTTAACTGAGTACTTTTTATGTATCATTTTGCACAAATTTAAACTTACAAGCAATAGCGAAACAATGAGTGTTGTCATTTGTATAGGCCTTGAATCCTGACAACTACTTCAGAATATTTGTATACTGGCCTTGTGCAGACATTAACAATATGGTCCACTAGTATGGAGGGGGGTATTGGAGCCAGGAAATATATTGTCTTTAAGCCATGAATTGACACAAATATCCAGTTAAACATGCAACTTCTATAAAGATTGTTTTGATCATCAAATTGTTGCTGGATAGAATTATCACTCATTTTGGTTTTTGTTCCCACATTTTAGTTATAATGAGACAATGAGTTATACCTTAATAAAAATACACACATAAATATGCAAAACATTAAGTATACATATATGCATTTTCTGTATAATATTCTGTGTGTTTGTATGTTGGTATCTATCCACAGGCTGAGTTGATTCATAGCATATGGCTTTCATTCACACATCATGACTTCATGGAAATATGCTGCAGGTACCATAGAGGTATAAAACAAAATAATTAAACAAGCCAATGTGCTAACTTGTGAGTGAAATCAGGTGAGAGTTCATAACTACTTATATAACTGACCACAGTTTTAAGCAATTTTATTTTACTTAGTTCTGTTACATAACTGCTAAGTTCAAGCACTATAACTGCACTTAGACCAAACACTTATTCACCTTACTTTCTGCCTTAAACTAAGTTGCGAAAGAAACTAAAATACACCTTTACAATGAGTAAATTGTTTGATTGAATGTGTTCCTGCTACATATAGCATAATAATATGTGCATGAGTAACTGTTTGTGTACAGACTACTAATACTAATAGTGCTGATAATAGTATTGGGCTATAATATTGTTGTTTACAACGAAAGTACCTATTAACAGTACTTGTGTTGGTTTGGACAGTTGTTAAATAGTTATAATTCAAGAGAAAACTTAGTTCCTAAACATGTAACAATCAGTAAAGGAAAACCATTCTAAATATTGTTTTTGAGGTCAACTTATCAAGTGGCGAAACATTATGTCCTCACGCACAAGTGTCCACTGTATACAACGATAGGTATACAAAGCTATATTTATAGGAACATGTACTTCTACAAGTACCTCGTGTGTCATAACCTTACTGTGAAGTATATTTGGTGGCACTAAACTTGGCAACAAGTTGTAAAGCTTAAGTAATTGATCATAGTGCTTTATGTGGTCAATTAGAAACTGTTACGTTTTTAAAGACAGGCATTACAGTCATCAATATCAATATTTGATAAATAACAAATGAATAGAACCTAGAGCTAAAGATGAACTATTGTGTTAGGAAAGGTAAAACTTGTATGTTAAGATCATAGCACATTGTGCAGTTTCTGCCTACCTCTAGTACATATTGGTACTAAGTTTTGTTTTTATTATTTCACTCAGCATGTTCTATGGTTTACAACTTCTTAAAACACAATATACTAAATGCACTGACATCTATTTAAATAGTATCAGTTTGTGCTGAGTAATGTGTGCCAATACTTTGCACATGCATTATGTAGTATTTCGCTAATCATCTGCAAACACAGTGAATTTATATTAAAATATTATGTCAATATGAAAGATAAGCTATTGTGTAATTTATAGTAAGCTTAATGAGCTGTATGTAAACAAATATTGGGTGTGATTGTAATAACTTGTCAACTAACTTACCCCGCACTAGGTACACCGAAAACAGGGGTGCTAGTGTTTGAGAAGAGCCACTCAATTTCAGTCAAACACAGCATCACAACACAGCATACACTATATCTTCCTAAATTTCAATGACTTCACATTGGTATTCCTCGAAGCATTTCTCATCACATTGAATCACTGCTCATCACCAGGACTGACAGACATTCACACTGCCATTATGTTTATTTATATTGCCAATGTATTCTTCATTTAGCCATTCATTTATCAGCTGAGTTCTACAAATTGTAAATCAAAATGAACTTCAGATTGATGTTTATTACATCATTAAATTAATTCATAATAACTATAAATCAAATGCTCCTAATACACATGAATGTTGGCAAGTGATGACTTACTCATAGATTATTTGTTTTTAAATATAAACAGTGGCAATTTTTCCTGTATTCTGAGTGAGTAGACAGTGAAGTTAGAATTGTTCATAAACTAGATAGATTGAGCTTGTGAGTGGAAAACAAACATGTTCCAAATGTGTTAAATATGCAAAGTGTGTGACACAGGAACCATTAGCATTAAAAGGCAAATTCAAATAATTTAAAAACTAGCCCGGCCGTGGCAGATACTGCTATCCAGTTCTACACTGTTCCACAAAGAATGCAGAGATAAAACAACTTTGTGTGCAATCATGAGCATGATGTAACTCAGTCACTTGAAAACCTGTAGTCCTTCTAGTTTTATCACTCCTACCAGTTTGTTAATAGTTTGCTAAGCAGGTAAATGACCTGAGTGTAGGTAGGTACGGATCACAATGCCAACACACTGCTCGCCAGCCACTACACATCACCTGAGCATTAGGCCGCCGGTGTCTCATGGACTGCACACCCTGCTGAGCATGTCCCTGCACGCTCACTGACACAATCACATCAACCACTAATTGAAACTGTTTAATGAGCAATTAACTCGGAATTGCTGCATTTAATAGCTGAGACAACATAACAAGCACCTGGCTCACACAGCAGCACACTCTCACTGTTCACCGTGACACACTGTAGCACACACACTGCACTCCAGTGCTCCGCGCGCCGGGCTGCGCCGTCGAGGGCCGAGCGCCTCTCATGGACCACTCGAAGGCACAGTCACGACCTAACCTCAAAATGCACACTAAAATGAACAATTGACAATCACCCAGATGTTAGCAAAGACGACAAACACACTCATGACATCACCCCCGCCGCGGAGTCGCACGAAATTTCACAAAGAACGCGAACGCTGGCCGTGCGAGGCTAGCATTATGGATTTGTGGGCAAAATGCTTTGTTTGAGTAGGTAGGTACGTACTCGCAGCCTTCACTGCATATAGCTATAGATAGGTAGGCGCGTATGTTAGGTATGTGTAGTGTGTAGTGCACGGGTTATATGCACCTAGCCATAATTCACTCGGGCGTTTGGTGAGCGCCACGGTCGGGCCGCAGCGAGGCCGAGTGCCTCTCGCGCCGCCCTTTGTCTCGGGGGCGGCGCGACAGGTTTCGTGCGCCCCGCAAAAACTGTAAACACGATTCTGATTTACGATCCCGGTTGGCCGAGTCATTCATACGGGAGGCACCGGGGCTGAGCGGGCGGAGCGGTCACGCTCGGCCGCCGCGCTCGCTGCTCGATCGCTATCAGCCTGGCCGCGGTGTCCTCGCCTCGGCTCACGAGCACTAGCGCGAGCGGACGATGCGACCGTTTCGAAATGGCGCAACGCGGAGGCCGTGACGCCGCGACCGCACGAGCGAGAGAATGTCCGCTCGGCGCGAGCGAGAAACGAGCGCGGACGGGCCGTTTCGCAACCTCGGATGGGCTCGCGGGGACCGAAATAATCCACGACGTAAGAACGCGGGCGGAACGAGCACGGCACGCTGCAGGCGATGGGTGCGGGCGACGAGACACGATACTCACGGCCTGGCCACTCGCAGCGGGTCAGCAGCGCCGGCGTCCATGGCGCGCCCAGGCCCTGGCCGCGGCCGGGCTCCGGGCCGTCGGCCGAGCGACGCAACACTCTCTCCGATCTCACTCGGAACGCGACGAGGAACACCGTCGCATCATCTTGACGACACAGCACATCGACCGCGGCACTTCTATACGCGTATAAACACTCCGCGAACGGTGTTTTGTTACATCGGTTGACTTTTCTTTGAAAAATCAATATACATTTTCCCAGAGTTTAGAGATACGGACGAGTCGATGTCCAGCGCAGGTTAGGTGCGTGAAGTTTGCAAGCTTTTTTAGCGCACCGGTGTTACCAACATTTTTTTGCCCATTTTTTGTTTTGGGTGTTGTGATTTTTTTTCTAGTGATTTGCGGCGTACTTCACTCTAGTCGCGTAGCGTTGGGTCTTCCATAATGCTCGCGTTTCGTGTACAGTGGCGCCACTATTTGAAATAGTTAACTATAGGCTTTGATAGTAATATAGGGCTCGAGGTTTGAGTTATGAAATTATAACAAAGGATTAATGTTGTTAAATATTTATTTATAACCATAAATTGATTGAAAACCTGCTTATATTATTTTGTATATATTAAAAGAACAGCGTGAAATAATCTCGCAACTTAGAATCTCTTTCTTGATAAAAAATGTATTATATGAATAGTAGTACATACACAGCAAAATTATAAGTTAATCATCCAGAAAGAGTAGATCTTGCGTCGTTTGCGTAGTATAAGCGTTTCGGAATTAAGTTGGAGGAGTTGAATCTCACTTTAAGAATAAAAAGTGAAGAGATCACACCTCCACTTGATCCTTCACGCGTCGGTGGTCCGGAGTCAGTATCAGGAGCAATTGTCTTTCCGAGTGGCCGGTGCGATGATGTCGACATCGAGACGAGGCGGCTTCACGCGTGAGCTGGAAAGATAGATCTGGCAGCACATGGCTCAAACTGTCAAGATCCCCTGTCCAACTCAGACGTGAGGCCTAGCACGTGGCGCTGTCCGGTGAACTCTGCAAAACAAAATTAATATTTATACGACATGAACTGTTGTCTGGTGCGTGTTGGTTCAGTGTGACAATCGTAGCGCGCGCACTCGATATGGAGCCGGGCGACTCGCTATCACCGCTCGAAAAGGTGCGGCTAATGTTTTCTGATAAGAGCAACGCTTTTCCCTGACGCGTCAGCGACCCTGCATAGCTGTGTAGCGAATGTAGCCGCAATTTAATTATCGCCACATTAAGAAGATAATTTGTACATACTCTGAGCGGCAAATCACACGGAGCGAGCCACACATGTGCCATTGGACCACCATATGTTATTACGTAATCGTTGTCGTTTTGTATTAACAGTGACACTAATTCAACCGCAAAACTGTCGGCACAATGAACGACCACGGTGTAAGCACGGACAGTGATCGAATTATGAACATCGCAATAAGTTGCTGGGTCAAGTATGGCTGCCACGTCGACAGTTCCTATCGAGGCACAAGTACAAGATAATAATAAAACGTTTGATATCACCAGGATCCGACAAATGGAACGACACCGTCAACTGTGCACCGGTGAGGAGTCCCGGGTCCCGGTGGCGAGGGTCCAGCACAAGAATAACACGCGCAGCTTGTCTGCACAGTCAATCGTAATCACAGCTCACACTCCGATAGAGACCCGATCGATCGATGGGCCCATATTTATACTTTCGTCGATATCTTCAGATATGATATCGGTGTACCGACACGAGGCACAAACGTCCACCATGATCGTGATAAGATTTGAACAGAACGGGGAATCGATTGGCCCCCGTCAGCCGTATCAGGCACGCAAACACTCCACTCAGCCAATCGGCAAGGTATCGGTGATAAGCGGTGGTGACGGCGCGGGCGCTGCGCCGGCGCCCCACGCACCCGCGCGCCTGGCGACCGCGGCCTATCTGCTGGCGACGACACCACCACTTCGACTAGGTGTCTTGTTTACAGTTGAGATACACCTTTATTACATTATAATTATTATCTAGCTGCTGCTGACAGATAATTTCATTACTTTCTCATAGTTCTTAGAGAGAGAGACGCGAAGTCTATCAGTAGATGCGAGAGTAGGAAATGCAACATATCGTTCCAATGATTCATGGTGATAACACTATTTCGATACTTGCGTCATGACAACACAAGCATATTATTCAAAATAAACACAAAGCTACAAAAAGTGTCAGCTTCTAGAGTCCATTATTTATTAGATCAACCCAAAGAAAGTATTGTTAAATGCGAAAATAAAACATGGTTGATACGTATCCACAATACTAGGATATGTGATACGTGGAAGAATTTCGACACGATAGATAAGGTGGTAAAGGCGCATATCAAACGGTGTCATTTGATAAGACACCAAGGTGTGTGCTTTCTGGAGCATATCATACACCTGTGCGAGTAGGTAGTGTAGGTACCTACACAACTACACACTACTATCATTTATGAATACTTTGTGAATTTACGCGAAGGGTAGTAAATCCTTCTTCAGTAAGTAAGAGACTCGCCCGTCTCGTCGCTAACCGACTAATTGGTTTCACCATGTAATTGGAGAAACCTGCATGCCTCAGCATGAGAAGGCTTAGATTATTATTATTTTATTTTTTTATAAAAAACGTTGCCCCACAGTAGGAATTACTCCTGTATCATGGGTGCGTTTACAAACATGTAAACTCACATACACAAACAGCCAGACCCGGAAAAACTACCGTAGACAATACAAATATTTGTTCCGTGCGGGAATCGAACCCGCGACACGCAGCGCAGCAGTCGATCGCTCAGCCACTGCGCCAACCGTGTCGTCGCCATCCTATAATTTTCCGCCGAAGTGATTTGAACTATCGGTCAAAGTTTATTTCCAAGTTAAACAAATAAATATACTTATTTGGGTTTTCCTGTGGGAAAAAATCTCAATTAGATATAGCCTGGGATGGAGTAGTGCCTGATAAGCACCGATAGGCTCGCCTTAAATGTTGAAATAATATTGCTGACTGATATATGTATGAGTGCTTCAGATTTCTGCTAACCCAAAAAGATTTCATTGAAAACACCCACTGGTGGCTGGCTAAGGTCATCCACCAACCACGGAATCAAAGAAGTATCAAAAAAAGAGGTAACTAAAAGAAAGACGAATATTGATAATGTTTATGGATATAGAGATCATATGAAAGAAAAAAACGTGTTGCGCCGACCCCAAATAACATTGAACAAAGGCTGAAAATGATTATAATGATGATGAAATGGCTAGGAAAGAAGTGAACACAAAGATATCATTGTTAGAGATGTATGGAAGGAAAAGACTTAGGAGCACCGAACCCACGAGCTGGTCGCTGATGCAACCACACTACTAGTATTTTGTTAAAACCTAAACCCACTTATCCACCGCCTTCAACGGACACTATCAACATGTCCGAGGTCATCCAAAGTGCTGGTTTATTGAAGTTATCAGCTTTTAGATTACCAAGCCGGCGCGGCGGCGCCCAATACGCACGGCTTTGTAATTAGGACTGAATGTTTCACAATTATTATCCTTAGTGACTCAGCTAGTTTTTAATGGCTGAAAGCTGTGTCAAAGAAAATCTATGCTGCAGGCTGTTGGAAGGAACGGCGGCTGAAAACAGAGAAGCAAGTATTAGTGGTAGTCGTAGTGTATGGGGTTGCGCCGGCTACGAGCTGGTGGAAACGGAACGTGCACTTTTCGCTTACTCACATTCGGATGAATTTTTAAATCTATCTATAATATTATGCTGGAAAAGCACAAAAATATTTTTTTAGCATAAAAACTTTTGAATAATTCGGTGTTATATTTTAAGTTCCACTTTATTTCTCTAAATAATTTTGTCAAATTTTAATGTCATTGACTTCGACGCCACGAATCTTCATTTTTTTAAACTTTTTTTTTTTAACTATCTTGTGACTAAAAAGTTTTATCTATAATTGAGTCTACTTATTATTACTGAGGTCTACGTGTGCAAAGTGTGATGCTCTTTCTAGAACTTGTTGGACTTCTATTGGCACTAGTTCGTAGAAATTATTATTGAAATCCAAATTCTTGAGTGCCATCTTTCAGCGTGAACTGATAAACGATAAACAGGTAAACACCGAGTGTAAGATAAGGATTTCTCAACAAATACATAGTCACATGTGTGGTATAATCCTGTTTATATAATCCTAAAGCTATAAACATACTGGATACTAACTATTTGCAACGTCCTAGCTCCTCAGAAGCAGTGACAACTGTTTTCGTCAACATGCTGTTTTTGGATATCCCGAAACATTTGTGTTTCCATTTGCGGATGAAGGCAAAATATGATCCGCTGAGCAGTATGGTAGGCTCTTGTAGTCAGGTCTGGTAGTTGTCTAAGGTGCTAGACACTCAGTTGGATCGAGGGATCGTAATTATGGTTGTTCGGATTCTGGAAAAACATAAAAACGGATGAAAAATTCTAAGAAAGACAGAATGAGTTTATTACTGCTGGATATACAAATAAACATTCCCATTTCTGCATTCAATAATCATTGCATTAATCTATTTCGGTTGTCGATTACAAGTCTGCTCACAGCCCTAGAGCGAGAGCGCGACACACAAACGTACGACTCCATTCATCATAAAACATAAACAAAACAACTATGTTACGAGGTAAAATCAATCGATTCACTGTCCGAGTGCAGTCGATGAATCAAACCTATACAAAATAAGAAATAAAATCGCGAGCGGTATGAATATCGCGAGCCGCCCTACCCGCGAGCAGGCGGGTGGCTGGGCGGCCGGGAGCCGGCGGCCGGTGGTAGCGTCGCGAGCGCGGGGGTGGGGCAGGCCCTCGCAGGGGTGGGGGCTCCCCGGCGGCGGCGGCCGTGAACTGGAACTTCGGAAACTTCTGTCGTATTGTGTTTACATTGAACTTTGTTATGTGGGTTAAAGTTAAGCCAGAGTTCACAACGTGTGTGCCGCCCGCTTTACTCGATTGCAAAGTTCACTCTCAAGTTTGTCGTATCGATTTTCATCTCGTGTTTACCAAATGTTTCAAGGTTGCAGACGTTTTCTGATATTAGGTTATGATCGGATGTGATGTAGACAAGCTGGCTTCACAAACTTTTAATGAAAAGTACTTCGACGATCTACCAAAGTCTAAGATTTCCATACAGCTGACTGTAGCGGTCGACGCTCCACTTGCTGACGAATTTACGTGTAAGGTTATATACGCAGCTATGTACTTGAGATTAATTTGATATTGCAATTAATTTTTCATAATTCTCTACATAAATTCTCGAATAACACCGATGAGCACGACTGCACGAGCAGGTAAAACCTTAGAGCATGGTAAAGCAGATAATGTATGGTATGTATGTATCTACCTATGTATTAGTATTTATTCTTGTATTTTATAGTCATTTCCTAGCTATTTAACCCGTATGTTGCACCTACCATGTTTTGTCTCTGCATCACCATAAGGCGACTGGTAGAAAATACCTCGTAAGTACCTCGTCGTCGTAGTTCGCCTTTGTATAGTATTTTTTTTACTTGTGCATAAAGTTTTAATAAATAAATAATACTTTCTAAAATCTTGGCAGAAAAAACTTAATAACCTGTTAGAATCTAAAACAACGAATCCGAGTTTGCAAAAACCATGTTATTATGAATTTGAGTCAGCAACAAAATAATAGCGTGAGTGGTGCGGCGCAAGCGCATGCAGGTCTCATCCTTCGCGGCTGTAACGTCACAATGAGACGACCTCTCCTCGCACACGTGACGGCGATTATATTTCCCTAACATTAGTAAGTATTTATAGAAAAACCAAAATACCTGATGTAGAAGTAATAATAATAAAAATATTTAAAAATATAATCTGTAAGTATGTAAATGAAATAAAGGAATATAATAATAGTAATACTTCTGGACACGGCTCGCATTGTCAGGAGGTTCATCTCTCTGGAGCCCTGACCGCCGGTAGCTTGGACCCTGTTCCCGATATCGGTGGGCTACTATTTTTTATATTTTTAAATGATTTTTTATCATTTTATTTATAAAAATATTTAAAAATATAATTTGTAAGTATGTAAATGAAATAAAGGAAATAATAATAGTACTACAGGTATGTGCCCGACCCAGTTCTCGAAAATGGAAATATCACGTTGTACTGGGATCGATCCATCATCACTGACAGGACTATTGTTGCCAATAAGCCTGATATAGTGGTGGTGGATCGATCAGAGCGGCGCGCAATGATTGTTGACATAACCGTCCCGCATGATGAGAACCTCGTGAAAGCCGAGAAAGATAAACGAATCAAGTATCTTGACTTGGCTCGCGTGGTTGTTGACATGTGGGATGTGGACTCAGCGATCATTGTGCCGATAGTCGTGACAGCCAATGGCTTAATAGCCAAGAGCCTCGACCAACACCTGAGGAGGCTCTCGTTGGGCAGCTGGATCAAGGGCTTGATTCAGAAAGCGGTACTACTGGACACGGCTTGCATTGTCAGGAAGTTCCTCTCTCTGGAGCCCTGACCGCCGGTAGCTTGGACCCTGTTCCCGATACCGGTGGGCTACTATTTTTTATATTTTTAAATGGTTTTTTTTTGTTTATAAAAATATTTAAAAATATAATCTGTAAGTATGTAAATGAAATAAAGGAATATAATAATAATAATCTTCATGTCAGCATACCGTTGCTGACATGAAGCAAACGTTGAGGGAGCGCTTCTTTGGTCGCTTGAAGAAGGTGTTAATTAGCCTTCTTTCAGGCGGAAACAAAGTGCGCGCCTTCAACAGTTGGGTCATGCCGGTCTTGATGTGAGCCACGCCGTGCCCTCATCTCAGAAGTAGGCAGTGACCTGTCGCTGCCGGCCGTGGTCGAGTCGATGGTCGGCAGCGAAGAGTCCTGGGACGCGGTGGTATCCTTCTGCGAAACGGTCGCCCCCCACACATCAGGACCCGAGATGGCGGCGCGTAGTGTTCCACGCGCGCCTCTCTTAGACGTCGCGGGGGGAGTCAAACACCTCACTCCCCCCTCTGACCCGAGGAGGCCCGCGGTGGCGGGCCGGCACCAGTCGGGGGTTGCGGAAGGATCTTACGTTCCCGCGACCCCCGGCGTAGGTGAGAGATGGAACACTGGGGTGGTTTTTAGTCAGTAAGAGTCTGACAGACCCTGTCGCCAACCCCAGGGCGGCGGACATCCATGAGGATTTTCCACCCCGGAACAAAAAAAAAAAAAAAAATGCCGGTCTTGATGTACTCTTGCGGCATATTCAAATGGACTCAGACCGAACTCGATGCCCTGGATAGAAGGGTCCGTACACTACTGACCGCAAAACGGATGCATCACCCACGATCATCAGTGATGAGATTGTACATCCCGCGGAAATGCGGGGGTCGAGGCTTTTTAATCGCGAAGACCCTCCACAACCGAGGGGTGTGCAATCTCAGAGAATATTTTTTAAAAGCCGAAATGGGTATGCACCGACATGGTTGGACCGATGTGGTTGCATGGACAAGGGACTCACCCCGCTCTCCATGGCAAAAGAGAACTGGCGCAAACCTGTAATACTTACTTCCGATGACCGCAAGGAAGTATGGCAAAACAAGGAGCTTCACGGGCGCTTCTATCGGGCTCTTCATGAGCCCGGAGTAGACTTCTTATCGTCCGTATCCTGGCTACGTTTTAGGGACCTTTTCGGGGAAACTGAAGGTTTCGTCTGTGCAATTATGGACGAAGTTGTCTTGACGAATAACTACCGGAAACATATTATGAAGGACGGGACGGTTGACGTGTGTCGGGCATGCCACCGTCCGGGTGAGTCCATCAGACATATTATCTCTGGTTGTTCTCGTCTGGCTAACGGCGACTACTTGCACAGGCATAACCAAGTAGCCAGGATTATTCACCAGCAACTTGCTTTGAAATATAAACTTGTCGAATCTGAGGTACCGTATTACAAGTATGTGCCCGACCAAAAATTCTTTCATTTCTTGAAAATGTCCATGTAACGTGTATAACGTTGGGATCAGTCTATCATTACTGACAGGACTATTGTCGCCAATAAGCCTGATATAGTGGTGATAGATCGATTAGTGCGCCGCACAATGATTGTCGATGTTACCATTCCACATGACGGGAATCTCGTGAAAGCTGAGAAAGAGAAACAAATTAAATATCTCGACTTAGCACACGAGGTTCTTGACATGTGGAATGTGAGCTCGGCTGTCATTGTGCCGATTGTCGCATTGGCCAATGGCCTGATGACCGAAAGCCTCGATCAACATCTATCGAGGCTCTCGTTAGGCGGTTGGATCAAGGGCCTGATTCAAAAGGGGCCTGATTCCTCGATACGGCTCGCATTGTGAGGAGGTTCCTGTCTCTGGAGCCTTAACCACCGGTAGCTTGGACCCTGCTCCCAACATCGGTGGATCACTATTTTTTTATATTTTTAAATGTTTTTTTTTTATACTAATATTTAAAAATGTATTAAAATAAGACAACTAAATAAATAAACGACATAATAATAATAATAACCTTTACTCAGACATCCTATTTACATATTGTAGAGGGGAGTCTCTGGTGTCCTGAAATACAAGTTACGGCTTAGTTTAGGCACCAGTCTCCCACAAATGAACATTGTCCTTCATCAAAATAATTATTTTCTCCTCTTTTAAGTTTTAGTTAATAAGTGTCTTTTGTGGAAGAAAATAAACATTTTATTTATTTTATTTATTTATTATATTACCTTCATTATTTAATTTAATTATTTAGTTGATTTAGTATAATACTATAGTAATTTACCATTTACATACAATAGTTTTTGAATTATAATCGTTATTTTATTTTAATGACTCTCTGTCTGTGTCCCTCTTGTTGGCAAAGGCCTCCTCCAACTGTTTAAATTTCTCTCTGTCGTTGGCTATTGTTAAATGGTACATAATGTAAATGTAACTCAACTATAGCAAGAATAACCAGATTGCTGTGTCAAGGGAACAGCAGTGTCTGCAGCTGATGTTGGATTTGTTGTGTATCGACCTACCTAAGAGGCCACCTATACTTTTACACTACTATAGTAGGTCGATATTAGATGTAAAGAGAAGAGTCATTACAATCATGTGAATTTGCAACATGTGGTCACCAACTTTCTCCTTGACTTGCACGTCCTGCATATCGCCTACTTTGCAGATTAGTATGGTAGGGCCACTGACTCTATAACTGCTGGAGATTTGATTCAGCTTCAATTCGATATCTTCAAAGTTACATATAATATTTGGACGTAGTTTAGCAGAAAGGACTCGACCCACAAAAAGTAATAAGTAAGTTTAGGTGTGTATGCAATGATGTTGTATATGGAATATTTTGAACTATTGTCACTTAAGGGCAAATATACCTCATGGCGACATGCAAAGAGCGACTGTCGCAACCCAGCGCAGGGCACGCCGCGATAGCGGCGATAAGACCCCTCTTTGAGGAGTGGCTAGAGAGGCGCCACGGCGCCCTCACCTACCGCATGACGCAGGTCCTCACCGGACACAGAAGTTTCGGGAGGTTCCTGCACATAATTAGGCGGGAGGAAACGCCCGGGTGTCACCATTGCCAGGATCGCCCAGAGGACACGGTGGAGCACACGGTGGAGGTCTGCCCCGCTTGGGCAGAGCACCGCCGTGTCCTCGTAGAGGCGATCGGCAGCGGCGGCGGCCTCTCGCGCCCGGCCCTGGTGCAAGCCATGGTCCGGGGCGAGAGGGAGTGGGAGGCAGTCGCCTCCTTCTGCGAAGCAGTCATGCTAGCGAAGGAGGTGGCGGGACGGATGAGGGAGAGAGCCTCCCGTCCCAGCCGCCGCGTGACGACTCCCGGCCACCGTAGGCGCGGGCCTGCGGGCGGAGAGCAATGGGTAGCTCACTACCCGATCAGGACCAGGCCCGTGCCGGACGGCGCGTTAGTGTTCCACGTGCGCCTCAAAGAGATGTCAGCGTAATTTGAGGGGCCTCTTAGGGCCAGCGGGATTGTCCGAAAGTGTTACCGCTACCCCGGAACATAAAGGGCGAAGGAAGGAACATGGGTGGGTTTTAGTCAGTAAGGGTCTGACACTCCCTTCCGCTCCACCCAGAGCGGGAGGGGTCATTTGACGACATCCCACCAGAAAAAAAAAAAAGGCTATACCAATATTTTTATGAGTTGAGTTAAGTTGTATTACATAGACTACGCAACTTTCAAGTTATTGGGAAGAATGTGGATTGAGTCCAGTCATCATCTGCCTAGCCTTTTCCCAACTATGTTGGGGTCGGCTTCCAGTCTAACCGGATTCAGCTGAATACCAGTATTTTACGTGGAGCGACTGCCTTTCTGACCTCCACAGCCCAGTTAATGGGTAATACGATACCCCTTGGTTTGACTGGTTGTCAGACTTTCGGGCTTCGGACTACCCGTTACGACTGTCAAAGATCTACGAATGACAGCCGGGACCAACGGCTTAACGTGCTTTCCAAGGCACGGAGGGGTCTCGGTATGTAAAGATGGTCACCCATCCTTAGATCAACCGCGGCAAGCGTAGCTTAACCTGATCGATCGACCTGTGCGGCTGTTATTATTCAGCCATGGGCCCCTCCTATCTGCTTAAGTACGTCCAATTATATTCATGTATGATGTTGTTATTCAAGTTATCATAGGCATCAAAATGAGCTTGCAAAGTAACCTGCTGTCATTTTTTTATGTCGCCTGTCTCTATGTAGTCTGGATTCTGTCCAACCAAATGAGCATGAGAAAAAACAGGTGAGCAAGCTAGAGCTCAGTATAGTAAAGTACCTATGCCCTCGCCAGTGAAATATATGGATGAGCTGGAAACCATAAACAATGTCCCTTGAAATAAATAAAAATCATTGATCTTCGGAGGTCTTTGACCAGCTGTGGGAAGATACATTATGTCTGCAGTAAAAAGTTAATTCAATCAATTCATGACACAGCGGGGTCATATTGGGTGCTGGAACTCTTATTATAACGTAACGTAACGTAACATTTATTTATCAGATGAGTGCAATAAAATATGTGAGTTTAAGTAATACTTCTCAATGACCGAGAATTTCTCGGTAGCCTAAAATCGAAAAATCTGCTAGGTAGCCTAAAAGTAGCAGCATCGCATGAGGTTAGCTGAGGAGTTTATGTTCGGTGTTGCTGTTTGTGTTTATGTGTGTGTGTTTCTTTCTAAGGGCCCTTACAAAGGCAGGGCTTGAACATGAACTTATTCAGGCAGTGCGTGCATATGGACATAGTGGTTTCGTGAAAACTGATTGGCAGGTCAGCCGGACCTAAAGGTAGAGTCACAGAAGAAAACTGAAAGGCTTTCCAAATAGTAACAGATCCTGAAATTTGCTTCGTGACAATCTACGTGTAATTGCGCACTGTGTCCCTGGCCACATAACACGCATTAGATTTGAGTGTGTGTACGCGTATCGTGTGCGCATCGGCCCCACTACACTATCTGATAACAGCCACACCTGAACCTATTTTTCCTTATCACTACACAGGTTCCAGATAAACTTTCTCTAAATTACTTTTTTGGCCGCCGACAATTTTAATAATTTACCGTAGAAGAATCGATTTAGTATATTCAAATACTATGGTAATATACTTACCTCGTTTTTTTAAATCTTATCTTAATTTAATTAAGATTGGAGTAATCTTCACTATGTAATCAAATATGTTGACTATCCAGTATCCAGTAAGTAGGAAAGTGTTTTATAGTCACGTGTTTGTTCTCACGACAATAAATTGAACATTAGGATGATTAAACATTTGCTGTATCTTTAGATGTGGACGTGATAAAAAAAACTGCTTACAATAACGATAGAACCACCTGTGCATAAGGTTATGATGAATGTAAGGTACATAGCGTAGTTACTTTAATATAAAAAAAAATACAATAAAAAATAAACAGATTTATTGCAGAAATTTGTACAACTCTTACAGTAAATCTTACATAGGACCTCCTTTTAAGTAAAAGATATACCAGTGCTAGGAGGCCCCGCTCTTCAATGACAAATTATATATAATGGTAAAAGTAATGTACCAAAAGAAAATAGAATTTAAACAATAAAAAATAGGTAAAATCTTAAATTAAATGAGATATGACTTGAACCATAACAAAATAAAAGAAATAAAAATGAATTTAGAGATATCCTAAAATAGTGTGTGAGTGTGTGTGTGTGTGTGTGTGAGAGTATGTGTGTGTCATTAATATAAACTCATTCCACGGAATGAAGCTGAATGCGAGTTCATAACGGTCCCGAGGACAGGCGCCATTCAAGCGTGCAGATGGAGAGGCCCGTCCAGCAGTGGACTGCTATAGGCTAACAAAGAACAGTTATGTAAGATACGACACTTTTCGCTATTCAGAAAAACGAAACCAGTCAACATTACAGTGGGTTTCCATAGGCCGCACTCCATCAGCCTGCCAGCTGATTCCATGAACCAATTACATTCAAGCAATAAGTATTGTTATCTTAATATCCTTTATCAATGCTAAAAATAGGCAGGCGGAGTGTTATTACGTGTTAAGTATTGTGCTGCGGCTGTCAAGGTCCCACCTTGGATATGTTATTGTAATACAAGTGTCTGTTGAGGTTTTCCCGTACATAATATGTAGAACTGTTGCTAAGTTGGTATACCAGTTGCTTTGAACAGGATAATAAATAAACTTAATCAAACAGTCAGGCTATCCATTTGCTGGCTAGTAGTCACTGACTCACTACTGTCTACAATAAGAGCACCTGCAATACCAGAAGCATCGCAGATACGTTGAAAATTTAAAATGTCTCATGTGTAATAAATCCAGCAGCCACCCATTCCCTTCACATCGCTATGCAACAGTGCTTGGCGGTAGGTATGTAACTCCTTTAGTAAATCAAAGTAAAGATGAGTAAAGGTTTATATCTGAAATGAGAGAAGTGCATGAGGAATAACATAATATAGACCCAAAAGCTTATCTGCATAAAACTTCTATGACTCTAATAATATCGTAGAAATCCGTTATCCATTAAGAGTCGTCTAGCTTGGCCCTACCAAACTGCACCTTTTGCGTAACTCACAATCAATCACAATCTTAATCATTTTGAAGGATACTGTTAATCCATTGCTTCATATGTTCGGAGAATTTGTTTGCTCATTAAGGTAAATAACGAAATTAATGTTGTTGAACTATCAAAATTAAAGCCATTCCTACTTAACAGTAGGAATAGCTTTAATTTTAACACACTAACGTGTATTACGCAATTACCCCACTGGACAAATTTGAGACGCTAGACCTGAGACTTTTTAACTGGCGTCTTACATTTATCCACAGGACAGGGCAACGTGTGTCGGGTCAGAAATCCCATAGAAAAATAACTTTCAGTACTTCCCAAATTTTCTAATTTTCCGAGCAACTTTTCTAGTTTTTCTTTAATCAAAAACCTTATTCGGACTATTTAAATGGGGACCATTAAAAAAAAACTTATCAGTCCAGCCGTTCTCAAGTGATGCACTGCAGCTTTTCATTTTTATTTATATAGAGTTGCTAATGGTCTTAATTATTGGAATCATCGTCCATATCTTCATTTTATTTTTATAAACCCGTGTCATTGTAATAATAAAATCCACGTGTTTATTTTTAACAGAATAACTAACTAATAAAAAAACATGTCGAGTCGGAAGTATAGGTTCTGTATTATTCTGTATATTCTATATTAGTATTATTTCATCGTTCAGTTACTAAAGGTCGACCTAATTATATTGATTAGGTACTTGTAGTAGCTTCTGTTTTATCAAACATGTTGATGAAGATAAACGTATTGATTATTCCTAATACGAACTACCAATGACATCATAGGCACCTAGTTGGTATTTCTGGGTCACCATGATTTTTCCCGTATTTCGAAGAAGTCTACGAAAGGTGATAAAGTTAAAAGGACCATATTAAAATGGCACTTTCTACATTAAATGTAGAAAGTGCCATTTTAACCTATCCCCAAATTTTGGGGATAGGTCAGTTGCAATGGTAGAGGTAAAGGCAGCAGGAGTCTGCAGCTCTAATGGATGGTTAATATTTATGACACTAAACCAATACCGCCCATTATTGCCAACTTTTCTTGCATTTTACAGACGTGTGGATCATATATTGGTTTACCTGTGCTAATGCGTAACATGAACGTTTGGCCTCTCATGGCTACTACCTGTTTCAGCGCAGGCGACGAATTCCTTCATGAGGCTTGCCGCAAGTTAGAAGATATTAGCCACCGAGAGAACATAAACGTATGCACCGCCACTTCAGCCACAATAGTACCTACATCGGCTTTATCTCGTTTTTTACACTTTATTTGCTGAAGGCGCACGATAAAGATAAAGATAAGTGGCAGTCAACGCTTTTATCGCGAGCTATCGCGCGAAAACTACTCGCTTCAGGAAGTTATGCCGTGCTCATTCTAATGTAATTACTTCACATATTATTATGTTACGACATAGGTAATCATTATAATTAGCTCTCTAGCTAGCCTGCTCTCGGGTCATGGGCCACGATTTGCTACAGATCAAAGTTTAGGTGTTGTTGTTTATTACTGGTTAAATCCTCCGAATCTTGCAGCCAGCTACGGAGCGGTCACGTGTCATAGGTGTCGAGCGTGCATTAGTCATCATTAAAACTTGTTGACAAACGTGTTACTGAGTACTATAGATCCACTTCCACATCATCAACCATCCCACTATTTCTGGGGTATTTTACGAGTATGTGTGGTCTATGTTTCTATTACCTACCAAATAAATGGTGTTCTCGTATTATAAAGTGCTCTGTGGGTGTTCTCTAGTCTGACTGTGGCTATTGTGAAGTAAGTAGGTATAGAGCTGTTTACGTAAGCCAAATTATACTGTAGGTAGTCTAAAATGAAATCTAGGTAATGTGTAAGATACCCAATACCGCAGTAAAAACTAGAAATAAATCAGACAGATTCCTTCTAGTTCAAATGATAAATGCTGTGAGCTTATTTTTTACGAGAAAAAAATCCACTAAAAGGGGTTTTAAACCTAGGTAATTTGATATAAAAAAAACCTTTTGATCCAGAAATCCGGCATAACTGCAGAACGCATTTAACGCTAAAGGAGATAAAGGTTTGATGTTCATAGATTATTAGTGTTTGTATTTTGAAGGTCATAAATCAATATTTTACTAAATAAATCTTCAATAACATCGAGAACTCTTAATATAAACTTAACAGCACATTACGAAAGTTCTCAATGTTGTGAATATTAGCAATTTAACTGAAGTAAGTTAACTTTACAAACATTGTGTTCATTAATCAAAAGTTTGGCGCAGCGCCTCACATCCTCCAACTCCGCCTCCGCCCACCCCTGCTCTCTTGAAACATATGTATAGAAAATATATTTAATATTTTAGGTCTCGCACAATACTCCATTCCTCCATATATTACTTGGCAACCCAGACTTTGGAAAGGTCAATATTTGACAAATGGCCGCTATCTGTCACTTTCCTGCGGAATAAACACTACGGACGGATCGTTTATTTATTTTTTTTAAATAATAATGGATGAAATTTGTCGATTATGTTGTTCAACGAAGTTTGTCAATAATGATATATTTGACGAAGAAAATGCGTTGTATCTCAAATTGTCGTTATATCTACCAATAAAGGTAATATTCGTTGATGTGTCCTTACGTTTTTCATGTGTTATTTTAATATAAGATATTAATGGTGTTTATTGATAGGTTTTCAAGAACGACCGGCTCCCTCAGAAGGTGTGCGACAAGTGTAGTTGCAAAGTGAACGACTTCTATCAGTTTTGTAATGAAACTATTGAAGTTCAAAATAGGTGAGTGTTGTGTTGGAAACGTTCGATTATCATCAGTTGTTAGCAGGAACCGGTGTACTTATCTTAATTTATTTTATTAATTCAGTATGTGTCAAAGAATAGCAATGTTATAATTTAAAAGCTAATGAATACAATTGAAACTTACAGAAGTTTCAACTGTATTCTATGTACTGTAATAGATGCCTTTAAATTTAAACTTTTATTAATGAATTATTTTAGAAATAACTTAATTCAGAACTGTTTCTTAATTATGTTTTAACTGCTTAGTTCAATAACAAAGTGAATTGTTAAAGTTATTTCTAAATAAACAAACAGTTACTCGTTGTGAATAGCTATAAGTTTCATTTCCAGCCACACACACAACACAGTAGTAATAGCAGTATTCATTTAACATAACTTGTCTCTGATTTCAGGTTACGCAGTTTATTCCTGCCATCTGGGGCCTGTATTGATGGCTCAGTGGACCTCACGCTCGTCAAAAATAGTGGCTCCCCTCCCCCCGTCCATGCCAAGCACTCTGAGAGAAGCACACAGACAGAGAGCACAGATGCAGCCTATGAGTGTAGTGTCTCTGTACAAGTCAAAGAGGAACCTCAACCAGTTACACCCATCAAGAAAGAAGAAGATTGTTACTATAATATAGACACTGATCACTTTGACAATGCCTCCTCAGGCAGCGATGATATATCTTTAATAAGTTTGAAAAAGAAAAAGGGTAAAAAATCTGTCAATGGGTCAGTTACTGAGAAAAAAGGTAGGAAAAAAAAGGCTAATAACATGAAAGATTGGGGGGAGCTGATAAACTGTCTGCCTGATGCAACAATCACAGTGGTGGATAGAGATGACGGCGGAGTGCCACTGGACAGCATCAAGGAGGAGCTGCTGGATGAGAAGCCACCGCAGCTCAAGGATATAGATTTGTTCAACTGCTGTATCTGTTTCACTCAGTGCTTTAGCAGGACTGAGACACTGCAGCATTACAGGTAGCATCACATATGTACTTGGTACTCTAGTTTTATTTTAGTAGGTATACTAATGTTCAATATTGTGGTAGTGGGAAATATAAATAGTATGTGGTTGTATCTTGGCTCAAAGACACACACAGTCATCACTGCTACCAAATTATCTACCATATTTATATATAAAACAATCTTTGATAACAACACGGCCACACAGACAGATACGAAAAGCAAATTTAATTTATAATATGTATAGATAATGTAAAGACATTGCTTGTCCTGTTTTAGGCAGCATGCGGCGGAGTCCCACGCAGGCGAGCCACCCGCCGCGCCGCCGCCGCCCGACCACGAGCCGCTGCGCTGCACGCGCTGTCGGAAGGTACATGCTTATTACATGGCTTCATAATGCCCTTGTTGGAGAACATCGCCTAAACTCTTTTAGAATATATATAGGAAAATCAAAAGAAGGTTGGATTTTTTTACATTCTTCATCAATAGTGTACTATACAGCCCAAATAAAGAAGAAAACATGTTTGAGAATGTGCAAACAGCGCTTTTTCATATGATACCCCACATGCTCTAGGAGCCCCGCTTCGAATTTTTAAGAAACCCTTTAGTCCCTGATGTAAAAAAAAAAATTCTTTCTTATTTACGTAATAGTTGGGCAAAATTCATCTAAAACTATTCCAAATTTCAAGGTGATAGCATTAGTTGGTAGTTCTTGACATATCCAGCTGTGACAGACGGATATACAGACTGAGTCGCACCATAAGGGTTCCTTTATACCATTTTGGTACGAACCCTAAAAATGATTATAGGATTGATAACAGATGAAAATTGAACAAGCAAGCTCAGTACAAACTAATTCTCTATTACAATACTTTTGTAAGAATACCTATTATGATGAGTTGTTGTTTCAATGATTAATGTTCAAAAGTGGCAATTTTTACAATTACACTAGTAAGGTACCCGAACTGTGAGCGTCAGGATGGCTGGACCAAACGAGATATGTCCTTGAGACCATGTGCACTATTTAATACCTATTTGCTACTATTTACTACCTATAGTGAAATATTTCCTACCCTTTCGTTAAGAAATTTATCAAAGAAATAAAGTGGTCAGCCTTTCTGACGTCAGGTTGGCTGACCACTTCCAAGTTCTCATATTTTAGCGTTGTATTAACCGCGTTGATAATGTAAATATTTACTACCTGATTGCTACCTTAACATATATTTTTTACACAACTTTAAGATGCTCCTATAAAAAGTTATGAAAGCTCCCATAAATTAACGTTAAACTTAGAAAGTGCCTGCAAAACCATTACTAGCAATATTACGAAAATAAGACTTGGCGTTATTAATTTATGTGCAGGCGTTTTATTTTTTATTTTTATTTTATTTGTTAGGGACAAAAAACAGTTACATGCCAAGCTTAAATAAAGATTCTTAAATTAGCAAAGTACTTAGAAATACATTTAAATATAACCTATATATATATATATTTATGTTATTACACATGTAACCCACACCATTGTCTACGAATTCTCAAAAAAAAAAATTAAAAGAAAACAGACATACAGTACAGTGTGCATCATAAAATACTATTAAGAAGAAGAAGAAAGAAAAAGAAATATATACTTAAGAATTTAGTAATTCTATTGGTCTCGCCCTGAAACTATGTTTAGAAAGAGTAAATATGTCAAGCTCCATAAAGTGAGTGTTGTATACATCAACGAGGCGAGGAAGAGGCACGCGTACCCCGGCATTAGTCCTGCACGAATTTGTGTGAAATAGTCGAGGCGCACGTACCCTACGAAGCATGACAGATCTAGGTACTATATAATGTAGACTATTTGATAGAGGAATGCAGTCGAATCTATTATTACATAAGCCATGCAGCATCATTACACTCAGAAGAAATCGTCTAGATCCCAAACTAAGAATATTATAACGTTTCATATTTATAATTCATAGTACGTAAATACTTTTTCTGCACAGTTTCTAGCCTATCCTTGTACTTATCATATAGAGGATCCCAAATTTGAACAGCGTATTCTAATTGCGACCGAATTAAGGCTTTATATAGTATTAAGAATGTAGAGGGTCGCACAAAGTTACTTGAAGATCTCATCACGAGTCCATACATCTGAAAGGCCTTTTTTACTATATTATCAATATGAGTATCAAAATGCAGACTAGAGTTAAGCGTAACACCCAAGTCACGGACAGATTGAACTTCATTAAGACTTATAATATTTAATGAATAATTAAATTTAATCAGATTTTTATTTTTAGTAAAAGAATTTGTGTGACATTTGGGAAAGCTAAGAAAGAGTTTATTTTTGAGGCAGTATTCATAAAATCTGTCAAGATCCTGTTGTAAATAACAGCAGTCACGATAATTTTTACAGGTGATATAAATTTTCATATCGTCTGCATTCATCAAGAAATGTGAGTTGACAAAACAATGCTTAATGTCGTTAACAAACAATAAAAATAAAAAAGGCCCTAATACTGATCCCTGAGGAACACCGGATTTAACAACAATAGAGTCAGATTCATGCCCATTAATGACGATCTTTTGAGTCCTATTGAAAGCTGTACGCATTGATTATTTTGGCAAGTAAATGTCAGAGATACATGGCGAATTGTCTTCGTAGCAATTAGACGGTTGCCATAGGTCTGGGTCAAAGGTAGAGGGTTCGTATACCGAACAAAAGAAAGTTGAAAATAGATTGCATATTTCCTTAGGGTCATCGGAAGAGACATTTTTGTAAAACATACTAGCAGGGTACTTGGCTTTGCCTTTCTTGGAAGAGACATACGACCAAAAGCACTTAATAGATTTGGGAATACTGTCTTCAACTGATGTCATATATCTCTTATAACATTTAGCGGACTCAATATGAAATAATTTGCGATAATTTGAAAAATTCACATAATCAGAGTGATTACCATATTTCTTCCACTTAATCCAAGCATGTTTTTTACTTTTAAATGTTTTTATTAGAGAAGGTGAAAAACAGATCGGAAATTTTGAGTTTAAGTTCGTGGAATATGTGACCTGATAACCCCATATATAGTTTCATAAAAGAGATCAACAGCCATCTCAGAGGAATGATGAGAGAGTAACTCTTCCCAATCGACATTGCCCAAGTCATGTTTAATGCAATCATAGTTTGCTTTGTGAAAGTTATACCTGCGAACTGGATGGCATTTCATCGGTTTGAAACTCACGTCTAGGTGAGTTAATATAGAAAAATGGGGGTGGAGGCTGTCAGGATTCACCAGAATATTGCAGGGCATCGTTTGTGGGTCCGCATTAGAGATTATCAAGTCTAGGACACGATAGGATATTTTTTGTGTAGTGAAATTGTAAACCATTTATTATATTTATAAAATTAAGTAATATACGTCCCGTAGAGTCCGTGTGACGCGCAGTGTCATGGTTGCCTTGCTGCACCCAATCAATCTCAGGCAGGTTATAGTCACCAAAGAAATGATATGTATTGCAATTGGGATTATTAGCTAAGCCTTGCAGCATGTCTAAGTATTGCTCATATACTTCTGCACGAGACGCTGGAGGTATATACACCACACCAATAATATGACGTGTGCGCTGCTGCGTGGCAGGCATCTGTACTAATACTTGTTCAATTTCAGAGTTGAATAATTGAGTTATCAATATTGTCGCCCGCAATTCACGAAGCACAGCAATTAGAACACCACCTCCATCTTTTTTATTCGTCGCGATACGGTCACGGTCACATATAAAGACAACATATCGTTCATCAATAAATTCACTATCACGGATATCAGGAATAAGCCAAGTTTTACTGTCTTTAATTAATAATTTTCCGTGTTTATGTACACGGACATGTAAAATATCTCCGCCCCTCTCTCCACCTTCGACCTTATAAATGAAACTACATAACAAAACATCACGCAATTTATCATCATAGTTGTGAATATTCTAGGTAGTTTTAAATAAAAATAATCTAAGATGTCAATTAATTATTATCAAATATTGTATCGTAATTTAATAAAGATCAATTGAATAAATCCCCAAGCAGGTACATACATACCTATAATATAAATGCGATATGTTAATAATTATAAAATATCCAGAAACAAGTTGTTCATAAGCCACTAAGCGCCTACAAAAACATTGTTAGCAATTGTTCTGAGAAGAAAAGATGTCAATAATTGATGTACAGGCGTTTAAATGGCTTTTATTAATAACTTTTAAGCTTTTTTTTAACTTTGTCGTCAGCCAACCTGACGTCAGAAAGGCTGACCACATTATTTATTTGATAAATTTCTCAACGAAAAGGTAGCAAATATTTCACTATAGGTAGTAAATAGTAGCAAATAGGTATTAAATAGTGCACATGGTCTCAAGGACATATCTCGTTTGGTCCAGCCATCCTGATGCTCACCCCAAACTCCATATTCTAAAGATGTGTAACAGTGAAAAAGTTATTGGCTTGTCATTAATAATATTCGGATTTATTGCTTCAAGAGTTTTTCGAAAAAGTAAATACATTCCAAGTACAAATGAACCTCATTAAAAATAGTATACTATAACTGGTTAGCTACCCATATTTAGTAATAACAACTACCTACTTATGTATTTAATTAAACGGTAATCGTTTTATTTCAAATAATTATTAATTTACATTTAATATCGGAATAATTGCCGTGCCTTACTATAATAACTTCTTTTCCACAAGAGACCAATATATATTTGAATTTAAATCTTGTCAAAGTCTAATTTAGGACTACTTAGTGATTCCTTCAATGTAGCGCAAGCAATACAGCATTTCTTACGTTTTTTGTAAAATAAAATAGAATTTGTCGAGCTGTCACACTAAGTCATGCTGCAGTAAAGTTTGTTATGATCTCAACTTAAATTTAGAAAGTGCGCGAGTGTGGCGCGGTTTGCAGGCCAGTGCCAGGTTGTATGTTGAACAAAATATGATTCGCGCCCGTAACAAATATAGTTCATTTAACCCTAATGATTGATATTTCAAGTAATAGTCATTCACCAGGGTTACAAATTGCAAAAAACGTAAGAAATATTGAATTTCGCTGGCTACCCAGACGCTTTCCCCTTAGGATACGGATTTCTAGAAGAGCGGCGCCACATAGCGGCCGTAGTAATCGCTGTCATACAAATGATGGCACCGCGGTTTGACTTTACGATGTCAAAAAACGCCCTCTAGGAAAACATCAACTTTCTTCCATAAATAACGTTTTAGTGACGTCATTCGTCAGTAAATTGCAGACGCTATTTGGCGGTCACCACTCTTCTAGGAAACCGTAGCTTTAGTCCTCGTGTCATGTCCTAAATAAACAAACACCCGGCTTGCCGCAGGCGGTGCCGCGCGCGGAGTGGGCGGCGCACTGGACGCGCCACTGGGAGCGCGACCGCCGCCCCTACCGCTGCGCGCTCTGCGAGAAGACCTTCCGCGACCCGCACCAGATACTCAAACACGGTACAAACAAAGAAATTACTTTTATTTGGGAGTCACCAAGAAATTACTAACTGACAAAAGTAGAAACAAATTGTTTGTAGATAAGTATTTGTTTGGCAGAAGTAATAAATAAAAATAGTAGAAACGTTTAAACTGAAATTACACCAACTGTCTGCACGCCATTTTCGGCAATTTTCAGCCGAAAAAACTAATTTCCCACCAATCAATACTTACTACTCTTTTATTCAGAGAAAATATATGGTTCAATGATGGTGGTGGTGATGGTGATGGTGATGGTGGTTCATTATATTGCTTTTACTTTTATTCTACTTTTACCGAATAAAAACTTATGTAATTATAAGGGTCGTGTGATCTGTGAAAGTTATTGTAACACATTGCAGGCCTGACGCACAACTACGACGCTGGCGCGTCGGCCGAGCCCGTCAACAAGCGCTTCGTGTGCGACCTGTGTCCAGAGGCCTTCGTCTATATGCGGTGAGGCTCATGCTGTGACAGCTTACTATTATAGCTGGGCAAGAATCTTTGGACGCGTGGCCAAAATCGGAACTAACTGAAAGCTCGCCATAAGTAGCACAGCTGCAGCATAAGTAGCAGCACTGCTGTTAGTTCGTAATAGTAACTGAAATTGTTGTGTATGTCAGTGTTTACTGTTCTTTACGAATTTCTCCCATAAAAGTCTTCAGGTTTAAAATGGATAGCACTGGATATCACATAACTCAACGAATTATTGGGTTTCTATTTTTTCTTCGGGGAGCTTTCCTCCACAGTTTTCGTCTTTTAACATAACAGCTTTGGGAAATACATAGGTCTTCGTAATTTTGCATTCGACAACTGAGTAACACGGCATATTAATTAAGTAAGCGTAAAAGAAGTCGCTTGCTTACAAAAAAACATGGATAGTGACAGTTAGCTGTCAAATTCTTGGACTAGTGGTAGTAGCGACATCTGAAGTGCAAGTGGCATTTTTTATCCCCATTTCACAAAAGTTTACCAACAATGTTCCGCTGTCATTCCCTGTCATTCAGGAACCAAATGCTTGTAGAACTCGTAATCCGAAATACATCGCGAAAGAGCTAAAGAAGAAGTAAAGGTATCCTGCAGGTGGTACGAGGTTGAAAAATCCAGTGATAATGATGAATAGCAGACTTATAATAGAAAAGAAAACTGTAAGAGAACATAACCGAGAAATTAACGTACGCTCGGGTGTAAAAAGACACCCGAAGAGGCGGTCGCGGTCGCTTCAAAATAAGTCACCTCACATGAATACAGGGTGAAGTGTGCGTAGATGGCCAAATAAAAAATAATAAGAAATAGCGAAAAATACTCAAAAGAGTCTCGGGGCTAATTTTATTAACATTTAAAGTTCACCATTCGATTTTAGAATGTTTATGTCATGACAGTTAGGCGATTAACACACTGTCACGCACCACGCAGCGTAGCGCGTGAATGCGTGTTTTAACGTTGCTTGTAAACTCGCGTGGATGCATTTTCCGTATGTTGGACCGCACGCGCTACGCTGCGTGGTGCGTGGTGTTTAATCGCCTAAGACACTGCCACGCACCACGTAGCGTACCGCGTGAATGCATGTTTTAACGTTGCTTGTAAGTATCTCCGTTTGTATAGAAAACACGCACAGTCCAACACACAGAAAATGCATCCACGCGCGTTTATTCTGTTCACGCTCCTACAAGCGGAGAAACATGCGCACACGCGCGTGGGTGCGGGGCTAGATGCAAGGTATGGCACACCGAGTCTCGCAGTGCCGTGCGTGATTATGGGATGGGCTTGACGTGTGTTTGAAAATGGAACTCGATATCGATCGATTTATATTCGAAATCGAAAATGCAGTTGACATTCGCGTGTAGTTGAAGAATTTGTCTTCATATTTTCTTAAATCCCAGTAATTTTGAACAAATTTAACGATCTTGTTTGTAAATAAGGATGTACCCAGTATCTTCTATAGGCACGATTTCTGTTCATTTGACTGTACAAAAAACATACAGTTAGTATAACTGTAGCATCTTGAATGAGTTCCACACTAATAACCATATATAATATCAAAACAGACGCGACGCTCTGCACTGCACTATCACCACAGCGAACGGCTTTGGATGAAATGAGTCAGAGCCGCCGGAAGGCGCATCACACACTGCAACGCGCCACGCGACGGGACGCAGATAACGCGCCCCCGCGCGTGATTTTGTACATACAAATTCAACAAAAACGCGCTTTCGCGCGCGGAATTGGCCTCAGTTTAACGGAATCTTCCCTGAGATATTAAAAACTTCAATGGTTGTACTATTGTACAAAAAAATGATAGGCAAATAGGCTACTTGACACTTATCTAATTTCATACAATAAATGAGTATTTCTTACAGTATTTAGCTTACGAAAACGAAATATATCGATTTTAATAACAAAAAGCGTAAGATTAATTTATAAATTCAATTTAAAAAATGTGTTTTTTTTTTTTAATTTGAATCGCCGAAAACGCTGTCGTCCATGATGTGACGTCATACAAATTGTAAACAAAACGAGTAGGTACTCGTGATTTGACGTGGTGTTATTACAAGTATAAATATTTCGATAAAAACTCCTTAACACGTTCTTAATTTATTTGCTTTATTGAAAAACAATAATAAATTCATTATGGACGTTGGTTTCACAAAAGCAGACAGCACAAATTTGCCAAAAATTGATACATTAATGGTTGGTAATTTCTTTGCCTTGAATGATTTAAATAACCTAAAAAAGTATTTCAAAAGTAACTAAAAGTTTCTGTACTTTGGTAGGTACTTACTGATCTTCGCAAAAATAAATTTGAGTTACAGTTGATAATGATTCAGGATCCCTTTGAGCAAGTCTTAGCCATGTTTTGCGAATATTTGTTTCACTAGGCACTCTAATCCACAACTTTCCTGGGGTCTTTATCGATGTGTTTTTTGCATTCTCGGACGATAATTACTGTATTTTTCATGTAAATTAGTTGAAATCATGTTTTTAAAGTAAAGTAAACTGGAAAATTGTCCACGGTTAAATGTGTGTGTCAAATGTTTGTTTACAATACGTATGATGTCAGAGCACAGATAATCTATGGACTAAAATGGCGGACAGCGTTTTCGCACCCACATGAAGAGTTTGTTTTTAAATTACAGTTTTGTAGTTTCATAGGTGTTGAAAAAATGTAGTAATATTTTTTTTACCTTAGTAGAACAAATATGAACTATTTAGGACCTAGTTTAAAAAAGAGTCAACTAGCCTATTATGTCAAATTATATGCCTATTGCGTTGATACCCATCTTTTGCAAAATATTTGAGAAAGTCATTTAAAAGTCCTTGTACAACTACCTTGAGAAGTCAAACATATTAGTATATGAACAAAAGGGATTTCGTAAACGGAAGACAATCAATATGGCTACACATGACCTGCTTCTCCCCTATTTTATCAAATATAGATAACAGAAATCCTGTATGTGCTATCTATATGGATCTAACTAAGGCTTTTGATTATGTAGATTATACTATACTCGTACTAATACATAAACTTGAAAAATATGGTATCAGGGGAAATATACTTGACCTCATTCGATCTTACTTAATGGACAGAAAGCAATTTGTAGAAATCACAGAAATATCCTCAAATACTAGTTACGAGAAAAAAAATATGGTTCCGAAAGCGAGATAATTAAATACGGCGTTCCTCAGGGTAGCGTGCTAGGACCCCCCCCCTTTTTTTTTGCTCTACATAAAGACCTTCCGAGGCAAATAAAGCACGCCGTCATTCGCCGATGACAGCACCGTATTTATTAAGTGTGATGATCCCAATACTTATGAAAATTAAATAAATATGAATGGTTGCTGTCCACTTGAACTCTTGCATGCCATGGAGTGCAACAGCTTAAGTGTTGTAGGGATAGTTGAAGTGTGGTGACACGTCCTTACCTCGCATCTCATGTTGGCACTCATATTATACTCACACACATACAGGCTCACACACACTCACAAATACACACACACACATATACTCATGCACTCCCATATACTCTGACATAAACCCACTCACTCACACACATACTCACACGCTCACACAAATAGTGTATTTTTTTTTTATTACTTTATTATTACTTTTTTATTATTTTTATTGTTATCCAATACAGGCATTACTTGCTTAAAGGGAGGCTCCAATCACTAATCTGTTTAGCCTAAGTTATTGCTGGAGAAATATTTTTTTTTTTTTTTTTCTTTTGATGACATTAAATAGAATTTTAACATGGTTTGACAACAATAATCTAATTATAAACTTAGAAAATACTAAAATTATGCATTTTTATCAAAGAATGCCAAATACAATCCATGACATTAGCTACAAAAATATAGTATATAACTAGGGACAAAAATAGAATCAACTACTGCTACTAAATTCCTTGGTATTAATATAGACAACAATATGACTGCGAGACCCCAGACAGACGAAATATGTAAAAAAAACTTCATAAATTTACCTATACTCTTTAAAAACTATCAAAAATAGTGAGCCTAGAATCCGTACTAACGGCCTATCACGGCTATGTTGCATCAACACTCAGATATGGCGTAATATACTGGGGCAATTCAGTTGATAGAGAACTCGTATTTAGAGCCCAAAAAAAGATGTGTCAGAGCTATGCGCCGGCGACGGCGGCCTCAGCTGCTGGCCGTACCTCGTGGCCGCACTAATCTATTGAATGAGGCGCCTCGACGCGGGCGCTTCGCACTCTTAACCTTGTAGCAGAGGAGATGGACATTTTTGCCTGTGCACTGAATGAATTCACAAGGATAACATTATATGTAATAAGTTTTAGAAAGTAAGTTGATGGTATTAGGTTTGCTTCAATATTGCATTGGGTTGTACCTGTAATAATAGTTGTAAGTGATTAAATAAATAAATAAATGTGTGGCCTTAAAAGCACGGACAATTGTCAACCGTACTTTATACGTCTAAAAATACTTACCTTGCCATCGCTGTACATATACGAAACAAATATGTTCGTCAAATCTAACATTTCATTATACAAAATGGCTACCAAAAGTTACTATAGAAAATTACGCGGTAAAAATAAGTCAGAACTCGAAGTGACTTATGGCAAAACTAAAACTAATGAATAAAAGAAAGGAAAGAAAGGTAAAGAAAGGTTAGCCATTGCCATCCAACGTGGCAATGCAGCAAGCGTTTTGGGCACTTTTGCGCCGGGTACAGTTAGGGGCGGGTTATTTGACTAGGCTGACGTGTTGTTCTTGTCCTTATGAATAAAAGTATCTTCTGTATGGCCAAAAAATATTTAACAAACTACCTGAAAAAATAAAAACGCTAAATCTGGACAATTTCAAAACAGATATTTGCAAGATAATTGTATAATTACTGCTTCAGAAAATTGTACATCACCTCACCTATTTTGACGATTATAACATTAGCAGCATTTTGACATTATCATTATTATGGCATATAACTTAATCTAATTGACACATTTTATTGAAATTGACTCTATTTTCGATTTGTATTGATATGCATGTACAGACGCCAGCAGGTCAAGCTACCCCAAACTGACAAATTTTCCCAATCAACCTTGAACCTTAATGCTTTAGCGTTAAAGATGAAAATTATATTAAATAAATTTGAGATTGTAGTAGCTTGATATGCTGGCGTCTGTACCTATTAATATTAATTTGTATTACTAATGTGAAAGTTTACATAATTCTACTACTTTATGATATCTCAAAAGTTAAATTGATGTTAAAAGTAAAAAACCGACAATGTTAATTAAATATACCTAGTCTTGCCATAAATATTGTCACGAAGAAAAAAAAATTTTTTTTTTGCAAATAATATTTATTACTTTAACAGTGTGTTAGTTTAATACATAAATATAAAACAATTTAAAATATAAAAAGCTTATTCGAAGTGGTCTCCATTGGCTGCAATACAGTCCTTTAAATGTTGAGGCCAGTTATAAATAGAAGCACGCACTCTTTCCATGGGAAAATTCTTTACTGCCAATCGTATGGATTGTTTTAGGGACTCCAAATTATCATGGCGTTTAGAGCAAGCCGTACTCTTTAAAACTGACCATAACTCATAATCCAGCGGATTAAGATCGGGACTAGACGACGGCCAGTTTTCAGCTCTGATGAAGTCCGAAACGTTCACTTCCAACCAAGACTGCGTGGACTGAGCTTTATGACCCGGCGCCGAGTCTTGTTGGAAGGACCATACTTGGTTATTGAACATGGTATGGTTAAGGGGCTTAACTACCTTCTCAAGAATGGTATCTTGATACACTTGTGCCGATGTTTTGATACCTTTTTCACAAAAATATGGCTCAGTCACTCCTTCATAGCTAACACCCCACCAAACCATCACTGAAGTCGGATAATGCCCACGTTGTACTCTGTCGACTAATTGGGAAGCTTCCTTAGAGCTTTGAGCATAAATACGGTCATTTTGTTTGTTAAAATGTTGCTCTGTAATTGTAAAGATTTTCTCATCCATAAACAAACATTTTCTGTGACCTCCCTTTGCGTACCGCTTCAGTAGTTGTTTCGATTTTACCACCCTGTTCTTTTTTAAATTATCAGTTAAAAAATGACCGGTACGTCTCTTATAGGCCGCAAGTCCTAAGTCATCTTTTAAAATACGCGACATGGTTCTGGGTGCCATCTTCATCTCCCGAGATAAAATCTTTTGCTTTCGCACAGGATTTCTTCGAATTCTTTCCCTTACTGCTTTGACCACCTTTTTCGTACGAACACTATGTGGACAGCCAGATCTTTTTCTGTCACAAACAGAGGAGGTCTCATTGTACCTATTAATAGCCCGGTACACAAACATTTGACTAATACCAAGCGTATGGAGAGTTTTAAAAATTGCATTGACTCCATACCAACTTTGTGTAATGCAATCACAGCGATTCAGTTCTCTTTATCACCCCACTCCATTTTAATATCGCAAAATATTGTACAATATATTGGCGCCAAAATTAGAAAACTCAATGAACAATCGTATAAAAATGACAGATTCCAAATTCAAATGTAATATCTTTCTTATTTTTAATTGTAACTGTATTTCATCACTATCATTATCATCATTATCATTTATTTGCATACCATAATGTCATTATAGGTGTTACAATTTCAGGCTTAAAGCTAAGGTACAATTATGGACCCCGTAGGGGCACAGCAACGTAAGGTAAATTAAAATCAAAATACATAAATTAAAATCAAAATTAAAATACAGCATTAAAATTAGTATTAAATGAAAATTAACACATTCAAATTAATTATTACACAATTTATTATTAATTAATTCAATTAGAATGAAATAACAATTTATAGATTAAAATTAAATAATACACAGTTTATCATTGATATATTCATTTATATCATAGTATCTTTTATTTATTAGAAGCTGCTTCAACTTATTACTAAAAACAGCATATTTATTTATTTATGGCCAGACTGTGTTTTTGTACGCCTCTGGGCAAAACATAGAGGATCTACCTGTCTGTAACATCTCGCACACTATTGTAATTTGACCTATGTTTACGAATAAAGCATTCTGATTCTGATTCTGGCACCATTTGGGTACGGCACCCTAAAAGGGATCAGTTCACCAAAAAATAACACTTTACTTTGTCGTGTGTGTGTTTTGTGTATATCTCAGACTTTGATTCTTATGAGACACAGTCAGATGGTTGAACTCAACACCAGGGGATATTTTAAGTGGGCCCATCAAATGAACCAAGTTTGTTCAAATACCCACTTAAAACATTTACCCAGAATATCATAAGTCCCGAAATATTTCACGGTATTGTCGATCGACTGCGGTTTAGTTGTACCCTAAGGCCGCTACACTCGAACAGCGATCGCGCTGGTTTGAGAGCGTAGCAGTCGTGGTGATGTTAGCAACGAGTGTGTCCTGTACCTCGCCAGCTACTTGCTGTCGCACCGCACGCGCGCGCACCCGGAGGCGGCCGGGCGTGCGCTGGCGCTGCGCTGCGGCGTGTGCGCGCGCCACTTCGCGCACATCAACTCGCTGCGCCGCCACCTGCGCGCGCACTCGGGCGAGCGCAACTTCCTGTGCAACGTGTGCGGCAAGGCGCTTTCCTCGCGCGAGCACCTCAAGTTCCACATCCGCATCCACACGGGCTACAAGCCCAACGTGTGCAAGTGAGTACACATTAGCAGAACGTGTGCGGCGTGCGCATAACAATACTTCACTCGATCATAGTATCGAACATTGCTCAGCAGACGCACGAAGGTTACACACGTAACTCTATAGTTGGATCAAGATTGCTGCCCTGGGGAACCCTATAAAATTTTTTCTACTTAATTAAATTGGCAGGCATTCTGTGTGTCCTCTACAACATCTATTGCCCTTATTGTAGATTATTTTTTACGCAATTCTCCGCATATTTTGCCTTGAATTTGTTTGATTTATAGCATTAAAATAGTTTCAAACGCTTACTTTAAGTCTAAAATAGATCTGCCAGAATTTTTAGGGGGTCTACTACGAAGTGCAAAGTGCGAATGTTCGGATCGGACCGACACATGGCCGAACCGAATATGTATTATTTAAAAATGCGAATAAAGTTCGGATCGACTCAGTTGGGTCGGGACCATAGTCAATATTCGAAAGAGTCTAGGAATGTAGGATCGGGACCGACCGAACCAAATAGTAACTTCGTAGCAGGAAACGGCCGAACATTCGGCCGATACCACTTCGGAGTAGACCCCCTGATTCTCATGTAACCTTTTCTAAGAAATTTTTATTAAGTAAGGTATTCTTGATTTCAGAACGTGTGGTAAAGGCTTCGTGAAGAAATGTAACCTGACGCTTCATGAACGTGTTCACTCCGGAGAGAAGCCGCACGTGTGCTCGCACTGCGGCAAGGCGTTCAGTCAGAGATCTACACTGGTCATTCACGAGCGGTAAGTGCACTATGCGACCATTTATTCATTCATTCAATCGCTTTACGTAGTAACAGTTAAACCGGAAAAGGTATGAGCTTCGGTAATCTTCGTATTTCCGAATTGCCACGAACATCGCGCCACAGAGTAACCCCTCACAGACGCAATGCTTCTAAGTTTTTAAGCACTTTGTAAGTAGTGCACCTATCATTGCGCGTTTGTAAGAAGTTTTGTCTCTGTCGGATTAACTAATCCTGTCGCATCTCGTCACACCGATGACGACTCGGTAAGTTTTTAATCTTATTGGAATTGCGTAGAGTTGTTTATCTATAATTTTCCAACCATGGTAATACAAAATAAGCAAGTACTTCCATGGTTGTAACAGCTCCACATTAGATCTCATCACCGCGCGTTCGTATTTCCGAAGATAGACGATGATTGCTGTAGCGCATACTTTTCCTGGGAGTTATGTATGTTATGTATGACGAGTACGAACTTTAATATTCTTTGTAAAGAGTTCTTATTAGGCCCATTAACACCCAAACCTTATCAGCACGCACTCTGTTAAACTCTTGACTTTCAAAGTGCTTCTACATTTTTTTTTATTGTGCTTATTAGTGATCCTTAGATATGAAATGCTTTTTCTTTTTTACTCGAGAGAACTTGTGATTGGCTCTGTGTTTCTAATCCAACCGTCATCCTTCTGTTTCTCTCAATATTGATTTCAGTAATATATGCGTATAATATTGTCGTAGTGCAGTCAAAACTGTGCAATATTTTTTATTGTATGTTTTTCTGAATGTATGTTCTAGCATCTCGCAAAAACTACCGGATAGATTTGTTCAAATTTTGTATGGATATTACCTGTAAGTGTGGTCAGTCTATAGTCTGTAAATTATCACGATATTTGCCCCCATAGCAAATAGCGTGATAATTTGATGAGAAATATTGCAATTTGTTCGTATTCTGCTATAGTCTACCGGAAATTGTAAAAAGACGAGCCCAAACAATGAAAATAGTTACAGATTTATCCTCTTAAATGATTATCATCCCGTTATAAAAACAATTAAAAAAAAAATATTTCAGACATCACAGTCCATAGATTGTAATTGATTGATAAGTTAGTAACAATTTGTGCTTCTCTGCTATGCTATGCTATGCTAGTATGTGTGTCATGTGTGCTGTTTGTTCTATACTTTTAAGGAGCTCTGCAGTTAAGATAAAATATAAGAGCACAAATAAGGCAAATAGCTTAGCGGTTCGACGACCGCTTTGCAAACCTAAGTTCGATTCCCAACAATGAATATTTTTTGTGCTTCCTTTGTATTTTACATTTTGTTATAATATTATATTATGATAGTTCGTAAAACGTACACAGAAAAACATAAAGTCTAGGCCTCCTCTGTCATCTTTGGTCATAATAAAAATATGTAGTTAAAAAAAAAACTACGACTTAAAATGAATTAAAAAGCGTGGAGCGCACTTACAATTAAAAAATAATTAAATTGTCAATGACATTTTATGACAATTTAATTATTTTATATTTTTTTGTGCGTGATAAAAGTGAGTCTGTGTGAGTGTGAGTATGTCTTTTTTAAACAATTTTTTTTATTTCTCACTTTTGTGCCTAGTATATTCTTCATTAAGTTAACAAGTATAAATTCAACGAAGTTATAGTAAACTCAGAGTTTTACAAGTAGCTACTAAAGAGTTCCATTATCCACCTCCTGACTCCATCATCAGACCCTCGACACCAAGTGCAATATATTGTACCTACTCAACAAAACTCATATGACCCCAAACTCGAGGGGTTTACTAGTAGTCACTGAAGAGTTCCACTATCCACCTCTTGGTTCCATCATCAGATCAGCTCCAAGATACCAAAGTATACTATTGTCATCCGGACTACATATGAATACAAAGTTTCATTTCGATACGACAATTAAAAGTTAAAGAACGAAGGTTAAAGTTGACTTATAAAATTTTTCATGCAACGGGAAATTACTACTGAAGGCTGCGGTTGTCGACCTCAAGACCAGCTCTCACACAGACAACTACGTACTACGTACGTCCCTTGCTCCCGCGTCCAGTCCTTACACTCTTCATATTTTGGCTGCTGAGGAAAGTTTTATAAAAATGTTTACTAAAATGTTATTTTATTAAATTGTGGTGCCATACGACTTCCTCGCGAACGAGGTCGCAAATAGAAGCTTGTTATTAATAAATGCTGTAGTAATTTATACATACATCTACATGTCATCTAATTTTAATAAGAACTGTGTATGTCCCTATTTTATTGTTTAATTTAAATAATATGTAATAAGCTTTTGAATAAGACAAGATTTGACGACGTAAACATTGCACTCTCAATAGTTACAGATTGGTTAACGTCAAATAACCTAGTCTCAATGTCAAGAAAACAAAATGTGTAAAGTTCGCCTTACCGAATGTTAAAAATCTAGGACCCAACATCGTCCTAGATAAAGAGGTGCTTGAAACTGTAGGCTCGGCAATTTTTCAAGGACTAAGAGGCCAAATTTCAGTGGGGACCTCATATGTCAAGTCTAGCAGGAAGGCTCAGTTCAGCTGCCTACGCAGTCAGGAAAGTAAGACAATACACTGACGTTGATACAGCTCGTTTAGTCTATTTTAGTTATTTTCACAGCGTTATGTCCTACGGTATTCTGCTGTGGGGCAAAGCCACTGATATACAAGATATATTTGTCCTTCAAAAACGAGCTGTTCCAGCAATTTACCAGCTAGGTGACAGAGTTTCTCTAAGAAATTTCTTTAAAGATATTGGTATTCTAACGGTTGCTTCACAATTCATCTTCGCCAACATCTTATATATTAGGCAAAATTTACACTTGTACACTAACAACAGTGATATTCACAGTGTTAACACTAGAAATAAGGACAAACTACGTGCCCCCTTTCACCGGCTTCATAACTCATTTGTTGGGCTTGGAATAACCTTTTATAACAAGATACCCTCTTCTTTGCTAGACTTGCCTTTCAACGCGTTTAAAGCTCAAGTAAAATCCAACCTTTGTTCAAAAGCATACTATTCCATCAATGACTACTTACACGATAAGAATAGTTGGTTGCCTTAGTTAACGCAAGACTATGTTTATGTTCTTTCTCCAGATTTAGCTTACTGACAGGTTATTGTTATTAGTATTAACTTATTTATTTATTTTACTTCGATGGCCCTAGTTTATCATTTGTTACTTCAAGTGACAGCTATGTCAACAGAACCCAGCAATGCATAAATATGTAAGCTGTCACGCCCTTTATGCCTGGAGGCTTTTATTTACATTTTAATTTTAATTAATTATTTTTTAGCTTGAGTGCGTATAGTTTTTTTTATTATATTGTTGGTATATTGGCGTGGCTAGCTGACATATGGCAAATAATTTAATATTATGTTCTGTGTCTTATTTATTTATTTATTTATAGTTAATTAAAACGGCACAGGTCCAATTACATTAATTAACATAGAATTATAAAAAAATAGAATAAAATAAGCATTCAAATAACATACAATACAAAAATTAAATTCAAATTCAAAGATATACAATTCGTGGATAAAATGACTAATATTTGTTTAAGGAAATGGTTAAATAAATTAAATACATCATAAACTAACATGTAACGGTGGACACCCTCGCATATCGTCTCTCACAAAACACCAGACAAGCACGCATTATTTTCTTCCATTCATCAGCAAACACATCACATTCAGGGTCGGCAGTCAGGAGGCCGTTTAGCATCCTTAGGGTTCGACATACTGGCGATTCGGCTCTAGCAACAGATCTAGATAGCGGTAGTGCGAACAGGTCATGACGGCGGGTCTGACGATGCCCAAGGTATTTGTCGGGCACAAATAGGCGGCAGAAAAGTCCGTGGAGCTCAGGGCAGTCAATACGACCGCTTAGGGTTTTACAGGCAATCGTGAGCTGATCAAAGCCCCTTCTTACCTCCAACGAATTGAAGCCCAACACCCCTAGAAGATAATTCGTTGGGTACATGAATGGAAAGTAATGGTACAGCCTTTGATACAAAAATCTCAGGAAGGTTTTCTGAACTTTCTCAAGCATCAGTGTCTGAGACGCAGTAATGTCAATGTCTTGTAATGTTAATTACTTAACATAGGTACCTAGTATTGTATACAATCAATTTTCTAACTGAACAGACAGCTGTGATGCTGGGGAGTTTGTTGCGCCACTTCTTCCCAGCGATAGCACTAGGAAGTGGTGAAGGGCGGGCGTTTTTGGGGGACTGTCTTTTGCAATTTTGATGTTCGAAAAGTGCTGATTCTCAGCCTAATTTGAATAAATGACTTTTGATTTTTGATTTTGATTTTGAATGGTTTTAATTTTGCTTTTTTGTATCATTTTATTCTGTTGCTGTGCCCTAGGAGGGTCGAATATTTGTACCTGGCTGTGCGCCTGGCTGTGTGTTTTGTAACATCTTTTATAATTATTGTGGAACACGATAAATGAATATAATAAATGAAATATTGTCGCAGGTACCACTCGGGCGCGCGGCCGTACGTGTGCGGGCTGTGCGGGCGCGGCTTCGTGGCCAAGGGGCTGCTGTCCATGCATCTCAAGACCACCTGCATATAGCGCCTGCTCACATAGGTAACACATGTTTCCCTTCACCGATTTAAGAACAGTGGTTAAGAAATAAATAGTCGGAAGTAAAGGGTAGGCCGATCATAGGTGATCGGCAGTGGCGAAGCTTGTCTTAAGGGGCCCTGTATAAAAAAAAATTGGGGGCCCTGTATAAAAAACATCATCTTTTTTTTTTAAATCCTCATAGACACCATATGTTATATGTTATGACAGACTCCTACCGACTAAAACCCCACTGTTTCTTCTAGTATCATTTTTCGGTGGCCCGGGAGATACTGGTACATTCGCCGCACCCCCGACTCGGCGAAACTTTAAAGATGGGTATTGTTTTTTAAAAATAAAAAAAATAAAACCCGAGTGTACTTATGACCACACGACTGAAGTGAAACTTCTTTCTCAAAATATTAATTCATAAAATTTTTCAAAACGAAATAGAATTACGAAAAATAACCAAAGAATCACCGTTCGTGTAACGCTGGTAAACTCGCAAACGAACTACTGACTGAGATATATACATATTTCACTTAGTAGCTATAAGAGAAAGAGAGAAAGAAAATGTGCGCGCGCACTGCTCTCTCTTGCTCCTACACTGTGATACAGACAATAGGCCTGCACTGTGCTTAGATATACGGAACGTATTTGGCTATGAGAGGAAGAGAGAAAGAAAATGTGCGCGCGCACTGCTTTCTCTTGCTTATATCCCCCACTCAACTCCCGTTTGCCTCGCCCGATCACACTTTTCGTAACGCTTACGTCACGCGTTCGCCAGCTTACTCCTCAAGTCAAACGTGCGTAAAGAAGTTTCACTTCAATAATATAGCATACAGACTTTAAAACCCCCCAGTGCCTCGGAAAGCCGGGCCCAACGGTGCAACGTACGTTGGGCCCGGCTGTCGTTCGTGGATCTTTGACCGTCGTTACGGATCGTCAGAAGCCCGAAAGTCGGATCGGACCACCAGTTACCAAGGCGTTTCGTGTTACACAGTAACTGATGGGTTGTGGAGGTCAGATAGGCAGTTGCTTCATGTAAAATACAGGTATTCAGCTGCATCCGGTTAGACTGGGTGCCGACCCCAACATAGTTGGGAAAAGGATAGGCAGATGATGACTGACTTTATTTATTTCTTTCTATAATTGACTTGAAAGATGGGGGCTCGTGGCTAAGTAATAACAGCCGCACCGGTCGATCGAAGGATAAGCTATCCTTGCCGCAGTTTGCCAGTGGATGGGTGACCATATTAACATACCGAGACCCCTCCGTGCCTCGGAAAGCACGTTAAGCCGTTGATCCCGTTGTAACAATAAGAATTTTAGGTTTTGGATTTTAATTTACGAATTTTTGCTTACACACATCGCGTCGGGGGCCCTTGTAGCTTGGGGGCCCCGTATCATTGATACGGTTCCCTATCCATTTGCATAAAATTTTAAGACCTAATATAACTTGGCATACTTTTGTTTGTCCTAATTATATTTTCGCATAAATTATTTGCGCATAACAGCTTACGCATAATTTTTGTACGCATAATTTCTCTAATCATAATAATGATTAAGCATAACATTCTAAAGCATACATTTTTTAAGCATAACACTCTAAAGCATAACTTTATTAAGCATAACATTCTAAAGCATAACTTTATTAAGCATAACATTCTAAAGCATAACAATAATAATAAGGCGTAGTCGACTATTTCTGTCTGCAGGGTTTAAAGGAACCTAACACGAAGGGGATGACAGGAGCTCGTTCGCTCGCTCCGCTCGCTCACTTGAGCCCCCGTTGTCCCCTTCAAACCTAACCTGTCCAAGTCGGGGTGCCCCAATTCACGAGCTCGCATCGCTCGCTCTTGCATCCTAAGTTCTCATTGCCTTTTTACTAAATCGAGATGTGTTAGACCTTGGGGCACCCCGACTCTTGGAAAAAGTGATTCAGAATCATAATTTTAGTAGTTTATTCGAAGTATTGAAATAGTTGTACCTAAGAATATTATGCAAAAAGAAGGGATCCTATAATTAACACCTAAAATGTTAGACACTATACACATTTTTATACAATATTGCCTCCACCTGGAAAAAATAAAATCCACCATCCTGGATTTTATTTTTTGGCAAAAAAGATTGTTCGAGAAATAAAACACCTAACCATTGAAATAGATAAACTTGACGTCGGAACATCACCAATACAAAAAAAAAGAAAAATACACGGACAAACACAATAGGATTGAAAAAATTATTAGTAAAAAAGATGAATATACAGTAGGGCCTCGGTAATCCGGACTCTCGCTTGTTCGGTGATCGCTGTAATCCGGCCGGGCAATGGGATTCGCGGGGGAGGCCCGGCGGCGTGTAGGTGCGGGGGCTGTCATGAGCCAATGCGCCGTCAGTCTTTTGTTTATCGCCTTTCTTTCAAATAAGTGAGGCAGAAGCTCAAGAATGGGCTGCTGGTGGTGCCGAAAGCGAGTTACAAAGATATGAAGTGTTAACTGATGAGGAGATTGTGCGAGCGGCTATGTGTGAGGACGATGAGGAAGATGAGGACAATAGCCTTGAAATTTTAAAATCACAAAAGTTGGTAATTCAGAGGCAGTAGGAGCTTTAAACACTGCTTTAAAATGGGCTGAAGATAACGAATTTGATAGCCACGAAGTTATGTTTCTCCGTCGACTTAGAGACCGGGCTTTCGAAATGAAGTGCGAAAATTATAAACAGAAGAGTATTACAGACTTTTTCAAGAAGAATTAACTGATGTTTTATTTTAACTTACTGATTTCCTTACATAGTTGTAATTTTGAACATGTACATTTTGTCTATATGCTATAATTTAAAAATTGATTAAAGAAACTAAGGTTAAACATGTGTTTTATTAACATTTAATATGGCATACTATAATCCGGACGCCTCGATAATCCGGAAAGGGTCTTGTTTTTGCCTCTCCGGATTAACGAGGCCCTACTGTACTTCGAAACTTGCATATTTACAAGCGATTGCTAAAAATATACACCTAAAATAAAAATACATTGTTAAGTTACATAATGTTATGTATAATAAATCATTAACGTGGAAATCCAAAATAAATACGTAAAAATAACTCAAATTTGTTTCCATTATTTCTATTAATTGTATGCCTAAATATTATTATGCTAATAATCATTAGGCCTAGTAACGTTATGCGAATTAAATTTATGCCAAAACAAATTAGCCTTCAAGATAATTATGCCAACATAAACTGTGTGCCAAAAAAAAATATGGCAAAGTATTATTATGGCAAAACAAATTATGCCAAAATCGTTATGCCAAAGTATATTAGGAAAAAGAATATTATGCGAAAAGAAGGGATCCCCATTGATACGGCTGATACAGCGGTAGCTATGCCCCTGATGATCGGTTCAAAAAGTATCTGTTGAAAAAGTAAACAAATGAAAATTTACGTTGGAAGCTAATTTGTAGTGCCACTTACAAATTGAGTGCTCTGCTTTGATTACTTGAATACTTATACCCTTTCTTCTATTTCTATTTTAAATCATCTTTAATATGGTTATTTATTTGACAAAAAATGTAGGTTAATTTTATAACCCCAATTTTCGTCGATGATTCGAATTCCAATTTAATAATGTTATTCAATCAATATTTGTTGGAAAAAGTGGTGAGATATAAAATTGAAACGTTCAAAATACGGATGAATGTGTTAGTAAACCCCTTTAGTGCGCGATTGCGTAAGATTGTTTACACTTTCATCATATACTTTTGGAACAAACCATACCTAGGTTTGGACCGACCAGCTCGTAAGTCAGGGCCGTTATTACTGGGTCACCACTGCTTCTATCGGCATGTCCTGGAACTAAAAACTATAAGACATCTACGTACTACGTGCGTCCGCCAACCTGCACAGTGCCCGCGTGATTACTGCCGACTTCTTCTCATAGAGAGGAAGCTTGTGGCCCAGCAGTGGAAAAAATCTTCTATTTTTCTTACCATGAATTAAATGAATGTGTGAAGTTTATCCCAGCAGATGGCTAACTGCAGATCCTGTGTGATGCGATTAATTTGATCAACCATCATAATTATCGTCTTGCACATCCATAATATACTTGTTTCATCAAACTTCGTAACTGCCTCATAGGTAGTCCTAGTAGTAGCAAGTATGACTGCTGTCCGTAGGGATATGGGTTCAAACCCCAGGTCGAGCTGTATCATTTTGGAAATTCTCAGCAGCAAATTCTGAGCCTGGGTTTGTTTCCCATGATGATAAGCTCACCTTCTACATGGTCTTAAACATATTAACTGACGAGATATTATATAATGAGAATTCGTTGAGTACGCTGTTAGCTTCGATCAATAATAGTCGAAGGCTCTTAGTGCTATCAAACGTAAACAATTGGACAAATGTTGGGCAGTAATCACAGCTATGAATGTAAAATAGTATTGTAGTGAATACGTTCGAGCATTCTATCGGCTGATATGTTATTTTACAATACAGTACGTCAATCAAGTTGTAATGTGTGCGTACGTTCGACGGTTTGAGAAATAAAAACGATGGCGCCCGACAGCGCGACCTTCGTGGTCGGCCGTCAGCAGTGTTTATATTGATAACATTGAGCTGTTTATAAAAGTACATTTTTATTCTCATTTTTTATACTCTATTTATTTGGTAAGACCCATTTTAGGGAGGAAATGGATCGATATAAGCAATGTGAATTTATACAGTATTCTTATGTTTTATATAAACCTTACAATAAAGAAAAAAATATATTGCATGGAATAGAATACTCCTTATTATGTACACCATATAAATTACAGACAAAAAAAATACAAAGGGTGACACAATGGGCGGTCTTATCGCTAAGAGTGATCTTTTAAAGACAACCTTTGGATGGATTAAAAAGGGGAAGGAGAGACAAATACTGTAGGTAGTCTGTGGTGTACCATTTACATAATACAATAAATACATACATAAAGTATATTATACTAATCTAAATAAATATATATATAGGTATATAATAATGAACATGAAACAGGAGCAAAGAAAATATAATGATGATGTTTAAGGAGAGAGGAAGTACTTTTTTATCATAGTTTTAAAAGTGCCTTACCGACACGGGCAAGTCATTCCATAACCGTACTGCTTGAACAGTAAAAAATTGTCGAAAACGTTCACTTCCAACCAAGACTGCGTAGACCGAGCTTTATGACCCGCGCCGAGTCTTGTTGGAAGGACCATACTTGGTTATTGAACATGGTGTTGTTAAAGGGCTGAACTACCTTCTCAAGAATGGTATCTTGATACACTTGTGCCGATGTTTTGATACCTTTTTCACAAAAATATGGCTCAGTCACTCCTTCATAGCTAACACCCCACCAAACCATCACTGAAGTCGGATAATGCCCACGTTGCACCCTGTCGACTAATTGGGAAGCTTCCTTAGAGCTTTGAGCATAAATACGGTAATTTTTTTTTAAAACGTTGCCCCAGTCTAGGAATTTCTCCTGTATCGTGGGTGCGTGGACGGCCAGATCTTTTTCTGTCACAAACAGAGGAGGTCTCATTGTACCTATTAATAGCCCGGTACACAAACATTTGACTAATACCAAGCGTATGGATAGTTTTAAAAATTGCATTTGGCTCCATACCAACTTTGTGTAATGCAATCACAGCGATTCGGTTCTCTTTATCACCCCACTCCATTTTAATATCGCAAAATATTTTACAATGTATTGGCGCCAAAATTAGAAAACTCAATGAACAATCGTATAAAATGACAGATTCCAAATTCAAATGTAATATCTTTCTTATTTTTAATTGTAACATTATTTATGGCCAGACTGTGTATTCACTTACGCTGATGATACGGCACTCCTTATTTATGACAGTGACTGGTCCAAGGCGACTGATAGAGTTGAAGCTTCATTGCGTAGTATAGTGAACTGGCTAAGCAACAACATGCTGACACTGAATATTGCAAAAACAAAAGTCATACAGTTCTCATCATCAAACTGCACCAAGCCTCCAACCACTACCACCACTACAGATATAATCCCACATGTATGTACTCTCTTTGGTACCTCACATCAAATATCTAGGAGTCCGTATAGACGAAAAGCTCGACTGGCGAACTCACATAGACGCTTTATGTTCCAGGCTTCGTAAGCTTATTTATTTATTTAAAGATCTACGACATTCTGCGGAAAAGGAGACATCAACAATGGTCTACCGCTCGTTATGTGAGTCTATAATTACCTACTGCATTCCAGTATGGGGAGGGACTTTTAAAACAACTATGCTTAGAGCGGAACGGGCACAACGGGCAGTACTTAAAGTGATGTCCTTCAAAAAACAAATCTATCCCACTAGACAGCTGTACTCAGAAGCCCAAGTCCTTACAGTTCGACAATTGTATATACTCCATACTGTCCTACGTAGACACACTATGTTACCAATAAGTTCAGAGGCAATAAGTAGACGCATTGGCTTTCCAGTCTGCAAAGTCACCAAATGTCGCACTGCTCTCGCGTCCACTTTTGTGCGTTAAGCTCAAAGTTCTACAACCGGGTAAATAAATCTATCTCGATTTATAAGCTAACGTTACATAAGGCAAAGCAAATTTTAAGACCTTGGCTTCAGTCCTTAAGTTATGACGACACTGATAAGTTAATTTTATCACTATCATAAAAGACGCATAGATTTTTTTTTTGCACTCAAATGCTTTGCACTCGTCATCACACATACACACACACCCTTACACACACACACACACTCACGCGCGTAATCACACGCCCGCTTTGTTTCTTTTTATTATTTCGTTTTACTCTTTCAATACCTACTAGTGTTACTTATTATTTGTATTTTATTACATAAAAATTGAAATGTGTATTGATGTAAGGCGGAGATCACTGATTCCTGTAACACAGGTTCGCCTAGCACGAGAGTCAGGGGCTTCAGATGTACGGTTGTAATATTTTTATGTCAATAAAGATTATTATTATTATTATGTGTGTCATGAAGGAATGTGCTTTAAGATAAGAGGGGGTCTTAGGATTAAACAAAATACTGTAGAGCTGAAATGAGATATAAGAATTCCGGCGAAGACGTATGGGAAGCCACTTGAGCCTTGTACGAAATTCAAATATGTGATCATATTTGCGCAGGCCAAATATAAATCTTATGCAAAAATTTTGAAGTCGCTAAAGTTTATCTAGTTGTGCCTCAGGTCTGGAGAACTGACATCAGCGTAGCCAAGGATGGGAAGTAAAAGGGATTGTGCAAGCGCAGTTTTAGTGGCAGTTGGGAGAAAGTTCCGCTATCGTCTCAGTGACTTACCAGATGAAAAAAAATTGCATCTGCTTTTAGTAATTACAATGTTTGTCCGTAGTCCGTTTATATGATTATATATTTAAACTAGCGGACCCGGCAGACGTCGGCGTTGTCCTGCCCGAAAAAGCAGCGCCACCTACCGGGTCCAATTGTGTATACAAACTTTGTCCTGACAATAACAAACACAAAAAAAAATATCCAATTTGGTGCAGTCGATCGGAGGTTATGTACGGACGCCAGCACATCAAGTTACTACAATCTGTCAAATTTCTTTAATAGATTTTCAACTTTATCGCTAAAGCATTAAGGTTTAAGGTTGATTGGGAAAATTTGACAGTTTCGGGTAGCTTGACCTGCTGGCGTCTGTACATACATTTCGGTGATTCATTTTTATTTATACTTAAATATGTTTGACGCCGAGTGTACATTGACACTTATGAAACGTCAAAAAATACAATTGGCACTTTCTCGTTTCTATTAGAGGAATGGGCACGAAAATGATAACTTATTTTCTATAAAAAAATAAATTGTTGCAATTAATTGTACAATATTTTATATAGGTTTATGTGAAATATAATACAAATACAGCCAGAGGAATTAATTGTTAAGTAAATTGGCAAACTATGTCAATTAATTTATTTATTTATTTAAATGCCTTAAAATTATCATTACAGGTCTTAACCTAATGCGATATCCAAGTCACACCCTTAAAATTAAAATTAAAGCACAATACATAAATAAATACATATGTCAAGATCATAAACATCATTGTTTGTAACACAGTGTAAACAATAGTATAGTAGCAGTAGTGTAGTACTAGTCTAGTATAGTGTAGTACTAGTCTAGTATAGTGTAGTAGTAGTCTAGTATAGTGTAGTAGTAGTCTAGTATAGTGTAGTAGTATTTGTCGTTTTATTTCATACAACTGTTAAAGAATGATAGTTGTGATTTGAATATACGGACAATTTAAGTTGGTAGTCAATGTGCTTAACAATTGATTTCTCTAACTACACTATAAAACATAACATGAACTATTCTAAATTGGTGTTATTTGTTGCAGGTCCCCGCGCCCGGAGAGTGGCGCAGACAGACTGATCCGTACGATAAGTAGATATAGGTACGTGTATATTGTAGCGTGCACATGTGTACATGACGTAGTAACTGTATAGTAGTATATAGTGACACATCACGGAGCTTCATGTGATATAATGTTAGTTTTTCTTCAACTCAATACTTAAGGTGTACTTGACAGTTACGTTAGGGTTACCAGTTAACACGAGTAACGCTACGAACATACACTTGGTTTGTTCGTTCGGTTTATTCGTTAATATGTTAATAGATAATCCGTTTTTAGTCGCAACTTACAAACAAAATAGAGCTTTATTGCAATCTGTAAAATACTATTTTACAATTGATATCGATTTTAAATATCATTTTGTCAGTCTGGCAACCCTAATCGTTCTTAAAATGTAAACTTTGAATTGGTTATTTTAAATTCAGTATTTCTCGTTTTTGTTAATAAACGTTTCCAGACTGTTTGCAAAATGTTTTGATACAAGAAACTTCGCACATAACAAGAAACGCACACGTTTTAGTTTAGTTTTAGTTTCAACACTTTTTCATTACTTAAAACTGACTTATTCACTTACGAAAGGAAGATAATTCTTTTATCACAAACATAACGATCAAAATACAGCAAATGTCAGTGATATCGACCAGTCGTGTCAACAGAATAATATGTTTTCATAACATTCGACGTCTCGGGAACTTCCCATGACCTTTCAAAATCATTTAAGTATATTTTATGTATAAAAACCTAGTATCACAAGTTCTAGACTCTTTAGGAACTCATTCATTACCGCGACTGGCTTATTTTGTGAAAACAAACACTTAACGATACAGTAAGTTCTAGAAAATTCCCGAGTTTATCTCCACAATATAAGATATCGAAGCCCCCGGAAGTCTCGATAGTTCCACATTGAATGATAAACACAATGAGAAGAGTTTGTAGTGACGAGCGAGTAGCGACCGTAGTCCCGCACCCTAATTGCGCAACACACTTTCAACCACAACTTGAATGATTTTGTAGGATATTGCGAACCCATTGCTTCATATGTTCGAAAAATGTGTCTGCTCAACAACACTCATTCTGTTACTGTTAGTGTGTTACGCAATTACCCCGCCGCTGTACTTTAAGTTACTATTGTATCTGATCGAAAATAAATCGTATTGCACATAGTTGAAAAAAAAAAAACTTAATTTCAATAAAAACAACTAAACGAATATTTGTTTTCCGAATTGAAGATAAATGTTCTTATTTTACTGTAGTAACATTGTGGGTTACATAGTTATATAAAAAATCAATTGACAGTGTATCAATTCATTCTATCCCATGCAAAGTATTAAATTATGTGTTTACTCAACACTACTACAGTATGCGAGTAGAAGAGACAGTTCATTACATAAACGAGGCGCAGCATCACTAAATACATAGGTACAGAAGGTTGGCTTCACACAGCATGCGTAAACAGGCGCACGCGCACTTAGACGCGTACGTACGGCGACATCAAACGAATGCATGTATCCGTTTTCTATTTTGGAGAAAAAATAAAGAACTTTCTAATTCAAAAAGCCTATTATAATATTTCCGAGTTTTTAACTGACAAAGTATTGATATAGTTTTATTTTATTTACATTTTGTTTTAGCATTTGACTTTATTTTTTGTTCATTATTGATGTTGTGTATAATATTTAAGTAAATTAATCTGACTCGTGTGACATAAATAATGTAGATTTTTATTCCTAATTACTGTGATTTTTGACTGGCTAATTTTTATTTTATTAAACATTTCGAAGACGAGTTTTTGACACTATTCTGTTGTATATTTATTATAATTTGATTGATTCAGTTTTAATTTGATATTATGTTAGTTGCTTTGAATAATGGACAAACCTACTAATAAAAATAACCTACCTGTTTATATTTGTACGCCGTTAAGGCAAAACATGACTGTGCTATAATTTTATGTACCTAACATCTTGCATGATAGAGAAGTATGGAAGAAAAAGACATGTTGCGCCGACCCCAAATAAATTGGGATAAGGGCAGGAGAATGATGATGATCTTGCATGCCATGTGTGTGCATACTTATGTTTTGAACAAATAAATGATCTATTCTATTCTATTCTATTCTCATACTTGTTGACGTGCCGATGCTGTCCTCCATACCTATTACCACTGTAATTTGAAAATATAGTAAAAGCCCATTTTTTTTGAAGAGTCAGATGAGTTTCGTCGCGTCTCTTCTCCATAGGAAACCACCAATTAGAACTGTGCACCTAGCTTGTGACGTTACATTAGCCACGTCACAACAGGCGCACACCGCCTTTGGTCCGCCGCTGGACGAATTTTGACGGGACTTTAACTGGCAAATAGCTGATGTTATAAGGAGTAACTTAGGCTCTTACTTTTATTTTATACAAAGAATTAGGATTTCACGCAATAAATTTAAAACCCATGAAATCCAATGTTTTCCGACATGCACGCGAACAAAGTCGTGGGCACAGCTAGTGTGAAATAAAATATACTGAATGCTCGTGGCGAGTGCACTTGCACTCGCTGTACGTAGACGCGTGTCTGTGAGTCGTGCTCGTTGTGTGTAGCCAACCTTCTGTAGCTATCTACTCTGTGGCTGTAGGAAGATCTCGCCTCTCTCGCTTGCGCCGCAGTTTCTTATCCGACAGCAATAAACAATATTGTCGATAGTCGCTCGTTTATATTTAACGACAGTGACGCAACTTGAGATGCACTTGCACGCTACCTTGTTGCTGAAACGTGTCGCAGTCAGTGACATGACTGACGTTAACATTACTTATAGGCTCCGAATACGAAGGCTACATTTTGACATTGAAGATTTGTTTTTCTAAATAAAATCCAGTCGAGTATAGCATTTGAAGTCAGGTCCTCTATGTAGGGAACAAATTAATCGCAACTTTAAAGAAACGCTTTTGAAGTCCTAGAGGTCTGCTTCACTCGCTGAGCGTGAAATGTATCTCATAGGAAATATTTTTATAATTGATTATTTCTTGCATCTATGTCCTGAAATTTTGACAATTGTTAGTGTTACCAAACCAATTGAAGCAGGTATACAGAACATTTACAGATATGCTGAGGTGTCTGCTTATATGGATTGAATACTTGCCTTCGCAAATAGAAAATTTTGTTATTTTTAGGTTTTCGTACCTCAAAAGGAAAAACGGAACCCTTATAAGATCACTTCGTTGTCCGTCGGTCTGTCCGTCTGTCAAGACCCTTTTTCTCAGGAACGCGTGGAGTTATCAAGTTGAAATTAATATCAAATACTCAGGGCTGCAATCCCTTGACGCAGTGAAGAATCTAACTTCCAAGTCAACGCAATTAATTTATACGGGCGTTTATGTTCCGGAATCAAAACCTATAGGGTACTTCCCGTTGACCTAGAATCAAGAAATTTGGCAAGAAGTAATGTCATGTAGCACAAGTAAAGGAAAAAATTCGAAAACCGTTTTGTAGTTACGTTACAAAAACCATTTTTTCCGTGATAAACTATTTACATACCTACAAATTTGTACGGCACCCTCGGTGCGCGAGTCCGACTCGCACTATACCGGTTTTTATTATAAGACCTCAATAATGAATTCACGACTGCAAATCGTAGCGCACAACATTTGTATTAAATAATGATAAGTATTAAGTCCAGTCCTCACTAATAATAAGGTGTGTAATTATATTGTTAAGCCACGTACACACGTACCTCCCGGTGTACTTAGTACCGGTGCGTCTAGTACATAGTCATGTGTATCACCAGCAGTTTGATACATCTGACAATACTTTGAGAGGGTCCTTTGCTTCATTTAAAAACATTCTTAATGCTATACAGAATGACCCATTAAATTTAACCTTTTGAACGCCAGAGTATAAACGTATCGCCGTACCCCTGACGCCAGGCCACTTTTTCTGTCAAATGTCCTTCATAAAAAATAGGGATTCCAAAACTTATATCGATATACAACTGAGTTGTAATTATCGTCTTTAATTTTCTAATAAACCGTACTCACGACACTGAAATTTTATTTAACCTGCCACTATATTCCAATATAGTAATCTTCACACAGCATTTAACAGAGACTATCAATGAAAAAGCAGATATTAGAAAACTAAATAAATATATTTATTACAATATGGATACAACACTATTCAACATGACTTGTCTTGGTATTGTGACAATGGCGTTGCTTGCCAGTCAATTTTATGACATTCTCGCATCTGAATTAGGGATGTAGCAGTGTACACGTTGGTTATCGATTCTAATAAGTATTCTTATCTAATATAATACCTATACACAAAAATACGCAAGGATTTTAATGTAGTAATAAAAAAAATTGAAATCAGTATTTTAATTATTGTTTTTTTTTTACATGTAAAAATACGCATAAATAATTTAAAAATCAACAGTTACATATACCTAATAATTGTTAAATTACGAATCAGTCTTACAATATCACAAATCTTTAACAAAATGTACCTAATAATATACTAGGAAGAATATCAGTTTAGATTCCGCTTCCAAAAACTCTTCGTCATCTCCAATTCCTTCTTATATTCGAAACAGTTCTTCAGTAGTCATTACACTCATGATCGCAGTTTATAATATAACTAACTTACACGATATTTTAATAATAAATAAATACAAAAAAATAAATTAAAGCACTTCACTAAACTTAATCGCCTGCGCTTACGACGTCACCGTTGTGTCATACATTTATGACTATGGCGTACAAGGGACTGATAATATTGGTTTGCGCTAGGGATGCGCAAGAGATGAGTTTAACAAGTGTCGATATTAGACATTTGCATATTTTATTTTTGATTGTGTAGCTAGAGGCATGGTTGTATAAGGCTGAGTTGTTTTAAAAATACGTTTTATTTCTCCTGATACCAACTTATACACAAAAAATACTCTGGACTAAAATTTCGGGTGCCTGCCGTTTTGCCGAAAAGATTTTGCCAAAATTTCATTACCCAAACAAATTTTAGCAACCTTTTTTTATACCATTGCAATATTTCGAATGATTTTAGTTCGCATATTTTCATTTGGTCAAATTTTTACTTGGCAAAATATTGCCAAGTATAATGTCATTATGGCATTTGGTCTATAATCAAATGATTTATTACAGCAAACAATCTTCAGACAATAAACGTTTGGTGAAATGATTTGTTAAGACAAAAAATGTTAAGGCAAAAATAGCATTTTTTGGTAATTAGGTTAGATTAAAACTGTGACCTCCTACGCACGAGCCGAGCGAGCGAAGCGAGCGGTGTCGCGGCAGCGGCTGGCGAGTGCCAGACACGACTTGCATTAATAGGAAAAAAGATATTGTTTTTAGTAGGGTACCCGGAACTCAACTATTTAGATTAGGTTAATTACTTATTTTTAAAAAAATGGTTAGGTTAGGTTAAAACTGTGACCCCCTACGCACGAGCCGAGCGAGCGAAGCGAGCGGTGCCGCGGCAGCGGCCGGCGAGTGCCAGACACGACTTGCATTAATAGAAAAAAAGATATTGTTTTAAGTTACCCGGACCTCAACTATTTAGATTAGGTTAATTTCTTCTTTAAAAAAAATGGGTAGGTTAGGTTAAAACTGTGACCTCCTACCTAGAAAAAAAATAGTTAATATTCATATTTCCTTTATTTAAATGTAAACATATAAATTATATTTTTAAATATTAGAATATAAAAGATATAAAAACATTTAAAAATATAAAAAATAGTAGCCCACCGGTATCGGGAACAGGGTCCAAGCTACCGGCGGTCAGGGCTCCAGAGAGAGGAATCTCCTGACAATGCGAGCCGTGTCCAGAAGTACCGCTTTCTGAATCAAGCCCTTGATCCAGCTGCCCAACGAGAGCCTCCTCAGGTGTTGGTCGAGGCTCTTGGCTATTAAGCCATTGGCTGTCACGACTATCGGCACAATGACTGCTGAGTCCACATCCCACATGTCGACAACCTCGCGAGCCAAGTCAAGATACTTGATTTGTTTATCTTTCTCGGCTTTCACGAGGTTCTCATCATGCGGGACGGTTATGTCAACAATCATTGCGCGCCGCTCTGATCGATCCACCACCACTATATCAGGCTTATTGGCAACAATAGTCCTGTCAGTGATGATGGATCGATCCCAGTACAATGTGATATTTCCATTTTCGAGAACTGGGTCGGGCACATACCTGTAGTACGGCACCTCAGATTCGACAAGGCTGTATTTCAGAGCAAGTTGTTGATGGATTATCCTGGCTACAAGGTTGTGTCTATGCAAGTACTCTCCGTTAGCTAGACGAGAACACCCGGAGATAATATGCCTGATTGATTCTCCCGGCCGGTGGCATGCCCGACAGATGTCAACCGTGCCGTCTTTCACAATAAATCTCCGGTAATTATTCGTCATCATAACTTCGTCCATAATTGCACAGACAAAACCTTCGGTTTCTCCAAAGAGGTCACCGAAACGCAGCCAGGCTACGGACGCTAGTAGATCTACATCGGGTCCATGTAGGGCCCGGTAAAAGCGTCCGTGAAGCTCCTTACTTTGCCATACTTCCATGCGATCATTGGTGTCAAGCACTACTGGCTTGCGCCAGTTCTCTTTAGCCAAGGAGAGCGGGGTGAGGCCCTTGTCCACCGCGACTACATCTCGATGCATCCCCACGTCGGTTTCTAGGAAATATTCCCTGAGACTGCATATCTCGCGATTGTGGAGGGTCTTAGCGTTTAAAAAGCCGCGACCTCCACATTTTCGCGGATATATTCATATTATTATTACCTGTTTAGAATTTTTGATTTACCTCCTACCCACTTAGCAGTTCACATTTTTGTCATTGAAGCATTTGACTGAATAGGAAAGGGTGAATTGAAAACTGACGATACTAAATATTTGACTTATTTGATTTTGCGTAAAAACTGTTATTCCAACTGAAACATTTGATTAAATGAAAAATGTTAAAAGTACTAGTTGGTAAACAAGTTATAGTTTAAACGTTCATTTGCCAAACATTAGGTTTGCGTTACAATTTTTTATCAATAGATTTTTTGCTAAGTAATAATTTGGCAAATGAAATTATGCGAAACATTTTTTGGGAAATGAAAATTTGTCAAATTCATTTCGGTCAAACAAGGGAGACCCTAAAATTTCATATTCATCTTCTTAAGTTTTTATTGATTTTACAATGATACGTCACAACACTAGCTGTCACATATAGCAGACTACGGCGTGTGAGACACTCCTTTTATACGAGTTTAACATCTACTTTTAAAACAACAAATTTCTCGATATTGGTGGTTTATTTATAGGTGGTTTATTAGTTTCATGCAATACAGTATAGACGGAAGCTTAAACTTTTAAATTATATAAATAAAAACACACAAAAGTAATGATTAAATTGTTTGTTTCATAATATGGTGTGACGTGTATTTTGTCATATATTTGTGACGTTGGCGTTCAGGGTAAGATTTCGTTTGTCACTTATATGTGACAATGGCGTTCAAAAGGTTAATGTGTTTATTTGTCTATCCATACAATGATCCTTATGTTAATTAGGTACAAACAACTTTAAAGCTATGTTAGTGTGTTGTTATAACTAGGTACTAAACTTACAGACAAAAGTTTAGATATGTTAGTATGGACAAATTGAAACTAATACACGTAGAGTGTATTAAGAAACCCCGAGTGAAGATAAACAGATTTGAACGGATCGACCTGTATAATAGATTGCTAAAATATGATTATATTTCATTTGACATTGCTGGATGTATCAAAACCCTACTAAATAGGCATTTGACTACTATTTAAATTGATAATGTAATGAAAATGGTCAGTAGTCACCTTCCTAACCCGAGTGGGATGAAATAAGTGAACACAAACATAGTATGTAGAGACAAGTGCCTCACCATGTGATAATATGTAAATTGTGTAGTTGTGTTTTTGGGACGGCACCCTGTGTCATGGGATACGTCTCTCCTTCATCTCAGGACTGTGGACTTCGAATGAGCTAAATATGATTAAATTATAGTAACTAACTCATGCAGTGTGACATAGTCGTCATCATTATAATTAAATGGTCCTGTATGGTTATTATGATTAACTGCAATAAAAATCGAAATCTTGCCCTGATATACATTGTAGCAACTACACCCACGTGTTTGAGATCCATTTTCCGAGAGTACGAGAACTTTGCGTAAGTAATCTTTATGAAAAAAATATAGTATTGTTTTAGTTACCAACCAGTATGTGGCAGAGGAGAGATGTTTCCCAAATTGGGTTGTATTGTAAAGTAACTATATATTATAATAAATTAATAAACTAAGATATACGTAAACGTGTCTCCACACAAAAATACTAATTAATTATATTGCAATTAGCTTAATTACAACTTACGACGTTATATTTTTGTGAAACATTCGTAATGAACTGCATTTAATGTTAATTTGATGCCTATAACCAAGATTTTTTTGTAAAGTACATGTGATGTAGAAATGTACAGACGCCAGCACATCAAGCTACTACAATCTGTCAAGTTTCCTTTCATATATTTTCAACTTTATCGCTAAAGCATCAACCTTGAATGATTGGGAAAATTTTACAGTTTTGGGTAGCTTGATGTGCTGGCGTCTGTACATCTTTTACGATTTTTAATGTAAAGTCAGGGAATTTTATCGCAAATTGATCAACCTAAATTGTCCGTACCTATACTTAAATAAGAAATGTCATCCTTTGAAAGTTGTATGAAATGGCTAAGAGGGAAAATTGATGTGGGGTGTCAATTTGCTTAACATTTAATTTACCTGACTGTACTCTTAGCGAAACAGTAAAGTATGCAGGTACTTGGTAGTATCTGCAATAACTTCGACAATCGCACTTGTTGGACCTCGGCATCGCTAACTTACAAAGGCAGATGTCTCTAGCTCGCTACCTACCGCCTACCTGCATACTTAACAGTTTAGTGGCCTGTACTTATTTGAGTTATAATTGCCAAAGGGTTGAACGATGTCGAACTAAACTAGTTATCATTTAATACCTAATTACGTTCGTCAATGAATGGAAATATTTGTCGAACACAATCATGTAATAAATAACGATTCCACCGTGTTGATACTACCATTGTATGATTTGATATGATTTGCAACTGTTTGTGGTGGCTTAGTGAGGAGCGCAAACTAAACTAACGAGTGATATGTTTCCTATGATAACACGGACTTATTAATTAATGGGATTTTCATTTAACACCCTCCGTTGATTAGAAGATCTAATCGCGATAACGTTTTGGACTCGGATTTTGTGGTCATATGATGCACGTAATAGAGTTCAGAATGGCCTATCATGTGATCGTTATTGACAATGAAGATACGAGTGTAAACAGTTCATATTACCATTTGGATAGCTGCTTGTAGAGCTTCAAACGTCCTGTATTTATTACTGTTTACTCCCAACCTTATGGAACTGAATTAAACACCACTTTCCCAAGCCAGACAGATAATATTTAGCCGACTAGATTGTGACGTTTTAGCGCCTCGGCCTCAGTACCGGGCATGTAGAGATAGCTTTGTGTCGGTATCTACATCAGTAGGTACTGAGTAGTGGTCTTAATCAGCAGAATAATTATCTGACGGGCTCGCAACTGATAACCGACTGATATAAATACTATACTGGATAAGGCGGTCAATCCTAGTATTTTGTTAATTATTGATTCGCCATCGGTTGAAAAAATACAGAGGTCAAAAAAGTTTAGTTGGTTCCTCTTATGTAAATATTGTCTGAGGCTATCTTGCACGATTATTCACTTTAAATGTAATGTAATGAACGATAAATATTATTCAAACAATGTCAATGATTATGAAGTAGGTATATTTTCGGTTTCTGTTCACCTGAAGCAGCTCACAGACATGCGAAGGCGATTGGCATTACGTTTAGGGTTAATTGTATTTAGTAAGATATCGTGAAAGTCGGCCTTATTATATTTAATGGCTTCTTAATTTACAGAGTCAAAGTGGGTAATAAATCATAAATGTTATGATTTATGATGAAACAGTGTTAAGGTTTCTGATAAGCTGAGCAACTCATTGTTGCGATTAGCATAAAGCTCGACTTAGTACACATGCCAGGAACACAAAAGAGTTTGCGCACAGCATCGTTCCGAATTCGAATTCGTGATCCGAGTTCAACCTAGAATTGGAAAATAATGTTTTTAATTCAGACGGACGGAGTGCGGATCTTTGACAGATTATAGCTATGTATATGTATTAGGGGCAAAGAGATTTAAGATAGGTACAATAGAGAGGCTATGCAAAGAAATGTCATAGAAAAACTGTGATCCCATGTCTCAGTGACGCCATCTAGTATAATATAGCAAAATTAGAGCGGCAATTGGGAACATCTTAACACAAAAAATTGCAAAAATGAATTAAATTTAGTAAAATATATTCAGCTATTGCACGGTAGGTGGCCAGTGTGGTCAGTGTTGCCAGATCCGATTTTCAATCCGTTGAGTAAGCCTGAAAACACTTATATACTTAGTTCAAATGGTAAATAAATATAAAAAAAACTAAACAAATTAAACAAAACTTGTCTCAAACAGTAAAAATTATTTTAGAATTGTATTACTACTATCCATTTTCCGTGTCACCATCTATGACTAGGTATCAGTTTCAGTGTGTGTTTATGTACAGACGCCAGCAGGTCAAGCTACCCGAAACTGTCAAATTTTCCCAATCAACCTTGAACCTTAATGCGTTAGCGATAAAGTTGAAAATCTATTAAAGAAATTTGACAGATTGTAGTAGCTTTATGTGCTGGCGTCCGTACATTTTAAAATAAAATCATTTCAAATGTGCCTGCTTTGCAGGTTATTCCGCTTTTTGTGTAAAGTAGAGCTATTACCTATATCACAAAGCGCATATTTTCTTTGCAATATTCTCGGTTGCGTTTCGGTTTTAGCAAAATATATTTTTTTTCACGTATGTTTGCAAATATTTGTAAATCTTGTATCCGTAGGTATGTATACGTACATCCGAGGCGAGGTCCAAAATCCGTAGATCTATGAAAAAAATCGTAGGTCTGGCAATGCGGGGTGACACTAAGTAGAAAGTATAAAACCCGTGGTAGGGATTTTACCATTTCGATATAAATGTATCGATAATATTGAAAAAAGTTACTAAGACTATTTTTTTTCGCAATTGAATAGATTGAAACAAGTGCCAAAAAATTAGGAAAGCAATAAAATGATTAGCAGTTTCAATGTTTACAAGTTATTCATTTATAAAATTATTTTTACATGCAAATTACTAATTATCGTTATTATGATCTAGTGATCCAAGTGTCAGACTGCAGCTGATGACGAGGACATGAATGCGATTCCCACAGGACACAAATATTTTTGTGATGAATATAAGTGATTGTGTTGGTCCAGGTGTTTCTTATGTTTATAAGTACCTACCTAGTATTTCTTTTGTAAATAAGTATTTATTTACAAAAGAAAGTATTTAAGTATTATATCCATTGCGTAGTATCCATAGTATAAGCTCTGCTCTGCGGTTTGAAGCAAACAGATCAGTCGACCTTGCGTACGTACAAAATATAAAAGTCAAAAACACTCATACCGCTAATATTGAGGAAACTACGGGCGTTCTATTTAAAAATGTTATGCCTGACGATCGATAGAATAATGATAGCGACTACCACCACCACATCAGAGCATGGGCTACCTGTGTCCCCAACGTCAGACCTACCAACCATTGACGAACTTTTAAAAGTGGTTAACAAACTCCCACTTACTAAAGGATCAATAAAATAAAATTTTAACCGGTTTACATCGCGTTCAGTTTTTAATTTCTTGACGTTCTGAATACCTTGCACGTCCACTCAAATCAGACCATTCGGACCACTTCACTTCTAGTACAGGGTACCGATCCTTTTTTTTTAATTGATCGACCAGTCTTTCCGAAGTAGATGTTCTCTCTTTTATAATGCTTCGAGCATAATTTTGACGAAGCAGATGGAAACCAATTTTCTTTTCTACGGTCTGTCTGAACAAACCGTATCCACTTTTCACCTACATGAATTAATAGTACTTGTTTATTTATTGACATTTAAATAAAATGACATGATTATCTTCAAACAGTATTATATTTTAAGTGTTATTTATTATTTACCGTAATAAATATTATCGATAGCAAAATCGATAAACAACATCACATCTCAACAAGGCAGTAGTAAAACTACTCCGCAATAGAGGGCGTTTATAACAAAATTAGAAAATTTTCTAGATCTATTTAGGAAAATTGTTTAATTTTAATTACTGATTAAATATAAATAATTCATACGAAAATAAACCGAAGTTAGGTCCAGCCGTTTTACTATAACGAGATTTACAATATCGCAATGCGCAACTTGGCATATTTGCTTAGAAAATATTTGTTTTTGGTGGACACAAACACGTCTTGACATGCAGGCGTACCACACTAGACTGAGCGACTTTTGATCACTAGCCCACTAGGACAAATGTATTGGCTTACGATTTTGTTCGCAATGTCCCGTCTATTGTCAAGTAAATAATTTAGTGTCTTTGATTAGGGGTTTTTTTTTTCCCGTGGGAAATCATCAAATGACCCCTCCCGCTCTGGGTGGAGCGGAAGGGAGTGTCAGACTCTTACTGACTAAAACCCACCCATGTTCCTTCCTTCGCCCTTTATGTTCCGGGGTAGCGGTAACCCTTTCGGACAATCCCGCTGACCCGGCAGGCTTCGGCCCTAAGGGGCCCCTCGGATTATGCTGACATCTCTTTGAGGCGCGCGTGGAACACTTACGCGCCGTCCGGCACGGGCCTGGTCCTGATCGGGCGGTGAGCTACCCATTGCTCTCCGCCCGCAGGCCCGCGCCTACGGTGGCCAAAAGTCGTCACGCGAAGACTACATCCTTAGGTAGCTTTAAGAAATCGCTGTTGCAGTTAATCAAGTCGTGCTAGATAATGACTGATTTGTTTAAATGAAATCATGACAGATCTCGGCGACAAGTGAGTAGACTTTGAACGCAAGTCGGCCGTAGCAAAGACAACCTCCACAGATGGGGGTTCACGGGCGGCTCAGATCTCAAGTGCGCCTGCGGCACCTCCCCACAGAAAATGGGCCACCTTCCATTCTGCGCCGCATGGCCTGTCACCCGTGCACTTGATGATCTTATGACTGCGTCAGTGAGCGCAGTTCGCGCAGCTAAATTTCGGGCCAAAAATGTTTGAAGTTTTCGCCATCTATACCTACGCCAAGAAGAAGAATGAAATCATATTCGTCTTCATAATGTGACACACAAGACATAAACTTAACTAATCATCCAGTTACCTATAAAATATATCTAGTAAGTAATAGGTAAGCAGTCACACGCTCAGATCTACTGATGTGTAAACGTGCTCGCACAGTTAGTGAGCAATATATATTATGTGTATCAGTAATCAAACGGCTCGCCTGAACAATATATGTGTATCAGTAATCAAACGGCTCGCCTGAACCGTGTCGCCGTCCACATCATTATATTTTATTATATTCGCGAGTATAATTAATCGCTCGACAGCAGCAGATCGCATCTCAACAACAACGTTAAGTACTCATAGCTATCAGTTATCTGTCAATTCGGTTAGACTTTTTATAACTTATATAAAACGTTCCGATGTTGCCAAAACAGGAAAATATTATGTTCGTGGATGGAAACGGGGCAACGGGCTGATAAAGAAGTTATAATGTAGCGAGTTACACACCTTGTAACTAAATGAACGTGGTTAGACTTCGAACAGTCAAGTAGACACCTTGTTATCAACAGCAGTTACTTGCGAGCAAGCAGCTGATACTATTCTTATTGAAGTTTCTGGACTTCTTGTCAAATGCCAGGCGAGATTAGAAACCACTTTCATTCGGGAAGATCCAGTTTGCCGACGTTATCATTAAACCGCCTTATTTAAGTACCTATCAGGTTGCCCGGTTGGCATCGTCGGCGCAAGCGCGACTGCTGAGCGTGGGCTCCTCGGTTTGATTCCCAGGTCGGGTAAAGTGTTATTGGGTTTAATAAAATTACTTAGAAACAGCCCGGGGTTTGGAAGTTGGCGGTGTGACACCCCTGTCAGCCCCTGTGCCTCAGCACGTTAAGCCGTTGGTCCTGCACCTGATCTCTCTCCGGTCGTGTCGGATTACGTATCGTCCCATCGGACTGTGAGAATCAGAGAAGAGAGAGTGGATCTGTGTCTGCGCACACACTTGTGCACTATAATATCTCCCGCGCCGAAGGCTAGTCTCCGTTGAGATTGGCCGCCAATGGTCGAAATACGGTCTGGAAGACTGTTATTACGTAGGCATTTATGAAAAGGAAAGGCCAATTTGTAATAGGTTTTGAGATACCTAATACTTATTAGCCTTTCAGGCTGAGCATTGATAATCTAAATGAACCTGTGTACTGAGGCTGAAGTCTGGACTTTAGCCGACCCCCGGCTAACACTCTCACTTGTTGCACAACATGCATGCTAACCTTTAGATAACGGTGTTCGCTTCTTACCAAATAGATATCTAGTAGATAGGTACCAATCTAATATTATTTAATATAATTTAGATATTTAATGAGTCCTGGGTTCGATTCCCATTTATGGCAAAATGTTAGTTAGTTTTGTTATAGAATTCCTCAGTAGCAGGACGGATAACGGGATTATGGCGTTTTAGTACAGTAGCGGTGCTGCTTGCTCTGCCCATGTAATATGCTACCGAACACCTGTTGCACTGCATTCCACCGTACGTCAAATTCTGCCCTACACGTACAGTTAAGTCAAGTTTTCACATTAAGGCATACAAAGTGCGCATTACTTTAAAAGTTTGTTTGTATTACTCAACTTGTTGCATCAATGGCACCTGTCTAAAAAACTGATCGTAAGCATCTACTGCGGAGCTCGGGGAGCCGGTCGGTCAGGTTGTGGCGCCGCTGTTACCCGACCGCGGAGGAAGGACCCGGCTTGACGGAGAGTTGTGAGCAGTGAGGGGGCTTCTTCATTCAGTGGTGTGTGGCTGACCAGTGTTGTTGATGAGAGGCGGCTGATAGTCGGCAGTGTGCGACCGAGCGCGGCCCGAGGCACCCGTCTGTTTGTGGCCAGTAGCCCCGTGATCGTTGTCGAAGCTGCACGCACCGCGACATCGTATTTTTCGACAATAATATCAGCCGGCCTTGGCGCTATTTCGACGCCGGTGTTCACACGTCCAGTCTCCGGACCCACATGTGAGTATCTCTCGATTTACTACGATACTCCTACATACGGCCGATTTCAGGAAACACAGGATATTATAAGATACCATGAAGAAGCGATATAATTATAACTGCCTAATTAAAAAATCAGGGGTCTACGTAAATACTTAGATGTCAGAATGTGAACACAACTTTATTGTCAAACATGAAAGTGAGACGAAAACATTGAAAAATAAAAAAAAAACATTTTCTTTACTCCATCATGAGAACATTTTCAGGAATTTTCTTGATAGAAATGAAGTTATTTTAAGAATCAAATAAAACTTTTAGTCAGCTCTACCAAAACAACGCGTCGGTAAATACGTTTACTATTAAAATAATGTTTTGACAAAATCTACTTTTGCCTGCCTTCGTCGCCGTTAGCATATAATTAATATTCATTGGCCCGCGAATCAGAGTCGCCTGCCGAAGCACTTCTATCAGTAAAGTACTTAATTAATATTGATGAGCGAATAACCATTTACAAAAATGTGCTGACGCGCCTCCATCTACATTTTTCATTAAAATACGCAATAAGTATTGATAAATGTTATCTACGAATGATGCTGACGGACGTCTCAATCAGAGCTAAAACGTGGGCCCCATATAACCCCCGGCGACCTCAGCGTGACCCGCCCGCGACCTCGCCAGAGAAAGAACCCGTCAACAGATAGTGTTATCTAAACCAAAACACTGAAGTCCGCTGAAAACATCTCGAACACACACAGTCATTACCACAGAAGTAATTACTTATGTTCGTGACGCACGAATAAACTACCCTAGAGACTAGAGCAAAAGAAGGTGGGTTTGAAGCCCAAGTTACTGTAAACACTTTCAAAGGAGAAGCTCCGAGTGGTGACACTAAAGTTACCCCTTCATTTGCAATCAAACAGATGGTATACAGAGGTAACTGCGCTGAAAGTTCATAAAAAACTTCATGGTATATTTCTACAATTCTTTTCATCAACGACATTAAAAACAGCGTAGTGCGTTTGCGTTCTACAATAAAGTTTATCTGAAGGAATTCGCGCGATAGCCCGCGCACGCTAGCTAAGCTGATTGTGTAAATAGATACAAAATAATTTAACGCCCGCGACTCGCTACGTCCGCGGACCGCTGTTTGCCCAAATCATTCATACTTGCACTTGAACTCTACTACACTCATGGCTTCTGATTTAGCAAAGGCGAACATCTGAAGTTTTCGTACAGAGATAATCATCTGAAACTCTCTCGACTGTAGCAGTGTATTCAGTGTATTCTTCTCCGGTATATTATCTGTAGATCTATTTTCGGCAATCGACATCCATTTTATTTGTGTTTTACAATGGACGCTGGAGAAGCTCGCGTCTCGTGGTTACTTTTACTGATCTTTGACGTTCGTTATATTATATGTAGATTCTGTTTGTTATGAGTCTGCTTAGGTTTCTGATGATTTGCCACTTTTTGTTACAATAGTCGCCCGGTCTATCCTATGGCTAATAGTCCGGGACGACCTGATCGTTTATCAGTTATAATTTTTAACTCAATTTTAAAAGCTTCCCAGCCTCCACAAAGTCGGTACTTATAGGGTCGTTGTCGTTCTCTGCGTCCGCTATCCAAATGTCTGGAATTGAATGATAGGTAGTTACTGAATGGTAGTTTATTACATAGAATATAATTCGCGTTACAACGGGGAGGCGGGATTGAGTAACAAGATATAAATAACCGGAGGCGACCGTAACTGCAGCTCCAACAGGGATCTGTTCGGAGTCGCACGGGTCGCGTCCTGTACTAAATATTCATTGAAGACGCGACGTGGACGGATTGTTGCGAACATTAGCCATTTAGACGTCATCGACGTGTCTCCTGGGACTTACGAGCCATGCACTGATACACTCACAGACTGGAAAACTAAGATTAGACTGTAGAAAAGAGGCACCTATGGCTTAGGGATGTGCTGAACTACTAAGCATGGAAGAAGACATGCTGCACCCACCGCAGGTATGAGCAAGAGGAAGAAGAGAGAGAAAGAAGACATGCTGCACCCACCGCAGGTATGAGCAAGAGGATTATGAGGGAGAAAGAGGAGAGAGGTGGCCCCAACCGTCCTATCAAAAAGATTTTTCTGTAGTTAAATGCATCCGTCCTTCATTTACAGCAGACACACAAGCTGCATGTTCTAGACCAATGAACAACGTCGGTTCTGTTACAAATGTTACAATGTAGTATACATAATTGAACTGTAATGGTGGCAGGTTGTAATAGCGATCACTTGCAGCCAGCGGAACTAACCGTCCACCATAATGTTTAGATGTGCGACTTGTATCATAACGTCCTACTATTGTGACGTGGTGCTGCCTTGACTGGTTCAAACAAATGTTGGTTTTACACTCTGTAGATACCCCGCGCGTGGTGTTAGCACTGGCTATCACTGAGGTTTACTTTAGATAACAACAATCCGTCACAACGTGAGATAGAAAAACATAATAATATTCTCAAACTAAAGTAACTGAAAGAAGCTGAAAAATAGAAAAAGAAATATGTTCATGAGCGGCATGAGCCCAGTAAACAAAATATGTCTTTTTTTTAAACAGCAATCTGTTGTATGTACAACACGTTATGAAAACTGATGAAAATTCAAACAACATTCTGCGCATTGCTGAAATACTCCTGACTGCGAAAATACATATTTCGAAGTTGTAATACGTAGGATCTGGGTTATCTATCAGCTGATAGATGCACAGAATATTTCTCTACTTTTGTATCCGCATCAAAATTACGCCAGTTTTCGCGGGATTGTTTAGGTACACAGCTAATTAATTGTGTTAATGTAAAGCTCTCTCTACTAGCAGCACGGAGGGCGCGACTGATGTCTCTCAACACTCATCAGTCTTCATTGATTCATTTTAGATTGAAAGTAGGAATGTTGTCTCCCTGACTCCCTGACTCCGGCGAATGCAAATATGTATGTACAAACCCAGCATCGATTTCTAATGATTGTGTTGTGATGTTGATGTGACAGGATACATTGGCCACTATTTCCTTCGAAACTAGTATTTTGGCAGTAACGCATTTTTATTTGCAAACTTACGTAGGTTGATAAGGGTCTACACAAACTAAGGCGTTTTTTAAAGTTTCCTCTCTATCTTTCTTGTTATTTGTTGAATAACATAAATATTGTGATTATGATGAATTAATGATACATGAACAAAAAGTAGAATTAATGAAATTGTGCAACATCATGGTTGTGAGTCGAGCTACCTCAGAGCAACAATTAATAAGTTATGAATAAAAACAAATCAGTACCTACTTACTCCACATGTGACTTATTATTATTTAAATGGGATGCGACGAGTTCTTGTGCTCCCAAACTATATTTGCACTGGATTGGAGGAGACCGCTTGGTTCAATGAAAACTTCTTGTTGATCGATGAATATTTATTTACTTGTTGCCGCTGTGAGATCTTGATCCGAACTGACCTTATGGCCGAAAGCGCCCTGCTTTTATATATTTTTACAGGGGCGCAGGTAGTGGCGGGGTTAAAACTATCTTACTTTCTAGGACGCCAATCGGCTATCTCTGACCGTGCCTCACTCTCGGTCCGCTAGCCGTGTCCGTGTGTTCTTACGGTCCGCCAATCGCAGCCGTTTGTTTTTACCAATCACGGTGGCGAGTTTATACAAGTTCGACTCGCCCGTGACTGTTCGACTCGCCCACGACCGTTCGACTCGCCCATGACCGTTCGCCAATTACAGCCGTTTGTTTCCTGCCAATGGCGGCGAGTTTGTACAGGTTCGACTTGCCCACGACTGTTCGAGAATGGGACACGATCTATGTACAATGATCACTTAAATACTAAGAAACTTATATACTATTTTTCTTTATTGCTAGTTAGCGAGTATAGTTAGTAGTTAGTGAGTAAGGATCTTATTATCAAGTATAGTTAGTAGTTAGTGAGTAACGTATCTTATACACTATTATTTACATTGATCTTAAGATTACGTCGTTATGTAGGTGGGCGTCCTGCACATTCCTCCCGCCGTGCGTCGTCATCCGCTGCTGGCGCCGCAGTCGTAGATGGTGCAGGATCGCTGCTCTCGATTGGTAGCACTATTATTCTCTTCACTGGACGTCGTAGGGTGCCTCCTTTTGTTGTCACGTCCACCGTACGTACAACTCCGTCTGGGCCGGGGAAAGTAGCACAGATGCGTCCCCTGACCCACATGTTTCGCGGAAGGTTGCCGTCCACGATAAGCACTAGATCGCCGACCTTGGGGATCGTGCCTTTGGTATGTGGTTCCCTGCGGTTTCGCAGTTCTGGAAGATATTCTTTGAGCCATCTGGCCCAGAACATATCGGCGAGCCTCTGAGCTGCGCGCCAACTGGCGCGTAGACGCAGGTCACTGTCGCAGAATTCGCCCGGCGCTGCGATGCGGCCGGGACCACCCAATATGAAGTGATTGGGAGTTAAGGCTTCAGGATCTTCGTGATTCACGGACACATGGGTAAGTGGCCGGCTGTTCACGGTGTGTTCGGCTTCGGTAAGCAGCGTGTGAAGCACTTCTTCGTTCGGGAATCGCTCGTTGACGGTGGCGGCGAGTGCTGTCTTTACAGATCTCACCATGCGCTCCCAGGCGCCCCCCATGAATGGTGCACCAGGCGGTATGAATCGCCAGTCGATCATCCTTTTTGAGGCCTCCTCTGCTGTAGCTGCGAAAATGGCGGTTCTTAGTTCCTTTTCAGCGCCGTGAAAATTGGTTCCGTTGTCGGACCACAGCTGCGTTGGGCATCCTCGGCGCGCTATCATGCGGCGCAACGCCATGATTGCCGAATCTGTGTTAAGCGATGCCACAAGTTCCAGATGAATGGCTCGCGTCGTGAGACAGGTGAACAAGGCGACGTATCTCTTCTGATGGCTTCGTCCTGCTGTGATGATCAACGGCCCGAAGTAATCTAGCCCGACGAAGGTGAATGGTCTCTGATGGTGCGCTAGTCGACAGGGAGGGAGGTTCCCTGTTATTGGCTGTGCTGGAGAGGCTGCCCTCATACGGCATCGCAAGCATCTACCGATAATTTTCTTGACAGTCGGTCGTAGACGGAGCACCCAATGCTGTTGACGGCATTCGTTGACTGTCGTCTCGGTGTTCGCGTGATGCAATTGGCGGTGGATATGTTCAATCCACAATCGCGTCGTGCGGTGGTCTCCGTCAAGAACCATCGGATTCTTTAGGTTCTCTGTGATGCTTGTCATGGCGGTTATTCGGCTCTTTAGGCGAATCTCTCCCTCTGAGAGTTGTACGCTTAGTGCGTACAGGCGACTGTTGCGTGATAAGGTCCTTTTTTCCTTTAGAGCTTCTATTTCCTCCTGGAAAGACTGTTCCTGCGAAGCTCGTAGAATCAGACTCTCGGCCTTACGTAGAGACTCAGCGGTGAGAGGAAGGTAATTGTTCGTGGTTTCTCGCTTCTCTCTCATTTTGATTGGCAATGTTCGTTTGTTCCTTCGCCAATCAGGGTCTGCGCTGCTATTTCTCTTGGTCCTTTTATAGTTGACGTTGTCCCTCGATCGATGACAGAGATATAGGAACTGTAGGATTCGTGCGGTAGCTCGCAAGTATCTCTCCCATCGCGAGAATCTATTGACGTCTGGTATTGCTTCGCTGATCTGTATGTTCTTGTTTCTGACGGTCAAACTACAGGTTCTCTCTTCCCCTGTGATTATGACAGGGTTCCTTTCATCGGCTGGCCATGTGTCCGGGCAACCGAGAAGGAAATCTGCACCGTTGAACCATCGATGATCTTGACCGTAGTCCTCCGGTACATCTCTTGTAGCGTCATCGGCTGGGTTCAGTTTGGTCGGTAGCCAGCGCCATTCATTGGTGGAGCTATGTTCCTCTATTGCTGCGATGCGGTGAGCGACATACGGTTTGTAGGATCTGGATCCGGTTCTGATCCATGACAGTGTAGTCCTGCTGTCGGTCCAGAACGTGGTCGACTCTGGCGTTCGATCGTGTTCTTCCTTAACCGCTGACGCCATGCGTGCGCCGAGTACTGCCGCTTGTAGCTCCAAGCGTGGAATCGACATTAGCTTCAGTGGGGCCACCTTGGCTTTAGCCGTGGTCAAGCAGACGTTGACTCTTCCGTCCCTCGTGACCGTCCGCCAATATAACGCTGCCGCGTACGCAGATTCGCTTGCGTCCGTGAACACATGCAGTTGTAGCGATTCTGTAGCACTGAAGCCTGGGTAAGTTCGTGGGATGGACATGTGCTCCAACTTCCTGAGGTGAGTGAGCCATTTCCTCCAGCTTGCGGCTAGGTCGCTGTCCAGGGCTTCATCCCATGCTGTTCCACGACGCCAAACTTCTTGCAGTATTTGTTTGGCTCTGATAGTAACCGGGGATACAAGTCCCAATGGGTCAAACAGGGACATTACTATTCTAAGAGCTTCTCTCTTAGTAGGCGTGTCGTTCTGTAGGATGTTCTGTGGTATGCGCGCTAGATTCAAATTGAAGGCCAGCGAGTCTTTCGTCGGCTTCCATATTAAACCGAGAACACGTTCTGTCTTGATGCTGTCTTCCAGTTCGATTGAATCTTCAGTCTTGGCATCTTCCCCTAGCGCTTCAAGAAGGGGGGTAGAGTTAGATGACCATTTTTTAAGTTCAAAACGCGCTTCTCTGTGTATGTCGCGCACGGCTTGTGACACTTTCACGGCTTCTTCCAGCGTGTCAAAGCTATTCAAGTAATCGTCCATGTAGTGATTTCTTTTGACAGCTTTGACTGCTTCCGGATGTTCTTGTTGGAATCTCTCGGCGTTCGTGTTCTTTACGTATATCGCTGTCGCCGGTGAGCAAGAAGCTCCGAAGATCAGTGACTTCATGCGGTATTGTTCCGGTGGCTTGTCATCTCTTCGGTCTCCTCGCCACAAGTAACGAAGTGCGTCCCGGTCTTCGGGTCGTAATTCGATTTGCAAGAACATTTCGGTGATGTCAGCGGTCACGGCGATTGAGTGTTGACGGAAACGCATTATTACTCCTGGCAGTGATTGTAATAGATCTGGGCCAGTGAGTAGTTGGTCGTTCAAAGAGACTCCGCGGGTCTTGGCTGCAGCGTCGCAGACAATTCTTAACTTCTCCGGTTTCATGGGATTGAAAACCGCGAAGTGAGGTAGGTACCATGTTCGATGCTTTGATGTCGCGGCTGGAGCTGGTTCGGCGTATCCTTTTGACACTAGTGCTTCCATTTGTTCAGTGTACCTTTCCTTTAGTTCGGGTTCCTTGTCTACCTTTTTCTCTACGCTTATGAGCCTGTTCAGAGCGCTGTCGTAGTTGTCTGGCATCATGACGTTGTTATCTCGCCACAATAAAGCGGTTTGGTACCTTCCTTCTGGAGTTCTGTGTGTGTGTTGCTGAAGGATGCGAAGTGCCTTCTCTTCAGGATCATTGAGAGGTTTCTTCGGATTGACTTGCATGTTGTCCGTTGTGATGTATTCCTTCACCAGTTCATGTAGGTCGTTGTCTGTGTTCGCATGCCTGATGAAGTTCACTCTGTGGCCAAGTGCTCGCGTGTGACTGCCATGCAAGACCCAACCTAGCGGTGTCAGTGAAGCCACTGGTTGGTTCTTCTTTCCGGTCCTGATCTCCGTCGCAATGAGTAGATCCCAGTTGTCTTGGCCAATCAGGAGTTTGGGTCTTGCATTCTCAGTCACTAGGTCTCTCGCAATGTCCAGAAGATGTTTACAGTCCCTGACTGCTTCTCCAGGGATTTTTTGTGCCGCCAACTCTAGCTGCTTGATTGTTCTAGCGCGCAGCTTACGTTCGGATGTGTGAAGTCCTTTGATGGTGAAGCTCACTCGTCGAGATGACACGTCGACTGTGGGTTCGCCGTCAAAGGATGCTATCCGAAGTGGTTCGTAGGATCCGTCGGCCCCGATCTGTTTGGCTAGGCTCTCGTCGATCAGGGTTACAGTAGAGCCGTCGTCCAAGAGAGCGTAGGTGTCTACAGCTCCCGCCGGTCCGGAGAGGTGCACTGGTATTATTTTGAGGAACGATACCTTTGGTGTCCACATTGAATGCACCTTTTCTTGTTCCTCTTTGGAGCATTCGTTTTCTTCCCTCTTCTCGGTTGCTGCACTAGTGGCGTGTAGCATTCTGTGATGCAAATGTACACAGTCGTTGATCTCACATCTCCTTGGTTTGCAGCTATGTTGTTTCGTTCGGGATTTGAGGCAACGAAAACACAGGCGGTGCTTCTTCGCGATGTCCCATCTCGTGTCAGTGGTTGCCTTCTTGAATTGGTAGCATTCCGCGACACTGTGACCTTGATGTTCACACAAAACACACTTCGGTTTGCTTGCCTCTTGTGTGGCATGTACCCGCTGTTGCCGTCGCTGCGTGCTCTGAGTGGCTTGAGTCGTCGCAGCGATGTTCTCAGGCAATGCATACGGGCTGCAAATCTCCGCCTCGATCTTGATGAATCGTGTGAACTTCACGAGGTCAGGTTCTGTTCTAGGTTGTGCCGCTGAATACTGGTACCACTGCCTTTTCAACGTTGGTGTGAGCTTTTCAACCATAGCCTTCGTGACCTCTGGGTTGAATAGGTAATGCCCGCAGTTGAGTGCTTGCAGGGTCCCAACGATGTTCTCCACTTTCGTGGCAAAGGTGCAAACATCACGCGGAGATTCTGTGAGGCGCGGTAATGTTCGCAGTCGCTCCATCTCAGCCATTGCGATGGAGTCTGGACGTCCGAAGCGTAATTCGAGTGTCTTCATGACTTCGTTCGGGTCTGCGTTCGCGATAAGTAGACCTTGTACAGCTTCTTTCGCTGTTCCTCGAAGGCTTCTTCTGAATCTCGACATGTTCTCCACTGATGTTAGTCGATGCGCTGTCTCACAGTAGGCGGCGCGGAACGTGAGCCAATCTTGATGAGCTCCGTTGAAGCAGGGTAGTTCAGTGTATTTCATTGGCTGCTGGTATTGCGCAGCGTGCACAGCTTGCGTGATTGCAGCAGCAAGTTCCTTCATGTCCGTCCTTGTTTCTGGGACGGCTAGTGTTGTAGGTTCTGTAGACGGCGGCACCCAGGGCGAGGCGGTCGGCCTCGGAGGGTAACTGTGATGCGGTGCCGTAGTGTAGACGGGTTGCCATGATGTGTTCGTAGGGTTCTGTTCGTTGTTCCAGGATTCGCCCGGGTTTACCGGCGCTGGCATCTGTCGCGGCTGTGCAGGCACGTGGTTCGGTTGTGGCTGCGCAGGTGCGTGGTTCTGTTGCGGCTGTGCAGGCACGTGGTTCGGTTGTGGCTGCGCGGGCGCGAGGTTCTGTTGCCAGGCGGCGATCACTGGCGGCGGGTTCGGCTGTTCAGTCGCAAGGTTCGGCTGCCAGGAGGCGGCGGTGCTCACTGGCAGTGTGATGTTCATTGGTTCAGGTTGTGGGTCTATGGTGCTGACTCCCGCCGGTACGGTCGCTGGGATGTCCCAGGCTATGGCGGCGGTGGTCACTGGAACGGCTGGGTTAATCGAAGATTTCACCTCGGGCTGATACGGTCTGTTGGAAATGGCGAGTAGCTGACTTGATTGGAGCCAAGTAGTTACTCGTTGGTCGTTTCCTGTTTCCGAGGCGACGGAGGATACGTCTTCATCCGTGGTTTCAGCTTCGATTTCGGCGAGACGTGCGGCTGCTAACTCAGCTAATCGTTGGGCTAGCTCCGCCTTGGCTTTGGCTATGCGACGTGCTTTTGTATTTTTGTCGCTCCTCTGTGATGTAGGTTTGCTGCGGCGACCACTCTCTTTTTGTTCAGTAGTCACATCTTGTTGTGGCGCGGCACGTTTCACTGTAGACGAGGTAGCGGCTGGTGCTTCTGAAGTCGTTGCCGTGGCCGTCTCTGTGGTAGCTGTCGTTCCTGTAGCTTCCGTAGTACTTGTGCCGGTCGTTGTTTCTGTCGTGGTCTCCGTGGTAGTTTCTGTAGTGGTTTCGGTAGCAGTTTCTGTCCGTTCTGTAGCCGCAGTCGATGCCTTGCAGCCTTTTTTCCCCGTGGACCTTGTAACCGGCATTGTTCAATGAGTTCTTCTTAAATATTCTTCAATAAGTTCGTTGTAGTTTTCTTAATAGTGATCTTCCTCGTATCCGGCTCTCGAAGGACCAATAAATGGGATGCGACGAGTTCTTGTGCTCCCAAACTATATTTGCACTGGATTGGAGGAGACCGCTTGGTTCAATGAAAACTTCTTGTTGATCGATGAATATTTATTTACTTGTTGCCGCTGTGAGATCTTGATCCGAACTGACCTTATGGCCGAAAGCGCCCTGCTTTTATATATTTTTACAGGGGCGCAGGTAGTGGCGGGGTTAAAACTATCTTACTTTCTAGGACGCCAATCGGCTATCTCTGACCGTGCCTCACTCTCGGTCCGCTAGCCGTGTCCGTGTGTTCTTACGGTCCGCCAATCGCAGCCGTTTGTTTTTACCAATCACGGTGGCGAGTTTATACAAGTTCGACTCGCCCGTGACTGTTCGACTCGCCCACGACCGTTCGACTCGCCCATGACCGTTCGCCAATTACAGCCGTTTGTTTCCTGCCAATGGCGGCGAGTTTGTACAGGTTCGACTTGCCCACGACTGTTCGAGAATGGGACACGATCTATGTACAATGATCACTTAAATACTAAGAAACTTATATACTATTTTTCTTTATTGCTAGTTAGCGAGTATAGTTAGTAGTTAGTGAGTAAGGATCTTATTATCAAGTATAGTTAGTAGTTAGTGAGTAACGTATCTTATACACTATTATTTACATTGATCTTAAGATTACGTCGTTATGTAGGTGGGCGTCCTGCACATTATTATATTATTTGGCGGCACGGTTGGCGCAGTGGTTAAGCGATTGACTGCTGCGCTGCGTGTCGCGGGTTCGATTCCCGCACGGAACAAATATTTGTATGACCTACATGTATTTGTTCCGGGTCTGGGTGTTTTTCTATCTATAATATGTATGTATTTACAAAAAAAAAAAATTGTATATAAGTAGTTTATCAGCCATCTTGTTACCATAACACAAGCATTAGGTTGCTTAGCTTGGGACAAATGGTGCTGTGTGAAATGTCCAGGGATTTATTTATTTATTATTTATTTATTTACCAATTAATTAAGTAAACTCAGCGTTGTTTAGATTGCTCGCCTGTTAGATTGCCCGCCGGGTAGATTGCTCTCCAGTTAGATTGCCCGCCGTCTAGATTGCTCTCCACTCCAGTTAGATTGCCCGCCGGCTAGATTGCTCTCCACTCCAGTTAAATTGCCCGCCGGGTAGATTACTCGCCAGTTAGATTGCTAGTCTGTTAGATTGCCCGCCGGGTAGGTTCTACTCATATACCTACATTATTCTATTCTACTCATATACCTACATTATTCTACTCTACTCATATACCTACATTATTCTACTCTACTCGTATACCTACATTATTCTACTCTACTCATATACCTACATTATTCTACTCTACTCATATACCTACATTATTCTATTCTACTCATATACCTACATTATTCTACTCTACTCATATACCTACATTATTCTACTCTACTCATATACCTACATTATTCTACTCTACTCATATACCTACATTATTCTATTCTACTCATATACCTACATTATTCTACTCTACTCATATACCTACATTATTCTACTCTACTCATATACCTACATTATTCTACTCTACTCATATACCTACATTATTCTACTCTACTCATATACCTACATTATTCTACTCTACTCATATACCTACATTATTCTACTCTACTCATATACCTACATTATTCTACTCTACTCATATACCTACATTATTCTACTCTACTCATATACCTACATTATTCTACTCTACTCATATACCTACATTATTCTACTCTACTCATATACCTACATTATTCTACTCTACTCATATACCTACATTATTCTACTCTACTCATATACCTACATTATTCTACTCTACTCATATACCTACATTATTCTATTCTACTCATATACCTACATTATTCTACTCTACTCATATACCTACATTATTCTACTCTACTCATATACCTACATTCATAGCGGCTGGTGCTTGTTTCCAACCTTTTTAGTTTCTAACTGTTTATGTACAGTACCTACTTCATTCAAAAATTGTAATTGTATCTAACGCAAAAAAAATGTGCCAAATATTTGGTTTCTTATGTTATCTATTATCTAATTCCGCTGTTATCCTTGATAATTGAATGCCGGGAGATAAGGTATTAATTTCCCATTACTTAGTATTATGCAAACACTAGTTAACATCAGTGTAGAAAACATAAATGTTATCGTAAGATCCGCTACGGTTACTGTGTCAATTGTAACATTATTGCTCCCTGCTTGTAATCAAGAGGAGTGCGCGGTAGTCAGCACGACGTAGTACCTAGTCACGGTAGGTATTGTATCAGTATTTACTCATTGTCAGCAAGGCCGCGCTGTCCAAGTTCATTAACTAGCCGGCTGCGCGTGCGCCGCTCGCGTCACCTCCTCGTGTTTACCATATTATAGTGATCGAACGATTCTTACGATTAATGCCAACGCAACGAAACTTTACGAAGGCTCGCCAATAATAACACGCAATGGACAGGGTAGGGCGGGGCTAGTTGAGCAATTTTTTACTTGATCGTTCATTGCTCAATTTGTACTTATAGGTAAGTAATTTATTCCTTCTTAAAGTCTTCATAGTAATTTATTATCAAGATATAGCATTTAAAAGTTACTCCCGTTTAAGTGCAAAAAGTCAGATATGCTCAACGTGCCTCATGGGTGGGGTAAGTAGAGCAAGGGTATGGGGTACATTGAGCAGTTAGAAATTCTAGTCTAACCAAGGTTTGTAAAAAAGAAATAACAATTGTATTTGATAATCAACTGTTTATTTATTAATCTCTAAACCAAATCTCTTAGTGAAACAAAACTTAAAATTCTTTTGAAGGTATTTTTAACATAAAAATAGAATCAACAAAACCGCAACATATTATTAGATTAATTTTTGGATTAGATTCAGCCTTTCCACTTAAAATCAGACTTTTTTTAGGAACTTTTGACAGGAATTATTATTAATAGTGACTAAAACTAATCATCATCGTCATCGGAATTGCAATTGATGCAAATGAAATGAAGGCCAGTAACTTGGACAGATTTATTATGTGCCCATTCTTTACATTCTTCATTAACTGTTGAGTAGAGTAAGAACCTCTTGCAGTTTTCCTTTTATAAGTTCGCATTCTAAAACGAAAAAAAAAACTTACGTCATTATCATATTAAATCGCGGGGTAAGTTGAGCAACAGTTGCTCAACATTCCCCAACCCGAATATTTGAATTAAAAGTGAGGTTATAAAAAACTGTATTAGATCAACCAAAATCCTCATTAGATATCAAAAATACATCAAATTAATGAACTTTTAACACTTACCTGATTTAAAATGGATAACATTTGAGTCGTACAGACGAAATATACACAGCAACGATTTTTTTACTTTTTGGTCGCAAAATAAACAAAACGCGCGTGTACTTTATTCGTTCGTCAATTCGCCACTAGCGGTGGCGTGATCATTTCCCCTCCCGCGCCCCTCGTTTCCCTCATTTGACGTGCTAGCGTTTGATGTATAGTTTCGGAGATATTTTAATTGCCCAACTTACCCCTATGCTCAATTAGCCCCGCTCTACCTATTACAACAATAATTATGAAACTTTATGTCAATAACTCCGGTGGCACTGTCTTGCAGACTCGTCAGTGATGTGTCCTTTCCCATGAGCTTGTTAGTGTTAGATACCTACTTACCACATTGATTGGGGCTGGGCTTCTGTGCCTGCTTACTTTGTGTCACATAACATACGGCATTATTAAAGTCTCCTTCCATCTCCCTCCATCATTCACGTTATCATTCAGCTCATCACTCCACTCATTCTAAAGATGTCGCGATGTGATTGGCTTGCTCAGCTAGCCGACGTTCGCGATTGTTCCCAGAGCCCAGAGGACAGACCTCCTGTCCTCGTAAATTAGCCATTTAAGCCAATAAATCAGTTGGCGCTGTTGTACGTACTCTGCTTGCTCATAGATTTGATTGAGGGCCAGTGGGCTACCGACCGACCACTTACTTGAATTTACTGCTACGTTCCATTTTCGGATACAGGGAATAAAAATCATAAGAATGCAGTTAGTACGCTTGAGATTTTATTCATATACTTTAAAGATTACAATCTGGTAATCGTTAATAAAATTACCGAGACAAATCGATGTAATAAGCTCCCCACCGGACCGGGCCGCCGCGCCGGGGCGGCGGCGGCGCGGTGGCCGCGTACATTTGGTGTGTCATCATTATTGATGATAAATTATTTGGACAGCTCGTATCGGCGTGTAATCGCGCCCTTATCGGCGACGTGTGTGACTCGCATGGGTGAGGTGCCTGGCAGCCAGGGGGTGAGGGTGAGGGGGGCTCAGCCCTAACGAACATGACCTACGGCCAGAGCGGGCCCTTGAGTAAAGTCACCCCATATCGTTCGCAATCATTTCGATAGAAAGTATCGCTAGGAAATATTGTGATGGTAATGAAATTATAATTCATTTATTAAAATCAGCCCTTTTTGAACGTCGAAATTACTTAAGACAGTCCCCCAAAACGCCCTTCACCACTTCCTAGGGCATTCGCTTGGGAGAAGAAGTGGCGCAACAAACTCCCCAGCAGCTGTGAGCAATGCAGGCAAAAGTGAAACCTTAGACACTCGTCTAAGGTTTCACGGGCATAAAGTTTTACCACAACATTACGAACGAAAACACTATCAAATCAGCATTGCATTTCTTCAATGACCCAAGGGCAGACCACAGTTACCTCTATATTGGACAGCCATTAACTCTGTCAGTCAATCTGTTGGAGTGGCGACCGAGCGTCATTTGTCTCTTAAGGAAAATCCGTTGAGAAAACATGACGCTCATACTTGTGTGGGATGACAAGTAGTTTCTCAATTAATTCTTCGCTAATAAGTAAATGAGCTGCATTGTCTAGTTGTGCCATATCATTGTCAGACTAGCCTCCGATAACAATGTTTATGAGGCTCTTAGTCCAACTAAGTCGGTACAAAGCGGACTGTGGGACAGCTCGTCTCTTGTGATGTCTTATTGGGAGCAATTTGTTTCTTTGTGGCATCTCTGCATCATGTTCATTGAAATTTCGTTCAGTTAGCGATGTCCAATGTCCAGCCCAATTGGTGCAGTGACACTGTGTCATGGCGCGAACACGCGACCAATCTTCCTGACGGCGTGGTTATCAATTTTTTAATATGTGTCTGTACTCCAATACAGACTCCAATAAATTATTGCAATGTGTGATGATGAGCAGCATCCAACTAGCTCGTGATGTTATCATAATATTGTGTTAGATAATAGCTAGTAAGTAGGTACTCGCGGATATTGGATAGTTAGGATGTGAAGCCGCAGCAAAATGATTACTTATCGAAACACTAGTTTTGGTCGAACTCTGTAGGTATAGTTTGTTTTCCGCTGGAATAGTTTCCCTTTCGATAGCTCCTGTTAAGATGGTCACTTGATTCTTCAAAAATTATTTCCACACTTCAAAGATTTTTACAATATTAAGTTCTAGAATGGTTAATCACATATTTAGGTGCTAAGACGACTAAAACTCCGTTTCCCTAAATTTCTATTTTTATGTTAATTTTTATACTTTAGCCAAACCTGTGTACTGTGTAGATGATTTCTCTGCATAAACAAGGATATTACGATAATTGAGGATATTACGATACGTGGATTGTCGTTAAAAAGCCCGTGTTTTGATTGATTATTGGTTTTCTGTTAACAACCGTAACGTATCTAGAACACTTAACTCACAGAACAAATGCCAGCTGTTTGCATCGTGTTTACATCGTCTGCATCACCATAACATTCGTTTGTAACGTCATCTAACGCGCCACATTATTATCACTTTGTACAAGTGTTACATTTTCGTGAACGGGCTCCGTCAGTAGAGACTGGTCATTCTTAGCCGCCACGGTTTTTTTAAATGTTTTTCCTTTTTTTACTACGGACGGTTTTAACGTGAACGTCTTTCTACATCGTTTTCACATGTATAATTTCAACATGAATGATGTAATTAATATTTTGTAAAATTTTTATAATTTAAAAGAGTGTCCGTGGAGTTTCTTGCCCGTTCTTCTCCATAGGTACCTACTACGCTCTGCAATGGGAAAACTAGCTTCATCTTTCTGACAGACCAACCCCTTGACAATTCAAAAGTGCCTGTAATTGGTTTATTTGAAATAAATGCCTTGAGTTTGAGTTTATCTGTTGAATGAATTTTTATTTCATTCAGAAATGTCTACTGTATTAAGTGTAGTTTTACTAATTAACTTGCAAACTCACTTTTAACTCACAACAAACTGTGGAGTGTTATACGAACTAATAGATTAACGACTAAGGGCTGATTTTTCCATCGCTAGATAAGTTTTATTCGAGGAATAAAATTGACGTTTGAAAGTTTTTGTATGGAATAACTGTCAAAATTTCAAAATTATTCCTCGAATAAAGTTATCAGATGATTGAAAAATCAGCCCTAAAACAAATACACTTCAGTGTATGGTCTATAAAAGACGCATTGGATATGTACGAGCAATGTAAATGAATGAATGTTTAATTGAATCATCTTCAACGATCTTCGTACGGGAGTGTTCTGATTCTGTGCTGCAGCTACTCGATGTCGTCACGTGCGCATCCTCGACGGAAACCATTTAACATTGTGACAGCTGCATTGTGTGTTGTGTGGCCGATCTTATCTGGTGAGATCTTCAATTAAACTGTGCTCTATACATACATGGACAGTATAAAACACACAGATTGATATAGACTTGATTAAAATTGACTTCTCAGAGTTGTGTAGCTACTTACGTACTTGTTTTTTATATAACTGCAATCGGTCCTTTTCTCGTGATTCCTGCTAGAGGCTGTAGTTATATTCGTACAACCGATTAAGATTGGCTATGAAACCATAATAATTTACATTTTTGAGATGTGGCAATGCTAGCCATTACCAAGTTCTATGGATACTACACGAGGTTAGGTTTTCTATATTGACTTAGTTTGTATTCTAGTAGTGGTACCAACTACTACGTCATGGTAGTTTGTTGTTGTAGCCAGTGAAGCTATTTCAAATTGTGTCTTCATCATAAAGTTTGTCCGTATTATAAGTAGTGTTTCGAGATTGTGTATAAGTGACGCTGATGATGTTCGTTTTTTTTCTTCTCGTGGTTCCACGTGACACCAAGTCATCAACGAATCGAAAACAACTCGTTAATGTTCTTTTGTGATTACTACTAACTACACGAGTGCGCTCGTGTACGGTAAGTTATATATAAGTACCAGTCTATTATTTTCCCTCTGCGGGGCTTAGGCTTCGCTTGCTTGTCTCTAAGATAGCAACGTACCTGTAATGTCTCTGGTATCACGGATAGTTTTCCATAGAACAACAAAAGTTAAATTTGAACTATTTAAAGATCTCATTGTGATAAAAAGCTTTGCATACAGATTATTACAATGCTAATAACATATATTGTCTTCGTAACTATGGGCTCTATAATCGCTATCTCTGGCCTAGGTGTCTAAGCCGAGCCCTTCCTTAATTATCGAGCGCGGCGCTGCACAAGATACCGGCGAAGGACGCAGGTCCGTATCACACCACCAAACGTGGAAGTGTATCAAGTTAACTCATTCAATGTATATTATACAAAGGTTTCTGTGCAAGCAGTGATGCTATCAGAGAGAGACCTATTGCCACCTATTGCCAAATTAATTAGTTATTGAAACTTCGCAGAATAGAAATAGTTGAGAAAATCCACAAATCACCCAAAGGTTGACTGGTAGAAATGCATGTGGCATTTAGTCCGACTATGTACATTTGTGTGCTTAAAGTATTATTAAATAAATAAAATCTGGTATATTTTTGTTTTATTGTGTTTAGATACGTACTGATACCTATCACGTCTGTGAAGTTTACATTGAAAAGAAACTGGTTTTGAAACTGATATTTCAAGTAACTACAGTCGTTGACCCAAAAAAAAAAACAATGAATCTATTCTTTCTCCTTTTAATCGTATTTAGATATCGATAATATTATTCATTTGGCCCTGTATATTTCGTTAGAGAGACTTATTTTGTCTGAACATGAATATACGAGTATGTGAGTGCTCCCTGACTCTTCTAATAACAACAACATAATAATAACGTACTTTATTCTAACGCATGTTTGTTATCTTCTAAAAACGCAAAACACTCTGATAACACATTATTTGGTAGGCACAGGAACATTGTTAGATGAGTGTGGACAAAAGTCTAGTGAATCTGGCGGAGGGCAGACAGGAACATTACTAGATGAGTGTGGAAAAAAGTCTAGTGAATCTGGCGGAGGGCAGACAGGAACATTACTGGATGAGTGTGGACAAAAGTCTAGTGAATCTGGCGGAGGGCAGACGAATCCAGAGCGATCCAGTGACCGTGATAGTGTGGCCGTATCGCGGGTCGCGCGATAACCTGCGCCCGCGCGATATGCCGCTAAACTACCGAACGAAACTTATGTAACAACGCGCGAGCGTCGAGCGCGTTCCGCCCCAGTGAGACGCATGCCTTAATTGATCCCTACGTACACTGCCATGATATACGTTTATTAAATCTTCTATACTTATAATATAGGTAATAATAATAATATAAAGAGGTAAAATTTGTTTGTTTGTTTGTTTGTATGTAGGGGGTAATCTCCGGAGTTAATGATCCAATTCTAAAATGATTTTCACTGGTAGAAAGCTACATTATGTGTGAGTGCTATATAGACTATAAATTATGTTAAAATTATTATTAATATATATACAACTTTTGTCTAGCAAGTCGGAAAGAAATACCTCTTAAAACATAATTATTTTCATGCGCTGCCTCAACAGCTGTACATATATAACTAAAACAATGTATGGCAATCTGGTCCGCCTTAAATAGTTCTACCAAAAAGTCCCCGACACCATATTTCTATCTTTTATATTTTATCTTTTAATATCACTTTTATGTTTTAAAAAAGTATTTTTTTCACATGCTTACGTTTGGATGAATATATAATTTTTAATTATGAATCCTTATCAAAATAAATTATTTTATGATCACAAGGACATTGTAGAGATAAGATTTGCCCTTTACAATACCTATGTCAATTGGTTATATAGTTTCGGAGTTAATAGAAAATTACTAAAACGCAACGCTAAAATGCCGCTAAAACATTCACGAATACAACTACACATGCTTTATGCAGACGTTTTATCCATTTACCCATAGATGGCGTTGTACAAATACGTAATTTTTCTGACTCACAGTGTTTTTTGATTGGATTGGATGTCGTTCTATTGATTTCTATTGGTTTTGCTTGTTCTAAATACTTGGTTCCTTCTCCTCTTCGTAATTCTGGTTTACGATTGTTTCTAACTATCTCAAGTTGAGGTAATAATAATAATAAAGCTGAAGAGTTTGTTTGAACTACCAGACTGATATTATTATGAAAAAAATATTTTTGCATTTGATTGATAGCCCAATTCTTGAGAAAGGCTATTTAACATCACGCTACGACTCTTCGGAGCCAAGCAGAAAGAAAAAAGTCCGAATGAAGAAAGAACGCTAAGCGAAAACAAAGTAATAGCGCGGGCAGGCGACGCGTTGTGACGACGAGTCGGGTCGGAGGAAACAAACATTCCACGTGGACGAAGTCGCGGGCAGAAGCTAGTAGTTCAGAACAGGGCGTTCAGTGACGGCTTGTGACGCGCGGCAGATAAACGCGCGTACAGTAATTATTTCATTAATGAATAAATGATGAAATGTTTGACACTTGTATAATAAAGCAGTATACGTACCTACCTAAGCAAGGTCACCGTTATACTAACAATGATTTATCATTTATAATGTCAGTTCGAATGTTTTTGTGGGAAACTGCTGAAGTAAGTAATTACGGTTTTAACGGTCGATTTATTTATTTAGTTTAAAAACTTACAGACAGACTTAGTGGAAATAAATAATCATGACAAAATAAATTGCTGAATTCGTTTCAGCAATATAAGTACGTATGTATGTACTTACCTACTGGCGAGTAATAAAGTCAAGATATTTATTTAGTTGCAGATTAAAGAAAAGAAAATATGATTATTGATCACCACAAATTAAATTTTTATACATACATGATAGCGCTGGCAAATAAAACAGAGAAAAACAAACGTCATGACGTAACGGAAACCCGAATCAGTACAATAAATAAATAAGTGATTTTGCATTACGTTATAAAATCGTATTAAATTAAGTATTGTTAATTTTAAGGTTTGTTTTTATTAATCTAAAAGTCTAAAAATGAAACATTGTAACTGTCAGTTCTTTTGATTAAAATTATTGTTACCTAACTAAATTTACAATTTAATAAGTGTTATTGATTACAAATCAAGTTTTGTACACAATTAGATTATTTTTACTAAATATAATTTAAATTTTGTTGTAAAACAAGTGTCAACGGAAGTCGTTGCTGTCTGACGTTGACAGTTGTTTCAATGTATAAATAGGCTCGCTCTAGTCGCTGAGCGCACAGTATTAACTTGTATTTTGAACGGTGTACATCTCTTGGTAAAATTAATTCGTGTGAATCATAAATTGTTGGTTGTGAATAATTAAAAGTGTTTACAAGATGTCTGATAATTATCATTCGAGATCCCCGAGTCCACCCGCTCTTACATCAGAAGAAAGGGATGAGCCCGCTCCTGAACTGAACCAATCAACGTACTCGCCTACCCTGCCGACCTCTCGACCAGGAATTTCGGAGGAGCTGACTTTACTTCGCTGCCAGGTGAAGTTGCTGGAAAGGATGGTTTTACGGAACCAAACCACGAGTACCCACAAGCTAAGTGAAATTTATTTACCAAATTATGATCCCGACGAGCATAAAATAACAGTTGAGGAATGGTGTAAACAAGTCACCTCTTTAATCACCATGCGAGGTTGTTCACAATTTGTTGCTATGATGAAGGGATTAGCATGCTTGCAAGGACGCGCGAAGCAATGGGCAGACACTAATGCTCATTCTCTTGCTAATTGGGATTCACTCCAAAGAGAACTCATAGCACAATTTAGTGGCGAAACAAGGTACATTGTGTACGTCAATGCATTTCGGGAATATACTTCAAATCAGGCTAAATCTTTTTCTGAATATGTTGCCGAATCATGGCGTTTGTTTTCAAGAATTTCTCCGAATGCTCCAACTGAGCTCATGGTGGAGGCTGTAATATCTGGCATAAGACCAAAGTTTTACCAAGCTGAACTCCTCAGGTCAGCACCTAGATCACAAGCAGAACTGATAGCCACATTGGCGAACTATCGTAAACGACCCGCCGATGCAATGTCAGATGAACCCCGTGCTAAGCAACCAAGGCTTGACCTTCCAACAACTGCGACGTGTCACAATTGCCACAAACCAGGGCATATTTCTCGTGATTGCAAAAACAGACTTTGTGAAATCTGCAAGAAACCAGGCCACACATCTGACCGCTGCTGGCATAAAAAGAAAAACGAGTCACAATCTGAGAAGACTTCTGTTCCTGTTACTGCTTCAACATCTGCACCACCACCTTCACGCCGGGAAGTCAATACGATACAGAAGGAAAAGCTGCCCAACGAAGTTCAACTACAAATAGGTGATATCTTTCTTTCTTGTTTAATTGATAGTGGTGCCGAATGTTCGCTTATTAAGAAAAAAGTTTCTGGGTCAATTAAGGGTAAACGCCGAATAGAACTTTTGCAATTACGAGGGTTTGGGGGCAGTAGCATACCTTCAAGTGAATCGATAAACACTGTAGCCACATTAAATGGTGTGACATTCGAAGTAAAACTTCATGTCGTTAATGATTTAAATTATGATGTAATTTTAGGACTAGATTCTATCAAAATACCGGGGATTAAAATTTCAATTACAAACGAAGGAACTTCAATAGAAAGAGTAAGTTACATTTTTAATTACGAAATATCATCTTTGGCTAATATTGATACTGATTTGAAAGATACTTCTCAGTTAATAAGTATCCTAGAAAAACACACAGATTTATTTACTTTCAATAAAATGAAAAAAGTCACCACGGGAAAATTAACTATCAGATTAAAAGATCCTAATCGTATAGTGCAAAGAAGGCCCTATCGACTAGCACCGGTAGAGAGAGAAAAGGTTAAGACAATTATTGAAGATCTTAAAACTAAGGGGATTATTAGAGATAGTTGCTCACCTTTTGCAAGTCCTATTTTGCTAGTAAAAAAGAAAAATGGTGATGACCGGCTTTGTGTCGATTTCCGCGAACTAAATTCAAATACGGTTCGTGACCACTATCCTCTGCCACTGATACAAGATCATATTGATAAACTTGGTAAAGCTCGATTCTTTTCAAGCCTTGATATGGAATCAGGGTTCCACCAAATTAGAATTTCAGAGGAATCAATCGAAAAAACGGCCTTCGTTACGCCCGATGGCCAGTATGAGTACTTATCAATGCCATTTGGTCTAAGTAATGCACCTTCAGTATACCAGCGCGCCATTAATGCAGCTTTAGGCGACTATCGCGACGACATTGCACTAGTATATATTGATGATGTTTTAATACCCTCATCTAGTGAGCAAGAAGGCTTGGAAAGGCTGGCACTTGTATTAAAAAGACTATCAGAAGCAGGATTTACGATAAATCACTCAAAATGTAAATTCCTCAAGACGTCCATAGAATATCTCGGTAATATTATTCAGAATGGTGAAGTGAAGCCAAATCCTACTAAATTGACAGCACTTAAATTTTCAGAACCACCCAAAACACTTAAGCAACTTAGGCAATTCAATGGTCTGGCAAGCTATTTTCGACGTTTTATCCCTCAATTTTCCCAACTAATGACTCCACTATATGGACTTACAAAAAAAGACGTACCATTTGTATGGTCTCCCGAACACGAATCAAGAAGGCAACATGTCATCACACTTTTGATCTCTGAACCTATACTTTGCATTTTTGATCCAACTCTTCCAATAGAAGTCCATACAGATGCTAGCGCGAAAGGTCTCGGGGCTATTCTCATTCAGAACGACAATAATCGTCGCAAAGTCGTTGAATACTTTAGTATGCGCACTAGTGATGCTGAAACAAGATACCATTCATACGAATTGGAGACTTTAGCTGTTGTCAGAGCAATAAAACATTTTCGCCATTTTCTATATGGCCGCAAATTTACAGTTGTAACTGACTGCAATGCCCTTAAGGCTTCAAAACATAAAAAGGAACTTACACCTCGGGTTCATAGGCTATGGGCATACTTACAAAATTTTGACTTTGATGTTATTTACCGTAAGGGGGAACAAATGGCCCACGTAGATTTTTTGAGTAGAAATCCACAAATTAATATTTTAACGAAAGATCCAGCGTGGATTGTAGTTGAGCAAGAAAGGGACAAAGAACTCAAAAGTCTTCGCGATGCTATAAAGAATAAAGATGACTATGACAGAAAATTTTGTATTCGATCGAATCTCTTGATGATAACCATACAAAACCAAAAAAGAGAATCACTAACTCGTACAGTAGTCCCCGAATCACTTGTTTGTTCATTGATAAATAGATACCACGAACATCTTTCGCATACGGGATGGGAACGTACTCTGGATAAAATTCGGGAACAGTTTTGGTTTAAACACATGACAAAACGAGTACGCCAATTTTGCGATAACTGTTTACAATGCAAAATTGGCAAAGAGCCTTCCGGTAAAAAGCAAATGGAACTACACCCCATTGATAAAATAAGCATACCTTTCCATACGATACATGTAGACCTTATGGGTAATCTTACCGGCACAAACAAAAAAGCATATGTTCTGGTAGCTATTGACGCATTTACCAAATTTATACTTCTGTATCCACTGAAAGATAAAAGTACTAATATAATATTAAAAAGCTTCCGCGAAATGATTAATATTTTTGGCACCCCATGTAGAATTATTTCTGACAGGGAATCGGCTATTATGGGCACAGAAATTCAAGATTTCTTTAAATCTTTCGGTATCGAACACCATGCTATTGCCCGCGGTACACCTAGAGCTAACGGTCAAGCTGAAAGACAAATGCGCACTCTTAAGGATCACCTTACAGCCATATCTCTAACGCAATCGAGAGTTTGGGTTAATAAAATAGGTGAATTGCAATTAGCATTAAATTGTACGAAATCTAAAGCTACAGGGTATTCCCCTTTAGAACTTCTGCTAGGTAAAAGATGCTCTCCCCCTGCAATCGAACAGATATCCCTATCTAACGAAGATATAAACAAAGATGAAATCCGTTTAGACGCTGAGCACAGAATGGCCGAAACAGCAGAAAAAAACAAAATGCGTTTCGATTCTAAGTGTGCTAAAATTAAACCCTTTCTAGAAGGAGACTTTGTTCTTTGTAAAGACACTCAGTGGTCGGGTAACAAACTAGGACCAAAATATCTGGGACCCTATCAAATAATAAAAGTCTTAGACAATCACAGATACGAAGTAAAAGACATTCGGTCTCAGCGAAATAAAAATACTGTAATCACACATGAACACATGAGATTGGTACCTAATCCTAATTTAACTGAATGAATAGACCGTGATAGCGAGAATAAGGTGAGAAACAGTTTATAAAATTGTTTATGATTGAAAAGTTAAGTTTATGGATAAAATTATGTGAAACGTTTTATTTCGAGTTGACAAAATGGTTGTATTCAAAGGCCTTGGTCATGGCCATGGTTTCGGTTGGTTGGTTAAAAAAAAAAAAAAAAAAAAAAAAACATTTCAGTCGAGCCAAGTCAAAGACAGGCCTCTGAATCTTTATGATCAAGCCACGATCTGCGACCTCTGAGTTTGACAGTTTCACCAGACTAAGCAATGTTGTTGCCTCTGAGTCTGGTCTAAAAATGTTTGCATTTTTTTAAAGTTTTGCGTGTTTTTCAGAGAGATTCGCTGGCCCTAGCAAGGCCCGCTCGTCAGTATGGCCGTGATAGCGCTGGCAAATAAAACAGAGAAAAACAAACGTCATGACGTAACGGAAACCCGAATCAGTACAATAAATAAATAAGTGATTTTGCATTACGTTATAAAATCGTATTAAATTAAGTATTGTTAATTTTAAGGTTTGTTTTTATTAATCTAAAAGTCTAAAAATGAAACATTGTAACTGTCAGTTCTTTTGATTAAAGTTATTGTTACCTAACTAAATTTACAATTTAATAAGTGTTATTGATTACAAATCAAGTTTTGTACACAATTAGATTATTTTTACTAAATATAATTTAAATTTTGTTGTAAAACAAGTGTCAACGGAAGTCGTTGCTGTCTGACGTTGACAGTTGTTTCAATGTATAAATAGGCTCGCTCTAGTCGCTGAGCGCACAGTATTAACTTGTATTTTGAACGGTGTACATCTCTTGGTAAAATTAATTCGTGTGAATCATAAATTGTTGGTTGTGAATAATTAAAAGTGTTTACAAGATGTCTGATAATTATCATTCGAGATCCCCGAGTCCACCCGCTCTTACATACATAGATACAGACATTACTTATGACTAGACACAGTCACCGGCTGACCATTCATTATATCGCTTCGTGTTTAGTCACTTACATATATTTACTTAAGAGGTGTATGTATTACCTACATTTAAATCAAAACAAATGATAGCTAATACCATTACGTTAAATAACTTATGCAAATATGCAGTGCTTGATGTTTGTGTCTGGGCTTCCTTTTATAGTGTAAGGGAGCTAAGAAGGGGTTTTTGGACATTCGACCTTCGACGAAAAGGGAGGATTTTATTTGTATGAAAAATCTTATTCCTTGAGTTAATAAACTTGAAATTTGGCACGAATACATATGTCTAAGTAAATTATAAAGATTGTCATTTTTATTTTTCTAAACTACGCCCTATGGTGTCCCATAGGGCGGTATTGGGGGTATCAAAGTTTATATGGAAGAATTTTAACCCGTGGTCCGTTTATCTTGAAACTACCCCTTTTCACCCCGTTAGAGGTGGTCTTTAGTATTAAAGACCACCTCTAACGGGGTGAAAAGGGGTAGTTCATTTTGCAGGAGTGGATTTTACTGTGGGGCTTGATTAACTCGCAAATTTGTATAAATAATCTTCGAGGCCAGTTATGGACATATCCCAAACGATTTTTCAAAATTTTACCCCTGTGGGGGTGCAAAGCGGGAATAAACTTAGCGGGTTAGTAAACTTGAAACTTAACTAAGTAAATTATAAAGTTTATCGCTAATAGTTTTCATAACTACCGTCCGATTAAATCGAAACTCAGGAGGTATGTATACTTAAAACCAAAATAAATAGTAAAGTGAATCACAGTCTTTTCGAATATCTACCCCTAACGAGGTGAAGACGGGTAGTCAATTTCACAGGGGAGTATTTTACTGTGTCGCTTGAATTACTCGAAAATTGGTATAAATAATCTTTGAGTCAAATTATAGAAACATACCAATCGATATTTAAATATTTTACCCCTGTGGGGGTGAAAATAAGGTATACAGTTTATATGAAAAATCTTATTCTTCTCACAGCGGGGGTGTCAAAGTAAGTAAGGAAAAATTAAAACGCGCGGAACTCGGTATTAGTACTAGAAACAAAAAAATAAAAAAGTACTATTTTCAGGGTTTTTCAAAAATTTACTCCAACAGAGTGGCAAAGGGTAATAAAATTTGGATTTTACCTCTTCAATTAACTGGAAAATGGGCATAAATAATGTTGCAAAACGTATCAAACGCTTTTTTTAAAACAAGCCTTGTCGTGGTAAGGAGGGAGGACGCTGTTTATTTGAAAACTCTTATTCCATTGATCTACAAAACATTTCCCCCGAATGTTAACTCGCGGTCCGATATACTCGAAACTCAGTATTATTACTTTTGACAGAAAATAAACAATAATAAAGTTTTGGGTTTTGAAAATCGAAACCTGACTGGGCATAAAGGGGTAATTAATTTTTATGGGGAGGATATTACTGCGTGGCTTAATTAACTAAAAAATTGGTATAAACAATCTTTGATTAAAAATAATCTTACTCCTTTTGGTTAGTGGCAATATTTGCCTTAGAAAATAATAAAAACTGTAACTTTTAGTTTTTTTTATAGCAATCCCTCATAGAGAATTTAGAGCGTTTAAAAGTTAGTAACGAAAATTTTTTACGCACTGTCAGATTACCTCAAAACTAATATCTACTTAAAATAAAAAAATAAAAAGTATGTTCCAGGGCTCGAAAATGGGCATAAATACTGTCTAAGTCTTACAATAGAAACGTACCATGATAAAGATAGAAAACATTAATTTTCGAAAATTATCTTTTAAGGGAGGGACTGATAATTTTTTTGAGAAAAGTACGAAATCTACGCAGGCGAAGTCGCGGGCAAAGTGCTAGTAAATGTAATATGATAACTTACTTGTAACAATGAGTCGAGTCACATCATGTCAACTTAAAAATAATTTATAGAAAACCAATGATGGGTATGATGGGTGCATCATTCTGCCTAGCCTTTTCCCAACACAAATATTAATTTACAAAGATTTATGCTCATCAAATAATAAGCTAATTTAAGAAAACGCTACATTAGCACGCTACATTAGGACGCTACATTAGGACGCTACATTAGAACGCTTCATTAGGACGCTACATTAGGACGCTACATTAGGGCGCTACATTAGGACGCTACATTAAGACGCTACCTACGTTAAGACGCTACATTAGGACGCTACGTTAGAACGCTTCATTGGGACGCTGCATTAGGACGCTACATTAGAACGCTTCATTAGGACGCTACATTAGGACGCTACATTAGGGCGCTACATTAGGACGCTACATTAAGACGCTACCTACGTTAAGACGCTACATTAGGACGCTACGTTAGAACGCTTCATTGGGACGCTGCATTAGGACGCTACATTAGAAAGCTACATTAGGACGCTACATTGACTTTATTCTTTTTTACATCAACATTTTGATAACCTTTGCTGCGATATGAAGATCATCTGTGTTCTGCCTAGTTAATGTTATGAAGATCACCTGTGTTCTACCTAGTTAATGTTATGAAGATCACCTTTGTTCTGTCTAGTTAATGTTATGAAGATCACCTTTGTTCTGTCTAGTTAATGTTATGAAGATCACCTGTGTTCTGCCTAGTTAATGTTATGAAGATCACCTGTGTTCTGCCTAGTTAATGTTATGAAGATCACCTGTGTTCTGCCTAGTTAATGTTATGAAGATCACCTGTGTTCTGCCTAGTTAATGTTATGAAGATCACCTGTGTTCTGCCTAGTTAATGTTATGAAGATCATCTGTGTTCTGCCTAGTTAATGTTATGAAGATCACCTGTGTTCTACCTAGTTAATGTTATGAAGATCACCTTTGTTCTGTCTAGTTAATGTTATGAAGATCACCTGTGTTCTGCCTAGTTAATGTTATGAAGATCACCTGTGTTCTGCCTAGTTAATGTTATGAAGATCATCTGTGTTCTGCCTAGTTAATGTTATGAAGATCACCTGTGTTCTACCTAGTTAATGTTATGAAGATCACCTTTGTTCTGTCTAGTTAATGTTATGAAGATCACCTGTGTTCTGCCTAGTTAATGTTATAAAGATCACCTGTGTTCTGCCTAGTTAATGTTATGAAGATCACCTTTGTTCTGTCTAGTTAATGTTATGAAGATCACCTATGTTCTGTCTAGTTAATGTTATGAAGATCACCTGTGTTCTGCCTAGTTAATGTTATGAAGATCACCTGTGTTCTACCTAGTTAATGTTATGAAGATCATCTGTGTTCTGCCTAGTTAATGTTATGAAGATCACCTGTGTTCTACCTAGTTAATGTTATGAAGATCACCTTTGTTCTGTCTAGTTAATGTTATGAAGATCACCTGTGTTCTGCCTAGTTAATGTTATGAAGATCACCTGTGTTCTGTCTAGTTAATGTTATGAAGATCACCTGTGTTCTGCCTAGTTAATGTTATGAAGATCACCTGTGTTCTGCCTAGTTAATGTTATGAAGATCACCTGTGTTCTGCCTAGTTAATGTTATGAAGATCACCTGTGTTCTGCCTAGTTAATGTTATGAAGATCACCTGTGTTCTGCCTAGTTAATGTTATGAAGATCACCTGTGTTCTGCCTAGTTAATGTTATGAAGATCACCTTTGTTCTGCCTAGTTAATGTTATGAAGATCACCTGTGTTCTGCCTAGTTAATGTTATGAAGATCACCTGTGTTCTGCCTAGTTAATGTTATGAAGATCACCTGTGTTCTGCCTAGTTAATGTTATGAAGATCACCTGTGTTCCAGCTTATAAACTATATGTAGAATCGAACAATTTATAATATGTCGACGCGGCGGCACGAGCGATACGTTTTTTACTTATTTGTACGAGCGTCTACAAATGTTTGCTTTGTGTTGCCGACATCAAAGGACACGTTTGCAGGAGCTGTGATAAGTTCGAGAGAGTGCTACAATTAAATATTTCGTTTTTCATATTATTCCTCGCCGTCTTGTAAGCTCGTAACTGCAGCAAATGGGGGCAAGTTAAAAATATATTTATCTCATGAGTTGTCCCTTTTAGTTCAGTCAACATTCCGCGGGATAGGTCAAGGTACGAGTATGTTGTGTTCAATTGTGAGAGTGGCCCGGATAACAAATTGTTTCTCTAAACAGTATGACTCGAGGCTAATATCCATGAATGAGTGCGTGGTAACGTTCGTTGGTGTTTACGGTATTACATTAATAGGTAGGTACATGCCTCTCGAGGTAATCAACGTTACTTTTAACGATAACGTTGTAGGTACTTATAAGTATTTTTTGCATGCGTCGGCGCACCACCACCCCATTTAGGTCTTGGCACTCGCCTGTAGGTTCCATTTGCCTCACAGACCAGAGAATTTCCAATCAATTAAGTAGATAGGTACCTATTGGAAAACAATAAGAAACCCACACAGTCGTATCATTATCTAACTATAAATCTTACGCTACGACCGGCTCCAGACTACAGCGTGAGTGCGTTGAGCTAACATTGAATTTGTATGTTTACCTTTACTATGCGAGTAAAGTGTTGGCGTCCAATATATGTGACAAACATTGGCGTGTTTACGTTTGAATGCTGAGAGTCAAGCGTGGGCGTTTGCGGGCTTGTCAAACGTTGGCGCCAGCGTGTGTTTACGCGTCTCGGGGGCGCGGGCGGTGGGCGCGCCGCAGCGTCACGACCGCGCCACAGCTGCACCGCAACGGCGCGCGGCGTCACGCAGACCTACAACTCTATAAAGGCTGTTTTGGTGCGTGGCCAATATTGGTGCGTGGCCAATATTGGAACTAACACCATCATCTTGGTAAAAGTCAAGATGGCGGTGTTAGTTCCGATATTGAAAAAAAAAAAAACTAAACAACATAAAAAAAAACAATTTCACAATTGTTTACCATCAGCGCCCCCTGTCCGTACCACTCGGATTCAACGTCGTAGTACAGAGCTAAGACAATGGAGTCTATTTACTTCTGACTGCTAGATACCGGATCCTACCGGATTTTTTATAGACTCCATTATTGTGATCACTTTGGTTTACAAAGTGATTGTATAAATAAAATAAATATTGATCTGTACTACTCCATTCAGTCGCGATTATGTTACTTTAGTTTAAGTCAGTCGGTCGCCGTCGTCCACCTGCCGCTCTGTCGCACTCGATTATCTGTCGCACTCGATTATCGCTAAACCCTGCGGCGAATATTATCGCACTAATCGCAGACAATTAGATCCAGACTGATTGACTTAATTGGAATTTTACAAAAACTTCAGTTTTACATCCGAAAAAATGTTATGAATCCCTTATCTCGACTACATAAGATCTAAAATCGTACGAACGGTTTGTTCGTAGAGGAAAAGTGCAAATGAAGTAATACTTATGATTGGTGGTAATTACTAATTGTGACTGGTATCGCGACGGATTGTGTAATCCCGACCGGCGCGGCGCGGCGCGGTGGCGGCGCGCGGCGCGAGGGGCGAGCCGTTGGAGATAGCGCGTGGTACTAACCATTTATAGAATTTTCGTAATATTATAAGTATGCACTTAGCACTGCGGGGATGCCACGAATTGGTTAATGGGCAGCTCAGATCAACACTACTACACGTAGAATAATGTGAAACTCTACGATTGTGCAGCTGACATTTTAAAAGCCAAGCATGTCAAACTTGCTAAATTCTTCAAATCTGAGAATCTACTCTTGGCAGTATTGTGAATTTGTGATGTTTTACTAAAAATGTGGTACCTTTCTTCTGTGCTGTGCGCCGAAGCAATTTAATTGCGATACCTAAGTATATTGAGTGACTATCGACATGTGATCCACTTTGCGTGCACCGTGCGGTCTGTGTACCTACCACGGTGTGATTGCTCGTCGACCACTTCCTCTCCTCAATAAGAGCATGGAATGTTAGGAAAACTTGGAGCCTTATAGACATCTCATGGCAATAATACGTAGTTACATAGTTATGGCAATGTTTATGTATATATCGCCGCCAACTAGCTTAATCAGCCATTCAGTTAACTGCCTAGCCTTTTAACTAAACGACGCCGTTCAACTAGCGGCCAGAGTGATATTCAGCCAATAAGTCTAATACGACATTTAATGAACTGGCTGACTGTTGCTTAGGTCATTTATCTATCTATACTATATGTATATAAAATTCAAAGTCTTGACTGACTGACTGACTGACTGATACATTAACGCACAGCCTAAACCGCTGGTCCTAGAGACATGACAAGATTTACTTAATCTTGTCATGTCTCTAGGACCAGCGGACCACTAAGAAAGGGTTTTTCGTAATTCCACCCCTAAGAGGGTGAAATGGGGGGATTTTGTTTGTATGGAAAATCTTATTCCTTAAGTTATATGAAAAATCTTATTCATTCAGTTAATAAACTTGAAACTTGGCATGAATTCTTACCTAAGTACCTAAGTAATAAAGTTTATCATTATAAGTTTTTCAAAACTGCCCCACAAAGGGGCGGGGGGGGGGTGTTAAAGTTTGTGTGGAAGAATTTGAATGTGCGATCCGATTAACTCGAAAGTCAGTATTAATACTTTTGACAGAAAAAAAAACGATGATAAGATTCCGGGTCTTTCGAAAATCGACCGCTGACGGGGCAAGGGGTAGTTAATTTTTTAAGGGGAGTATTTTACTACGTGGCTTGATTAACTCAAAACACACATACATTATTTTTGAGTCTAATTATGGAAACATCCCAATATATTTTTTTTTGTTTTCTACCCCAGTGGGGTGAAAAGACGGGATACAGTTAATATGAAAAATCGTTTTCCTTTGGTTAATAAACTTGATACTTGGCAATATTTACCTCATTAATTAATACAGATGGTCACTTTTAGTTTAAAAAAAATCCTCACAGAGGCTTCAGGGGGCGAAAAAGTTAATAGGTAAGGTAAAATATTAAACTGCTCGGACTGATTAACTCGAGACTCGGTACTAATACTTAAAACAAAAAGTATGTGTTTTAAGGGTTTTTCAAAAGTCATCTCTTACCGGGGTGGAAAAGGGTAATAAAGTTTAAGGGGCGGATTTTACTGCTTGCTTCCATTAACTCGAAAATGGGTATAAATAAAGTTTAAATCATACAATGGAAACGTACCAAACGCTTTTTTAAAAACAAAGCCTGTCGTGGTAAAAGAGGACAAGGTTTATTTCAAAAATCTTATTCATTTGATCTGTAAACTTTAAAATTAACCCGAATTAAATAAATAAATGACAAAGATCGTGAACATACATTTTCGAAATTTTTAGAGTAAAGTACACGCGGACGAAGTCGCGGGCAAAGTGCTATACTATATAAAATTATAAATTCTGTCTGTATGTTACATTTTCACGCCTAAACCACTGAACGGATTTCGATAAAATTGGGGGCAGCAGATACCAAAGAGATAGATGGCGTCCTGGGGAAGGACATACTTCTTATCCTTTCCGACATCCACGCGGGCGAAGTCGCGGGCAGAAACTAGTACTATATAATGGGGTGAAAATGTGAGTAAAAAAATGAAACTAAATTTAAATGGGTAATCATATTGACGAATATTATTTAAACATTAGGAAGGTTATTAAGATCAGTTGAAAAAAATAACGGATAGTCGTTTTATTTTTCGGGAATGGTAATAAAAAGAAAATTGGTCGGTTATTTAATCCTACAATGTCAGTACAGAAAATACTCAAGTAGGCAGTGTGTGTAATAAATGGATGGCCAGTAAACATGTTGGAGAGGGCAGTTAGGTAAATAGTTTGGCAGTCCTTATGCACGGCAATATTATCTTTAAATATTACTGTGCCATAGGTTAGGTTGGAACTGTGATCAACCACGCGCGAGTCGAATTAGTCGCAGTAACAAAGCCAGGTCACCCCGACCAAATGGGTTAGGTTAGGGTAGACCCGCGGTGGACAGGCTCACACGCCCTATCGCCGGCCTCGTCACCATCGAGGCGGTCCGGCCGGTGCTCGAGCGCTGGCTCGGGAGGAGGCACGGCTCCCTGTCGTTTCGGGTGACGCAGGTGCTCTCGGGGCATGGTTGCTTCGGGAAGTACCTGTGTCGCATAAACAGGGAGCCGGACGCCCGGTGTCACCACTGCGTCGACTGCCGGGAGGACACGGCGTGGCATACGCTGGCAGAGTGTGCCGCTTGGGAGGAGCCACGCCGTGCCCTCATCTCTGAAGTAGGCAGTGACCGGTCGCTGCCGGCCGTGGTCGAGTCGATGGTCGGCAGCGAAGAGTCCTGGGACGCGGTGGTTTCCTTCTGCGAAACGGTCGTCTCGCAGAAGGAGGCTGCGGAAAGGGAGAGGGAGATCTCGTCCTCTCACCCGGCCCGCAGCAGGCGCACCGGGCGTCGGCGGAGGGCGGATAACGCCCTCTTCCAGCCCCCCTAAATGGGTCCAGGGGCGACGGACTTGGGGACGTCCGTCGCCCCCCACACATCAGGACCCGAGATGGCGGCGCGTAGTGTTCCACGCGCGCCTCTCTTAGACGTCGCGGGGGGAGTCAAACACCTCACTCCCCCCCCTGACCCGAGGAGGCCCGCGGTGGCGGGCCGGCACCCCCGGCGTAGGTGAGAGATGGAACACTGGGGTGGGTTTTAGTCAGTAAGAGTCTGACAGACCCCGTCGCCCGCCCCAGGGCGGCGGACATCCATGAGGATTTTCAACCACGGAACACGTCGCCCGCCCCAGGGCGGCGGACATGCATGAGGATTTTCAACCCCGGGAACAAAAAAAAAAAAAAGGGTAGAGCTGTGACCAAACGCGCGCGAGCCGACAAGCTTAGCCAGCGGCGGCGTCGTCGCAGCGGCGGCCGGCGAACGCTGCTCCCAAGTTAGATTTCCTTGTTAACTGCCTACACGTAACTGTCCGTTATGCCATTTTACTGCTAAATTGTTAATTAACTTATGTATTTTTTATTTGTTTTGACTTATTTTTAACTGAATTCACAAAAAGGAGGAGGTTCTCAATTCGGATGTATATATGTATATTGTATATATATTTTTTTTTTGTATGTTTGGGCATAACTCCGTCATATATGTATAGACGGATTTGCAAAATTATTTTTTCACAAAATAAAAAATCTTTTTACCAAGAAAAACAACCGACTTCCAAAAAAAAACACAAAGTGAAAAATAAGTTTAATTTCGGAAGTCGGTGTCAAAAAACGAAAACGCGGAACCGACGACAATTTTTTGGAAGTCGGTTGTTTTTTTTTAAAAAAAGATTTTTTATTTACGGCTCAGTTGTTACTGCCGAACTTGTTAATAAACATGCATTTTGTAATCCTACTATCCTATCCCACTAATATTATAAACGCGAAAGTTTGTATGGATGGATGGATGGATGGATGCATAGATATAGGATAGAAGGAGATATGCCCTGTAGTTGAAAATGTATCAGAACTCCATGTCGCTAAGACGATCCCATTACCGCGCCACTACTACACATGTAGTTCAGTAAAAGCAATAGATACAAAGTCGCGCACACACTTGCAATTCATAATAAATCAGGGGCCTAAAAAGGCCACTTTAAGCAATACCAGGCCTTACACATGGATGGTGATTCCATAAAAAGGAGATATGGTTTGCCCCTCCACAGCTAGCATTGCCACAAATCAGAGTTGCAAACCTAAATGAAAAAAAAAAACTAATTAATTATTATGTTTCTATTAGTTTTTTAATAATATGAGATGAGAATTGTTAATATATTATATAGTAAAATATTTTTCCTATCACTATAAATAGTTTAATTTTAGTAAAAGGTATAATGTATGTCATCTTATATTATAATACTATTTAATAAAATTGAAGTAAATTATGACAATATAACATAATATCACACCAATTTATACCTGAAGGGTTCGGCAGCGGTGTACTTTTAGTACACCCACATAAGTCCCATCAGTCCCATGCAATCCCAAGTGGTAAGCAAGATAACATTAAATATACATATACTATGAATACCATACCATAATATGGTAGATATTCATAATTTGAGCATTTATGGAGTGATAATAGTTTTCGTTTACAAATCTCTTCTCATATTCGGCAGGCCTAACAATAGCAATGTGAGTACTTGATTTGATAATCTTTTTCAGCTTTCACGAGGTTTTCATCATGCGGGACGGTTATGTCAACAATCATTGCGCGCTGCTCTGATCGATCCACCACCACTATATCAGGCTTATTGGCAACAATAGTCCTGTCAGTGATAATGGATCGATCCCAGTACAATGCCATATTTCCATTTTCGAGAACTGGGTCGCCACCCACCCTGATTCCACAAGGTTGTATTTCAGAGCAAGTTACTGATGGGTTATCTTAGCTACAAGGTTGTGTCTATGCAAGTACTCTCCGTTAGCTAGACGAGAACACCCGGAGATAATATGCCTGATTGATTCTCCCGGCCGGTGGCATTCGGTTTCTCCAAAGAGGTCACCGAAACGCAGCCAGGCTACGGGCGCTAGTAGATCTACATCGGGTCCATGTAGGGCCCGGTAAAAGCGTCCGTGAAGCTCCTTATTTTGCCATACTTCCATGCGATCATTGCGATCATTGGTGTCAAGCACAACTGGCTTGCGCCAGTTCTCTTTAGCCAAGGAGAGCGGGGTGAGGCCCTTGTCCACCGCGACTACATCTCGATGCATCCCCACGTCGGTTTCTAGGAAATATTCCCTGAGACTGCATATCTCGCGATTGTGGAGGGTCTTAGCGTTTAAAAAGCCTCGACCTCCACACTTTCGCGGGATATACAGCCTCATTACCGATGACCGTGGGTGATGCATTCGATTTGCAGTCAACAGTGTCCGGACCTTCCTATCCAGGGCGTCTAGTTCGGTTTGAGTCCATTTGAGTATGCTGAAAGAGTACATCAAAACCGGCATGACCCAACTGTTGAAGGCACGCACCTTGTTTCCGCCTGATAGAAGACTATTAAGTACTTTTTCAGGCGGCCAAAGAACCGCTCCTTCAACGATTGCTTCATGTCAGTAACATTGATGCCTAACGCTTCCGACATACCCAAATACTTATAGGTTTCGGATGCGGAGAGGGCTCTAAGATTTGTGGAATCCGAGAGTTGGGTTCCCACGGATTCCACAATCTCCCCTGGCTTTACATGCATGACCGCACATTTGTCCACACCAAATTTCATCCTGATGGCGCCACTGAAAGTTTCAGTTACTTTCAGTAGTTCCATAAGTTGCAAATTGTTGGGAGCAAAGAGTTTTAGGTCATCCATGTAGAGGAAGTGCGATATAACCTGACCACCTCTCCTCAGCCGGTAACCTAGACCTGAATCCTCCAGCAGTGTGCTTAGAGGATTCAAGGCTAAGCAGAACCAAAGCGGACTCAAACTATCGCCCTGAAATATGCCTCGTTCGATCCTTATCGGTTCGCTATTCCTCTGGATATTTCGACATCCTGGATAGCGAAGGACCGTCCTCCATGGCCGCATACATGACATCAGGAAGGTACGCAGAGTTGCATCTACTTTATACAAATCCAGTACCCTCATGAGCTATGTATGTGGCACCGAGTCATAGGCCTTCTTATAATCTATCCAACATGTCGACAGATCCTTTCGGGAACGACGAACCTGTTGGCAAATGGCCATATCAATGAGGAGTAGCTCCTTAGTACCACGGGACCCATTCTTACATCCATTTTGAGAGGCAGACATAATGGATTTGGTGTCTATATGTTTGTTAATTTTAGCTCTCAGAATGGATGTAAGAACTTTATAGAACGTCGGTAAACACGTGATAGGCCTATAATTTTCGGGTTCCGCGGTGCTACCTGATTTATGGAGCAGGTGGGTAACTCCTGTCGTTAGGAATTGGGGTAGTGAACCAGACTCTAAAGCAGTCTGGAACTGAGATGCCAAGCGAGCGTGCGACCTTGAAAACCATTTAATCCAAAAGTTGTGCAGCCCGTCCGGTCCTGGAGATTTCCAGTTAGGTAACGGACGGACTGCACGAGCTCCATCTTGGGGGCAAATGGTAATAGCCTCCATTTCTGGTATTGGATCACAGGCTCGCTCGACCTCTCGAGCCCAATCACCTTCGGTGTGACTGACAGATATTACGCCAAAAGGAACACATGGCATCATCATCCGGTATTTATATTATTATTATCACAATCATTTTACTTGCCTCGGAGGCGTACTTAAGCCATCGTGGCGGGTACTTATGTATGGCTCCAGCTCCTGAATATGGTCATGACACACGTTTATCTATTCTATATACGCCAACAAACTCGAGGTCCGGCATTTCGAAGACTATGTTCATTTTCAGAGGAGCTACACTTCGTCGGCGATATAAAATGGTTTCGATAAGGGTGCGCGTGCTCCAGATTTTTTTTTAAAGGCCTAAATATGCCATTATAACAATATTTCTTCACAAAACCTCCCATATGATTTGTGGGATGTTGCTTTTGACTAAAATCTTATGAATCTGCTATTTGACATTAAACTTCAATAAAGCAATTCATAATTTGTGACCATTTTACGAATCTCCATACAGACTGTCAAATAGATGAATTACACACAGATCATATTATGAGTTGTCAGTTTGTGACCATTTTACGATTTTTAATATGATTCATATTGTTATCCTATCATGATTTTGCCAAAGTGGCCTTTTTAGGCCCCCAGAACGTACTACACAATCAACTATAAACCTTAACTCATCAAACATAGCGTGCATTTATCATGCATCGTACAGACGCCAGCTGCAGGTCAAGCTACCCGAAACTGTTAAATTTTCCCAATCAACCTTAAAACTTAATGCTTTAGCGATAAAGTTGAAAATCTATTTAAGAAATTTGACAGATTGTAGTAGCTTGATGTGCTGGCGTCCGTGCAACTTACTCACGCAAAAACATCTGTCGCTATCATTGTGCTGTGCAAAAGCCATTTATTTTACATATACGCTAGTGATTGACTAAATCGGAAAGTTATCGATTCTCCCAATTATTATTGCCAGCACATCAAGCTACTACTAAAATTTTTTTTTAACATTATATTACATCTTCTCAAGGGTCTTCCAACCGGATTTAAACGTCATCTTTTTAGGTCTTCCAACTGGGTTAAAACGGTTGACAAATTGTAAAATTAACTAATATTCGTTGGGTAATCGACATTGTTGTCGATAGCCTACGTTAGTGGATCTGCACAGACACATCACTAACTGGCCGCAACCAGCAGCGGCCGTACCATGCGATGTTTTTGTTTTTTAAGTATCGTTTTGTGATTTTTACATTGCTTGTCTAGTCACTTAGTGACATACTTAGGGAACAATGTGTTTACTGCGAAAATAATACAGTCGTTCAAAACAAAATTAGCGTAGTAAAAGCAAGAAATATTTTACAATTTGTTGTTTCGCATGATTTTAAAGACAAATATAGTAAAACACTTATATTTATATATCACGCACGTTAAGTCGTTGGTCCCGGCTGTCATTCGTGGATCTTTGACAGTCGTTACGGGTCGTCAGTAGCCCGAAAGTCTGACAACCAGTCTTACCAAGGTGTATCGTATTACCCAGTAACTGGGTTGTGGAGATCAGATAGGCAGTCGCTCCATGTAAAATACTGGTATTCAGGTGCATCCGGTTAGACTAGAAGCCGACTCCAACATAGTTGGGTAAAGGCTCAGCAGATGATGATGATGATGACTTATATTTATATATGGTAAGTGATTCCATGATTTACAAAGTTTTGGTTTTGGCTTCGGTTTTTACAAGAAACCACTGAACAACACGGCATTCTTATATTTTTTCACGATCTCGGTCGAAAGCCCACTAGTTCGTGAATACAGCCATTTGCCTAGTGCATGGTCATTTCGGGCATGCCGCGACGACATAGACACGCCTCCTTGCCACTTATCCTGTTTTTTTACATTACTGTGGAAGGATGGTTGGATGGATGTTTGTTACTCTTTCACGCAAAAACTACTGAACGGATTTGGATGAAAATTGGCACACATATGGTTTATAACCAGGATTAACACATAGGATAATTTTTATCCCGATATTCCCACGGGATCGAAACTTATGCGGGTAAAACCGCGGGGCGCAGCTAGTTTTTATATAATTTCCAAAACTACAACAAACAACTGCCGCTTTAAATCAATGACCAATCAATCAATCGCTAATTTAACTGCCTGGGCTAGGCAAGTAGTTATTAATCGTTAGCGATCCAAGTCATTTGCCTAGCTGTTTCATTGAATGGCTGAATATCATTCAGACCGCTAGTTGAAGGGCGCCGTTTAGTGAAAAGGCTAGGCAGTTAAGTGAATGCATGGCTGCTTAAGCTAATTGGCTGCGACATTAATGTGTTTGTCGACAGTCGACGTGTGCGGCATGGGATACTGCACAGTCTGACTGAGCACATATGCACGGATGTCATTAAAGTGCCCGGTGCTCCCCTTGCTGACAAAACTGTGCTGATTAATGTATCATGTATTTCTACTGATGTATCAGATGAGCTGTGGGCTAAAAGAACTACCGAGTGTGTCCCATTGAACACACGCGGCAAACTAATGCGAAGATGGCGCGCCGAGTTATACTTACTGCTCTGGCCTGCTTTGTCAAATAACAGAAGTTAGGAAAAGAGAGGTAGGCCTTTGCCCTATCCCTAGAGGGACCATACACGCTAGACCGATACCTATATTGGAAGACGTACTCAATTGTAACTTGAGCTAGTAGGTACATCCCGAGACAAGCCTTTCACAGCAAACACTCGTGGGCACTCCATTTCGCGAGAGTCGACGTATCTATGACAAGGCGTTTCTCCTCAGTCAGGAATTTTCGTTGTCGTTTGGTCAGGAAACGTCTGTATCTAGAAAGGAACTGTAGAAGCGAAGGTTTATTGGTTGGTAGTTAGAACCATTAATTATGTAAATAATTAAATTAATGCGTCGTCGAAATGTCGGCTTCAATTTCCTATTTCGTATTTTTCGGTCCTCATGGCATTCTTTAGGAAGACCAAAAATAGAGGTCCATTACTTGCTAATCTCAGTTCAAACATTTATATCAATTACTGTAAATTAAGAAGCTCCGTCTTCCGTCCTTTAAAATTCATTTAGATTATTATTTATAAAAATATTAAAAACTCGGTTACATAATGGTTAATTAGTGACTTTTATATTCTTTCCTTATCGACGGAAAAGTTCGCGAATGTGGGGTCGGCACAGTAATTAATTTTATTGTTTGTGTCACGGAGTCAAGTACGGCGGGCAGGTTATCGGCAAAGATTTGATAGTTAATTACTGTGAAATAAAATTTATTTGTTCCGATAAACGAATTCGTATCGCACATGGTTCAATGGTTGCACCGAACTGCGTGGGTCGTTGTTAGCATGTCGACTGATATTAATATTTTTGGACCCAAATAATTCTCTACAACTTTGGGAGACTGCAAGCGATATTAATTATTTATATCTCTTTGGGCTGATTTTTCAATAGTCCGATAACTTTTATCGAAAGAATAAATATGACGGTTTGACAGCTTTTGTATCGATAATGGAGCAGTGGTGGCCCAGTGGTGACGACCGCGCCTTACGAGTTGTAGGTCGTAGGTAGGAACCCAGGCATGCGCTTTACTTTGTGTAAATAATTTCATCACCACTGCTCTCAAAACCAAAACGGTGAAGGAAAACATCGTGAGGAAACCGGCATGTCTTAGAACTAAAATTTCGAAGAAATGTGTCATCTATCAAGTCGCACTGGGCCCGCGTGGTGGATTATGGCCCACTCCCTCTCAACGTGAGGCCTCTGTGTCCCAGCAGTGGGGACATTATAGGCTGATTACATACATCGATAATATGTCAAAGTGTCGTATTTATTCTTCAGATTAAAATTATCCGACTATTGAGAAATCAGCCCTTTTTCTATCTAATCAATCAAATATTCGTATGTAGGTATAAACAAATATTGTTCCTTCAAAAGGAATAAGAAACATTTTCGTAAAAATCCTTTCGTACTGTCATTGAACTTGGTGGGTGAACTGCCGCGCACGCGTATTTTATTATTTCCATACAAACAGGGTAACAACGTTACACAAACTCAATACTCAATCATTGATTGCATCCCACAATGCTTAGGTGGTAACTTAACAGTGGAAGAGATCATTATGGACCCTGCCGGGCTCAGAAAAATAAGGAAGCTTTAAAAACTTAACTTATCGGTCTATTTGTCTGTTTATACTAACGACTTTGTGTCTTTGTCTTCAGATCCCCTCATAATACTACTCACAATGTCTGCGGCGGTGGAGAGTCAGCGCGCGCTGAACGGGCGCGTGAACGGGCACCGCGCGGAGGGAGCCGGCGGCCCGCGCGGCACCAACGGGCACCACGACCCGCGCCCATGGGAGCAACAGTTCCTGCCCACCGAGCTGCGGCTTGACGACAAGATACGCACACAGAAGGTAACAGTAATTTCCTTTAAAAAGCCTTTAACGTATGCTTTCTGAACTGCCTCATTGCTGATCTATTGGTTGCAAGAGCGTCAGCTGAGCCTGTCATCCTGGGTTCGATCCTCAGGTCGACGAGAAGGTCAGTCAGGGGTGCGCCAAATATACGAGTATCTCCCGACTCATGAAAATGGAAGAACCCGTGGGGTTTTAGTCGGTAGGAGTTCGACATACATAACCGTCCGTTCTCCTTAGACGGAGGATGTCTACGAGGATTTTCTAACAGAAAAAAGTAGGTGCTTTTCCAGCTTGATTTATGCGTCAGACGTCAAAGTTAAAATGTTCTATTAAAAGTTTTACTACGAGTTTTATAAAAGCCTATGTTTCCATTTGTTCAGTTTTCTCCCAGAGTTCAAATCCTATATCAAACATGTAGCTCTACATTGATATCTGCATGACTCTCCTCGACCTCTCTCGCCTCATATTGTCGTCTTCTGTTAGGTACTATTTCATCCGTTACTTATTTAGCTTCAAACGAACATCAACGAAACTATGATGAGATGCGATTTACTCGCGATACACGGCACGAGTGACGAGTGCGACTATCTCGTTGCAATTACATTCACTGTGCTGTCTGCAGTCTCGATTGTCAATTGTTTTGGTTCTGTTGTCACTCAAACTCACATGTACAATTAAATGTGATGTAACTTGTGTGTCTGTGTTAGTGCACAGTATGCTTAGCTTGCTGAGGCCGACAAATATTTGATTTAACAATTGGTCAAAAGTCATCGTGATTCTTAGTGAGTTCTCGGAGGAGGCAATGTGTTATCATCACCGACCGATGTCGACGGTCCTGAGCTGACTGTACTGACTACTGAGCTATCGGCTATCAGCGAGTTCAGAGTTGACGACCGTCTTATTGACAAAGTTTTTATTACTGATCAACACGATTATTGCGCAGCAGCAATATTAGCTACCGATGCAATAGTACCTACCTACATGGGTACATAATCTTACGCTAAGTAGAGATCTGCTAACAATTCAAAATATGAATTGTTTCTTTTTCTTTCTTTTCCTTAGTTCAGCACCCTAATTGCGTAACACACTATCAATCGGAATCTGAATCATTTTGAAGCAATTTTCTAATCCATTGCTAAATATGTTCGAAAAATTTGTCTGCCCAATACGTAAATAACGCAATGAATGTTCTTGAACTGTCAAAATGAAACCGATTACGATTGATAATGTGTTACGCAATTGCCCCGCTGGTATGGTTAACTTCGTTGCGGCGGCGGCGGGTTCCACTTCCAAGAAGGCAAATCATTTTTCTGGGATTATTCTGGTGGTCGCCATTATAGTTTCTTGCTCACAAGGATTACAATGTTTCGGTGTAATGTTAGGTTTTACCAAAAAGGACCTGTCTTGTAAAGTTTTAGTTTACTACTAACAGTAAACTCAACAGGTGGCTGGCAGCTTGAGTGGCCATCCTCCGCCCCTACTATATATCAGTAGGTACAGATGTTCATATTAAGTATTACATGCATCATACAATATGTTCAAATCATAATGCTGCCTACTGCCGCGGAACCGGCGACCACTCTCAGCGCCACAATTAAAGCAATCAGCAGCAATTGAGTGAATGACGCTGCGCCGTCACCGTACGATGCGATGCGACACAACATGTTCCACACTGTTGTATGTAATTGTTACTTTGTGCTACTACCCAATATGATGTTTATACTGACATATTACTTTCATGATGACTTGCACGTGTGACGTTATCTCAGTCATAAAATAGGAGATTAATTAAACAAATCTACGTATGTCACGCAGTTCCGTTAATGACTATTTACTTGACAATCTAATTCTAAGCTATTGAAAATACCAAAACAAAATTCAGAAGATAAAACCTTATTGCTCTGTAGGTGGTATAGAGAGAGAAATGCACTCATTTTTGAAAAGTCGCCTTCTAAGTGAATTGTAAATTACATTGTAAATCGAAGTGAAATCGTTTTTCCGGCGGAAGTTGGTATACTACGTCGTGTATGCTTTCAAAAATGGATAATAAAAGCTCGTTAGGGAAAATAACTGGTTAGTTTACGAATAGCGGAAAAGTACTCATGCGAAATAGTGAAATATTGACGTTTGAAACCAAGGGGTTTGCGAACGTACACAATTTGTTAGTTATACCATAATAAACAGCATCAGATACGGTATCTGAGGTGACAATAAAAGTAAACCCCTTGCCAAACAGAATGGTTTACAGTCACAATATATTAAGATAATGATTGTCAGTGCCTGTGCTGCACGACATGTGGCACTGCAGTGCGCGGTAGCGGAAACACTAAACTACTAAAGGATGATTTCCACTAAACGGCCTTTTAACTAAACGGCGCCGTTCAACTAGCGGCATGAATGATATTCAGCCAATGCGTCTAATACAACATTTAATGAACTGGCTGGCTGATGCTTGAGCCATTTATATAATAGGGTGCAACTGTTATGTTTATGATCAGTTGAAAAACATAACGGGCAGTCATTTTATTTTTCGGTGGTTGTTGTATTAAAATATGAACAGTAAAAAAGAATTGTACGATTAAAAAGAAAATTGGTCTGTTATTAAATCCTACAATGCCAGTATAAGAAATACTCAAGTAGTGTAATAAATGAATGGCCGGTAAAAATGTTGGAATGGGCAGTTAGGTAAATAGTTCGGCAGTTCATAGGTCAGGTTGGAACTGTGATGTGAAAACCTGAAAAGAGGTCATTGTACTTATCATTATGAATAACTTTGCTAGGGCCAACCCTGAAGTCGCGAAAAAATAATCTTGTCTATACATAACTCGACAAAATGGTGTAGCGGTATCTACAAACGCCACATGCGAACAACGCGTCATACTGACGTCACTTAAATCCTGCATCTCGTAAGCAGAGTTTACCGCGCAATTAGCATAGATACAATTTCCCAACATCAATCGTTGGGCAATTGCCCGCCAGACACAACACCCGTCTGGTCGGAGGATCCTCCCGGTGGCCAAGCGCAACTGCTGAGCGTCCTGGGTTCGATTTTCAGGTCGGGTAAAGTTTATTTAGTTTTTCTCGGCAGCTGAGCTTATACAGAGTGTATCAGAAAGGTAAACAGGTACAGACCATCAACTGAACAACTCTCCATGGGTGGAGATAACTCCATGGGAATGTGTGTGTGAGAGGGAATGAAATTCCAGCACGTCACCATCTGTCCCGTAGAAAACTTTAATACCTACTGGACCCAAATTATGGGATGGCTGATTAACTTTTCTCGATTACGATGTTATCTCTTCGAAATGCGGATGTAAAATGTACCTCTGCTACATGCGGGTGTAACATGTACCTCTGCTACATGCGGATGTAATATGTATCTCTGCTACATGCGGCTGTAACATGTACCTCTGCTACATGCGGGTGTAACATGTCCCTCTGCTACATGCGGGTGTAACATGTACCTCTGCTACATGCGGGTGTAACATGTACCTCTGCTACATGCGGATGTAACATGTACCTCTGCTACATGCGGGTGTAACATGTACCTCTGCTACATGCGGGTGTAACATGTACCTCTGCTACATGCGGGTGTAACATGTACCTCTGCTACATGCGGGTGTAAAATGTACCTCTGCTACATGCGGATGTAACATGTACCTCTGCTACATGCGGATGTAACATGTACCTCTGCTACATGCGGATGTAACATGTACCTCTGCTACATGCGGGTGTAACATGTACCTCTGCTACATGCGGGTGTAACATGTACCTCTGCTACATGCGGGTGTAACATGTACCTCTGCTACATGCGGGTGTAACATGTACCTCTGCTACATGCGGGTGTAAAATGTACCTCTGCTACATGCGGATGTAACATGTACCTCTGCTACATGCGGATGTAACATGTACCTCTGCTACATGCGGATGTAACATGTACCTCTGCTACATGCGGGTGTAACATGTACCTCTGCTACATGCGGGTGTAACATGTACCTCTGCTACATGCGGGTGTAACATGTACAGACGCCAGCAGGTCAAGCTACCCGAAACTGTCAAATTTTCCCAATCAACCTTGAACCTTAATGCTTTAACGATAAAGTTGAAAATCTATTAAAAAAAATTGACAGATTGTAGTAACTTGATGTGCTGGCGTCCGTACCTCTGCGCTAATTACTTATTAATGCAATGTTTCCAAAAAAGTAATGGATTTAGTTATCAAAACAATTGTGTTATGTTTATTACAGGATATAAAGGCCACACAGGCCATAAAGCGATTGCCGCGGTTGTAAATGTGAGGAGGCCTTTATCAGATAACTTGTGAATTGTAACACGTAACCTATACAGTGGAAGATATTTATCGAAGTTTCATTATTTATTAACCTACCTAAATAAATATAGTTTATCAACGGGGTAGGTATTGCAAGACCACTGATGGAGTTTTTTCAGAGGCGTTGTATTATCACATTGCCATCTGAAAAAAATCCAACTTGTTTTAAAGAACAATGGTAATGACGAACTATGTAACGAATTAATTGATCTCAGAAATTAAACCGGGTTTGGAAGCTGAAGACAACTCCAAGTAATTCTTGATCGTAAACACGTGTGATGTCCCTAATTGGGACTAGGTACCCGCTGAGAGCACCCACACAGGATGACTTGATGTGACGTGCGTGTGTCGTAACATGTTTGTTAGTTGGGACTAGGTACCCGCTGAGAGCACCCACACAGGATGATCTGATGTGACGTGCGTGTGTCGTAACATGTTTGTTGGTTGGGACTAGTTACCCGCTGAGAGCACCCGCACAGGATGACCTGATGTGACGTGCGTGTGTCGTAACATAATAATAATAATAATCTTTTATTGTTCAGAAAAATACATATTTAGGTCAGACAGATCACTGGTCTCCACACTAGGATTCCCTGTGTCGTGGAGGCCAGTCTCTTTCATCATTGTTCAAAACTACAATGTAACTTAAATTATTTGTAACAATTAACAAAAATTATAACAATCATACGAATTTTAGGGGGATACATGGCGTCTTGCAGTAACTGTGTACAAGAGTGTAAAACATATTTTGTTAGGGTGAGTGTATGTTGTGTGTGAGTAAGTGTATGTCTGTATGTGGGGTGTGTGGGTGTTTGTTGAGTGAGTGTTATGTCTCTAAAAACTATATCATGGCAGCATTTAATAAGACGTTCAAGAATTACTTAATAGTTTCTCTGTGTCGCTGTAATCCAGATCTTTTAGGTAAGTCATAATGTGAGCTTTGCATTTCGATTTAGTCATTTGTAATACATCAATTTTGTCATTAAGCTTTTTGTAAAGGAACGGACCCATGTAGTGAAAACACCTCTTACCAAAATCAAGTTTACGTTTTGGCTTATGCCATCCTGGTTTCCTTCGGGAATGCGCTTTGGACTCGATTTTGACTAAAGCCTCTTTATGGAACCTTAGAGCTATGGCCATAATATATATCTGTCGCACTCGCATTGCACCCGTCTCTCGATATAAGGCATTTGTTGGAAAACGCCTCGGTTTTTTATAAGCCACCTTGAGAACGGCCCTTTGTGCGCGTTCAGCTTTTATGAAATGGGTCTTTAGTGCAGCCCCCCAAGCAGCTATACAATAACTAAGAAGTGATTCGCACAGGGTGTGATAAATCATCTTCAAAATCGTCTTGCTTGCAATCTGACCCATTCTCTTAAATACATGTAACAATTTTCTAACACGTCCAGTCACATGCGCTATTTGCTTTGTCCAGGTGAGGTGTTTGTCAATGTAGACACCAAGATATTTTATGTGAGCTACCTGTTCAAAGCATGGGCATGAACATTCAGAGTCTGGGTCACTTTGGCAGGAATGCAATTTGATAGCTAAGTGACTTGGGCAAGGGTTTACAGCGCTGACACTAAAGTTGATTATTTTCGTTTTATCCACATTTAGTGTCAACAAATTATAATTTAGCCACTGGGCAACCTGCCTTACGCCAGTCTCTGCCGCTTTATAGACAGATTCCCACGTCCTATCATAAAAAACTATGGCTGTGTCATCAGCATAAGCGAAAATTTTTGCTTTACAGACTGTTAATGAGCAGAGGCTGTTGACATATATAATAAAAAGAGTGGGCCCCAGTACGCTACCTTGTGGCACACCGTAGTTAAGACCCCGGTAAGAGCTGTAGTTATCACCTAAACACAACCTCTGTGTGCGATTGCCAAGGTACGACTGAAACCACTCAAGAGCAGTGCCACGAACACCTATGTTTTCAAGTTTTCCTAAAAGGATGCTTCTAGAGACGGTATCAAAGGCCTTCGCAAGGTCAAGGAAGATACCAGTACATTTGTTACCATCATCTAATTTGGTGACAACAAAGTCAACTATATCTGTAACAGCATCTTCCGTTGACCTGTTTTTGCGAAAACCATACTGATTGCCTGATAGAATGCTATTCCTTTCAAGGTAGCTTAGCAGTCTGATATTCATAATCTTTTCGAGGATTTTGGACAGCGATGTGACATGTTTGTTAGTTGGGACTAGGTACCCGCTGAGAGCACCCGCACAGGATGACCTGATTTGACGTGCGGGTGTCGTAACATGTTTGTTAGTTGGGACTAGGTACCCGCTGAGAGCACCCGCAGTCAGTTCCTTCCCTTTCGCCCTAAATTCCGAGTCTGAAAAGAATTTTGGGTGTGATGTGAGTATGAATGTGGATGGCTAACTGTAAAAGGAGTGAATACCTACTGAGATGGCAAGTAGAGTTATGGAAAGAAAGAGTCACGTGTGCGGACCGAGTGACCGACTGCAATGTTACATTGGGATGAGGGCAGGGAATAATGATGACTAATTAAATAAAGTCATTATTATTTCCTAATTAAAAATAAAGTCATGCGGTCGGGGGTCCCCCCTTCAGGATCGAAGTTCTTTCCGCGATACTCGCACGCACGTACTCGTATATAATAGAAAGAGACAGAGAGAGACAGTGTGAATTTAATACGCGTTTTTAATACACAGCTAGAAGCTCTCATGAAGTTGTCACTATCTTGGATTTTCATTTTGACCTCGCTATCGGCTTCAGCACCCTCGAAAACCACGAAAACCATCTCTTTCTCGCATGGCGGCGCTAACGCTTTGACTCCTACCGCAAAACTTCGTTCCAATAAGTTCTTAGTTCTATAACACTTCACTGATCTGACTGATGATAAACGACCCAGAACGGAGCAATATTTCAGTAGATTGAACTATTTCTTCTACCTCATCCTGCCAACGTTCTGCTGGTCAGCTGGTCTGCCTTTTACTGTCTTTCTGTTTGGGCTTTTCCAAGAAAAAATCGGAAATAATCTTGTAATGTCGCGTGTGGAGCGCGTTATCTCAGCCATCGCTATCAGTGTCGCGACTCCACGCGACACTGTGAGACACACTTGTAGATTATATTTGCAATTGTGTCCGTACGACAATCTTCATAATCTTACCGAATGTCGCGGCAATGACCCTGTCGCATGTCACAAATATGTTTTACTCGAATAGTATCAGGATTCAGGATCATGTAATAGATGTTTTCAGTATCTACCAATCGTACTATTTAGATATAAAGTGCAGTACGTGCTAAATAGTTTCGCAGTGAAACAACACGTGTGAGCAAAGCGCTCTGGAAAGAACTGGTCGTGTCGCTCGCACCGCTCGTGTCGCTCGCTGCTCGCGTTGCCACAACTTCGTACAACTGTCGAAGTTGATCAATGAGCTCTTCTGTATCGTTGTTTGTTGAAACACGCAGTTCTAATTTATAAATGATTGATGAGACACTGCACATTCCTCAACTAGTTTCAACGTGGAATTGGTTTTTAATTACTAAGCACGACTCACACCTTACTCGACAATAGTACGAACATGTCGTGGTGACTGTAAATTAACATAATTATGTATGGTAGAGCTATATGAGAAGGAACTCGTTTGGGAAGTACAGACGTCAGCACTTCAAGCTACTACAACCTATCAAATTTCTTTACTAGATTTTCAACTTTATCTCTAAAGCATTAAGGTTCAAGGTTGATTGGGAAAATTTGACAGTTTCGGGTAGCTAGACCTGCTGGCGTCTGTACCACCATGGCCACTATCATAAGACGTATTCCTGTCGAAAGTACCATTTCTGTGTTGGTTTCGATGAATGGCGTGGGTACTGGAGTAATTAGTCTCAGAGCTTTGTCTCTGCGATAGTCTGGAATGACCAAGCAACTGCGATGCTTCTGGTGCTGTAGAAGCGTGCTGACGTCACCCCACATACATACATATGTGGTGTCAGCGGTGACCACTAGCCATCAGGTGGGCCGCCAGCTGGGTTGGTACCCAATACTGACTTCTCGTATGTGTTCCAGGTGGAAGCTCACCTCGCCAACCTGGTACTCTGCGGTGACGTGCTGCGGCGTGTGGCCGACGTGTTCGAGCAGGAGCTGGAGCGAGGCCTGAGGGAGCAGCCCTCCAGCCTGCAGATGGAGAACACCTACGTGCCCGAGCTGCCCGACGGAACCGGTACGTACCGCTACGGCTTCCGGACGTACCACTACGTCTCATTACCACTAAAGTCTACAAGGAGCTGGAGAACGGCAAGCGCGGGCAGACCTCTAAATGAACATATGTAGTTAAGAGCCGAAATATATTATGTCAAACGCCATATTTATTCTTCAGATAGAAGTTATCCTATGATTGAAATTGGCCCCTTAATGGTTGGTCCATGCACCTGGTCCATTATGGCCAATGTGGTGTTCTTCTCAGCGTGTCGATGGCAATCTAAATCGCCCTGAATTTGGTTACTAGTTTAGCGCCATCAGGCTAATATGATAATGTAATGTGTTGCAGAGGAGGGCGTGTTCCTGGCGCTGGACCTGGGCGGCACCAACTTCCGCGTGCTGCTGCTGGAGCTGCGCGCCGGCCAGTTGGTGCGCCAGCACGTCAAGCAGTACCATATCAGGTAACTAGCGTTGCAACTGTTAACTGTCACCTTGACCTGCGCTCTGTACATCACCGGCATTGCAAATGATTATGGTAGGGTCCCAGATATTTTCCTAGAACAGCTGACTTCCAAATGTCATGTCAGCTTTATCATACGAAGAGAAGACGTCTCACTCAAATTCAAATCACGATGTTTTATTTCACATAAACACTTATGTGTAAAACGACCAGTCGGAACCTTGTACCTAGCACTACCTGTGCTAGGTATACGGTTTCGACTGGTCGTTTCCTACAGAGAGGAGCCGGAAAGATACTCCACGGTTACCTACTCTTTTAGAAACAATTGGCTTTTACAATGCTTTCAAATTACAATGCTAATAGATATGTTTAAAAAGGGATCGATGGCGACTAGCATGGACGAAACAGAGATGTAGCGCCAAATAAATCGGAATAAGGGCGGGAGAATGTTAAAAACTATAATTTATTGAATATGATTCAGGCCGTTAGTGGAACCGTCGCCGTTTGGTTAAAAAGCTAGGCGGTTAACTAAATGGCTAATTAAACCGGTTGGCTACGACATATATTAAACAAAATATTTAAACCGCATCATATGGTACAGATAGTAAACAAAGAGTTTGTGTTACAGCAACGCCTTGCGGCTGGGCACGGGCGACGAGCTGTTCAACTTCCTGGCGGACTGCGTGCAGGACTTCCTGCAGCAGCTGGGCATGGAGGAGCAGGAGTTCTCTCTAGGTAATTAGCACATACTTGTTTCTAAGTGACATGAATTTTATCCGCTTGTCACCATACATCTTTTACTGATTGATACTGATGATGGAATAGAACTATGTATTTCACTTGATACGTATCCACAATGTAAGTCCACCAACTTAACTAATTATAATGTGATGTTATTATGACGCGATCCGAATTTGCACTGAATCATTTGATCATTTCCATCATATGTAAACGAATGGCAATGAATATCAATTTTAAATTAACTTTACCTAATCAAAGCTGCGTCTTTACTAAATGTACCTTGTGGAAACTGCCCATAGGGTTTTGGTCGGGTATAGTTAGCATGAGGCTTTCGAAATTTCTAACTACTAAATATACCTACCCAAGTTGGAGTATCATAATCGGGTATATTTAGGACCTAGCGTTGCGTGATTACGTACTACTAAATATACCCGGCCGCGTAATGCCAGAATGTATATTACGACAGACATCCATAGTCTGTGCTAGACCGCTTTGTGCTCGTAAGTGTCGGTCCAAGAGCGAGCGAAGTGAGCTCGGGACTTGGGGCACCCTGACTCGGACAGGTTAGGTTCGAAGGGGATGACGGGGGCTCTAAGTGAGCGAGCAATAATTAAGAGCGAACGAGCCCCCGTCATCTCCTTCGTGTTAGGTTCCTTTAAACCCTGTAGACAGAAATAGGGGCCCTGCAAAGCTTATAAACCAACTTAGACCCGCCACGTGATCTTCCCCGCCCTAAATGCTCGCACTATGCACCAAGCCCGCCATTTTTCAAGCAAGTTTTTCTATTGAAATAGGGTATATGTAGTAATGATTCATTTTAAACTGGTGCTACTAAATATACCCGAGTAGCGATGTCTTGGTAAGGTACATTATTTAGCGATAGTCAGTCGAAAATGTCATCTCCTAATTATGCCCGAAGTCGGTCAGGTCCGTGACGTCACTGGCGTTCCCACAAGGTACATTTAGTAAAGACGCATCGAAGCCCTCAATATAACAACGTTACATGGCTGTGAGTAGTAGAAAACTACTCGTTGCCTAACATTTTGCAGCCACCACTAGTTGCCTAATATTTTGCAGCCACTACTCCTTGCCTAACATTTTGCAGCCACTACTCCTTGCCTAACATTTTGCAGCCACTACTCGTTGCCTAACATTTTGCAGCCACCACTCGTTGTCTAATATTTATTTTGCAGCCACTACTCGTTGCCTAACATTTTGCAGCCACCACTAGTTGCCTAATATTTTGCAGCCACTACTCCTTGCCTAACATTTTGCAGCCACTACTCCTTGCCTAACATTTTGCAGCCACCACTCGTTGTCTAATATTTATTTTGCAGCCACTACTCGTTGCCTAACATTTTGCAGCCACCACTCGTTGCCTAATATTTTGCAGCCACCCCTCGTTGTCTAATATTTCTGCCTGTCTTACTCGTAGGCCATATAAAATATTCAAATATACATAGTATATAAAAAGATGAGTTTTGGTAATTCCCAAAATTATATTCGAAAACAAAGAGTTCGGTGTGGCGTAGTACGAAAAGGAAGCGATACTCTTACTGCTTAGGTGCCTTCAATTTAGATACATAAGTCATTTCGGCAAGCTTTAACGTGATGACAATCTCGTCCGCAGGCTTCACATTCTCGTTCCCGATGAAGCAGCATTCGATCTCGTCGGGCGAGCTCATCACATGGACCAAGAGCTTCAAGTGCTCGGGGCTGGCGGGCGTGGACGTGGCGGCGCTGCTGGAGCGCTGCCTGCACGCGCGCCGCCTGCGCGTCACCGTGCGCGTGCTGCTCAACGACACCACTGGCACGCTCGTGGCCGGCGCGCACATGCACAAGAATGTTGGGGTACGTGGACACTAACATGCCTGAACCTGACAAACCAATGCATTACAAGCACATACCTGTTACAGTCCCTTCACAGTTGTGTTACCTCTGACAGGAGCAACGCAACAGTAACTTTATTGTGGCGAGAATAAAGATCACTGTGTGTGCATCGAATAACAGTGAAAGGACTATGTAGGTGTTTATTTTGCCATGTTAGATCCATGTAGCACTGCAGCTCTATAGTTTTACTGCGCCAGAGCAATGCAGCAATGCAGTAAAGAAAATGCAGTGTATCATTTACTCAACCTATTCCTATCAGAATAAGGCGCTTCACTATTCGCTTACGCGCTTCGCTGGAAAGGAGTAGTACCGCTTTTATCCCCAGGATGAAAATGAGCCTCATGCCTTATTAATGGGTTTTATGATTTTATACCCAGATTGGGCACATCATTATCGGGTTTTTTGATCGGGAATTTCGTTGTAACTGTAATAGGCGAAATGTAGATGTATGCCTGTACACTAGCTAACATTGAATGTAGATGTATGCCTGTACACTAGCTAACATTGAATGCAGATGTATGCCTGTACACTAGCTAACATTGAATGTAGATGTATGCCTGTACACTAGCTAACATTGAATGTAGATGTATGCCTGTACACTAGCTAACATTGAATGCAGATGTATGCCTGTACACTAGCTAACATTGAATGTAGATGTATGCCTGTACACTAGCTAACATTGAATGTAGATGTATGCCTGTACACTAGCTAACATTGAATGTAGATGTATGCCTGTACACTAGCTAACATTGAATGTAGATGTATGCCTGTACACTAGCTAACATTGAATGTAGATGTATGCCTGTACACTAGCTAACATTGAATGTAGATGTATGCCTGTACACTAGCTAACATTGAATGTAGATGTATGCCTGTACACTAGCTAACATTGAATGTAGATGTATGCCTGTACACTAGCTAACATTGAATGTAGATGTATGCCTGTACACTAGCTAACATTGAATGTAGATGTATGCCTGTACACTAGCTAACATTGAATGTAGATGTATGCCTGTACACTAGCTAACATTGAATGTAGATGTATGCCTCTACACTAGCTAACATTGAATGCAGATGTATGCCTCTACACTAGCTAACATTGAATGCAGGCGTGTTCTTGCGGTCTGTGTTGATTGTGAGCCTACTTCCGGTTGCAGATCGCCGTGATCCTGGGCACGGGCTCGAACGGCTGCTACATGGAGCGCGCGTCGCGCGTGACGCACTGGGAGGCGGCGCACGAGCGTGTGCACGACGTGTGCGTGGACGTGGAGTGGGGCGCCTTCGGGGACAACGGCTGCCTCGACTTCCTCAAGACGGAGTTCGACCGCGAGGTGGACGCCGGCTCGCTACTCGCCACGTCCTTCACGTGAGTACTTACTGAGCGCGTGCGCGACGTGTGCGTGCACGTGGAGTGGGGCGCCTTCGGGGACAACATACCAAACAATAAGATATACTCGTATGTAGGTATTAATCTAAAATCATTTCTTTTTTGGTAGCATACGTCCGCTATAAGCATAAATGTTGTACCCGCGTATAATATTCTCTTACACATTGTTACGGATAGAGCGACATAAATGTCACAAGTTACAACAATTGACAAAACGCGAAGTTTTTTACAAGCTTTTATTTAGTTTCACCTGTCCCGATGTTTATCTGTAATCAAATCTTGCAAGTTAAATTTGATCCACTTCCCGGTTACCGATTGAGCTGAAATTTTGCATGCATGTGTAAATCGGACGACAATGCAAAATTATCATGACATGGAGCTGATCTGATGATGGAACCGGAAGATGGCCATAGGAACTCGGTAATTAAACGACACAACCCCATTGAGTTTGGGCTCGTATAATTCGTCTTGACGAGTAATTTGGTGCTAGATGGTAACCAGGGTCTGATGACGGAGCTGGAAGGTGGCCATAGGAACTCGATAATTAAACGACACAACCCAATCGAGTTCGGGCTCGTATGATTCGTCTTGACGAGTACTTTGGTGCTAGATGGTAACCAGGGACTGATGATGGAAATGCATCAAAATACTAAAAAGTTAAAAATAAAATTAAAAGAAAAAAAACTTTTTAAAAACAAGCTTTTATTAAAGGTACCTACATAATGGTATTTTTCTTATCAGGTTTAAATTATTTTTAACATTTTAGTTCTTTTTATTAACAAGACAGTTATAAGAGCTTGTTTTTAAAAAGTTTTTTTCTTTTAATTTTTTACATTATATATTACTGTCATGAACTTCCGCAAAGTCCGTCGATCCTGATTCCATAACTTATCTGCTGATTCTCAGTCCAATCTGAACAAACAATTGCATAGATAAGAACAATAATAACTGTGCACGTCTGTAATTAATGTGAACACTAGTCCATGTCTTTGTTCTCTGTTATTTGTAAATGTTTGTGTTTGTATTGTTGATGTGCCTTAATAATAATAAAAATACTGACCGCAAACCGGATCCATAACCCACGATCATCGGTGATAAGACTGTATATCCCGCGGAAGGGTGGGGGTCGAGGCTATTTAAATGCGAAGCCTCCACAACCGCGCAGTGTGCAGTCTCAGGGAATATTTTTTAAAAGCCGAAGTGGGTATGCACCGTGTTGTGGTCACAGTGGACAAGGGGCTCTCCCCGCTCTCCATGGCGAAAGAGAACCGGCGCAAACCTGTAGTACTTTCTACCGATGATCGCAAGAAGGTATGGCAAAGCATGGAGCTTCACGGGCGCTTCTATCGAGCTCTTCATGAGCCCGGTGTAGATTTCTTAGCGTCCGTATCCTGGCTACGTTTTGGCGACCTTTTCGGGGAAACTGAAGGTTTCGTCTGTGCAATTATAGACGAAGTTATATTGACGAATAACTACCGGAGACATGAAGGACGGGACGGTTGACGTGTGTCGGGCATGCCACCGTCTGGGTGAGTCCATCAGACATATCATCTCTGGTTGTTCTCGTCTGAATAACCAAGTAGCCAGGATTATTGTTAATTTTTATATAAAAAAAATAATTAAAAATGTAATAAAATAATATAAGTAAATAAATAAACGAAATAAAAATGAATAAAATAAACAATGTGCAGTATTATGTCCGCCATTGATGACTTAAGTTTTCCACTAAACTTAATTGCTAAGTACAGTCAACCGCATGATTCCAAGGTCGTTAAATCTTGTTCTGTTCTCCAGGTTCGAGAAGTACATCGGCGGCAAGTACCTGGGGTCGCTGCTGACGTCAGCACTCAGTGGCCTCGCCCGCGCCGGCCTGTTTCCCGCTGAGCCCGCGCATGACGCACTGCAGACTGCGCATCTCTCCCTCTTCGAAGAGTAAGTACCCTTTTCTAGTGCTCTTCAAATAAAATCATTTACTTTGCAAACATTTCTGTACCAAAATGGGAAAAAGGAACCCTTATGGTGCGATTCAGTCTGTCTGTCTGTCAGTCTGTCACAGCTGGATATCTCATGAACTACTAATGCTATCAACTTGAAATTTATAATAGTTTTAGATGACGTTTGCCCAACTATTTTGCAAATAAGAAATATTTTTTTTGCAACAGTGTCTGAAAGCTGGTCTTAAAAATTCGAAGTGGGGCTATCCTTGTGATCATAAAATAATTTATTTTAATAAGCATTAATATTTAAAAAATATATTTTCATTCAAACGTAAGTATGTCGAAAAAATACTTTTTTTAAAACATAAAAGTGTTATAAAAAGATAAAATATAAAAGATAGAAATATGGTATTGCTGACTTTTTTGTAGAATTATTTATGGCGGACAAGATGACCATACGTTCTTTTTAATTATATGCAACTGTTAAGGCAGCGCATGCAAGTAATTCTGTTTTAAGAGGTATTTTTTTCCGACAAAAATTGCGATAGCTCAGCTAATATGCATGATATAAATATAATTTATAGCCTATATACAGGGTGGCAGGGACATCGACGCGCAAACGTCGTGAAAAGGTTACACCTGATGCCATAAATAAAATTAGGAAAATCATTCATCCCGGAAATGACCGGTTAAAAAAATTGTCATTTTTGAGTGCGCAATGTATGTATTGCAAACAACGCGATCAAAACGCTCCGCGGATGGCGCGCGCGCGCTACCTACCGCGATACCGCGCGCTGCCCTTTCGAGTTTTATTTACATTGCTGTTTTAAGTGAAACAAGTAAATTTACTATTTTTTAATTAAAAATCTCATTGGGTTAGATAGAAATAATGATTTGATACAGTTTACAGTAAAAAAATTGCAGAAAAAAACGTAAAAATTAAAAAAAAGCCGACGAAAAATTTCAACGCAGGGGGGTCTAGACTCATGTATTGAATCCATGGTAAGCGGTTGCGCGTCGATGTCCCTGCCAGCCTGTATAGCACTCAGGAATAATTTAGCTTACTACCGGTGATTTATTTTAAAAAATTTGGAACATTAGCTCCGGAGATTACCCCATACATACATATAAACAAACAAACAAATTTTACCTCTTTATAATAGGTAGTACCAGCTGCGCCCCGCGGTTTCACCCGTACAAGTTTCGACCCCTTAAAAAAAAAAAAAATATTCCATATGTTAATCCTGGTTATAAACCATCTGTGTGCCAAATTTCATCCAAATCCATTCAGTAGTTTTTGCGTGAAAGAGTAACAAACATCCATCCAAAATTTCACATTTATAATATTATATAATAGTAGGATATTTATAATATTATATAATATAATATATATATACTCGTATATAGTAGGATTAGTATATTAGTATAGATAAGCCCTCCATGTTCTACCGTCACATGTTTCACCGGGCATGCAAATCATATTTAATTACCATTTTAAAAGATATTATATATAATTTGAAAAACAATTAGGAAAATATAATAATATCTACCAATAGATCGATCATCATTCAGCCGAAAGACTGTTGGTAATCATCGCCACAGCCACAACCACCGGTCTTACGCTTCTCATATTCAACGGTACCCGGGACCTTCACGCAGGTCATCGGTCCACCTTGTAGCGGACGTTCCCACGAAGAGCCACGAAGCTATGAACGAAGTTTTCGAACAATTTTAAAGTTCATGCTGTTCGCAGAGATCTGTTTCTAATCATATGCTTGCCAAGTAAATAATGTGCTTACAAATTAAGGAAACATGGTGTATGTTTCAGGGATAACGTCGCGGGCGAGGTGACCCGCACGGTGGCGGCGCTGCGCGAGGTGTGCCCGGGCGCCGCCATCACCGCGCAGGACGCGCAGGTCGCGCAGCACGTCGCGCACGTCATCTCCAACAGGGCCGCGCAACTCGTGTCTGTCTGTGAGTATACCACACACATACACTCACACACACTAATGCACAGCCACCCCCACACTCTCCAGATTCTCAAAGCTAAATCTCACAGCGGAACAAAGCTTAACGTATGCTCATATCTTTGATTATTTACATGTCTAGATAGAGTGTTGCGCTGCAAGCGCAACAAAAACAACAGGCCAGATTTGCAGCGCTTGTGTGCGTGTTACGCACACAAGTAAGCGTAGCTTTACAAGCGCGTGGCTGCGCGCGCATCACTTGGGAGCGCACTGAGTGATACCAGCCCTTGATAATTTCCCATAAAAGGTGGGAAAAAATATTATGTATTTATTTTTTATCTATAAGTAATTATTTGTTTTAAATTTATTAAATTATGATTATTTCACATATTACGAGTTTGTACATGAATTATTAGGTAAAATATATTTAAATGAAACAGATATTGCTAATAAAGGTTATTTATTCTTAAAATTCAAGATCCGAATTATTTAAAAACATTATTATTTTTATGGTGGTCAAAATATTATCTTTACCTTAGAAAGGGTTAACAAATATAAAATTTGTTATTATGCTATATACAGCAGGCAGCATACAGCAGATAGGAGTCTTAGTGACCCTCTCTTTGGATTTGTTTTTTAAACAGTTTTCGTTTAGATGTTACATCCCGGTTGACATTTTCCAATTTAGTCTTATAGTAATATCTTAAATCCAAATATTTTTCGACAACTAGTCTTATTAAATTAACTTGATGCAGAAGACCGCAGACATGATCAGTTTTCACTTCAAAATAATTTGTACCTCCAACAAATTGTTTCATTACAGTTGAAACTATTTTTGCGTAATTAATGGGCGTCATTATGAAATCTTGTTTAATAAACTGCCTTATAACATTTTCAGCGGTCTTACATACAGAATATACATCATGAGAGGCGTAAATAAGTCCACCTTCATCTCGCATATTAACCAATTTATGGTATTGCAACGGCTCATTTGATATCAGACTTTCAATGCAAGCGACACATTTTACCTTTTTACGTAAACATCTAACAACAAAGCCTGCTATGTATCCAACAATTTGCTGTGTGTATTCAGATAATTGCGAATTATCTAATAGCCGAATTTTACTGTCTTGGTTTTCATCAAACATTTTGGCGATATTTTCAGTTTCATCCTCGTCGTCGTCGTCATCTTTCCTCAAAGATGGAACTGTCGCATTGATGCATTTAAGGGATGACGAACACATTAGAATACTTATGTTTTCCAGTGGCACACAGTTTCCTGACGAAGCAGATTTAAGTTCCATATGGCAAAGTAATTTCTTGTAAATGCCTTTTAACTGGCGAGCATTCGGGTTATCATTATAGCCCCCATGCATCCGTATCGCACCAAAAAATAATTCTATGTGATCTTGGCAGATGCGATACGTGCTTAAATATTTCATTCTTTTCGATTCTATCAAAGAAGCATATAAAAATTTCAAGCTATTTATGCATATCAGAACGCCAAGAAATCCAGTAAATGATTGCGATTTTAGAACTGGTACATAGCCTTTCAATACCAGTTTCTTTGATGTTTCATGTTCCTTATACGTTCTTTTTCTGGATTCTTTTAGGCTTAGATTCAAAATTAAATCTGGCGCCTCTTCTAACATTGCAAACACTACATTTTTATTGCCGGGAAATAATGGATGCTTGTAACCGTGTGCCTGTAAGTTCCTAGAATTGAATGTATCAAATATATTATTCATAATCATTATAAATTTTTCTGTTGCTTCGCTTTCTAAAAAGTCGGGCAACTTTAGCTCTTGTCTACAAAATTCAATTGCTACAGAAACACTTCTGCTAAGAAGCTGGGTTGCTAACTTAACGTTCATTACAGAGTTTCTGAACTGAATATGTTTTTTTGTAAGGCGGTTAGCAAGATGCAAACCAGTTTCTTCTTGTAATTCGGCCAACTTTTTTACATATACAAATTTAATTTCATCATCTTTATATAGAAACACTTCCTTTGCCTCAAAATGATTTCTTATTAATTTTAACATATGGCAGAAGTCTAAGAATACTGCCACCTCATAATCGGCACAAGGGTGTTTGAATGTTGTCTTCAGCTCTTTTGGGTTTTTGTATTTGCAACCCAACAGTTCCATGGCTGATAAATTTGATCTGTGGCCGTCAAACGTCAATGACACGACGTCAACGCCTACTTCATGGCATTTATATAGAATTGTTTTGATAATATTGCCTTTTTGTTCCCCTGTCATGCCATGGATTAAAAAATAAGCCACCGGTAATTTCCAAGGCTCGTTTAGTGAGACAAGTAAAAATACATAAGCTTCTGACGCTTTAACATTCATGTTGTCAGCGGGTCCACTCCCTATATCAACAAGACCTTCATCTCGCAAAGTCTTTCGATTAAAACATGTTTGTTGTCTTATTGCCATTTCATCGGCTACTAACGCGCAAATCATATTTTTGTCTGATTCATTTCTTTTAACTTTTAACATTTTAAAAGCATCTTCTGTCAAACCCGGGGATCCATCAATATTTGAATACCATTTAGATAACGTTTTTGGGTGTGGGAGGCAAGTCTCGAATTTACTTCTGACGTAGCTATACGCCTTTGGAGATAAAAAGTGTAACGTTAAACAAAATTTTCTAAATTCTGGAGCATACTTTTTAACCGGTCTCTTGGACCCTTGTAGCTTTTTCTTCATATTTGAATATAGATCCGCAGCAAACACATTATCACTTAAAATGTTATGAGTGTCGTTGTCAATATATCTCTCTTTTTTTAGCGTTCCAATAATTTGTTTAAATGAAGCTATTTTCTTTTGAAGTCGTAGGTTTTTACGTCTTAAGGATTGGATCTTTAGAGTTTGTTTTTTTTGTAGTCGTATTCTTCTTCGTAATTCTCGACGCAATTTAATTTTTTTTGGTGTATCAAAAATGGATTCAAGATCAGAAAAGTCTTCAATTATATCGTTTTCTTTTTCTTTCCGTCCATCTCCGATTTTACTACCAGTTGCTTGCCCAGGTATATAACCACTAGTACTTGCAGATTCTATACCCGTTAAATTGATAGACATTTTGTCAGAAGTTTCCATACAGCAAGAAGAAGCATGTTGGTTATCATTTGTAGCAAGACAAGATACCTCTTCATTGGATACCGATATTTTCTGAAAATAAAACTAAGTTTATATATTTTGCGTAATAATGTTATCAGAGTACCTACACTAAAGTCTTCCTTAAATTAATTATAGTAGACGGCAGATTCAGAAAAACGGCTCCATAAAAAAAAAATTGTAACCAAAACACACGCAGGAAGAGAACATTGAACACTTTCTTATTTTATTCATTCATACTATTTTTGTTAAAAAATAACACTTACCGCATCATCTAAAACATATGTTACACAATCGCTTATTTTTTCTGTTTCTTCAAGTATGCCGTCACTTTCATCATCATCTGTTTCTAATTCCGTTAAGAACAAAGCCTGTAAAATATAATAAAATAAAAAATCTGCCAAGTGTGAGACAAACTCGAACAAGATGCGTATTTTCTAAAAACAAAATTGGTTATAAAATTACCTTGCACGGGATTGCTTCCTTTTTTAACCTTTGACGACTTTTGTTGTTGGCAAAATACAGGTCTTTGGCACGGAAATGATCGGAACAAATAACTGTTGTTTTAGATGGTTGCCAGAGATCCTCGCCGCGGCTTTTTCTTATGACGTCTATCCACCTATTTCTTAAAATAGGATCTTTAGGTATTCTGTAAAAAATATAAATTAAACCTTTACACAACAACGGCTTCAGCACTAAAAGCATCCACATTTTTTTATTTTTTTATAGGAAAACTACAATTTTATTGTGTGTGCTGTGATAGTATTTAAAACTTTATTTATAATACGTAGAATATCTACATACTACTTTCGTTATCAGCACCCAAGGACCCCCGAAATTGACACCCAAATTAGATTATTAAATAAAATAAACAATATCCGCCAAATTTAGATTTAAATGTATATATATTATCCAGCACTACAGTTAAATGGTGGCTTGAAATCTCGAAATATACTTTTTGGATCATGATTAAACATTTTTTTTAAATTATGTAACGCTCACATGGGAAATTTTAGATTCAATTAACAGGCAACCCTGTAAACATGCCGTCAAAATGGCGTTACGTCTTTTGATAAAATTTCACTTTATTAATTTAATTATTTCTTTATAATATAGTTATTAAAAGTTTACTTACCGATGATAGGTAACTTTTTTAATTGTTTTCAATCGTCCTTTGTAATTTCTGCACACTTTTATAGCGCAAATCGTCATTTTTGTGTGGCACTGAACACGTGTTTACCGTACAATGACAGTGTCCCCACTGAGCGGGCGGGACGAGCTTATGAGCCAACAGTTGGCTGATATTTTTTTTGGCGTTTAGACGCTAAAACTCTCTATCTAGACATGTAAATAATCAAAGGCTCATATGTCACATCCAGACGAAACGCTTCTATTCTTGTTTAACTTTTGTGTCAGTTTCTTTCTGAAACCTGCATGTTCCAGCATGTCCCATTGCCATAATGAACGTCAGGTTCATGTACGATCGATGGACAGAGATACGTATCCACCCTATACTAGCACATTACTTGCTTACATAAGGCTCGTGCACATTTGGAGGGCCGCGCCGCAACGCATTGAAAAATCTTCCTTCATAATTTCCGTACATTTTCTATGAACCAAAGCACACTAAAGGCGGGACGCACCGCGCTTTGTTGTATGAACAATAATGAACATGCATTGCGCTGTGGCTCGTTGAGGCTGTAATGTGCGCTTGTTACGGTTAGTTTTATTTGATTCGGTTTGTGTGTGTGGCAGGTGTCTCGACGCTGCTGCGGCGCATGGACCGGCCGCACGTGGGCGTGGCGGTGGACGGCTCGGTGTTCAAGCACCACCCGCGCATCGCCGGCCTCATGCACAAGTACATCGCGCTGCTGGCGCCGCAACACCCGGTCAGTCGCACACTACTCGCTATAACGGATGCAAAACGCTGAGCAGAGACAAGAGTCACTTGTACCTGCTCCCTATTATTGTGATCATGTTTTGTACTGGACCATACCGGGAACCTCCTGGTTACGGAGATATTGTACTGGACCATACCGGGAACCTCCTGATTATGGAGATATTGTATTTATTTATTTTTACTTTTATTTCTTCAGTACAACAAACAATTGCGTAATGATGCTTAATACTAGTACAGATAGATTTTAGAAAATTTGAGTAATAACGCAACCAGCACCGTTATCCGCATAATAATACAATAAAAACTTAAATAAGCAAACAAAAGATTTAACTGATAAAATGTGATTTACACAACACTTAGTAAAAGGTGAGACAAACTTTTAACAACAGACTTCGAAACATTGAGCCATAATGCACTACGTAGCGCAGTACATTAAAACTCAATGCCTCGAAACTCATCAGATCTTAACATAGTTTAGATGCGTGCGAACAGAAAATAATTTTGCAAATACGTCTTTAACGGAATTAATATTGACATTATGAGGAAATGTGATCAATTTTTGTAATTTTAGATCAACGTTCCAACTTTATTTTGCTTTTTCCGACGAAAACAAGTTTTAAATATTATAACTTAATTTTGAATACCCCCACAACTCCAGTATATACTAGAAGTATATATACCTATATATTACCCAAATAACAAGCTTTGAATATCAGAATGGTTACTAGTTAGTTATTTACTGTATAGGGTTATTATTGAATATGGTTTGTAGGGAAAGGGTTTTATGAAGTAAAGCACAGATAGACAAGACTAAACATTCATTTAAATTTAGGCTTGTCAATAATTAATCAGAAAACTAGTCGTCCGTTCGTAAAACTAAGTCATCATGGAGAAGAAGGACAAGAAACTCCATGGAAACAGTATTTAAGTATTCTATCAATACATTTCTTACGTTGTCATAAATTATCGTTATCTTGAAAAACGATTAATTCTATCTCTTGGACAACGGTCCAAGAGAATTCAAAATAATAGCAACATAATAACGATATCTAGGAATATTGGCCATAATATGACTTACACAACAACACAGTCTTAATAGGCAATAAATTAAGGTATAATATCAAATTACTTAACTTACATGACATCTGGTCGATTTATTCCACTTAAGAACGGCACTAGAACTAACTAATTGAACATCTACCAAGCAACCTGCTTTGATAACGTCGTTACAATCCTTTTTATACACTACCAACGTCTTTTACGTGAAACATCTACCGCCATTTTGAACCAATCACAGACCGTCATATATTTTGGTTTAATAATCTTCTAACACAGGTAATAATAAACAAATCTTCATAACTTTGATCACAGTTACGAAGCTGATTATTTTATGCATAAAAGTACTACTCACGAAGATTCAGTTGCAAAAAAAAAATCTCGACAAAGCCATTTTTTAGATTGGTCAGGTCGATCATTCTCAAAAAATCAGAAAAAAATTCGTAACTCGAAAACTATGAAAAGTCGCGGAACATACATGGGGGTGATTCGGATACCCCACGATACGAGGGACCTAAATTTTATTTTTGGACGTCAATGTTCCGGCCACTCTGTATGTAGGCTGATTGGCATACATACTGACGCCTTGCAAAAACCGTACGTACCGGAGTAGAGGAAGCCACAGTATCTATTCTCCTCCTAGCTTGGCTTTCTGAGTTAAATGGAAGGTATTTATGTAAATAGAATGATGTTTAAAAAGTATAGTTTCCTGACTGATAGCAGACCACCAATTTTATATAGCTCGAGTGTGGGGAATCTATATGGCTTAAAATAGATTACTTTTAAAAGTGACCTTTGGCCTCTTTCTAACTCTAGAAGCTTAGTCTTGGCAGCCCCTCCCCAAACAGGTAAGCAGTATGTGATTACTGACTGCGCGAGTGCTGTATAAATGTTGTTGAGTATCTTTTGAGGCATCACATGTCGTAGATTTTTAAAAATCCATATAAATTTCCGAACACGCGACATAATAACCTCGACATGTGAGTGCCACGTCAGACACTCATCGACTATAACTCTCAAATATCTTGCAGACGGTAATTGCTTGGTGGGTTTGCAGTCACAGCTCTGCCCTATGCTGTTTGCACACATATGTATACGGATATTGAAGTTATTAGATGCTTTAGACCTTGCACTTGGAGAGAAACAAATGTAATTTGTTTTAGCAATATTAAGAGTTAGCAAGTTAGCTTTGAGCCATCTATCTATGACCCCTAACCCTTGTTCGGCCTTACTACGTACCATTTCCCAAGTGTCACCAAAGTAGACAATAGCCGTGTCGTCCGCATATGAGAAGATTTTCCCACCACTGTTTCGTAAAAATCTTATGAAGTGAAAACGTTTTAAAACATTATAAGGTTATTAATCAATTTAATAAGAGTTGATTCGTAATTGTTAGACATCATCAAAAAGTATATCAACATCAACTGAAAGTATTGTTCCAATCATTTGAAACAACCTATTATATTAAAATAGCAATATCAAATCTAAGATATACTACCAGTATAATCAAATATTACTTAATCATTTATAGTAATAACATTTAAGTGATTTTTACAAGTTAAGACTGTTGTTTTTTGTAAACACAATATCTAGTCAAATTAGGTACTTCTACGTTGGTCCCAAGCTTCGTAAATGTGACAGATGCCATTATCCAACAAACAATATTCTAATATTATAATTATATCAAAATGAAATATCTAACAAATGCATCCATAAGCACAATGTTATGCGTGCGTTACATTGCGCGCTGCCGGAAACAGCGTTTTTTTTGTCACCCAATAATAAAAGTTGTTTTCCAACAATAATTTTTGCTCAATTTTACTTAGTTGACCATACAATGATGTATTTAATGCGTAAGCAACGTGTGATTGGTCCTTTTGCACAATATACGAACATAAGTCATTCTGCAAGCTGGTGGCGAGACTAACTGCTCAGGAACAAGGGCGCCACGGATTTACAGTCAGGGATGGGAATTTTATTGACAAGTTGACTATCTACTTAAATTATCTGTGGAGTAGACGAACAACTACCGTCATGGATTTATTGCTACCTAATAGAATTACACATTTGTTATATTTAAATGCTATGCTAGAGAAATGCAAGCAAACAGCAGCTAAACAATATAAATGTGCATAAATGAGAGTGACGTACAAACTACCACAAAGGTCTTTGAGGGCTATCGCGCTTGCATTCGTCTCTAGAGGTGCTAGTGTAGAGTAAGGTCTCTAGAAAGGTCAACATCACTGACATTCACTAGGTTCCTTGCGTGGCCGCCATTTTGAAAAAAAATGGCGGACAAGTAGGTATGCCACGGACCTTCAAAGCCTTTAAGTTTCAGTCAGTTAATCATTAAATTTGTCAAATGTGTTTTCAGAACTAACCCGCATAACTATAAATTCTGCTACATGCATTGATAATGTTTTTTGTTGCTACGAATACTTAGATAAAGCCATAGTAAACTATCTCCCTTCTGATCACAGCGGTCAAACCGTTGTGTTCAAGTCTAATACACCAGTACAAAAAATTCTGATACAAACTAGACAAATAACACCAAGCAGTCTAAATAGATTTAATAGTTAACTAACTACTAGATTTAATAGGTAACTAGACAAATAACACCAAGCAGTCTAAATAGATTTAGTAGTAGAGTTTGACGGCACGGTTGGCGCAGTGGTTAAGCGATTGACTGCTGCGCTGCGTGTCGCGGGTTCGATTCCCGCACGGAACAAATATTTGTATGACCTACATGTATTTGTTCCGAGTCTGGGTGTTTTTCTATCTATAATATGTATGTATTTACAAAAAAAAAAAAAAAAAATTGTATATAAGTAGTTTATCAGCCATCTTGTTACCATAACACAAGCATTAGGTTGCTTAGCTTGGGACAAATGGTGCTGTGTGAAATGTCCAGGGATAAAAAAAAAAAAAAAAAAAAAAAAAAAAAAAATCATCACTTAATTAGTAAGTTAAGTGTACCAGGCCATATTAAAAGCAATGTAAATGAATTATATGAGAGGTTCTTTTCGGTAGTACGCACCAAGTTCAATAATACTTTAAAAAAGAAAACTAAAACTATTTGTCCAAGTTTTTTGTTCAGTGACTGGGCAACTAAGGGTATTAGAAAAAGTAGGGAAAAATTGTTTGAGCTGTATGGTCTTAAGCCTTATATTAACTCTGAAACTTTTAATAAACACGTTGCTACCTACTCTAAAACCTTTTAAAATATATGCAAGGTAGCCAAAGCCTTGTATATTAGCAACAAGATCAAATCAGCCGATAATAAATTGTCTTTAATTTATTATCGGCTGGTTTGGAAAATTATCAATGACGAAACTAACCGGAATAAAATACATAATAATGATTTCACAATAGAGACTTCGCGTGTTCTCATAAGCAATAACAAAGAAGTTGCTCAAGAATTTGTAAATTTCTTTACCAGTATCCCACATACAACCACTGAAATCTTAAATTCCTCGCCCTTGCGTTCTAATAATTTATTAAGAGCAAACGTCTCCTGCCAGATTGAATTTAAATTCAAGCATATAAACCCCATAATAGTAATAAAAGCTTTCAAGCAAATCAAGATCAAACTAACCGAAGATCTATGGGGAATGTCTATCAAAGTTTGTACCTCCATTGTTGAGACTATAGTGCCGTACTTAGCCTTAATATTTAATTTGTGTGTGGATCAAGGAGTCTTCCCGGATCTAATGAAATACAGCAAGGTGATACCACTTTTAAAATCGGGGGACAGTAAAGTTACCAATAGTTATAGACCCGTATCCGTGTTACCGGTCTTCAGCAAGGTGTTTGAAAGGTGATGTTGAACCAAATGCTCAATCATTTTAACACCAACAGAATATTACACGACCAACAGTATGGTTTCACCAAGGGACGTTGTACGACTGATGCCGGTATCACCTTATTAAAACACATTTTTACAGCGTGGGAAGAGTCCCAAGACGCCATAGGAATTTTTTGTGACCTCTCCAAGGCTTTTGATTGCGTCGACCACGAAACCTTACTTTTCAAACTTGAGCATTACGGACTGGGAAAACTTGCGCTCAGTTTAGTAAAATCTTATTTAAATGATAGACAACAGCAAGTTCAAATAAATGGTGTCAATTCACTCGGTTTAAAAGTAAAAATGGGTGTTCCGCAAGGCTCGATAGTAGGTCCTTTCCTCTTTTTAGTATATATTAATGATCTACCCCATTTGTTAAAAACCCAACCACAGATGGTGTTACTTGGTGACGACACTTCCTTGATTTTTAAAATTAATAGACGTGCATCAAATCTTGACGACGTAAATAACGCCCTACTGCAGATCCAAAATTGGTTCACTGCTAATAATTTAGTATTAAATGGGAAAGAACCGAAGTGTATAAGATTTTCTTTACCAAATGTCAAAAGTAGTCATTGTGAGATAGAATTGAATCAAGAGAAACTAGAATTCGTCGATGAAACTGTTTTCCTGGGGATCACGCTCGACTCAAGGCTTCAATGGGGTCCTCATTTAACATCCCTTGCAGGACGACTAAGTTCAGCAGCGTATGCTGTGAGAAAAATCCGTCAACTTACTGATGTCGATACCGCGAGACTGGTCTATTTTAGTTACTTTCATAGTATTATGTCGTACGGTATTTTACTATGGGGACGGGCTGCAGACATCGAGTCTATTTTTATTCTGCAGAAAAGAGCCATCAGAGCCACATATAGCCTCCGCAGGCGTGACTCTCTAAGATAACTGTTTAAAGATATTAACATCATGACGGTACCTTGTCAATATATATATGATAACATTATGTACGTAAGGAAAAATCTACATATTTTTAGTAAAACAGGTGAAGGACACAATTATGTCACTAGAAATAGGGACCAATTAGTTCAACCAGGTTTCAGGCTGGCTAAAGTAGACTCATCTTTCATGGGGTACTGTTTAAAATGTTACAATAAAATACCTCCCCACATAATTGAACAGAATGAAACGAAATTTAAATCTTGTATAAAACGCACACTATGCAACCAGGCATATTATAAATTGGGAGATTACATCGCTGATAAAAATGCTTGGCTAAACGCTGGTCCCACAGGACGCATAAATAAATTGATTAGCGTTTGAAAATACTGTTGGAGCCGCTGAAGATTGTAAAATACCTACTATTTTTGCATTATATAAATTCAATCTCCTAGTATTGTATAATTGTATAGCACATGTGTGAGTACTATGTACATACTATAAAGCTACCATTTACTGGGTACGTCTTTCATTGACTTGAATGTGCCCTGGCGGCTGAGAGTATGTCATGCTCACTCAAATGTCTCGCTGATGGTGGCACATGTGTTGGATCATTTAGCTCCCTTCAAAATGGTTGAGCTGAATGGTGCTAATCCATGCGTCATGTTCGTGAACGGGCGCCGTCAGTAGGGACTGGTCATCTCTTTGCTGCCATGGCTTATTTTAATTTAATTTAATATTTGAATCGTTTTCTTTTATCTTTTCTTTACGGACGCTTTTAACGTTCTGCATCGTTCTCACATGCATAATTTTTAACATGAATGATGTAACTAATACTTTGTAACCCTATTTTGATTTAAAAGAGTGTCCATGGAGTTTCTTGCCCGTTCTTCTCCATAGGTACCTACTACGCTTTGGAATGGGCAACTAGCTTCATTTTTCTGACTGAAAAGCGCCTGTAATTGGTTTAATTGAAATAAATACTTTGAGTTTGAGTTTGAGTTCAGCTCGTACTCTCTCTTATGTAATTGTTCGTGGTTTCAAATAAAATAAAAAATACGTGTGTTTGTTCCAGTTCTCGCTCCTGGGCGCAGAGGACGGCAGCGGCAAGGGCTCAGCGTTGACGGCTGCCATCGCCGCGCGCCTCGCCGCGCGCGACGGCTGCTAGCGTGCGCGACGCGTGCTGGTGCGCGCGACGTGTGCTGTTGTGCGCGACGCGTGCTAGTGTGTGCGACGCGTGCTGGTGCGCGCGACGAGACGTGCAGCAACGCTAACACGCAGGGAAAATCACTTCAAACAATGCTATAATAGACTCACTCATATATACACAACTGAGGAAACTGAACTTCTGTCAATCACGTGTCAAGTCAGGGAAAAAATTCCTTAACGAATTGACTTACAACTTAAATTATTCGTATATTAAATTTCAAATCACAAGTACAATACAATTCTTGACAGTCATATACAAAGGCTGGCGTCAGTCTGTTAAAAAAAAATCCTAACTGTACATTGAAGCTAATGTTAGTTATGTATGGGTGAGTGATGAACTGATGAGTTTCTCGACGCTGGTTGTTAGAAGTACCTAAGTCTTTGATATCTTTTTACTACAAATGGCAGTCGTGCCAATATACTCGTACTCAAGTCGTCCTGCCCTCAGTGACGTCACGCCCTATGATATTGATAACCGTTATGTGATGTTGTTACGCTCATTTTAGAGATTAGAGTTATGTGTGTGTGTTGAGTACGAGGCGAGGTGTGGTTGTGTTGTATTGGTGGCGAGTGCTCCGCGTGTAACGTGATGTATCGCGCTGCATGCGACGCCGACGCTCGGTGGGTGTCAGTGGTGTGAGTGTGAGTGGAACGCTCAATGAGTGCGAGTGTCACGCTCGCTGGTCGAGATCGTTAGTAAGGACATAGTTTAGTAAGTGAACCGCGTTGTGTCGCGATACATACAGGTACGTCTGTTAGCTGTAACAATGACTGAAAGATAATTACTATATGTAAGTTTTGTAGGGAACCAGAGGCCTGTCAATAACTTGCCAGTAACTAACTACTTTTGTTATGCATTGTAATTTACTCAAGGACCTTGGAGCAGCTTAAGCTTTCTTGTAAAGTTTACCTGGCTACACCTCTAAATATAACCAGAGTTGTATCAATTTTTTAAAATTAATTGATTGTTGATTTGTAAATACGTCATTATACAGGGATGAGTTTTTGAGATGGGACTACAGCCACTGCAGGGCGAAAAATAAAATAAGTATCTACATACAGGTCGTAAATAAAAACTGTCAAAGGAGTCACGAACTCCACGTGGAAGAGAACTTAAACTCATTCTGTATTTATGAATATATAGTTGTGTATCTATTCTATTATTGTAACGTCGCCTCTGGTCGCTATTAGTGTGAACATATCGTGCCATACTCATTCGTGCTCTGAATATTTATAAACACAGAATACAACAAGATGCATATCCTACAGTTTACAGCTTTACATGTTAACTTTACACTTTTGTTATTAAATATATTGATTAAGAATTATTTCTGGTTAAGTTCTTAAATGTTAATGAGCGTGCATTCCGGTGCGTTGAGCTGATCCTAAGATTAGCTGGCTAATGTATGTTAGTAACTAAGAATAAACATAATGTCTCAAATGAACATTACTGGGTTCGTGCAATAACCGGTCCGAGCTGCGCCTGCGTGCTGCGCCGCTGTGCCGCCGGGTGTTCGACTCTCGAAGGCGCGACGCGAATGATTCTCAACATTCTATAATATAGTAGGTACGTCATAATATGAGTTCAGTGCAGCTAGGAACCAGTTCAAGTACTTTGTTAAAGAAACACTATTTTTGTTATATATTTAGTAATATTATAGATATACTTAGGTAGTTACGAATATGTTATTGTTTGTAGATTTTTATTTTTAGAATAAAATGTAAATATTTTTTTAAATGGTAATGTTTTTATTTATTTTCATACTTCTATTCCCAGTTTTTTATAAATAACACCATCTCTATGTAGCATCTGCATCTCGATACACAAGGATCAGGAGACATTTCATGAAAGTGCAGGGAGACGGATCTCATACATATACGGTACAGAGAACAGGATTACAGGATATGGCAATTTAAAATAGAGGCACAGTAATAAACAAAATAAAATTATATTTAATGATCATTATAAATAATTATTACAAAGTATTAAAATTATGCAGAATAATAACAAAATGTCGCTTATATCAAATGTATGAAAACATTCACACCCTTACACTAAAAGGATTTATAGCCAATGAAAATCTCTCTTAATGTCGTTGTATAGAAATATTGCACGTTTCTTATAATTAAATATTGCTAAGTAGTTTATGTTGTTAACTTTAAAATATTCCCTGTTTACACGCTATGCGCTAGAGAGTAGCAGTAGGGAGTCGGACGGATCCACGATGTGTCCTCAGCAAATGGTGGGCTATGGTGTATGTTGTGTATCAGCAGGTGGAGGTATCATCGTCGTCGTCGTCTTGTTTGTATGCGTGCGGTGTGCGCAGCCACAGCAGCGTCGCGCACGCGCTTACGACACCTCCACCTTCTCTCGCGCCTTGCGCAGAATACTCTGCAGTTCCGACGCCGACGTCGTCTTGTACTGTAACATGACGTCACACAGAATTATTTAAAGGAGTTGAGCTATTGATAAAGTATATGATGAGACCAAACTATGTGCAAGATGATTAAAACCTTGCAGAAGCACAAGACAAAAATAATAATAAAAGCAAGATATTAGCACTTTAAATCATTATAATTAAATTAAAATCCGAATATTAGGCCAAGGAACGAAAAGGGCCTAATATATAACCATGAGGCACTCCCATACTTCAATTGATGACAGTGAGGTTGTTCATATTATTTACGCATAATTATTTCTCCATACGAGTGTTAGATTTTTACCAAAAAAACGATCTAGCACGATAAGACATTGTTAGTCTGTTTTAAGATTAGTGTATCGGCGTCCACCTACTTGAACGCCTTTGTCAGATCGTCTGTTAGGATATTATTTGTCCAAACATTTCGACCGCTATTTGTTGGACCTTTGTGAGGCTTAACATATTAAAGTACTCTGAGAACGTATGAGGTAAACTTATAATAAAGAGATTATAATGCACCGGGCACAGCTAATTAGTAGGAGAGAGGAAGTTTTAAATACTTATTGAGAGGAAACTTCGAGTCCGCTACGTGACTTCGAAAGATGCGACGCAGAATAATGCAGCGCCGAAAGTTTGCGATAACGAATAATGTAATGACGAAAGCACGAAGCACTTCGTAGGCGGCAATACGATAATTGGACGAGAATTGAGAGTGAAAATTCAAGGAAGGGTCACGTTTAGGCACATTTCGTTACATGAGAGGGATGACAGGTATAACTCACTCTCATCATTTCAGCCGAAAGACGTCCACTGCTAAAGATGCCCCAAGCACCGCCACTTCAACAGGCTTAGGCAGTGCTCCGCATCCAGTGGATTCCCGCGACCTTCACTAGGTCATCGGTCCACCGCATTGGAGAGGGCTATGCTTGGAGTTTCCCTACTCATGTAGGGAAACTCCAAATCTAGAGATTCGTAGGAAAACCAAGGCAACCGACATAACCCGAAGGATTGCCAAAACTAAGTGGCAGTGGGCAGGGCACATTGCTCGTAGGCGATGGCCGATGGGGCCAAAAAGTTCTGGAGAGGCAACCACGTACCGAAAGATGTAACGTTGGAAGGTTTCCCAGCCTTCCATTTACCTTTGGGTGAGTTTCAGCCTTTTGATGAGGCCCATTGTGAGCGACTACGTTTCAGTGCCATTACTATTGACATTTAGTACTGGCAACACGCACTGGTCAAAGACTTTCGTCTTGAGACACTGCGGTATGCGGGACAAGAAGATTTTGCGTAGCTTCCCGAACGCTGTCCAGCCGAATCGGATTCAACGATTGACCTCTTTCTTGAAGTTGGACCTACCTAACTGGACAGTTTGTTCTAGGTAAATATAATCGTACATAACTTCGATTGTAGCGTCTCTGATCTTCATGGCTGTTACATGGGTATTTGACATGACCTTCGTCTTGTTCATTATAAGACCCACTCTTTCGGAGGTTCTACTGAGGTCATCGAGCATTGTACTGACGTTCTCCACAGTTTCAGTCATGACTACTATATTGCCGGCAAACAGTAGGTGATGGTGTACTCGCCATTGATGTTGACGCCTAGCTCTTTCCAGTCTAGAACCTTGAAGACATCCTCCATTGCAGCGGTGAACAGTTTCGAAGAGATAACGACTCCCTGTCCCATACCTCGCTGCAAAACTATTAATAGGTTTCGAGGTCTGATCCCGGTTTCGAACTGACATAGTGGTGTTTTCATAAAGGCACTTCAGCAACTCAATGTGACAATCAATTTGGCAAAGTTGAAGAGACTGCAGTACCTAATCTCGTGCAAGCTAATGTCCGGGATGTCTTTAGTATACTAAAGACATCCCCAACTGCCCAAAGCTCATCATTTGCCAAATTCGTATGGAGTTGTTTATATCATTTTGATAAGTTTCAATATGTTTGCGTGGTACAACGAGTGTGCTATCATCAGCAAATAAAACTGTTTGAAATTGTGTGCATTTTGGCAGATCATTGATATAAATGAGAAACAACAAAGGGCTAAGGACACTTCCTTGCGGTACCCCACATGATGTATACCTACATATAAGTTACCTCTACTTTAGACTTAGAGCATATTCTTTTTAAAACAGTAATTTGCTTACGGTCACTGATATAAGTTTTAAGTAGATTTAAAATATTCCCTCTAATGCTATATCGCTCTAATTTACCTAATAATATTTCATGATTGAAATGGTCATATACTTTGGACATATCCATGAGTACTGTTGCAATAGGATTTTTTTTATCTACATTACTAACAATTAGAGTAAATAGTTCATATATTGCTTTATTAATGTTTCTATTTTTTCGAAAACCATATTGTTGCCTTGCAAATAGATTATTTAATTCAAGAAATGAGTATAATGATTTATAAACAACTTTTTCAAAAACTTTAGATAATACTGGTATGAGAGCAATTGGACAGTAGTTTGAAACTGTATTCTTTTCACCTTTTTTGTGCAAAGGCTTAATTAAAGTAGTTTTTAACGCATTTGGAAAATGGCCATTTTCTATGCATACATTTATTATAAAACTTAATACAGGCGCAATTATACAGGGTGGCAGGGACATCGACGCGCAAACGTCGTGAAAAGGTTCCACCTGATGCCATAAATAAAATTACGAAAGTCATTCGTCTCGGAAATGACCGGTTAAAAAAATTGTCATTTTTGAGTGCGCAATGTATTGCAAACAACGCGATCAAAACGCTCCGCGGATGGCGCGCGCTGCCCTTTCTAGTTTTATTTACAATGTTGTTTTAAATGAAACAAGTGAACTTACTATTTTTTAATTACCAGTTTACAATTTAAAAAAAACGCAGGAAAAAACGTAAAAATTAATAAAAAGCCGACGATAAATTTCAACGCACGGGGGTCCAGAATCATGTACTGAATCCATGGTAAGCGGTTGCGCGTCGATGTCCCTATGCGACCCTGTATGTGATACAGATTTTGAAATGCTAGAAGTTATACTATCATAACCCGCACTATTCGTGTTCTTTAAAGAATTAATAATTTGTGTCTTATATAGCAATTTGTGATCGTAATTTACAGAGGATACAGCACCAGTGCTATTATTATTCACATTAGGTTGAACAGAATCTATAAAATAGTCATTAAATACTGAAGCTATTACTTTAGAGTCACTTATTTGCTCATTTCGAACAACTATATTTTGAATGGGTTCTGCTCTATGTACATATATTAAAATGCCTATCTAACGACATATATGTTTGGTTGTTATTTTGTATTGAGAAGTAGCGGGGAGTACTTCCTGACGTGGCGTGTAAGTCCCGGTATGAGCAGATGCTGGGCGAGTGTGGTGCCTGTCGTGTGTGTCTCACCGTAGAGCCGGCGACTCACCCCCGAGACGTTCCTCTGCACCAGGATCTGACTGTAGAGGCGCTTGCCCTCGTCCGCGCCCAGCGCCTTCTCCAGCTGCGTGCGCGTCAGAGCAAACAGCTGGTGGCCGGGCATGCGCAGTGCACGCTGCGTCGCCGTGCTGAAGCCCTTGGCTTCCAGCCACTCTGCCACTTCGTCTGGGTTCGACTTCTGCAAGTGGGAAATAAACATTGCCAATACGATGTATCTGAAGTCCGTCATCGTTCTGCGTTGGGTTGCCGCCATTTGAAGTACTATCGATTAGTCAATTAATTTCAAGATCTTTCTTTCTTTCTGCTAATACACTACATGTTCCTAATCCGAACTTAAGATTTTTTAAGAATAAACAAATCAAATCAATAGTTTGAAAACTAGAAGTAGGTAGTTTTGTCTTTTTTTTTGTAGAAAAAAAAAAATAAATAAATTTGCTACTGCCCGCAACACAACGTTTTAAAATAAAACAATATACTTACAACAGTGCTCGGAATAGATTATTATAATGTGCGTACATTTGCAAAAGTATATGCGGCATGTCGTGTTGTTCCTCCATAATTCGTACAGTTAGACTGAACCCATATCTCTTTCGAAGGTACAGTTCCAGTGGCGTGTAGTCTTTAGTGAGTGGTGTGTAGGGTGTAGTGTGTTGTGGTGATCGGGGCGTAGGTACCTGGTCGATGAAGATATCGGGTGTCTTCTTGATGTCGAGCATCTTCTTGCGCGCCTGGATGGCTGGCAGCACCATCTTCAGCTCCTCGTGCAGGTCACCGCTTCCGCTCAACAACGACTTGTTTGCTGCGAACATACGAGTATGAACACTTCAGTTAGTTTGTCGTCGGCAAGATGTTGGAAGCATTCAAAAAGCCTCAGAGAGTAAAATGATTTCAGAGTAGTATCATTTAAACATGAATTATGTAACCAATATTTTGATTTAAAAAAGAGTCCATAGAGTTTCTTGTCTGTTCTTCTCCATAGGAACCTACTACGCTTTGGAATGGGTGAGTAGCTTCATCTTTCTGACTGACCGACTTCTTGAAAATTAAAAAGTGCCTGTTATTGGTTTAATGAAATAAATACTTTGAGTTCAGTTATAAAGTTAACGTGTGTTTAGTAGTGTCAAGTATAGTTGACCGGTACTCACATTTGATGGTGTCGGTGTTGCGCGGCGGGGGCGGCACGAACATGGGCGCGGGGGGCGCGGGGGGCGCGGGGGGCGCGGGCGGCGGCGGCGGCGGCGGCGGCGCGGGCGGCGCGGCGCGCTCTGCGACATTGTGACACTTGTACACGCTCCGCAATACTCACACTCTCATTATGTTTTGTGAAACAGTCTCAACAAATAACTCATTTTAAACGACAAGGAACATTACTAAATTGTAATGGCCTTGTCAAAAACTAGCCTATTCGTTATTATTATACAGGAAGGTCGAACGAAACCAAAGTGTCTAACAGGCTGTGCAATATTCACTTTACAAATGCGCCTATTTGGAAGTAGAATGTGGCAGAAATCGAAACTACATATAATAAGTGGACACGGACAAACTACAAAACAACAAGTAAAAATTGTGACGGAAAGTGATGTCAGAATAGTAGAGTAAGTAGGTCGATAGTCATTCAATTTTGATGTTACTGAATAATGAATCTTATAAACTAAATAAAACAACAAATAAGCACACTTACCGTAACAAGGTTACACACACACACACGAACACAACATTTATGTAAGCAAAGCACACACGACGCGCACACACACACGACGGCGAGTGTTTGTGCGACGCAGCTCGGCGGAGGTAGTGTCGTGTCGTTACTGATCGTCAAGGTAACAGCGACGCTGGCTGCGGTCATTAATCTTATGGTTCATAAACAGATTATATGTCTTGGGACGGGAAAGGATTACTATACTATAACAGACCAACACCTAGTTTGATAAAAAATGAATTTTAATAGTAAAGTAGGTACAAATACGGAGCATTATCTAGACGAAGGAGGGGGCGCCACGCCCGCACCCCGCGCACGCAGGCGCCTGCTCCGCTCACAATATATTAAAAGTATGAAAATATACCCATATTATTTGTTTCATTTACATCATATCTAGCTTTAGATATTATATTATTTTATTTGCATATATTTTGCGATTACTCACAATCTAATAATTTATAAGATATACATATTTAATGGATACTAGCGCGTCGCACGCTCGGTACAGAGTGGAGCTGCGAACTTGTTGTACGTATACATTTACAAAGTAAATAATTTAAATCAGACTTGTATGATATGCGTGGCGGCCGACGTCACGCCACGCACGCCACGCCACGCTCTCGTCACGAACACTCGCGACCGACGCGGACAATTACTTAGTACGCTACACTGGCGCGATGGCGGTACAGCCTCCGAACCACGTCACTCATCAGTGCGAGACTAACACTACATCATCCCACCCGCTGCATAGACAGCAGAGCGTGAGGTGGTCCGAGGCGTCTGGTAAACATACGAACACGAGTCAAGCGCACACACACACACGCGCGCGGCCGAGGGGAGGGGGGGGGGGGGGGCTAGCACCACAACACACACTACACACACGACGCACTGCTCCTCGCCCGGCGCACGCACACAAGTGCCCCTCTAGCTCACACGGGACTCAGCGTGTGAGTGTTGAGTCCATGTGGGCTGAAGTTGTGCTGGCGTGCGTGCGCCGGGCGGCAGGTGTCAGGCCTCCAGTGTGTGTGCATGTTCTGCGCGCTAGAAGTATCGGAATTCGCCCTTTTTGCCGAGTCGCTCGCGGCGCACCCAGTCGGCCGCACCCGCGCCCCCCGGCCCCGCGCCTCCCTGCCCTCCGCCCCCCGCGGGTCCCTGGCCCCCATGGCCCCCGTGAACCCCGTGAACCCCTGCGCCCCTACCCGCCGGACCCGTGGGGCTGCTGCCGCCGGAGCCGCGTCCGCCTGCTCCTTCCTGGAACATAAAAACCAAACTGAAACTCAAACTATTTATTTCAACTAAACCAATCACAGGCACTTTTGAATTGTCAAGGGTCGCTCAGTCAAAAAGATGAAGCTAGTTGCCCATTCCAAAGCGTAGTAGGTACCTATGGAGAAGAACGGGCAAGAAACTCCATGGACACTCTTTTATATCACAATAATATGGTTACAAGGTATTGGTTACGTCATTCATGTTAAAAATTATGCATGTGAGGTCGATGCAGAACGTTAAAACCATCTGTAAAGAAAAGATAAAAGAAAACGATTCAAATATTAAATTAAATTAAAATAAGCCATGGCAGCAAAGAGTTGACCAGTCCCTACCGACGGCGCCCGTTTACGACCATGACGCATAGATTAGCACCATTCAGCTCAACCATTTTGAAGGGAGCTAAATGATCCAACACGTGCGCCACCATCAGCGAGACATTAGAGTGAGCATGACATACTCTCAGCCGCCAAGGCACATTCAAGTCAACTAAATATGTACCCAGTAATAGCTTTGTAGTATGTACATAGTACTCACACATGTGCTATACAATTATACAATACTAGGAGATTGAATTTATATAATGCAAAAATAGTATTTTACAATCTTCAGCGGCTCCAACAGTAGGTAGGTAGGGTAGGCGTGTGTGAAGTATTTTCAAATGCTAATCAATTTATTTATGCGTCCTGTGGAGCAGGACCAGCGTTTAGCCAAGCATTTTTGTCAGCGATGTAATCCCCCAACTTATAATATGCTTGGCTGCATAGTGAATTTCGTTTAATTGAGTTGGAGTATGTGGGGAGGTATTTTATTGTAACATTTTAAACAGTACCCCATAAAGGAATAGTCTACTTTAGCCAGTCTGAAACCTGGTTGAACTAATTGGTCCCTATTTCTAGTTCTATAGGAGTGTCTGTCACCTCTTTTACTGAAATAATTTAAATTTTTTCTTACGTACATGATTTTTTCATAGTTAGATTGACACGGTAATGTCATGATATTAATATCTTTAAACAGTTCCCTTAGAGAATCGCGCCTGCGGAGGCTATATATTGCTCTGATGGCTCTTTTCTGCAGAATAAAAATAGACTCGATATCTGCAGCCCGTCCTCATAGTAAAATACCGTAAGACATGATACTATGAAAGTAACTGAAATAGACTAGCGCTAGTATATAGATTTATATGTATGTCTTCATTGTTCATGTTGTCAAGTCATGTTTTCATTTTGTCACACGTTCAATATGGAGAAGAGCAGTGGTGATAACGCCGCGACTTACGCGTTCTAGGTTATAGGTTCGAACTCAGTCACACGCTTTACTTTGTATTCATTATTTCATCACCACTTCACCACTGCTCTCAAAACGATGAAGGAAAACATCGCGAGGAAACCGGCAGTTCCTAGAACCAAAAATTCGATCGAGACAAGTGACATCTACCAACCCGCACTGGGCCCGAGTGGTGAATTACAATTTACAACCCACTCGCTCTCAAGCGGAGTCCTGTGTCCCAGCAGTGGGAACATTATAGGCTGATAATGCTATGCTATTATGCTGAAATTATTTACACAAAGTAAAGTGCCTGTATTCGAACTTACGACCTACAAAACCTAAGTGGTGGTTTCGAATTCACTCGAAGATAATTAGCCAAGTTTTTGGCAACTTTCCATAATTTTCGTAATTTTGAAAATGCACACTCAAGAACAGGCCTAATTTCCTATCCAACACCCTCAAACACCCTTAAACTACCTTCTATCCCATATAATATAGAACACCATCATCGTATATAATTATTAATGTTAAAACGCTACAACGTTCCGCAAGCCATGCTAACGGGTCTTGGACTTTGAAAGTCACGCTGCAATGGAAAAGTTTTTGTAAAGAAGCTGTTATGCTCATAGGAGGTAGCGGTGCGGTTGAGGACAGTCAAGAAAAGGGGTACACCTTGTGTTTTCATCTGACATTATGCTGAGCTGAGGCCCTTTTGGAATTATAATCTTTGTTTTCTGTTTTTATAGTTTTAAGGTGTATTTACGCCTAGCGGTATCTACATTAGTTAATTAACGGATTGTTTTTACAGCATATGCTGCTGAACTTAGCCGTCCTGCAAGAGATGTTAAATGAGGACCCCAATGCAGCCTTGAGTCGAGCAGCAAAAACACCACCACGCAAACATTTTTATCGACGAATTCTAGTTTCTCTTTATTCAATACTATGTCACAATCACTACTTTTAACATTCAGTAAAGCAAATCTTATGCATTTAGTTTTTTTCCCATTTAATACTAAATTATTAGCAGTGAACCAATTTTGCACTTGCAGTAGGGCGTTATTTAAGTCGTCAAGATTTGATGCACATCTATTCATCTTAATAATTAAGGAAGAATCGTCAGCAAATAACACCATTTGTGGTTGGTTTTTTAATAAATAGGGTTGATCATTTACATATACTAAAAAGAGTAAAGGACCTAATATCGAGCCTTGTGGAACACCCATTTATACTCGTAAATCAAGCGAATTGACACCATTTATTTAAACTTTGTGTTGTCTATCGTGTAAATAAGGTTTTACTAAACTGAGCGCAAGTTTACCTAGTCCGTAATGCTCAAGTTTCAAGAGTAAGGTTTCGTGATTAACGCATTCAAATGCCTTGGAGAGGTCACAAAAGATTTCTATGGCATCTTGGGCTTCCTGCCACGCTGTAAATATGTGCTCTAATAAGGTGACACGGACGTCAGTCGTACAACGTCCTTTGGCGAAACCATATTGCTGATCCTGTAAGATTTTGTTGTTGTTAAAATGATAAAGCATTTGATTGAGCATTACCTTTCAAATACTTTGCTGAATACCGGCAACAGGGATACTGATCTATAATTATTGGTGTCTTTGCTGTACCCAGATTTAAAAAGTGGAACAACCTTACTGTATTTCATTAAATCTGGGATGACTCCTTGATCTACACACAAATTAAACACTAAAGCTAAGTATGGTGATATAGACACGATTATGGATGCACAAACTTTGATAGACATTCCCCATAAATCTTCGGTCAATTTGATTTTGATTTGTTGAAAAGCTTTTATAACTATCATAGGTTTTATATGTTTAAATTGAAATTCAAACCGGGCAGCCTCGAACCTTCGCTCTTAGTAAATCAAGTGATACGTCGGGTGAGGAATTTAAGGCTTCCGTCGTTTTTGATGGAATATTAGTAAAAAAAATTACAAATTCTTGAGCTACTTCTAAATTAGAGCATATGGCACCACGTGAAGTCTCCAATGTGTAATCAGTGTTTCATTTTTTACTACTGTTCTACTGATTTGATTTTGTTGCTAATGTACAGGGCTTCGTCTATCTTACAGGTATTCATAAAAAAAATGAATATGTAGCAACATACTTGTTGAAAGTTTCTGTATTGATGTAAGGCTTAAGGCCATACAGCTCGAACAGTCTTCCCCTACTTATCCTAATACCTCTAGTTGCCCAGTCACTAAATATAAAATTAGGACAAATAAAAATATTTAACGGATTATTCATTTACATTCTCTTTCTTTTCATGCAGTAGTATTATGACTTTTGTTAGATATACTGCTTCTCGTTACTACTCTGGGAGCAATCGCGCTTTGGTGACGTTGCCTTTAGTCAGCCATTGGTATCAGCAGTCACCATTTAACGGATGACCGACTCTCACCGCAGTAACGTGTAGAAGTACGCTTTAACTGCTCGGTGCGTTCTGGTTTTATCCGGTCTTATCCCCGAAGGCCAGGAGCCTTAGCTTTCATCCGAAAACTAAAATGGTTTAATGTACCTGGTAGTGCGTGTAGATGGGGTTGGGGTAGAGGTGCGGCGAGGCGGGCGGCGAGGCGGCCGGCGCCACGATGGTGTGCGGCACGTGCGCGCTCACGCCGCGCCGGTTGCGCGCCTTCCACCACTTGCGCGAGTCGTCCAGGACCTACGTAACAGACACATTCATATAACGACCTTATGTATCAATATTTTTTTTAATGTTATTATTTTTATATTTGCTGCATTATGTTTTAAATTGTATAATGGCTTTGTTTTTGGTTTATAATATTTGATGGGGATGGGCGCTGGTAACCGAAATACAGGCACTGCCTAGTTCGGTTACAGAGGCTAGTTTATTCTGTTAGTACATATTATTGCCAAATTGTGTGTAACTTAGTGCTAAGATTTTTTTTGGAGACAATAAATTATTATTATTATTATATTTTAGAACTAGATGGCGCCGGCATTTCCTAGCGGACTGATCCCTGAGAAGAAATGCCGAAACAAACTCAGAGGTTGTGGTCTCTTTTAGTCAAAACATTATATTATTAAGATATTATGTCCTTTTTGTCCGTTATGGTCCTTGGCAGCTCTGGACAGAGGTGGAAAGAGAATAGGGAGGCCTTTGCCCAGCAGCGGGACATTAACGGCTAATAAAAAAAAATAAAAAAAAATATGTGAGTGCAATGCAGGGCCAGAGCAAATTGTAGGTCTATGACGAGCACTCCTGGAGTCAGCTCTGCTACATGTGCTGGCGACGTGATGTACATACCTCGAGGTACTCTCCGCGCACGACGGTGAGCTCCTTGTCGTTGTTGGCGGTGCGCGGGTACGTAACGCGCACGACACGCCCACCGCGCGCCATCACGCCGCGCGCCCACGCCTCGCCCAGGTCGTCTGTAAACACAGACATGTTACTGTAGTAACTGCTCGTCACTCCAACAGTCCGGGCAGTCCCCACCGCAGTAATCAAACTTAAGCATTTATTGCAAGTTAACCATTTTTACAGGTATTTTTGGACTATCAAGAAGTCGATCAGAAAGTCGAAGCGTAGATTCCAATGCAAAAAAACGGGCACGACACTTCATGGTTTTAAGTTATTACAAAATCACTGGTTACATAGTTTGAGTTGGCATGGCGTTGCGTCTTTACTTAATTGAGAACAAACAACAAAAAATGTTTTACGAGCTATGGCAGTTAAGACATGACCAGTCCCAACCGATGGCGCCAGGCGGTGCCTTGGAACAGCACCATTTCGCGCGGTATAATTTATTAAGTGGTCACGTGAGTGATATTTGGAAATATAGGAAAAGCCAATTATATTTGAAAGAGTAACCGTAAAGTTTCTTGCCGGTTTTTCTCCATAGGAACGACCAAAACGACCATGCACCTAGCTCCTGACGAGTCACAAGTGTCCATGAAAGATTTTGTGAAATAAAATATTTTGAAAATGAATTTGAATATTGAACGTACCGTCATCTCTGTCGGCGCGGTACACTTGCTCGCGGTCCGGCGAGGACGCCGCGCTGCCCGAGTCCTCGCGCACCATGCCGCGCATATTCCTGTCAACACCGTTACCGAATTATAGTCCATAGGTACTGTAGAGGTTTGTCTGCCGAAGGCAACCTCACATAATGCAGGCCGGCTATAATCTAGAACGGGTTACATTCGAACGTTCAAGCTAATGTCATATTTCTTCTATTAGGTTTTTTGGTTAGAACAAGGGTGGTAATTTAGTCTAGAACATGTAAAGACGTGCTTATAATATAATCTTAAAGGAGTCTTGTAGTTGTTTAATTCCTCCCGTTACCTCAGAGGGCTCTTCAAGCCCTCATAGTACCATAGTCCTTGAAACTGGTTTGTTTACTTTAGTAAGAACTTATGGTGTGGTATCTGAGAGCGTTAGCTCTAGTGTGTCAAGATTTAGTTAGAATATCAGCTGGACGCAGTTGGCAGCAGCCGTCAGGCTGGAGTAGGGCGCGTACTGGGCTAGTGGTTACCTGGGGTAGGGCGCGTACTGCTCGGCGTAGAGGTCAGGCTCGTCGCGCTCGTAGCGCTCGTAGGTGGTGGGCTCGGCAGCCGCCAGCTCGGCGCGGCCCACTGAGCTGCGTCGCGGGGAAGACCTGCCCCACACACACACAACGATACACGGACACGTACACAGTAGCACACGACACATTTATAGCAAACTTAACACACACTGGCAGGGTGATTTTAGAATGATACCTCTAATAAATGATGGTTTAACAACATTTGGCACAAATACATACATACTACCAAATTTATACATTGTAAATAAACAAAATTGTAATGAACACACATTATGGTGGTGGGATACGACTACATGGCTAGCGTAAGATGATTATTCACACATTTAGACGTGACTACGTAGGCGTACCTATAACATCCAATAAATGAATAATCAAGGCAATAAGTTCGCATACCTGCGCAGTGGCTGGTCATCGACCTGGTAGTCGGGGCTCCAGCCGTCCATGAACACGGGCTGGTACGGCGGGATGGTCGTCTTCCATTGCTCCCTGACAACATAAACACAGACGTTGTAGCCTAGCATTAACGACACTGAACAACCAGTAAGCAATGTGAAGATCAGTCAACTACATCTTTGGTTCTTTTTAATATTATTTATTTATAATCACTCTGTAGCCTTTTATTTATTTCTTTAACATTTATCTTAGCAATTAGTCTTGCCATAAATATTGTCACGAAGAAAAATTTTTTTTTTTTATTGCAAATAATATTTATTACTTTTACAGTGTGTTAGTTTAATACATAAATATAAAACAATTTAAAATATAAAAAGCTTATTCGAAGTGGTCTCCATTGGCTGCAATACAGTCCTTTAAACGTTGAGGCCAGTTATCAATAGAAGCACGCACTCTTTCCATGGGAAAATTCTTCACTGCCAATCGTATGGATTGTTTTAGGGACTCCAAATTATCATGGCGTTTAGAGCAAGCCGTGCTCTCTAAAACTGACCACAAATCATAATCCAGCGGATTAAGATCGGGACTAGACGACGGCCAGTCTTCAGCTCTGATGAAGTCCGAAACGTTCACTTCCAACCAAGACTGCGTGGACCGAGTTTTATGACCCGGCGCCGAGTCTTGTTGGAAGGACCATACTTGGTTATTGAACATGGTGTTGTTAAGGGGCTTAACTACCTTCTCAAGAATGGTATCTTGATACACTTGTGCCGATGTTTTGATACCTTTTTCACAAAAATATGGCTCAGTCACTCCTTCATAGCTAACACCCCACCAAACCATCACTGAAGTTGGATAATGCCCACGTTGCACTCTGTCGACTAATTGGGAAGCTTCCTTAGAGCTTTGAGCATAAATACGGTCATTTTGTTTTTTTAAATGTTGCTCAATTGTAAAGATTTTCTCATCCGTAAACAAAATTTATCTGTGACCTCCCTTTGCGTACAGCTTCAGTAGTTGTTTCGATTTTACCACCCTATTCTTTTTTTAATTTATCAATTAAAAAATGACCAGTGCGTCTCTTATAGGCTGCAAGTCCTAAGTCATCTTTTAAAATACGCGACATGGTTCTGGGTGCTATCTTCATCTCCCGAGATAAAATCTTTTGCTTTCGGACAGGATTTCTTCGAATTCTTTCCCTTACTGTTTTGACCACCTTTGAACACTACGTGGACGGCCAGATCTTTTTCTGTCACAAACAGAGGAGGTCTCATTATACCTATTAATAGCCCGGTACACAAACATTTGACTAATACCAAGCGAATGGAGAGTTTTAAAAATTGCATTTGGCTTCATACCAACTTTGTGTAATGCAATCACAGCAATTCGGTTCTCTTTATCACCACAATCCATTTTAATATCGCAAAATATTGTACAATGTATTGGCGCCAAAATTAGAAAACTCAATGAACAATCGTATAAAAATGACAGATTCCAAATTCAAATGTAATATCTTTCTTATTTTTAATTGTAACAGTGTTTAAGGCTAGACTGTGTAATGTGTCTTATGAATAATGTAATCCAACATTTTAGTAGTTTGGTATGAGGTGGTGAGGTGAGGTGGTGAGGGTGTAAAGTTCACTCATACTCCATAGAAAAGGGAGGATCCTCCGACAAGACGGGTGTTGTGTCTGGCGGGCAACTGCCCAACGATTGATGTCTGGAAGTTGTATGTATGCTAATTGCGCGGTAAACTCTGCTTGCGAGATGCAGGATTTGCGTGACGTCATTATGACGCGTTGTTCGCATGTGGCGTTGTAGATACCGCTACAACCTTAATACTATAGAAAATAAGTTGTGATGGCAAAACATCTTGCAAAAAGGCTGTTCTTTAAATAGGTGTTCCGCAAGGTGCCATTCTTGGTCTAATTTTATTTATTGGATTTATTTGTAATCCGCTAAAATTACAAACTTTCATCCCCTATTTAACCGCTGAAGGATTATTGTTCAAAAATTATTCCTTACTGTATTTCGTTATAAAAGTAACTCTTGGGCAACATACTTCTAGACCTAGCGGTTTAGGCGTTGTCTGTCAGTAAATTAATTTAAGATGTTTATTAAGTACATTTTTCTTTAGAACCAAACACGTACACTAATAGGCGCTGACGGGCGACTCCACACATGCGTCACACGTCGAGTCCTTGTGTTGCGTCGGGCAGCGCCACCAACTAATACTATGCCGCATTCCAAAACTATTAGCCATAACTTTTTCTTGTAATAAAAAGATAAGATAGGAATTAACTACTTGTTTTCACTACGTAGTTTACGACTCAACAGAGCTACTACAATTTTAATTCACGTAAGTGCGATCGAGTTCGATCTAAGGGAGCTTATAACGCATGTTTTGCAAGACCGCAGCCTTTAACATCGTCATCATCTTAAGCAACAACGTGGTTGACATTGATCACCTGCCGTATCTTTAGGGTCAGTTAACACCGACACGCGACGCGACACGACGCTGCGCGCACACTTTAAAACGACCTACTGCACCGCGCAACGTATTCTGAACTCTCACAATGCCATGTGTACCTTTTCGGGTAGAAAATAAAGTATATTTTGAGTCACTCTTTTAAAGTGTGCGCGCAGCGTCGCGTTGCGTCGCGTCTCGTTGTGAACTGACCCTTAGGTTTGGTGGTGTGCGCGACAAGAGACAAAGTTTTTACAAATGCGGCTGCAGACGAACCTACATAATTTACATAATATCAAAATAATTTAAATATAGCTGATAAGATTATCTGGTGCCTAATAGTATTCGTTGGTACCTGTTTATCGACGGTCAACCACGGAATTTAATACTGTGCGGATTATCTAGCGCGCTAATAATACACGATGGCCAAGGATTAAAGCCAGGCGTTACTCGGAAAACAGATATGCGGCGATATGGTGATAAACATAACATTCACACTTTATTTATGGTTCCATCCGCGGACTGCCGCTGAGAATTTATTCGCAGCTTATGGCTGGAACTTATCTTGAAACAATTGCGAAATGACTTTGTTCATTCATCTGAAACCAGACAGCCAGAGAAACAGCAGACAGGGAAGAGTGGAGAGAGGGAGACATTCAAATACAAAGGATGACGCTTATTTTGGTACCCTCCCACAGCCATGTGTAATATACCGTTGGATAGCTCTTTTTCAACTGAATAGAAGTTACTATGGCGCCTACATCCAAATCCCTGTCCGTTCAGATTTATCTGTACCAAAGACGTCAGTTTCAGCAATAAAAAATAAGGTTAAGGCTAGGGAGATGATGAATGAATACATTACATTACGCATTTCTTTAGCAAACGTGGTAAGAGATCTTGGAAAATGATCGATCACTACGAGATATAGCTAAGGGAAAAGTTTAACTTTACTAAACGCACCTACTCTAATAAAATGTAAGAATAAACGTTTTTTCTAACTGAATGCAGTTAGCAATTACTCAAAAATTAAAGGATAGTTTCCTAAAATTTTTTTTAGCTATAACGGTTTCTCTGTATCTACAACGGTTAAGGTAGCTTCCCTTACTAATTCGTCTTAAATTACACGCTGTATTACTCAGATCGGACAAGGAATCAAGACAAAGGCCGTTGGGATTCTTGTACTAAATCTTAATACCTTTCTAATGATATATCATTTATTCCCACTGGAGCGGGTCCCAGCTTCCATAGATTTCGTTTCTTTGTGAATTCTAGGTGCCTATAATTTGTAACTGAAGAAAGCAAAGGAACAGCGGTGGATGCCCTTTCTCATCCGACTAGTCACCCCACTGCAAAATGAGAAACAAAAAAAAAGGTCCCTTCGCCCTCTCGCCTGCTTAGTATATTGTACCTTGGTATGAGCCAGGCGTCGCCCAGCGAGTGCCACAGTTCGGTTTCCTTGCTGGTGACGCAGTTGGCGAGCAGGTTGAGCGCGTCCCGCGTGAGCAGGGGCTGCACGACGCGCGAGGGCAGGCGCCCATCCGCCGCGTCCTGCGCCGCGTCCACGATCAGCGCCAGTGGCGTGAACAGGAAGTGCACCAGCTCGGGCGCGTTGGGGTCGTGGATGTGAGCCCGCAGCCGTGCCAGCAGGTTGAACGACAGCTTGAACTTCTGCAGCACGTCCACGAAGTCGCGCTCGGGCGGCGGCCGCGTGCGCAGCGCCAGCATGCCCTCGCCCGCGTTAGCGGCGCCGCTGCCTGAGGACGCGACGTGTTACAAGCGTGCTGACATTTTGATTTATACACAAATTAATTGGGACTCTTCGTTAAGAACACATCTACTTCCTTTGGAGAAGCCTTCTTCAGTCAGCGAAAAGTTCGCACGATGAAGTATAGTTACCCGTGCCCCTCCGGCCGCCGCGCGACCTTCGGCGCCGCTCCAGCTCGCGCTGCGCCGCCGCCGCGTGCTGCAGCCGCGCGATGAACTTCTCGATGTCGTCGAAGCAGCGGTTGAGGATGGCGATGTCCTGCTCGTACAGGCGCTCGGAGCCCGTGGAGGAGGCGTCGTCGCGGTCGCCGCCCGAGCCGCCGCGCTCGCCGCGCCCCAGCTGCGCTGACATTTGCTGCAAACACAGAAAAGCTGTTTAGTTAGTAGGATGTCCATCTCGCTACCCCAGCGATGGCTCGCGTGTTTTGTTTTTACACGCGTTTGTCGTGAGCAATTCACCTTTGCACATGTTTAGTATGACAGGGTCACATAATATCCTGCTGTACAAGGTCACGCACAGGTTAGAGGGACGCAGGTGGAAGGAGGGGGAAGCGGGAGGGGTGTTCACTCACGTTGAGCACGGCCTCCCATTGCTTCTCGGTGTAGGTGTTGTATAGGCGCGCCATGTCGCCGCCGCGGCCGTCCTGCGCCGAGTGCGAGGCGCGGGGCCGCACCGTGTGCTTATCGTATCGCGCGATAACACGCCGACAAGAGCTAATCAGGGACGAGCTCCTCCACAACACCTAGTGCCATTCATTAACCACTTCAGATACAGCAAGCTCACAACACTTCATCGTCGCCACGTGCAGACGTGGAGACATCTCTTCCGCCCCCAGCGAGGTGTGATGCAGCAGTGAACGAGTACTTCGCGTCGAAAGACTGTTTTTTAACCTTTGGCATTGAAAAATATTTCTGCTGTGTCCGTGATCCCGTAATAATCATGAAACTTGTTTTCTTTAAGTTCTATATCTGATAGTACCCTGAGATAAGATAATTTCAATAATTACTAGCATGATTCAATCAGAAATATCATGATTGTATATTCATGTCCGAATGACGCATTCTTGTTCATATACCTACTTTCTTCCGTGTCCCAATACTGAGAAGGTTGTACAGTCAACCACATTTACATAGCGACAGTTTGACTTTGACAGCGCCTTATTTCCTAGTTCGTTAGCGGCCTGAATTATATTCAGCCAATGCGTCTAATACAACATTTAATGAACCGGCTGGCTGATGCTTAGGCCATTTATGTAATAGGGTGAATAATCATTTTAACAACTGTTCTTTTAACATTAGGGAGGTTATTATGTCAAAATCAAAGCATTTATTTCATATACGCATATAACAGGCACCTTTGAACGTCAAAAATTACAATAAAATAGAATTGATTCTAGTCGCGCTTTCCAAATGGTAGTTTTCGTACGGAAAATAATGGACAAGAAACAAAGTGATACATGCTCACATAATTAAAAACATTGTAAAAGAAGACGGTTTCATTTGCATTCGCTGCGGTCCACGGTGGTAGTTACCGATCTGTCCATTTACAACCTAATCGCCGCCGCAGCGAGTCTAGTTTTCATACTTCGCTGACCGCCAATACAGCTCTCGTCGAAGGTGGCTCATCCACAACATTCGGAGGGTTTCATCGGGCATCTTGTCACGGGCCAGATCACGCATACGCTTCAGCGGCTGGGAAGGACGCTGGTCGCTTTTTTTTTTTTTTTCCAGCGTGTGCTCCCCCCGCGACGTCTAAGAGGGGCGCGCGTGGAACACTACGCGCCGCCACCTCAGGTCCTGATGTGTGGGGGGCGACGGACGTCCCCGAGTCCGTCGCCCCTGGACCCATTTAGGGGGGCTGGAAGAGGGCGTTATCCGCCCTCCGCCGACGCCCGGTGCGCCTGCTGCGGGCCGGGTGAGAGGACGAGATCTCCCTCTCCCTTTCCGCAGCCTCCTTCTGCGAGACGACCGTTTCGCAGAATGAAACCACCGCGTCCCAGGACTCTTCGCTGCCGACCATCGACTCGACCACGGCCGGCAGCGACAGGTAACTGCCTACTTCTGAGATGAGGGCACGGCGTTGCTCCTCCCAAGCGGCACACTCTGCCAGCGTATGCCGCGCCGTGTCCTCCCGGCAGTCGACGCAGTGGTGACATCGGGCGTCCGGCTCCCTGTTTATGCGACACAGGTACTTCCCGAAGCAACCGTGCCCCGAGAGCACCTGCGTCACCCGAAACGACAGGGAGCCGTGCCTCCTCCCGAGCCAGCGCTCGAGCACCGGCCGGACCGCCTCGATGGTGACGAGGCCAGCGGTAGGGCGTGTGAGCCTGTCCCGCCATTCCGCCACCAGGACCTCGCGAAGCCGAGACCGACGCAGCTCCATGTGTCGCTGCGTCGGTCGCTCGCCCCGCGCCCTCGCTTCCTCGCGCCACCGATACAGTGACGCGAGTACTTTCGCCTCGAGGTCCCAGGGCGGGGATCCGGCCAGTACGCAGGCCGCCTCGTAGGAGATCGTGCGATATCCTCTGATGACTCTGACGGCCATCGCTCTCTGCGGTTTCCGCAGTACCGCGATACTGCCGGCCGTCAGGTCAGAGGCCCACACCGGGGCCCCATACAGGGCCATCGATCGCACGACTCCTACGTAGAGCCGCCTACAGGCGGCGCTCGGGCCCCCCAGACTGGGAAGCAGCGTTGACAGCGCCCCAGCCGCGCCCAACAACTTGGACGCCAGCCGCCGGAAGTGGGGGCCAAAATCCCACCGGCTGTCGAGCACCAATCCCAGGTACTTCATGGTAGACTCGACAGCGATCCGAGCCCCCCCGACCACGATGTGTGAGCCGGGCGGCGGCGCCCGCCGGGGGCCATGAAACACCATGGCCTCCGACTTGCTGAGGGCCACCTCCAGGCCTAGGCGACGTATGCGGCCCACCACCTGTGAGACCGCAGCCGTCGCCAGCAACGCTGCCTCTCTGTGCGAGCTCCCCCGGGCAGTGACCAGCGTGTCATCCGCGTAACACGTGAGGTCCACCCCCGGTCTGAGCTCGCCCCTCAGCACCCAGTCGTACCCGACGTTCCACAGGAGCGGTCCTAGGACCGAGCCCTGGGGAACGCCGCACGACATGCGGCGTTGGTTTCCGCCATCGCGTCCCATGTAGGTGACACACCTCTCCGACAGATAAGCCCCAACGATGTGGCGGAGGTAGGGAGGCACTCGATGATACCGCGATGATAACTCCAGGGAAGGGTGTTAAAGGCGTTGGAGATGTCCAAGGACACCGCCAACATCACCCCGCCCCGGGACACCGCTTCCTCCGCCAGGACTCTCACCCGCGACACAGCGTGTATGGTGGAGCGCCCATGCCGAAACCTGAACTGACTGTCGTCCAGGTCCGGCCCCTCTCTACACAAGTGGCCGACGAGGCGGGCTGCGATTACTCGCTCAAACAGCTTACCCACCTCGTCTAGCAGCACTATGGGCCGGTACGCGGACGACGAGTCCGCAGGGCGCCCCGCCTTCCTGAGCAGGACCAGACGACCAGATTTCCACAAAGAGGGAAACTGGCCCTGCTCAAGACACGCTGTGTAGAGTCCTCTCAGTTGGGGCTCGAGCTCCTTCAGAGCGAGGGCTAACGCGCAGCCGTGGATCCCGTCGGGCCCCGGAGCCACGTTCTTGGCCCGGAGCCGCATCACGGCTGCCCCCATCTCTGCCTGTGTCACCTCTGGGACGCTGATGGCGTTCTCCTCTGTGTACTCTGTGGCTGTGGACAGAGCCATCGGCGGCGGCGTATACTCCGCTCTTGCCGGGAAGAGGGCTGCGACCACTTCCTCCAGCAGCTCGGGTTGGAGACTCTCCGTAAGTGGGGGCGCCGCGGCTCGAAGTTTCCCTCGAACCGCGCGATAAGGGCGCCCCCACGGATCCCCGTTTAGTCTCAAACATCTCCTCCCTGGCTCGCGTCTTCGCCTCGCTGATGGCCAGCCACAGAGTCCCCTTCGCCGCGCGGTACACCTCATACAGCGCGGCTTCTTCGTCAGGGACCCGACGACGTCTCCTCCGGTATCGGGTGTACTGGCGCCTGACCGCCACGCACGCGACGCGCAGCTGCGCGTTCTCGGCGGTCCACCAGTACACCTGGCGCCTTGCTGACTGTGCGTGGACCCGGGGCATGGACGCATTGCAGATTAGCGTCATCGCCCCGCGGAACCACAGCGCCTCCTGCTCGACGTCGACGGGTCCATTCGTTGCCGACTCCCGGCACCAGGCCTGGACAATAGCGGCCTCCTCGAGAAGCTCCCTGTCGATGCGCTTACGCGCCCAGCGCGGACCGTCCGTTCGCGGGGCCGGTGAACCGCGAGCGACCGTGGTCTGGGCGGAGACGTCGAAGCGGATGTATCTGTGATCCGACAACGTCTCCACCTCCACGGCGACACGCCAGTCGCGGACACGACGCGCGACAGCGGGGCTAGCGAACGATACGTCCACTATAGACCCGCCCCGCTGCCGCACGCACGTGTGGACCGAGCCCCGATTCAGGACGGTCAATCCAGTCGTGACCGCCCACTCCTCCAGCACCTCGCCCCTAGCATCGGTCACAGGGGACTCCCACGCCGCAGACTTGGCGTTGAGATCCCCCAGTAACAGCACCGGGCGAGGGTGGAGTCGGCCCACGACGCGTCGTGGGCCGACTCCACCCTCGCCCGCGACGGCACCCAACTCGACAAGGAACCTCTCGAAGTCGGCGAGACTCTTGTTGGGCGAGAAATACGCGCCAACCGTGCCAATGCCGTCTGCGAGGGCGGCTACCCAGCCGTGACCTCGGGACGGGTTGACGAGAGCCCCGCCAATGATGGCCACCAAACCGTCCAGGTCTCCCACCCAGTTATCCCTGGGGGGGACGAAATAGGGTTCGGCGACCACAGCCACCTGGATCGACCACTCTGCCATGCTCTGGAGCAAGAGATCCTGAGCCCTAGCAGAGTGGTTGATATTGCCCTGGAGGAAATGATAGAGCGCCATTTATGCGCAATCCATCCCCTGGACGCTGGTCGCCTAGTTCAACCTCGTTGAGCAATTTTTGTAGTTGCTTATTCTCCGACTCGTCGTAGACGGATAATAATCGGGTCTTTAGCGCTTCAAATCTACCCGTCCCGGCCGATGATAATATGATGTTGCTAATTTGTTCAATATCCACCTTATCGAGTTGTACCACAGCATTTTGGTTTGACACCATGGTTTCAAATTGCGCGAACCATAATCTGGATTTGTCTCGCCAGAATAGAGGTATCCGAGACTTGACGGAGATCATCTCAATATCTTCCTCAGACGGCATGGCTCGCGGCTCTTGACTTGTGTTCTCCATAACTTTGTTGGATCACGTCGGGGTCACCAATTTAGAGGTTTCTTATCGCCTTCTTGCCCACACGTAACTGCCGTAAGTCATTTTACTGCTAAATATTATTTACTAACGCATTTAAAAATTTGTTATAACTCATTTTTATGCTCAGTTTTTACTGCCGTACTTGTTAATAAACATACAATAAACAACCTGCCGCTTTATCCTACTAATGTTCTAAACATGAAAGTTTGTATGGATGGATGGACGGATGGACTCGGATCGAAACTTATGCGGGTCAAACCGCGGGGCGCAGCTAGTTATTAAATAAAAATATAAAATTATATTTCCTTTATTTCAATATAAATACATATAATAATACTAAATTGACGCATGAGTAGAAGTAGCAAATAGTTCAATAGTCAAGTTCTCTCTAATATCAGCAATCGATCCGTTAAGTTAGTAATTTATTTTTAAAAAAACAGTAGGCGCGTTGAAATGTACAGAAAATACATTTAATTATATTTTTCACACACGACATACACACACACGCAGTGTGTGTATGTCTTCAGATTCGAAAAATGTCTTGAAAGTGTTGCAACGACCTCAAATAAATTGGGATAAAAGCTGATGAGGATACCCACGGTTTGTGTCGCTTTTTTTCTGAATACCTTTTTTAAAAACGAATTACGAAGTTCTAAATAACAGCTGCACAGATCGATTTTCAAGGTTGCAACGCTTGCCGAGGTCGGTCCGTCGATGGTTGTCGTGATTACCATCCATTACATGCCGAAAACTCTCTGTGCCTCGAAAAGCACGTTAAGCAGTTGATCCCGGCGTTCATTCGTAGATCTTTTACGACTAGTCAGAAGCTCGATACTCTGACAACCAGTCTTGCACGATGAACCCAGTAATTGGGTTGTGGCGGTCAGATAGGAAGTCGCTTCATATAAAACATTGGTATTCAGCTGCATCCGGTTAGGTTGGAAGCTGGCCCCAACATGGCTGGGAAACAAAGGCAGATTGATTGAGTTCTACAAGCATCCTTTTGAAGGAACTGCAAACATTGCGGGTATCATGCACGTCGAAGACAAAATGACGCAACTTTAAATAATAATGAGTCATTTAATGACGGCATATCAAGTTACAGACCAAGCTCAAATCTTGGTCAGATCATATGAAGACCATGTAGATGTCTGAGATGGTCTTTTGAGGAAAGTACCACATAGATAGAGAAGACCTGTCCAGTCAGTGCACGCATTTGTCAGAAATCGTGCAGCACAACTCAAAACTTGAGGAGCTCAACGATTCGACGAACAATACCAAAGAAAGGACATTTGGGTAGGCCATGTTAATTACTTAAACTGCCAGACCATGACAAAAACTAACAGAACAGAGAAAAAAAAGTAATATAAATACCCACATAGTCTTCACTTTCACAATAATTAAAATAATAGAATACTTTACAAAGTAAGCAAGTGTCATTGTATACATAATTATATAAAATTCAGTAATGTCAAAGTGCATATAAAAAAAACAACAACAAAACAGAAAAAAACACATTCAATATGTAAAAATGGAAGTAGCCCAATCCCAAGCCTTTTTGTCCTCGATATAATCCTTAAAGGTATAAAAGGCTTTCTGGCACAACTTACGTATAGTGAATGATTTGAATTTATTAAGGCTTAGATCTTAAACGGGGCTTGGAACTTTATTATAAAAGCGTATACATTGGCATCTGAACGAGCCACCTATTTTCTTGAGCCTTGTTGTAGGTACAACAAATTTGTGTTTGTTCCTAGTATTTATATCATGGTATTTTTTAAACAATTTTATATTTTTATGGGCCTATAAAAGATTTTCATAAATATATTGAGAAGGCACACTCATAACATTAATGTCATTAAATTTGTCTCTGAGCGAGTGTCTCCGACTTAATTTATAAATCGATCGAACAGCTCGCTTCTGCAAAATAAAGATAGTCTGAATATCAACGGCATTTCCCCACAATAGAATACCGTACGACATTACACTATGAAAATAGCTAAAGTACACTAAACGGGCTGTCTCTATATCAATTAAATTACGAATTTTTCTAACAGCGTATGCTGCGGAACTAAGCTCTTTTGCCAATTTATCTATATGTGGACCCCACTGAAGCTTAGCATCCAAAGGTAAGCCCAAGAATACTGTGCTGTCTACAGGATTCAATTCTTCGCCCCTTATCAACACATTAGTTTTCACTTGCCTAACGTGAGGTAGCGTAAACTTAATGCATTTGGTTTTTTTCTCGTTTAAAAGTAAATTATTAACATTGAACCAGTGGACTACTTTAGAGATCGCGCTATTTACATCGTCAGTAACCTGCTGCTGACGTTTAAGTTTAAATAAAAGTGAAGTGTCATCTGCAAACAACACTATATCATGATTATACTTTATGAGGTACAGCAAGTCATTTATATAAATAAGAAACAAGAAAGGACCAAGAATTGAGCTCTGTGGGACTCCCATTGTTACTATAGATTCGGGAGATCTTTTTCCATTAACGTCAACGCTCTGAATTCTCTTACTCAAGTATGAAGTAAGAAGATCCAAAGCAGTGTTCTGGATTCCGTAGTGGCGGTGTTTCCTGATTTACGTTTCGTGAAGAACGCAATCGAATGCCTTGCGTGCCTCAATGTGCGCTGGTAGTGTTGTAACATGAAGTTTAGTTGAGAAAATCAGATTTTTTGTGTTTAGATATCGATACTCATCACGTCAGAAACAAAAACAGATTTTTGAATTGATATTTCAATAAAATACACTACACACGGTCGTTGACCTCAAAATAAATTATCATCAAATAATATTTTTTTTGTTACGAGTGTTTAGATACCGATCCCCATCACGTCCGCGGAGTTTCGCTAGCTAATTTAATTTGATATATTAATAGTAATAATAATACTAATTTAATAGTAGCCTTGCCATAACAATGTTGACGCTCTCATTACCATATCTCATTCCTTAATGTAACCTAGCTGTAGGTAATATTTTAAGCCACTCATGCCGTTTTAACTTGCTGTTAACCTGTGAACCTGCTTACTACCTGGACAATAAAATATTTTCAATTTTTTTATTAAATGTGACAGAATGGAACTTTCTGTGAATATAGCCAATTAGCGTACCACTGGGACCACTTGAACCTGATTATAGAACAACTGCCTTTTAAATAACAGTGATCGTTGATAACATAACATCACGCCTTTCCTCGAAGGGTTGGGCAAAGGTTAACTATAATACAATGGCATTTCGCCAGTTATGGTTAATTTCCATGTAATAGGGGGCGAACCTATTGCCATCAACGGGGTACAAATCTTGACTTCAGGCTGCTACTAAAACGCAATAACACTTGCCTAACCTGGGAATCCAACCCAGCGCCTCATGCTCAGAAGTTGAGCTTGCAACCGACTCTCATACGTTAGGCCGAAACTAGAAATCCCGAATCACTTTATCCCGAATGAACGCTATCCCGAATCACTCTATCCCGAATGAACGCTATCCCGAATCACTTTATCCTGAGTGAACGCTTTCCCGAATCACGCTATTCCGAATGAACGCTATCCCGAATCACGTTATTCCGAATGAACGCTATCCCGAATAAAGTGAGTCCGAAATATTGTTATCTACAACGATAATTCGGACGTTATTTTTCGATTTATTTTTCACGTTATCTATTAGCGCTAGAAATAAATATTTAATCCTCAATTAACGGCTGGTTGACACTTGCCGTGACCACAGGGTTGGCTTTTACCTTGGCCAGAGGCTAAGCATTGCCATACAACGTAGTAATGTCGCCAGTCTCTTGGGTACGGCGCGGGAAGCGGCGATTTTTTTTTCGGTATCGTACCATTACGATACCGAAAAAAAAAACGCCGCTTCCAAAATATAATTTAAAAAATAGCGATTTATCACTAAATACTGTCTGAAAAGTATGGACTTTTCAGGCAGTATTTAGTGATAAATCGCTATTTTACATTTTACCATTAATTGAACTTATTTTTCTGGGCTATTTTATGCATAGCTTTAATTGAGGATCAACACAACAACAAGTAAGCCAATAACAACTAATACCTAATTAATTAACAAAATTAAATCCTTACTTAACTAACATCAAAAATTCCTCCGCATAGCTGTCGACTGGCTTACGACTTAATTTTAGCGCTGATAGCGTTCGTTGTAGATAACGATATAAATCAAAATGAAAAGTCATTTATTCAAATTAGGCTGAGAATCATCACTTTCGAACGTCAAAATTACAAAAGATAGTCCCCCAAAAACGCCCGCCCTTCACCACTTCCTAGTGCTATCGCTGGGAAGAAGCGGCGCAACAAACTCCCCAGCAGCACAGGTGTCTGTTCAGTTAGAAAATACTTCATTGTATACAATACTAGGGTACCTATGTTAAGTAATTAACATTACAAGACACAGAACATACAATTAAATTATTTGCCATATGTCAGCTAGCCACGCCAATATTCCAGCAAATATAATAAAAACTATACGTACTCAAGCTAAAAAATAATTAATTAAAATTAAAATGCAAATAAAAACTTACTACCTATATAAAAGCCTCCAGGCATTAAGGGCGTGACAGCTTATATATTTATGCATTGCTGGGTTTTGTTCACATAGCTGTCACTTGAAGTCACAAATGATAACCAGGATCTTCGAAGTAATAAATAAATAAGTTAATACTAATAACAATAACCTGTCAGGAAGCTAATTCTGGAGAAAGAACATAAACATTGTCTTGAGTTAATCAGGGCGGCCATCTATTGTTATCGTGTAAGTAGTCGTTGATGGAATAGTATGCCTTTGAACAAAGGTTGGATTTTACTTCAGCTATAAACGCATTAAAAGGCAAGTCTAGCAAAGAAGAGGGTATCTTGTTATAAAAGGTTATACCAAGCCCAACAAATGAGTTATGAACCTTATGAAGCCCGTGAAAGGGGGCACGTAGTTTGTCCTTATTTCTCACTAGAAATGTTAACACTGTGAATATCACTGTTTTTAGTGTACAGACGCCAGCAGGTCAAGCTACCTGAAACTGTCAAATTTTCCCAATCAACCTTGAACCTTAATGCTTTAGCGATAAAGTTGTAAATCTATTGAAAAAAATTGACAGATTGTAGTAACTTGTTGTGCTGGCGTCCGTACAAGTGTAAATTTTGCCTAATTTGTAAGATGTTGGCGAAGATGAATAAAATTGTGATGCAACCGTGAGAATACCAATATATTTAAAGTATTTCGGACTCACGTTATTCGGGATAGCGTTAATTCGGAATTACGTGATTCGGGATAGTGTTCATTCGGAATATAGTGATTCGGGATAGCGTTCATTCGGGATAGACTGATTCGGGATAGCGTTCATTCGGGATAGAGTGATTCGGGATAGCGTTCATTGAAGATAGAGTGATTCGGGATTTCGATTTTCGGCCTAACGTATAAGAGTCCTTGCGACCACTAGACGAGCGAGGCAGGCATCTTTGGTTATCAACTGATAACAATGTTGCTCAGTGTTAGTTGGGGTTTGAGCACGCCACGCCGCCTAGTGTTTGTGATGCAAGCGCAGTTTTATCGTTATCGCTGTCGGCGATCGATGCGATAGCGCACGATACGCGTCGCAGATATTATCGGCATCGCGCATATTTCTAGAACTGACATTGTTTCCTGATGACGCACCGTCTATTTACAAAGTTGCCCCAAAATGACCAGCCTGTGTGTTTCCATGCACTGCATACTACTCACTCCTGTGACTGTCGCAGACTTTTACTGACTAAAACCCACCCGTGTTCCTTCAGTTGCCTATGCTAGGGGCCACGGTATCTCTTTCGAACAACCCGCTGCCCTGGCAGGCATCGGCCCTAGCGGACCCCGTCAGTTCGTGCTGACATCTCTTTGAGGCGACTTGTTGAGTCTTGGAGTCAACCTGTGCGATTTGGTGTGACATGACATTGTATCCCGAAACAAACTGTGATGTCATGTTTCGCCACATTTAAATCTTTGTCGTGTTTTTATTCACTTTCTTTAATTTTATGAAAATGGTCGTATAATGGTCGTACGTAAATACATTTGTATTTAAGAGACTAATTATATGAGGGCAAAGCATCACTTGTGGAGTTTCTATTTATGCAAATAGTCTTAATGAATAAAGCATGAAATGTGGGCTATTTGCACCCGATGTACCCGATGTTGATTTACGGTCATTTTTTTGAGCAATGAAAAATTTTAGTTCTTCTTGTGGATTATGTTTATTTAATGAATTCGAAATGTTTCCATCAACTCGAGAAAATGATATCGGTCAAGTGGCCGCCGTCAAAATTGATGAGCATACGGGCTTGTGTTATGGCATTTTCCATCCCTTGTGTCGAACTTCCGGCGATGGGTTCTCGCATTCCTGTCGGATATTCTCTTTAAGGGCTTCAACAGTCTGAGGCTTGTTTACATAAACCCGGGACTTGTCAAATTGGGTGATCTGGCCGGCCAGTGCAAATCGCCAAAGCGAGAGATTAGATGACGCCACACGACGACGACGTAATTATTCCGCGTTCTTGAGGAGTATGGCATTCCATGGCTTGTTAACGAGTATTCTGCATCTGTTTACTTCACAAATGTCAATACTGAATTGACATTTGCCGCCATTTTTTTTTCTTGTAAATGTTGTAGCGCATTCCAATAGGGTGATTGCTTTTGCTTTTGTGAGTACGGATGACATATCGCAGGTATAATGTACCGTGGCAGCCCCCATCACTCATGCCCTGTCACTTGTCTCTCTGAACCTTCGTAGCATCGCGGATCGTAACTCGCTTTGTTTATAGGCTCGAAACTCGGCAAGATTTGACCATTTCGCCTTTATATGCTCTCATACAAATGACCAGCTCAAAATGACTGGTAGTAGAGGTGACGTCTCTTAGTATAATGTTGTTGGTACACACCTGTCTGCGCGGCCGCTCGGCTTCACTCTCCCTCTCGCGCTCTCGCTCCCTCTCGATGATGAAGTCGCGCCCCCCGTCGCCCGCGCCCCCTCCGCTCACCCCCCTGCACACACACACACACGTTATACAGCATCATCTTGAACAAAGCGCTCATTACACAGTAAGAAATGTTTCAGGACAGCTCTTTCAAGGCACTCAAACGTTTGACCCGTCGGTACTATGTATAAAAGGTTGTGCCAGATAAGTCTGAAATGAAGCCTGTACTGTGCGTGTCTTCGTCTTCCATCGTTGAACTGATCTCCACAAGCTGACGGTTAAACTGCTATAAGCTCATTAGCCTGACACTTCGGGATGGTTTCATATACTTCTCAGCAACAAACACATGAACCGTACACTGAACCTTGTACCACAATCTTATCACTCCCTATCTAAATCCAGTGCTGAAGATAGGCGTCTCCTATTTGTCAGGGTCGGGGTAGCCAGACACGACTATGTGGAGTAGTGAGACAAGGAACTACCAAGAGTAGGCGGCCACGGGTAGCGCAATCTTATGCTTGATGTAGATCATTCGGGGCGCAAACCGGACTGAGACACGCTGCGCGCGTGAGATACAAGCGCTGATAACATGGACCGCTCTCTAGATACTGGAGCCGCAGATAAAAGGCGTTATCATGACGCAGCAGATGATTTGTGTTTGAGAATGTGTCGTGACGAGCACACGTGTCATAACAACACGTTGCCGCGACAGAGCAACAAGAGTCTCGTATGTAACGAACGCCATTCAGCGATTGTCTCTCACCCTTGTCTTTGTTAAGGGAGCGGAACCGATTCAAGAGAACTCGCAGTTAACATAGGCATGAAGTCGCTGAAGTAAACTGGTTGCAGAAGGCGGTGGTTAGATATTGTGTGCACTTGAGAATGTCGATTAGAATATCGAGCATCGAGAAAGTGAAACACATGACATATATAATAGTCATAAAATCAGTCAGGAATGTGTGTGCCTGTTGGGACTCCGATCATGGCTTGGAAGATGAGAACTGACGACAGCTGGAGCGTTTACTAATTAACTAGCGATAGATGTCCTAGAACTTACCACAGGGACTATCGGGTTAGTTTATTATTTTGAAACGTGTAGTAGTATATCCTGTGCAGGAGAAACCGTAGTTTCAATAACAAATTGTGTGAGCCTCACTTGAGCGCGTTGAGCTCCTCGACGAGCGCCTGCGCGCTGACGTCGTGGCACTGGAAGATGTGCAGTTCCCTCCGCGGCGCGCCCCCCGCTCCTCCCGCGCCAGACACGCCCCCCGTGCTCCGCACCGAGCCTGCACCCCCCTCGCCCTCCGCCGCCGCACCCACCACGAAGGCCAGCACGTTGTTGTACAGCTCGGCGGGCTCGGGCGACGTGAACGCGGTCGGTGAATGCACCCACGACGCCGGGAACCGCTCCATTATTGACTGTGAACAAATAACACACTGTTAAGAACCTCACTCTAACTCTCGAAGCACAGCTCCTGGCACTATCCACAGGCTCTTACGACACCTTCTGGGTTCCTAACGAACTGGCGGCGCTGACCATCACGTGACCACTACATATTTCCGTGAGGGATATATTGGGGATGCTTGTTACTTAAGTTGAGATGAAAGACAGACAGTAATGTAAGAGAGAGATGTAACATACCCCTGTCTCATAGTCCATGACCAGCACCCACTGCCCTTCCAGGCACAATTGCATCTTTTGACTCCATATTCCTGCAAATAAACAAACTTAATCAGCTTGTTACAAGTTATATTTATATCACGTATGTGTGTATGACATAGTTATTGAACACGATGAATGCACATCAAGTTTGTACTTCGCGAAGAGTGGCAACACTGTGGATCTATGCAACAAGGGAAGAGCTTATTGACATTAACCGAGTACAGATCCTAACTCCAGGCTGCTTCTGAAGAAATTATGATGAAAAAGTCTTATTTAACTTTGCTCAGCAGTCGAGTGAGAGTGACAGGCGGGGTGTGGAGCGCATGTCAACCGGCGCGTCTCCTGGTCTTCCCTACTTATGCCTCTGGGATTGTTCACATAAAGCACACACAGACGATAGAACTGACCGTTGGTTTTCTCTAGCTGCAGCAGCCTCCTCATGCCGTCGGCGGGGTATACGATGCCGGTCTCGCGCGTGACCGTGAAGGTGGCCAGGTGCTCCAGCACGTACACGCTGCGCTCGCCCTGGCTGACACTGTCGTGTCCCCCCCTGCCGCCCCCGCCCTCGCTCCGCAGCCCTGCCAGCTCGTCGAACTCGTCGAGAGCGCGCTGCGCCTCCCCGCGCGAGCGGGTGGTCCCGCCGCCGCGCGTGCCGCCGCCGCGCGTGCCCATGCTGAGCTCTCACGCGCTGCCAGCGCACATCACGCCCGACTCACGCTCGGGACTTGCCACACTCTAACGACACCTGCGGACAATAGAACACCACGTTTTTGTTCTTTGTTTGCTGAGTCTATTTTAACATTACTTGAAGTAATAGGTTCACCGCTATTACTAGGTCTTGGCGCGCGGGGCGAAATCCAAACTAACGTCGCCATCTTGTTTACCAATCTATACAATTGCACAAATACTTACTAATAGCGCCCCACAACTTCATTCGAGCGCCAAAAAATCCTTGTACAGTACTTTTATCGCGATGCGCGCTTTACTTATGGTAACCAAGAGTACAAACACGCTGTAAATGTTTGCATGAAGACGAATAACGTTAGCACATAACATAGATAAGTGTATGAGATAAAAATACTATAGCAGTATAGTAGTAACTTGAAGTCAGTAAAAAGTTTGCGGTTCTAGCTATTTGGGTATGACATTTCTGAATATCACACACCTCACAGTCGCACCTTTCAATGTAGATATTAAATCATAGAAGTAACAGAATGCGCCATGAACTACACAGTAGGGACAGAGCGCGCGTGTAGCTGTCCATCACAGAGTACCTACACAGCAGGGACAGAGCGCGCGTGTAGCTGTCCATCACGGAGTACACAGCAGGGACAGAGCGCGCGTGTAGCTGTCGCTCACAGAGTAAAAAGCAGGGACAGAGCGCGCGTGTAGCTGTCCATCACAGAGTACACAGCAGGGACAGAGCGCGCGTGTAGCTGTCGATCACAGAGTACAAAGCAGGGACAGAGCGCGCGTGTAGCTGTCCATCACAGAATACACAGCAGGTCATTCTATGGTTTTAGGTTCACATATCCAAGGTTGTGTCGGATTGTCGAAAAATGTGTGCTCGAAAGTAAATATGTAGTTTTCTCCGAATAGTCCGTGAGGAAGGTAAACATAGTGTGTTGACCACTGACGGCCCGTGCCTCCGTGAGGACGATTTCTCCGAGTGAGAGTGCTGCGGCCGCCATGCGCGCCCGGACCTCGCGCACGTGACACGCATCCATAACGTGCCTGCACTACACTCTCAACTGTTAGCCTCTGCACTACTTCGGGCTCTGCTTCCAGCATCACCAGTGTGTCTGTGTTCTGGTCTGTATAATCTGTATGTAAGTGGAGTGGACAGTGCATTGTCAAAGTGTGTTAATATTGACGTGAAGCGAGGTCTCGTACGCGGTACGTTCAACACCATCAGTTTATGATCATGGCGACTGCAATATAATAAACGAGCGACCCTCGCCAGGCTGTTCTACAAAGGATCTCTCTTCTATTTGAATTTTATTATTTTCGGTAGATCCCTGCTGGGTGTAGGACGACGGCCAGCTATGCCACTTGGTTAAGTGAAACATAACAAGGATTAACCGGTCTGGTACAGCTCATCACTCGTTAAAACAATCAGAGAAAAATATAAATATCTAAAAAAATTCAAGATTTACGGCAATAAATCGGACGAGTTAACTTTTAAATATTTGCGTGATAGAGTCAAGACTATGGAAGCTTCTTGTTATAAATGTTACCTTGATCAAACTGAAAAATCCATTAAAGCTAACCCTAAATATTTTTGGGCATTTGTTAAAAATCGCTACAACTCTAATACTATACCTAATACATTAAATTATAACGATGAATCATTACTCACTGGAGATTCTATTTGTGAGGCTTTTTCATCTTATTTCATGTCGACTTTCCTCAACCCTACTTCATCTAATATTCCCAGTCCACCTCCAGTGTTCCCTTTTGATACTATCACAACTCGCTGCAATGTGCCAGATGTCAGATCTTCATCTGACATCTGTCATATTGAAGTGAATGTTGATGTTGTGACCAGTTTACTTCGTAGCTTGGATCCAACTAAAGGTGCTGGCCCTGATAACATATCTTCTCAATTTTTGATTAAATGCGCGCCTTTCATCGCCCTACCTATTTCACTTTTGTTTTCCAAGTCTTTGACTCAAAGTGTTGTCCCCAAAGTATGGAAATCTGCTTTTATTACACCCGTGCACAAGAAGGGGTCTAAAACCGAGATTACTAATTATAGGCCTATATCCAAGCTGTGCATTATAGCTAAAGTTTTTGAGAGGATTGTCTACAACCAGTTATATTCCGCCCTTGCTAGCTCGTTCAGTTCCTTTCAGCACGGATTTTTGAAAGGACGGTCCACCACTTCCAACTTGATTTTATTTAATGATTTCATTACGGATGCTATGGATAGTGGTAAGCAGGTCGATGTGGTTTACACAGATTATAGTAAGGCATTTGATCGGATAGACCATGATATCCTGATAAAGAAGCTAACCTACATGGGCATCCGTGGAGACCTCTTGAGGTGGTTCTCTTCGTACATTGATAACAGGTCACAAGCAGTGGTACTCAATAATTATATGTCTAGCTGGGTAAATGTCCCCAGCGGAGTGCCTCAGGGCTCATTGCTCGGCCCGTTATTATTTCTAGTCTATGTGAACGACATCGATCGGTGCCTCCATTCATCCAAACTCCTATGCTTTGCTGATGACATGAAAATCTTTGCCGCAATTTCAGCGCTCGATGATAGACTTGCACTGCAGGCTGACTTGTATAGGCTTGAAGAGTATTGTCGTGCTAATAAACTTGATCTCAACCCGTCCAAGTGTTCAGTGATCACGTACACTAGAAAACGTGTAGTCCTAGCCACTTCTTATACCTTGGCGGGCCAGATCTTGCCAAGGTGCAACACTATTCGTGACTTGGGCGTCCATCAAGACAGTAAGTTAGTTTTTGGCACACACATTGATGCAATTGTTAAAAAAGCCTCTAAATTGCTTGGGTTCATAATACGTCTTTCTAAGTGTTTTACTGATGCTAAAACATTAAAAATACTATATTGCACTTTTGTAAGGAGTCAGCTAGAGTATGCGTCTCAGATATGGAATCCACGTTATCATAAATATATTGACCGCATTGAAAACATCCAAAGACGGTTCATAAAATATCTTTGCTATCATCAAAAGATTCCATATCAGTCAACCTGTTATCTTCGACTCTGTAAGAAGTATCACCTGCTACCACTGGTAGATCGACGTAAAATTGCAGACTGTTTATTCTTGCTGAAAATCCTAAATAACAATATTGATGTCCCTGAATTACTGTCAAAATTTTATTTTAATGTGCCTAGTAAAGCACTTCGTTTTAATCCACCCATACGTGTACCTCATTCATCTTCGAATTACAGGCAGAATAGTTATATTGTGCGCGCAAGCAGTAGTTTCAATGATATATGCAAGGAATATGATTTTGATCCATTCAAAACTAGTGTAAATTCGGCCAGAAGGTGCCTAAGCCTCAAATTTTTCAAGTAGCAGTGTCATAAGTATTGTTTCTGTTATTTTTAATTGGGACGATGCATTTATTTTTTTATTTTGTTCTTATTGTGCTCACATAAAAATTAGTACTTATCCTAAGTCTATACGTGAGGATTTGTAATTGGCTCTCTGGTGACTATTGTTTTCTTTTTGTCTGTGTTTATTAGCTGTAAGTCCTCCATGTTCTTAAATAAATTAAATTAAATTAAATTAATTTCTAATGCTGCACAAGTCGAAGCTGTTGATTACATGCTACAACTTTCTTTATGAAGCCGGTGGACGCTTTCAGTTCTTTTGTAACCCTTATCTGTTTCAGTATGGAGCTAAATGTTGCACTTACTAACGCGCAACTACATAACCAGCTCTCGATTAAAGTTTTAGATAATTTAAACCCAGGTTCACATAGACTTGCGAGCTGATTGGAATAATTTATACGATAACATTCGGGGACGATTAGTGCGGCCATTGTTAATGAGAGTAGTGTACATTGACACAAACACCCACACACACACACCGCGTATCGTAATCACGCCAACTATGCGGACAGCGGCTGATATCAGATAAGTGAGCATCGCGGCGCAGTTTAATTTGAGAGTTATATGTAGATGATATTTAATGAGCAATTGTGGGAATTTATATAAACACACAAATCTTAGATTTTCTCGCCTAGGCTTAATATGAATTGCCTAATGGTTGCAAAGGGGTCACTCTATCACCTGGCACCATCGTGGTAGGAATACGTTAAATTACAAGTCATCCTGTATAGAGACATCATAGGGAAGGTTAGCTGATAAATTAATAAATACAGAGAGGTAGATAAGAGTCTCGGTCCGGGAACAAGAGGGAGCTGCAGGGAGCACGCGTTGATGTCTTTACTTCGAACGAACCGCGCCGGGGCACCAACTCTGGACCCACCCTAGGTATGTACATACTCTGCTGTGATATCGATAACGTGACGACGCACTCGAGATAAATAACCGCCGTGCGTTCTGTAACAATACTATTGCAAGCGAAATTAATTAAGTGCGCGGGCGCAGGCGAGGTGTGACTCACGCCACGTGACGTCACACACGCCACGCGAAACTAACTATTACTAATGTTTCATCAAAGTGATTTCAATAATCGTACTGGCGACAATTGTAGACTAGGGGCTGCTACTGACAAATCCCAGTTTTGAATGTTTTAATTATTTTTAATTACTAATTCATTAGAAATTAGAATTACAACATGTGTACGCCGTTGACGGCAAGACATCGCGTTCATTTTGTTCATATTAACATCTGTATATTTCGTTTAACTATGTTCTACAAGTAAAAAATATTTGAATTTGGAAAACCCATTACAATTTGCCCGCCCTGGGGATCCAACCCACAGGCTCCCGGTCTCTGCAGCCGCGTCCGCGACCACTGGACCAACAAGACGTTGTTAATTTCTAAATGATTTGTGTTGCACTGGAAGGTACCGCTAATCACATTGTGGGGTTGTACGCTAACCACGCTGATAGCGCAGCGCTCGTATCGCCGATAACAGCGCTATTGTAGGAAAATTACTTTCTGGAGTACGTCGTACTAGTAAAGTGCGCGACTGCGCGTGTAGCTCTCAAATTACGTTGTTACAACTGTACACCGTACACTATGTACTTGTAGTATCCGATGATGATGTCGTCATATTATCCTGAATGTGTGAGTAGTACATGATAAAGTAGTACATTACAGGTCAGCTCACCAATGTCGGACGAGGCTCACGCCGAGCAGGGGCTGAGAAGACAATCTAAGAGTACTTGTTAAAACTGTGTACATAACTATTATTCCTAAGGGCTAAGCGTATCATAATTGTTGACGTTTCGCCTCCTATTACGTGGATCTTAAACTAATAACCGAAATGTGGGTGTACTACAACTCTGCCTAGCCCTGCTGGCAGTGCAAGCGTGACGATATAATACGAGTATATAGACGTAGGTCGTGAGTGTGTCGACATGACATAACACGCCCCGCTCAATATTGATAAGCACGTCGATTTCGAACTCTGTGGAAGAAGGGGGCGGGGGGGAGTCAATCATTCCAGGATGTACCTGATGCAGTAAGTTCCTCAGGCATGAACTACAATATGTTTAAGAAAGGTGTCCAGCGAGCTGAAACAAAGTGAGATTCTATCAGCGATAGCATCGCTCATTATTTTATGGAGCTGACATGTGCTACCGAAGCCCTTTGAAAGCGATTGCCACTGGTTCAATAGTCTAGGCTCTCAGATCCGGAGGTCAGTCTCGCAACAGTTCAATCTGATTGAGACAAATCAAAATGATTGTTATGTTGTTTATAGGTATTTGACGTCAATCAAACATTAAGGTGACGGATTGAACTGAGGGCAAATTGAGCATGGTGAACTAACGTACTCCTTTTATTATAAAATCTTAATCTGCATGACCAGACGCTGGAGCACCCTGAGCTGTATGTGTTCACTGCTTAGCTTGCCGGTCGTGTTCACCTCCATGCGTGGTGAAAGTTCCCACGCCGCCGGCATACGTGACTCCTTAGTACCGCCTGACTCACTCGTGAGTATTCACACATACATTGTTGACACAACATCACGGCTGTCTGTGCCAGAGTAGCAGGAGAGTTGTACGCTACGCACAGTTCGCCAAGTCTGTGTGTTGTTGTTATCAATTCATGACCAGATACAATCACACATGATATGACATTTGTTCACGAAACGGATTGACAATAGCTTCCGACACTAGTGACATCATTTGAAATGAATGAACAATATCACAACCATTATTTGAGGTTCGAGTAATTGTTCCCGTTTCGTCTCGTCTAGCTTGTAAGAATGGGTCTACCCTTTATAGCAGAACTTTTTTAGTCATAATATTTTTTGCGTAACAGCGCAAGGCCTAAACTTCATTTTGCAGAAAATCGTTTGGCAAACACTCATTTATCATACATTCAAAACTCATAAGTTTGTAAGTCAGAATCATCTTTAGGCATAAATTTCATATCCATAATAATTAAAAATAGAATCATCATATCGCAGAAAGTTTACAGTCAGAATCGTCTTTTGGCATACATTTCATATCCATAATAATTGCAGCAAGTATGCAGCATGCAAGCGAGCATGCAAACAAGCATACACCATGCATGCAGCAAGCATACAGCATGCAAGGAAGCATGCAGCATGCAAGCAAGCATGCAACATGCAGCAGGTATGGTTTCTGTCACGGCTCCGGTGCTGAGGGGCTCCGGCGGTCCCACGCGAGCTTATTGTCGCAGATGGTTTTAAGGCTCACCACGCGTTAATACCAGCTGCTCCTCAGCTCGCGGGCCGCCTCGCGCCTCCGCGCCTACGCGGGCTTAAATTACGCTCTAGGGGTAGGGCAGACAAGACTACATGGAGTCGGTTTTGCAGCAATTCGTTTCTGTCACTAACTTTTGTAGCACAACATATTATTGACTTTTCACGACAACATTTTAATATGCTATTTTATAGAAACGGCAAAATGCCTAATAAAATTATTCCAAACGAAATCCTGCCATCTTCATAGAATGCGAAGTGAACGTTATGCTAAACGAAATTATGCGAAATTTTAACTTGGCCAAAGGTAATTATGCCAAATAAAATTCTGCTACCTTAAAAGTATGTCATTGTAAATTCGGACATATAAACATTCGGCCAAACAATAATTATATTAAATAATTTTTATGCCTTAAAAATATTCTTTATGGCAAGTGTGTTATGCCAAATACATTTCGGAGCATCAAGATTCTGCCAGATAGAGGGAACCCTGTAAGAATAGGTGCAGAGGATAGTAGTCAATCGGCTGTGGAGCCGTAGTAAATGACAGTACCGCCAACGAGCAGGCTCGTGTTGGTACTGCGAGAGTTCAGAATCATTACCGAGTCGACAGTACCTGCTTTCTTTAATAACGATATTGAAATTAGCTTTGTTTTATATCAGTTGTTAAAATGTTACGTATTGCTCTTTTACTTCACAACCGACGGGCGACCGGTGACTGTCTCAGCACGTTACCACCAAGCCACCGCACCAAGTATATCTGTAAAAATACCTGTATCTGCAGGAATGGGGACCGAGTCTTGAACTTTGGAAACGATCTCATTGGTTGGTGGTGGTGGTTTGTACTAACACTTTTACACGTCAGTAAAATATTTTAAAAACTAGGTGAGGTCGGTGTTTCCTATCCGACTACTCTGAAAAGAAACATCGAAACTAACTCAGAGGTCACAGTCTCATTTAAAGGTCAGACATAATCTTGGTCAGATCATGTGACGACCGGGTAGATTAGTGTCTGTCTTTTTAGGAGAAAAACACACAGATTTGAGTGGATCTGTCCAGTCAGTCATTAAACATTAATTAATTACAATATCGTTATCTTCCGATGAGACGTGTCTCGTTCATCTCTCAATGTCTCATTCTTGGACCATTCGGTGACTGTAATAAACTACTACATATGCGTGGCCTCTGGAGCTGCGCCCGCGCCGCTACGAACACGTACTACGACATACCTGCCGTAGTAGGTATCTATTATGTATACCGGTACCGGCGCGCGCGCCGCGCTCTTCGCATACTTCAAGCTTTACGTAATCGAATGTTTTTTGTGCGGAATCAAATATTCGTCGCGTAGTGGCTTTCTTATTCCGAGAGTTATTTATAACTATATCAGGCTGGGCGGTGGCAGCTGTCGCCCGAGCGGACAGATGATGGAGTATTTATAACTATATCAGGCTGGGCGGTGGCAGCTGTCGCCTGAGCGGACAGATGATGGAGTATTCCCTCCAGAACAACGTCACTAACATCACTACTCCCGCGCCGTCAGCTATCTACACAACGTCACTAACATCACCACTCCCGCGCCGTCAGCTACCTACACAACGTCACTAACATCACCACTCCCGCGCCGTCAGCTACCTACACAACGTCACTAACATCACCAAAAACTGCTGAAAGGTAATCCTTTCAGCAGCACCCTTCAAGTTCTATCTAGAATCTAGTGTATGTCAGGACAAGACAGTCGGGGTGGAGGCATATATCGATAATCTCGGCACCGATTGCTAATCGCGCCGTGACGTCACTGCCTCCTCCCCGTCATACCGCATGCGCCCGCGCCGCTGGAATGTCGCCTAATCACTCATTACACCTCATCAGCCATCGTCCACTGCGTGTCGTTATTTAGCCATCAGCAACATTCGCAACACACACACACACATCAGCAAGATTCGCAACACACACACACACACATCAGCAACATTCGCAACACGCACACTCGTTTCGACACAATGCTATGCAGCTGATCGTCACTATAGCGATGTGTGGGGTGTCCGAGTGAGCGGCATCATCAGCACACTGTGTTGTGTCGAGCTATGCTCAATAACAGAATTGACTTCCTACGAGATATGAAATAACATTATGTTCCTCATTGTATCGGAAAGATACCTACTGAATAAGTAGAACAAGCGACAACAACGATTATGGTGGAGTCATTTGGTGACTTGCTCATAGTAAGTGAAGGTCAGTCTTATTAGTCCGGAGCACAATTCGCAATAAATAGTGGATCGTGAACTATCAACCGACATGGCAGCACGTAGCTGTGGAAGGTGAGTCGCTCGCTTGGCAGAATGCGGCCGCCAGCAGTCTGCCTTGACTGACGCACTAGACCCGCTAAGTGTGCCGACTGTCAACACTCGGCAATGCTATACATATCATTTATTTACTTACTGTTTACTTTGCTCGGATAATTAAAATAATATAGGAACCGATGCACCTCACACACCTTATAAGCCTTCATAAACTCCTAAAACGGCTTATTTTTAATTTCTGAAATGTTCAATTTTTTTCTATAACGGACGCTTTTAACGTGCACGTCTTTCTACATCGCACATTTATAATTTTAACATGAATGATGTCATCAATATTTTGTAACAATTTTATGATTTATTAGAGTGTCCGTGAAGTTTCGTGCCCGTTCATCTCCATAGGTACCTCCTACACTTTGGAATGGGCACCTAGCTTCATCTTTCGTTCATCTCCATAGGTACCTGCTACACTTTGGAATGGGCACCTAGCTTCATCTTTCGTTCATCTCCATAGGTACCTCCTACACTTTGGAATGGGCACCTAGCTTCATCTTTCTTTCTGACTGACCGATACTTTGACAATTCAAAACTGCCTGTAATTGGTTTAATTGAAATAGATACTTTGAGTTTGAGTTTGAAACAAATTCTCCAAAAAATGACGATGCATACCGCGTTCAAATCAAAGCACAGAGCCGGAGCTGCGGCTCGAGTCTCTCAACGAAAAACTACGTGAACCGTTATAGTGTGCTCTTAATTTAGATTCATAATACGGAACCGCGTGAAGCTTTGCAGTGCCACCACGTTGGTCACTCGCGGCCAGCAGGAGTCTGTCGTCCCGGCTCATGCTGGTTGGTGACCCTTTCGCTGTGCTCATCAAAATCGCGACTATTACAGAGATTTGTTTTGTTCCTTGTTTGTATTTAAAGATATTCTTTACTCGTTTCTATGTTATCGGTTTATACCGAGTTGTGCATCTATTGTCTAGTGAGTGTATCCTGAGAAAAAATTGACTGTCTTGTCCGACATCCATCCATATTTGTGTAAATCGCTAGTCTTTTGAAGGTGAGGCTTCAGTTCTTAATGATGTTAGCTTAGTATCTACTTTTACACCCAGAAACACTGCACAATCCAAGCAGGTGCTTGGAACTGTAGACTTCGCAGTGTTTCACTGTTGATTTTACCGTATCTACTATCTTTCCAATATTTAAACTCTCGCCGCCGAATGATAAAGTGAAAGTTAATATTTGGGAAGGTGCGGCGACTCGGCCAGTGGCGGAGTGGTTCACAAATACATCACAAATGCCAGCGACACAGCCGTGCCGCACATCTAGTAACATAAATGATATGGGTCCGTGGTTGGCATGCTGCGCACGCGCCAATCGCGCCACAGTCTGACGCGACGTCGCCTGACTCAAGTTTTTGTTCAAGTTTCCGGGCTCGCAAACGATACGGACCGGACTTTACCGGATGTAGGGTCTAACTTCCTTGAGTTAATTCTCTACATTCTGTGTAAGCACATCATACATACATATTTTCTCATCGTTGTTTTGACTGCCTTCTTGGTCTAGTAAAAAAAGGGGATATTTAGGTAGGTACACCCCAGCCTAACCCTTCTAGAAAAATAGGCGTGAAGTTGATATAATTATGTTTGTTGACAAGGTCAGGCAGATGTCAAGTTATTGCCTAAACTATAAAGCCACCATTTACTGGGTACGTCTTTCATTGACTTGAATGTGCCCTGGCGGCTGAGAGTATGTCATGCTCACTCAAATGTCTCGCTTGTGCTGGCGTGTGTGTTTGATCATTATGTTCCCTCCAACATGGTTGAGCTGAATGGTGCTGATCCATACGTCATGTTCGTGAACGGGCGCCGTCAGTAGAGACTGGTCATCTCTTAGCCGCCACGGCTTATTATTATTTTTTAAATGTTTTTCCTATTTTACTACGGACGCTTTTAATGTGCACGTCTTTCTACATCGTTCTCACATGTATAATTTCAATATGAATTATGTAACCAATATTTTGTAACAATTTTACGATTTGAAAGAGTGTCCGTGGAGTTTCTTGCCCGTTCTTCTCTAAAGGTACATACCTACGCTTTGGAATAGGCAACTAGCTTCATCTTTCTGACTGACCGATCCCTTGACAATTCAAAAGTGCCTGGTTTATTTGAAAAAAAATGCTTTGATTTTGAGTTTGATTGAACATCTTTTTGTATGGAACGATCGACTGGACGTATGATATCAACCGGATTCAGCGGAATATTTGATTAGTGCGCCATTACACATTCGTGCAGTGATAATGATAACTTATCGAATGACCAATATAATGAAACTTGTCCATTATGTACAGACGCCAGCACACCAAGCTACTACTTACTTACTTTTATACTTTTAATTTTTAATTTCTCAAACACCTTATGTTAAGCTACAGACTCTAAAAGCTAATATACAACCTATTAATTTAAAATTTGTTAAATCACTTTTATTATGAGTATCTTGCAATGTGAACTGCTAGAGGGTGGAGACCAGGTGACCTGAAACACAGGCCCTTAAAGCCTAGCTTAGGCACCAGTCTCCCACAGTAAACTAAGCAAAATAACATATCATGTGTAAAAATGTCTGTATTGTTTATTGTGGTGAGAAAATAAATAAATACTTACTTACTTACTTACTACAATCTGTCAAATTTCTTTAATAGATTTTCAACTTTATTGCTAAAGCCTTAGGGTTCAAGGTGGATTGGGAAAATTTGACAGTTTCGGGTAGCTTGACCTGCTGGCGTCTGTACTTTCGTTAATATACCTAACGTGGATAAAAATGCAGTCATATCGGTCAGCGATTGGCATTCAGTCAGCTGATTCACTATTTTTCCAATCTCACATCATGAATCAATGTCAAAGCTGCAAACCCTCGAAATTAGTTGTCAAATGTCCCCACTCCTGTTACTGCATGGCTCCAATAACATTTCCTTGGTACATGTACACTAACTAAAGATAGTCTTCCGGTGCGTCACCAGTCATGTCATGGTGCAGCCAATGATGGCAGCACCCTGCGACAAGGCCCCTAAGCAATACTGCTTCCGAAAGCATTACAACATAGTGCTTGAAGGGGAGCAGCACGACTACTCGGGCCCGAGAGAGCTGAGAGTCTACACTGACGGATCAAAGACCGACTACGGAACTGGAGTCGGAGTTTTCTCACACGACCTCAACATTAACATATCCAGCCCGCTAGGAATGCTCAACACGGTCTACCAAGCGGAGTGTGTGGGTATAATACGAGCGGCCCATGCCATAGCAGCCAGGAGGATTACGGACGCTCATGTTCGTATAATCTCTGACAGCGCCTCGGTCCTCCAATCCCTGAAGAGGGGATGTATCACATCGCATCTAATACTAGAATGTCACAAGGTGCTTGAACAGGTGACTGTATCAAGCCGCAACACAGTGACACTACAATGGATAAAAGGACACAGTGAATCACTAGGTAACGATGCGGCTGACGAGCTGGCCAGAAGGGCATCCAGCACGTCAGTCTATGGTCCAGAACCAGTCGTGCCCATCCCCTTCAATCAGCTACGCAGGTGGCTACAGGAGCACACCCATACACAAGCGGAGAACTGGTGGTCCTCGTCACCGGGCTGCAGGCAGTCCAAGGAAGCCATGCCATCATTAGATGGCAAACTAACTAAAAGACTACTACGCCTGGACAGGAAAGGCCTGCGCCTGATGACGGGGATCATCACGGGACACTGCTCACTAAACAAACATTTTTACACGATAGGTATAACGGACAGCCCCCTGTGCAGAGCCTGCATGGAGGCTGATGAGACCGTCGCGCATGTGCTCTTTGAGTGCACAGGCATCACCCAGATTAGGTCGGGAACCCTCGGGACACCCAGATCATACACAGATGTTCTTAACAGACCAGGAGACCTAATAAGCTTCTGGAGGGAGGTGGGCTGGTTGGAATAACCACCGACGGCCGCCATGGCCCACGTACAATGGTCCACCTGAAGGACTAAGTGCGGAAACCAATCCCATAACATAACATAACCCTCGAAATTAGTTGTCAAATGTCCCCACTCCTGTTACTGCATGGCTCCAATAACATTTCCTTGGTACATGTACACTAACTAAAGATAGTCTTCCGGGGCGTCACCAGTCATGTCGTGTTCTAGTATGCTGTGAGCCGGTGAAATTATTATGATATCCAGTGAAACCTAATTCAGGCTCTTTGCAAACACCAAATCTTAAGTGAATAACCAAATATCGTTTTAGGGAGAGCCGATTTCTTATAGGACTTACATGTTTGTGAGATATCTTATCAAAACTGGTTACTTACTAATTACTACACACAATCCGATACCTAGTAAGTTTCGTAACCAGCAACCAAATGTTTCACTTCTATGACTTAAACTTATACTTTCGTAACCAGCAACCAAATGTATCACTTCTATGACTTAAACTTATACTTTCGTTACTTGGACGGTCGAACTGATGGGTTCACGAGTCACGACGGTGCGCGGTGATGTCGATCATGACGTGTTGCCGAATTTACTTATTATTAGTCGAGACGCTTATAAGATTCAGCGCTAATGTAATGTGTATGTGCGCACACGTACAGGAAGTCCTTACTGGCAGGTAACTGTACAGTGACACTGGGCACTTGCTCCTCGCTTCCGTCATGTCTTACAGCTCGCCCGCAGCTTTCAGCAGCCGCAAGCTCTAGCAGTGTTCAGTTGTTATCAGCGCGAGCTCCACCGGAGCCCGGGCGCCGGCAGGGGCCCGCGGAGCAACGACCGCGCGCCGGCAGATGCTCCCGCGCACCGCCATCTATCGGACACACTCGTCATCGCCGTACAACAACCGTTTACATTGTTTTCCTTGCGTTACCTTCTTCTTGTTGCTTTGAATGTTGATTCTTCAATAACTAATTGAGGTGATGCAGCACCATATTGTAGCACATCGACACACCAGGTGATGCAGCACCACATTGTAGCAGATCGACACACCAGGAACATGGTCCACGTATAGAACAACAAACGCGCTCGTTTCCTACCATTGGAATGTCCTAGTAATGCAAAGTTGGGGAACACCGAAATCCTGCTAAACCTCGAATCACCGTACAAGTGAGGTATAGTATGCTAGCAGTGGCACATGACACACACAGCGACGTCTCTGCGGGAAAGCGGCGCGGCCTCGATCCCGAGCGGCGTGCGCGGGCGCCGGCTGTGACGTGTCGTCCCCGGGAAATGCTGCGCGCCCTCAGCGCATGCCCCACGCACCCACACCACGCAGCAGCGTGTACTCACCCCGGTCTGCGTCACTCGGGAACAAACAATAACAGCTTGGAACGTGAGCTCGTGCGTTTCACTCGCGGCGATACTTGGCGCCTCAGCGGCGATTCGGTGTGTACTGGAGAGCGAGGCGGCGCGGGCGCCCCGTTTCCCCTACTCCTCCGTCACACCTGAGGCGAACCTTCGCAGGTGCGCGGGGCGCGGGCCGCGGGGGGCGGGGCGGAGGCTTTGCGCAGGCAGCGCGGGGCAGCGCGCGGACGCGGGCGCCAGTCACTGTCCGAGCGCGACGCGAAGCGCGCGTCACTTGAGCTGCGAAACATGTCCGCGAACGGGTCGGCGGCCACAGAGCCGCGGCTCTGCCACGTGCGGAAGACTCCAGACTTCGACGGGTATGGATTCAACCTGCACGCCGAGAAGGGCAAGCCGGGCCAGTATATCGGCAAAGTGGACGACGGCTCGCCGGCCGAGACGGCGGGCCTGAAGCGCGGCGACCGCATCCTGGAGGTGAACGGGCACAGCATTGCTGGTGAGAGCCACAAGCAGGTGGTGGCGCGCATTAAGGAGCGCGCGGACGACGCCGAGCTGCTGGTGGCCGCGCCTGCGCCCGGTGAGCCTGTGCCCGACCTGGACGCGCCAGCGCCGACGCCCGACGTGCCTGCCGGCGACAGTCCCCCGCCCGAGCCGCCGCGGCTCAACCTGCGCATGACCGCGGCCGAGATGCGCGCGCACCTCGCCGCCAAGAAGAAGATTGACCCCAAGAAAGTGCCCATGGACCTCAAGTCCAAGTTTGACATCGTCAAAAAACTGTGATGTATGTGTTGTTCGGTGGCGTGTCGGTGTCGTGGTGTGCGCCGTGCGTGCGGCGCGGGCGTGGCTGCCGCTCCGCTCCTCGCGGCGCTGTTGCCAGCCCGCGCGCGCTCGCACGTCTGTTGGAACAGGAACAATGACATCGGAGGCAGCGCAAGTGCAGGTTGATCCGCACCGCCCACCACCCTGTGTTGTACAATTAATGTAAATTTTGTTTTACCATATAAATTATGTAATATAATTTATAACGTTCTATAGAAATTGCCATTGAATTGAATAAAGTGTTGTTGTATATATATTTACCTAGCTTAGGTACCTAGCCGCTATAGATACGTTTTATAGTACATAGGAGTGAAACACTGTGTGTAATTTATTTACGAATTCAAATAATTTTGATTTTTAATAATTGATTATCTAAATGTGTAGTTAGACTTACTCACGTACACGAGTGTGAATTATTGTTTAATTCTATTATCAATAAAATGTATTGAAAACAATAACGATTTGTCAACATCACCATGTCCCAAAGACGCCTCCAAACGCCTCAGCGCGAACTTTTCGGGCCTGTTCAGTGTCTGTCCAGTTTCACGTTTAGTTAGCAGTCCTAACTGCCAATGTAACGAGGCCTCCTTGTTTACAAGGGCCATAGCTTGAAACTTGAGCTCTACTTGTAGTGCCACCAACACCAGTTGCTACCACTTACCTGACAGGTACCTGTAGCTACCTAGCCAGCGGTCGCGTCTCGCATAGACACCGGTACACCTGCCTGCGTGCATCAAACATTCGGTTTGCAGGAGCACGGCGACACGACGCGCTAGTTATCTAGTTGTCGCGAGGCAGATTACGGCGCCATATCAAACTCGTACTAGTTACTGTACCTACCTACTGGCGCGGCGGGCGGCGACTAGCTCGCAATTGTACAAACAACACGCTCGCACTCGTTGAACAAGGAGAGCGACTGAACTTGTAGGTACTGGTCCACTCTCAGTGACCGAATCTGGAGAAATATATAATATATGTTTAAACTTCACTTATTCTGTGTGATTATATTCTGAGAGCCTCCAGCATCAATAACGTACTATTGACCACAAAGTAATTAAAGAGTAAGTAAAGTGCAGTACCTACTTTTAATTACTTGGTAATATTGTATACTTATTGTACACGAGCGACTTGCTCTTATTCTTTCTATTTTGCTTGTAACTAGTGGCGTGTACACGTGGCACGTTCGGCTCCTTTTCCTCCTAGTTGTCGATGATTGTACTAATTCCTTCGTGTGAACTAAAGTCATCCTGCAGGCGAATTTGTCTACATGAGATGAGGTCGTATGTCTGCTCTGGCCAATGTATTGGCATAGATACCGATGTGGATATTGCTAATATCGTTAAGTTTAGTAACTAGTTAGCCATATTTATCAACATGACAGGTGCTTAGTTAAAGAACAATAACGTGTTATCCGTCAGCAACAGCTGAGCAGCTGTGGTTCGTCAATACAAGGAAATAACTAAAATAATTGCGACTGTCGCATGTCGTCGCTAATGTTAACGCACATTGTCATGTGTATTTACCGCTGCGAGTATATTATCAGCATGGCCTGTCAGCCCATGGGAACAACCGAGTGTTCTTGGCTTCGTCGTATTGTTAGTTTGGCGGCCGTTCTTCCGCATTAATCTGAAGTTCGGTAGTAAGTAGTCGCGAGGTAGGTACCTATTGAAGTGCTCATTAGTGATGTTGTGGACAAAAACACATTAGAGTTATCTTATCTGTTCACATTTACAATGTACTTCTAATTAGAATTAGGACTGGGGCACGGCACGACCTTGAGCATTTGAACACGTAGTACATCCTGAGGTGACGTCTCAAAGTGAATCCAAAAGAAGCGGATCTCGGTTAGAACTCGTCAGAACCAGTCCGTACGGTACAATGGCACACAACAGTTCATCATGACAGCTCGTGTTCACAAAAATAATAAAAAGCTTGTAAAATGCAATTACTCGCACTGACTGCAACAGGATTGAGCAACGAATGTATTGCGGTAAATGGCTTGCAGTCATGTAAACGATAGAAATCCGGACGTCCGAATCCGAACCGGGAAGAATTTATTGTGTTAGGTTATGCCGAGTCGAGGTTACGACACTCAGCGCAATACTGACCGAATAACCGACTCACTGGTGTGTTATGGACGCGATATGTTATGTCAGAAACGGCAGCAGTACATACCTGCCTGCCGTCATAAAATCTTAAATCATATAGGTAATCAAATTAGCCTAAGAATCAGCACTTATTCTCAACGCACACATGACACCACTCCATGAAGACGTGGTTGGACACCAGGGTTGTAGCTGGGAAGGAGAAGTGGCGCAACTACCTCCCAGCAACACGTCTGTCTGTACAGCGTAGTTGTAGGAACACGTAACATAGGTAAACAGCCGCGAGTAGCATCATCCGAGAGGGTCGGCAAGTGTGCCGTGTCACCGAGCAGCCGTGTGTGCGACGTGCGTGACTCACGATGACTTCATCACTACGTTTACCGACACTGCTAATACTGATATTTGGTGCAATGCGTACCAAATCAAGTTCTAGCATACAAGCTTCTTGTGATCCAATGTGATGTCATCACATGGACAATAGTGTAACAGAACGCCTACTCGTAATCATTGTATTCCATTCGATTCTGACGTTATTGGATAGCAAACAAGCCGATGGCTTACCTGACCTTTTTTCTATTGGGAAATCCCAACAAAATATACAACAATCCAGAGGTGTTGCTGGCGTTGCCAACCCAGAGATAAAGCCGACATAACGCATCATTTCACTAACCTAACCCTTTAGACAATAGAACAAGGAATCGATGCGACAAAAATTGGTTCGGTACCCACTGTAATATGGTAAAATAGATGGAAATACAAAACAATAAAGTTATCCTTAGGTGGATGGGTGAGACAGACAATACCTAACGAAGCATTGTTGTTGTAATGAATAGAACAGCGAGTGAAGCAGTAACCTCGCGCGCACTTAGCGACATTGTGTACGGCACAATGTGCATGATCTCACGGCGCGCAGCCAGTCAGCTCCGCATATCGCTGACCTTAAGCTTATCACGAGGCGCGCGAAGGTCTAGTCAGCCTCACTCGCTCCCTGCTCGCTCGACAGCAGCGCTGTAGTGTCCATCAGTCACGGCAGGTGGCTGCCACCGATGGGAACATCTAATTAGTTCCGTACCCAAAGGATACCAACGGGAGCCTCTTACCGAGCCTACGCCCTATTCATTTACACGGAATACGTGTTACTATGACCGAGCCTACGCCCTATTCATTTGCACGGAATACGTGTTGCTGTCACCGAGCCAACGCCCTATTCATTTACACGGAATACGTGTTGCTATCACCAAGCCTACGTCCTATTCATTTACACGGAGTACGTGTTGCTATCACCAAGCCTACGTCCTATTCATTTACACGGAATACGTGTTGCTATCACCAAGCCTACGTCCTATTCATTTACACGGAATACGTATCGCTATCACCGAGCCTACGCCCTATTCATTTACACGGAATACGTGTTGCTGTCACCGAGCCTACGCCCTATTCATTTACACGGAATACGTGTTGCTGTCACCGAGCCTACGCCCTATTCATTTGTGGCCTCTCACTTATGGCAATAGAATATAATAAAAGTAAGTATGTAGTTATAATTGTGTTAGTGATACGGGACCAGTAGTGCGCGAGTCCGACTTGCAATTATTATTTTTATTGATAGACTCGCGTCTGACCGCTATCTCAACCAATGCTTAGCGATGATGCTGCAGTCAAGATGGCGCACGCTCACCTAGAAGTAACCAACTCACTCTTGTAGACTCCCACGTTATGGCTATCTGGAAGCAGTTCCACTGTGCTGCGCGCAATTTAATATTCCCAAAAGGTTTGTGCGTAAGGTGTTGTAGCGGTGTCTACAACACACTCATGCGAACAACGCGTCATAATGACGTCACAAAAATCCTGCATCTCGCAAGCAGAGTTTACCGCGCAATTAACATAGATACAATTTCCCAACATTAATCGTTGGGCAATTGCCCGCCAGACACAACCCCCGTCTGGTCGGAGGATCCTCCCTTTTCTATGGAGGATCAGTGAACTTTACACGCTGTTCCACATACTTCCACACTGGTGACGCCGAGTATGAACGTCAGCGCAGCCTTCGTGCAAATACTTCAGCGTGACGTCATCATCATCACTCCCGCAAGCTTTAGCGGCGAGTCACCCAGCCAGCCAGCATCCACGGCTTCAACGGGTATCCTGACCACCAGCATGCAGCGTCCGCGCATACCTGGTCGTCACCCTCAGCCTCATCAGCAACCTTGGCACAGCACACTGCACTTGTTGCACTGCACTCGCTGTGACACAAGTCACAGGTGCCAACTGCGAAGAAGGCGTGCAACAACTATACACATAGTGCTGCAGGGGCGTTGGACTAGTAGTGACTAATGTGCGGGCAGTTCGATTCCCAGGTCAAAGTTCGATTCAAAGTGTTTTTGGGTAGAGCAGCGCAGACATGGATTTTGCATTTGTACTCGTAGCTGGTTACGGCAGTAGGATCGCGGGTCACCCCTTGTTACATGAGACTAATAACTACCGAAATGTGGGTCGGCTTGAAATATACACGTCTGCTTACTACTTCGGGCTATACAATACAGGCGCTTACAAGCTCTGGGAGCATAGTTCGGACACTGTTACACATCTCTTGTGTTGTCGGTCACTTGTAATTATTCAAAGTCAAATCATTTCAAGTCGCCCCTTCCAAAAGGTAGTTTTCGTATGGAGGAGAATGGGCAAGAAACTCCACCGTTACTCTTTTAAAATGTTTTCCATTATTTTGCATACATTATTTAATTATATGTGAAGACGATGCACAGCTAAAATAAAATTACTTAAAATGGATTAATGAAACCATGACATATAAATTAACTATGTGATAGATACATGGTGCTCACATATTTACAAACATTCTAAAAGTAGACGATTTTTATAAAAAGAATAAATAAAAAGTACTAAGTCCGGTTGTAGAGTTTAAGTAATTACGGAATGTAAATCAATGTCAAAAAAAAAAGAATAAATTTTACAATTACATTAGCAACCAGTTTGATTTTGTCTAGACTCTAGATTGTCCCATATAGAGCAGGACCAGCGGGGTAATTGCGTAACACACTAACAGTAGCAATGGGTTTCATTTTGACAGTTCAACAACATTTATTGCGTTAATTACGTTGTTGATCAGACAAATTTTTCGATTATATGAAGCAATAGATTACCTAGCAATATCCTTCAAAATGATTCAGATTGTAATTGTTAGTGTGTTACGAAATTAGGGTGCTGCATGTTTCCAAGCATTCTTATCTTGGATATAATCCTCTAATTTGTAATATCCTTTTTTACAAAGTGTAATTTTAATATAAGTTTTAAATTTTCTTTCATTTAATTGCAATATTTCACAAGGTATTTTGTTGTAACATTTAACACAGTAGGTACCCCATAAAAGATGTATGTCTTTAGATAATCTGAAAAAAGGTTGATCTAATTTATTTTTATTTCTGGTATTAAAATTATTTCTATCAATTATTTTATTAAAAAGAAAAAAGTAATTTTTAAAAACAAGCTTTTATTACTTGTTAATAAAAATAACTAAAAGGTTAAAAATAATTTAAACCTGATAAGAAAAATACCATTATATAGGTACCTAGTAGGTACCTATATAATGGTAAAGATAAAGATACTTTATTTGTTAAACATGCGTTTACATACAAATCAAGCAATATAGGTTAAAAGTCCTTACATGTTTTGCCCGACGAGGCGTACAAAATGTTTTTATACAACAAAAATAGAATTAATTCAATGAACCAAAGACTAAAGACTGGTTCACTAACATTAATTACCTATTAATTTTTTATGCGAATATTAATACTATAGAAATAATAATATGAAAATAATAATATAAAATTTCAAGCATGTCAAAAGGTATCTGTCAAAAAGTTATTTTTATATTATAAAACACTTGTCTGTTAATAGATTTCGAATCTTATTTTTAAATTGATTTTTTGTCATAGCATATTTTTGTATATTTTCGGGGCCATACAAAAAAGCTTTTCCCCATGAAGGCAGTTTTTGCCGAGTGCAAGCAAAGTTGGCTATTGTCACGTCTGTTGCGCGGAAAAGTGTCAGATTGTCGTGGAAAGAGTTGGGGGTTAGACTTAACAAACGATGCAACTTCAAAAAAATATAGAGACGGTAAAGTTAATTATTTGTATTTCTTAAAAAAGGTCTGCAACTTTCTGTCGATTGTGACTTAACTTACTTGCCCGAATACACCTCTTTTGGGTTTTAAACGTTATTTTTGTGTCCGTAGAGTTACCCCAATATATGATTCCATATCCATAGCGCAGAAGTGCCGCCACTAGTCCATGATAGGCTGTCACCAACGTATCTGGGTTAAGTTCTGAGGACAGTTTGTACAGGACATAAGTGGACGAGCTCAGTTTTTTGCTTATATATTCAATGTGCGTTTTCCAGTTCAATTTTGCGTCTATCATTACACCAAGAAATTTTGTTTCGTCCACTTTATTTAATACCACCATTGCCATTATATAGGGCTTTTATGTCAATATCAGCATGTACCCGTTGACTAAAATGCATTATCGTCGTTTTATCTAAATTAATTTTAAGATTATTCCTGTCTAACCATGTTATTATTGATGTCAAAGTTTCATTAATGTCATATTCATAAACGTTCTTATTATTACATGTTATAGTTACTGTGCTGTCATCTGCAAATAGGGTCATGGGGTAGTCAATAGCATCAGGCAGGTCATTGATACCCCGTGCCGGACGGCGCGTAAGTGTTCCACGCGCGCCTCAAAGAGATGTCTGCATAATTTGAGGGGCCCCTTAGGGTCGAAGCCTGCCGGGTCAGCGGGATTGTCCCAAAGGGTTACCGCTACCCCGGAACATAAAGGGCGAAGGAAGGAACATGGGTGGGTTTTAGTCAGTAAGAGTCTGAAACTCCCTTCCGCTCCACCCAGAGCGGGAGGGGTCATTTGATGATTTCCCACCAGAAAAAAAAAAAAAAAGGTCATTGATATATAGGATAAATAATAGTGATCCAAGCACGCTCCCTTGTGGCACACCGTAAATAGGCGTTCGTTCGCCAGTTCTATGTATAAATTTCCTCTTTTTTTGTCTCAATATTTATTCTTGTTATTTGTGTGTACTGTTTTCTATTACTTAGCTTATGTTTGCCTCTAGTTTCTGAAGTAGAATGTTATGGTTTACAATTACATAATCAAACGCTTGCGCCATATCAAAGTAAATCGCGCATACTGGGATTCCAGCGTCCATATTTATCATGACCATAAGCAAAAAGTCATAAATAGCCATATTGGTTGTCCTGTTTTTTCTAAATCCCTTTTGCTAGTCGATTAAAGTGTGTTTCTCTTCAAGGTATGAGTACAACTCGTTATAAATATACTTTTCAAAAAGTTTTGAGTTGATCGGAAAGAGTGCAATGTATCGGTATTTTTCTTAATGTAACACGCTTTTATTTAGTAGGTACCTTTAGAATGGTATTTTTCTTATCAGGTTTAAATTATTCTTAACCTTTTAGTTTTTTTTTATTAACAAGTAATAAAAGCTTGTTTTTAAAAAGTTTTTTTTTTTGTTTAATTTTATTTTTAACTTTTTAGTATTTTTGATGCGAGTTTGACTACGGCGTAGTTCGTAGCGCGTAGCAGTGTTTTTCCGTTAATGAACGAACGAACTTATTTTCCCAATGATGGGGTCGCATACTCATGTCCACCGACCCACCACCACTCTCCACCCACCAAAAACGGTCCATCCATCAAGACGAATCAAACTCGACGTGGTTGTGTCGCTTAATTACTGAGTTCCTATGGCCACCTTCCAGCTCCATCATCAGACCCTGGTTACCATCTAGCACCAAAGTAATCGTCAAGACGAATCAAACGAGCCCAAACTCGATGGGGTTATATCGTTTAATTACTGAGTTCCTATGGCCATCTTCCAGGTCCATCATCAGACCCTGGTTACCATCTAACACCAAAGTACTCGTCAAGACGAATCATACGAGCCCAAACTCGATAGGGTTGTGTTGTTTAATTACCTATTTGTTATGGCCATCTTCCAGTTCCATCATCAGACCCTGGTTACCATCTATCACCAAAGTACTCGTCAAGACGGATCAAACCAGTCCAAACTCGATGGGGTTATGTCGTGTAACTACCGAGTTCCTATGGCCACCTTCCGGTTCCATCATCAGATCAGCTCCATGACATAATAATTTTGCATTGTCGTCCGATTTACACATGCATGCAAAATTTCGGCTCAATCGGTAACCGGGAAGTGGATCAAATTTAACTTGCAAGATTTGATTACAACTTAAAGATCGGGACAGGTGAAACAAAATAAAAGCTTGTAAAAAAGATTTTGATGTTTTCTTACATACATAATATTTTCATAAATGTATTGGCAAGGTACCGTCATAATATTAACCTTTTTAAATAGTTCCCTAAGAGATTCGCGGCGACGTAGATTGTAAATACGGCTCTGGCAGATCTCTTTTGCAAAATAAAAATGGATTCAATGTCAGCAGCCCGACCCCATAGTAAAATGCCATATTATGACATAATACTGTGTAAATCTCTAAAATAGACCATGACTCTATAACTTTTACTGACGGACACGTCGGCTGCTGCGGCACCTCTCCGGGCCTCCGCCGCCGCACCGGTACAGCGGTGCTGTGGACAGCGCGTAGCCGCTACTAGCACAGAGTTTTAGACAACACGGCTTTAGAGCGACCGTCGCCGTCTCTCACACACACCTGTGTGTCAGTCTTCTTCTAAAGCTCCATCTGTCATATCAACTGACTGACTGATTAGTGTTCCTACAGCGCAGGCGGGACCGTGTCTGCTGTCACCACATGCCTAGCATCGCGAAGCACGCCGCCGCCGCCGGGCGCCCCGGTACCCCGGTGACAACGCGACACGCTTGACTTGAGATGCTAGCGACGGCGCTCGCTTTTATCGAGTGTGGGGTGTGAGTGAGTAGCTCTGTGACCAAATTATTTAAAAGGTGTGAAAAGATACACACACATTTTTAATGTCAGTCAGTTGCTCACACGATCTCTGAATTCTTCGTTATTATGCTCAGATACGCAGTTTAGTAGTGGGGTGTCATACCCCTGACACTCCTGGTGACAGTATCTGCGTGTCATGAACGTCTTGTCAAACGGCAGCTGTCTAGCCGACTCCACTCTTACGATAGCTTGTATACAGATGTAAGAGGATTGCTGATGGGGCACAAACACAGTGTACCTACTGTACGTATTTGTAGGTAGGTACATAGGCATACGAGCCACTATTTACTCGCGAACAGTCAATACGAGGGTGACACTGAAAGTTCTTAGATAATCAAAAACTGAACAAACTAGCAAGTTATTAGTTTTATTATATCTTTTCAAACTACATACATAGTGTCCATTTACATCAATAAATCGCTGCATCCGATGGAACCACTGAGGAAAGCACTTTGCCCACTCGTCCTTCGACGGCATTTTGAAACGCAGCCACTGCTTCCTCCACATCCATAAAACGTTTTCCTCGAAGTTTTCCTTTTATTTTCGGAAATAAATAAAAATCGCAAGGTGCGAGGTCGGGGATATAGAGCGGGTAACCCAGTAATTCCACGTCTGACGTCGCCAAGTAGACGATTGTTTGATTGGCGGTGTGCGACGAGGCGTTATCGTGGTGAAGGAGGATCCTACTTCGAGGTCGTTTTTCCTGAACTTTTTCCAAGAAAAGTGGCAAACAATTGTGAGTGTACCACTCTGCAGTAAGTGTTTTTCGATCCTCTAAAACAATTGTTGCGTAATGACCTGTCCTTCCGAAGAACGAGGCCACCATTTTTTTCCCACGCTTCGACCTCTCTTCACTTTAGTTAGCAACTCCTCGGAAGGAAACACCCAGACAGCAGACTGTCTCCTAGTTTCAGGATCATAACAATAAATCCAGCTTTTGTCACCCGTAAGTATGTCGAACACAGCATTTGAGTCACCCCCGATAAATCTTTGAACCATTTCACGACACCAATCAACACGACGGGGCTTTTGGGCCTATGTGAAATTATGAGGCATCCACCGGGCATAAAACTTCCTGACCGCTAAATGATGCCCAAGCTTGTTCGGATCTGCTGATAAATCACTCTTTTCTCAGTCTATATCATACGCCGCACAACACTGATGTTATCTTCAGTCGTCGCCGTAGAGGGCCGTCCCTCACGCAGATCATTGGTGAGATTAGTGCGACCACGTTTAAACTCATTAAACCAGTTGTAAACAGTGGCTCGAGATGGGGCTTCATAGTGAAAGGCCAATCGAAGTCTATCTTAACTTTCTTGTTGACTTGAATGACATCGAAAGTCATAAAAAATCATTGTACGAAAATTTTCTCGCGTTAAATTCATGCTGACGTGACGCAGACAATTTTCAATTTGCCGCCAAATCGTAAATAAATGACAAATGAATAAAATACATACACAATAATATTGGCAAAGAGTTTCATTTTCAAACTTTGAACTTATTTTTTTATTATATCGTTTACAAGTGGCTAGTTCTAAAAACTTTCAGTGTCGTCCTCGTTGTACGTACATTCAACTGCACATCCAGTCAGTGCTAACAATTTGACACTGACAGCACCTTTATGTCGTAGCAGGAAGGGCGGCTTTCGTAGTGTAAGTGTTACGTGTTACCATGTGCGTTTGACTGTACAAACCTACCTCGACGCTAATGATTATAAAGACAGCCAGAAACCTTCACAGTCGTTTAAAATGTTGTGCTAATTCAATGCAAATTATCACGGAAAACCATGGAAAAATATACTGAGTTATATTGAGTTGGTTCGCCGGACGTCGTTGAATAGTACAGGGTGGGTAAATAAGAGGTAATAATTTTAAAAATTTTATTCTATGTAAATTTTATTTTAATATAAAAAAAAGGGTTTGTGCGTGGTCCGACACGCACTTGGCCGGTTCTGTTCTTTTACGGTCTGTAGAGCAGTTATTTCGTGAGCACAATGATGTGTATTAGTCCCTCTGTAGTACTTATTAGTTCTTCCATTTCTCTATTTGCAAATAATTTTGAGCATCATTGTTTTCACGCAGTACCGGTTGCCAGCGCGGGCGCGATTTGGAGTTGGAAATAGGATTTTTTGATTTTTGATCTGACCGGTATGTATGTTCATCTGTTCCCTCATAACTTCTAAACTACTTATCATAATTTGACAAAAGAGATATCGTTGGAATCGTCTTGATCGTCCGTTGGTTATAGGCGACGTCACATTAAATAGGTCAGCCGTGCTCGTGTGCCACCTCCCCGAACGACACAATACATTCTAACAGTAGTAGCGATCATGAGTTGAGCCTGCTACCCTGTGAACATCACTAATTAATTCACTATGAATATGAATGTGTATTAATTATGTCGACGGCTGAGAGGTCTGCGCAGCTCGCCCATCATCAGTATGGTCTTGAGGTAGAGATTCCATGGCGTAGGTCTCAAGTAACACAGTAACAATACCAAATACTTGCACAAAGGTTTATTTGAATAATAGCACAGCACAGTTTAAATAGTAACGGTTATAATAGTTAGAGACAATACTAATAAGGTACCTGTGAACCAACGATCCCGAGTGGAGGTCCGATCTGAAGTATCGTTCCGAGCCAAGTTCTCTTGCGACTCGCGCTTTTATAACTTTAAAATCGACACCCCTCCAACCGATTCCGTTCACGTGACACGTGACGTCACTGCGTTCACCGGTAAATACAAAAATCAATTGAGCGTCTAAACCAACAAATAGTCAAAGATGCGACAAATACATTAAAATTTATTACGAGTAAGTTGTTTATTCAATAGACGATAAATACGTTGAATAGTTTGTACAGTTTACATAACAATTTCAGATGAGAATATTTTCTTGTTTCATCTTTTTAGAGCGTGATTTTTCAGTAGTAGGGTTTTATTTTTTGAACTTATTTTTCAACAATCAATATTCACGACACGTACGAATACTGGAAATTAATGTGTCAAGTGTCGGCCATGGTGCCGCATGCCGCCGGTCCACGTCCTCGGCGCCGCGGAAAGACTACAATAGTAGTATACTGGCGGGCGCCCCGCGTCACCGCGTGTCGCACAGCGCACAGCCACGGTAATTATTATCTTATTACCGTGGCACAGCGCACAGCACTCGCGCGCCATTCATGCGGTTGTAGTAGCAGGCAATGAATGACGGCGGGCGCCGCCGCGCGTGACTGCAGGCATGCTCATTTTCCCATAACAAGCTTATTTAGCAATTAGGTTTATTTTAGAAAAAGGTAAATTAATCTCGCATTACAAACGAACATAGGTGTGTATGTCTGGAAAGTTGCACTTTACAGCGTGACGAACAACCTGAGCGAGTGCACTTAATGTAAGCTTTTCGTCTTGACAATACAACAACATTCAACGTTTCGTAATGTTTACAGAGTACATCAGGATCTGCGGCTCCAGGTCCATTGATATCTACGAACAATATAAGTAGGAATTTTTTATATACCTAGTCTTGCCATAAATATTGTCACGAAGAAAAAAAAAATTGTTTTTATTGCAAATAATATTTATTACTTTTACAGTGTGTTCGTTTAATACATAAATATTGAACAATTTAAAATATAAAAAAACTTATTCGAAGTGGTCTCCATTGGCTGCAATACAGTCCTTTAAACGTTGAGGCCAGTTATCAATAGAAGCACGCACTATTTCCATGGGAAAATTCTTCACTACTAATCGTATGGATTGTTTTAGGGACTCCAAATTATCATGGCGTTTAGAGCAAGCCGTACTCTCTAAAACTGACCATAAATCATAATCCAGCGGATTATGATCGGGACTAGACGACGGCCAGTCTTCAGCTCTGATGAAGTCCGAAACGTTCACTTCCAACCAAGACTGCGTGGACCGAGCTTTATGACCCGGCGCCGAGTCTTGTTGGAAGGACCATACTTGGTTATTGAACATGGTGTTGTTAAGGGGCTTAACTACCTTCTCAAGAATGGTATCTTGATACACTTGTGCCGATGTTTTGATACCTTTTTCACAAAAATATGGCTCAGTCACTCCTTCATAGCTAACACCCCACCAAACCATCACTGAAGTCGGATAATGCCCACGTTGCACTCTGTCGACTAATTGGGAAGCTTCCTTAGAGCTTTGAGCATAAATACGGTCATTTTGTTTGTTAAAATGTTGCTCAATTGTAAAGATTTTCTCATCCGTAAACAAAATTTTTCTGTGACCTCCCTTTGCGTACCGCTTCAGTAGTTGTTTCGATTTACCACCCTATTCTTCTTTAAATTATCAGTTAAAAAATGACCTGTGCGTCTCTTATAGGCTGCAAGTCCTAAGTCATCTTTTAAAATACGCGACATGGTTCTGGGTGCTATCTTCATCTCTCGAGATAAAATCTTTTGCTTTCGGACAGGATTTCTTCGAATTCTTTCCCTTACTGTTTTGACTACCTTTATCGTACGAAAACTACGTGGACGGCCAGATATTTTTCTGTAACAAACAGAGGAGGTCTCATTGTACCTATTAATAGCCCGGTACACAAACATTTGACTAATACCAAGCGTATGGAGAGTTTTAAAAATTGTATTTGGCTCCATACCAACTTTGTGTAATGCAATCACAGCGATTCGGTTCTCTTTATCACCCCACTCCATTTTGATATCGCAAAATATTATACAATGTATTGGCGCCAAAATTAGAAAACAGAATGAACAATCGTATAAAAATGACAGATTCCAAATTCAAATGTAATATCTTTCTTATTTTTAATTGTAACAGTATTTATGGCCAGACTGTGTACATGGAATATACCTACAAGTACACGAACTTATATGATTCCAATGTGAAGACTGTTAGTAGCATAAACAATTATAAAATTATCTTACTCGGTAGGTACTCGAATAACAAGAGTTTAAAGTTGGTGGTCAATTTGCTTTACAATAAAATTGATTAATTTCCCTGAGTGAATGACGTCATGCGCGCTAGTTATGTGTCATAATATTACTGACATATAACTAGCGCGCTAAACTTAAACATATGTTTAAGTTTTGTTTGCATTTCTATGTTCAAGTTGTTTATGATTGATATGATCCTGTTGAACTTAAGAATACATTATTACAACCAAACTCTAGGCTGCTACTGAGAAATTCTTGATGGAAAACCCCAACAACGCTTTGCTCAACCTGAAACTCGAACCCAGGACCCCCATGCGCAGTAGTCGCGCTTGTGAGCACTGGCAGGGTAATTGCGTAACACACTACCAGTTGCAATGGGTTTCATTTTGACAGTTTAACATCATTCATTGCGTTATTTGCTTGTTGAGCAAACACATTTTCCGAATATATGGAGCAATGGATTAGCAATATGCTTCAAAATGATTCAAATTGAGAGTAATAGTGTGTTACGCAATTAGGGTGCTGGACCAACGAGGCAGGCTTCATGTTCTAACATTCTCTCATCAACAACAACAACAACACATACAACAACAACATCATCAACAACAACAACAACAACAACAACAACAACAACATTCTCTTTCATTAAAAGGTATAATAAAAAGTAAACCTTCACAACGGAAAAGAGAACAGAAAAGCATGGAAATATTCCAAGCTAGTGATGGGCGAGGGATAAATACTAGTAGGATAAAATATTTAAGTATGTATCAGAAATGGATAAATACCCATTTTTACCCATTTTTATCAAGTATTTACTCAAAATGACGGATAAATATTATTTAAGCGTTGTTTCTATATGTTGTTGTTTGACATTTCCAAAACTACATTTACATTACAAATTAAGAACATTATTGTTTTTTTCTGGTTTTAGGACGAGGCAACTGTATCGCACCGGTCCCTATACCGGCCTCTCGCCCAGTTTCTTTTGTTTTACAGGTGCGCGGGGGAAAGGCGAGGGATTGATATTGATTGATTTCAGGAAATAATAAATATTGTAGTGACTGATTTTCGAAAATATTCATGATTGTAGTCAACAAACATATAATCGGTACTGACGGTGTTTGACGAAAATATTCATTATTTTAGAAAGATAATTGTTATTGTAGGATATTGTATTTATTTGTTTAAAAAATTAAGGTGCCTTACTTATTTTTTTTTTAATATTTACAGTGTTGTAGTTGTAGTATTTACTGTACAAATCTGTTTTCTAATATTTACAGTGATCAATTGACAAAAATATTCATGATTGTAGTGAAACCATTGTTACTTTAGGATTTTTGTTTTTGTTAGAGTTTTGATTCAATCAATCAACTCAGCCTATCGCAGTCCACTGCTGGACATGGCCTCTCCCAGGCTGCGCCACAACACCCTGTCCTACGCCTTCTGCATCCAGTCCGTTCTAGCAACCTTCTTTAGGTCGTCCGACCATCTAGCTGGGGGGCGTCCCACACTATATACGCTTGCCGATACGCCTCTGCTCCACCGGTCATCGGTCCTTCGACAAACATGGCCAGCCCACTGCCACTTCAGTTTTCTTACTATGCGCGCTATGTCGGTAACTCCGGTTTTTATCCGGATAATTTCATTCCTGATTTTATCAGATTTTTTCCTGATTTTAGCTCGCTCCATAGCGCGCTGAGCGGCATTGAATTTGTGGACCAGCCCGACCGTCAGTGTCCACGTTTCGGTTGTTGACCTCTTAGTCTTCAAACACTGTGGGATAGGCGACGAGAAGACTTGACGGAGTTTTCCAAATGCTGCCCAACCCAACTGAAACCTTCTGTCGGCTTCTTTCTCAAAGTTGTGTCTACCGAGCTGGATTATTTGCATAATCCTTCACAACTTCGAGAAGTGACCCTTCGATGTGGATTGATGTGAAAAACGGATATTTATGAGTATTTATCAATTTTTAGTATTTATCGGGATAAAATCACAACACTATTCCAAGCTATTCCAGCTAAGACAGTAGGAATATGTAGCCTTTCCTAGCTCTAGTCGTGGTGTAGTGTAGTGCAGGTGCCAACCACGAAGTGAGTGTACCAGCCGACCTATTCTGTAAACTGCTATCAGTGGTATCAATCCCTCGTCATCATCCACAGCCCGATTTCACCTGCTGCTGAGCATAGGCCAATCCCCCGACCACGTGCCAGCCAGGTTCTACCCGCGATGGTAACGATGTCGTCCACCCATCTCGCCGGACGACCGACATTCGATCCCTAGCATCAGCCACTCTATTACATACTCATCACATGCATGCTGGTTAGAATACTTCTTCATTCGTACCTATATACTTAGGTAAGTATTACAATTCACTTGTTCTACATTACATATTGTATATACATACAAGGTGGGGGCTAAAGTAATCATCCGATGTTGTTTTACTGTATTTTTTTAGCAATACAAATTTTTAGTTCTTCTTGTGGATTCTGTTTATTTAATGAATTAGAATTATTTCCATCAAGTCGACAAAATGATAGATCATGTGGCCGCCGTCAAAATTGATGACATACGGGCTCGTGTTATGGCAATTCCATCACTTGTGTCGAACTTCCGGTGATAGGTTCTCGCATTCCTTTCGGATATTCTCTTTAAGGGCTTCAAGGGTCTGAGGCTTGTTTACATAAACCCGGAACTTCAAGTAACCCCGCAAAAAATGTCTGGAGCGGTCAAATCGGGTGATCTGGCCGGCCAGTGCAAATCGCCAAAGCGAGAGATTAGACGACGGACGCCACACGACGACGACGACGCAAAAGTCCGCGTTCTTGAGGAGTATAGCGTTCCATGGCTTGTATTCTTCATCTGTTTACTTCAAAAATGTCAAAACAGAATTGATATTTGCCGCCATTTGTAAAAGTTATAGCGCATTCCAATAGGGTGATTACTGTTGCGTTTGCCCCACCTAGTAGATGTTACGTTCTAAATTCATTCAGCTCATTCGGCTGTGAATCGGTCGCATTCTAATTGATTGAATGGCGTGATTCGATGGCTATTCTATTCGGTGTCCTGCCTTTTCGCAGAAAATTGTTTGCCAGATTATCACTTGCCAACCAACGTTTCGCCGATGTTTCACTTTGACAACTAACGATTAGCAAATGTTTGTTTGACAACGTTTCGTTTGGTAGAATTATTGATAAGCCGATTATTATAATGACACAAAACGTTTGGGACATTTATCATTTGTCAACCATTTCACTAGGCCACACAACTATTAGACGAATGACGTTTTGTCAGTGTAACAGTTCCAGATGCTGTTGAAATGTACGTATATTTCAGATTCCTCCAGAAAACTGAGTGCCAACAAACACTGAAACCCAGGGTTTCAGTGTTTCTTGAACTTTCTTAAAACAAAAAGTTTTTTTTAATAAGTATGCAACAGAAGTCTAAGGTTACGATAGGATAGGTTAGGTTCGAGTATGACAAACAACGCACGAGCCGAGCGAGCGAAGCGAGCGTGCCGCGGCAGCGGCTGGCGATGTGCCAGAAGCGAATCGCTTTTATAAAAGGAAACAGTTAAGTTAGGTTAGGTCAGGTTAGAGTATGACAAACAACGCACGAGCCGAGCGAGCGAAGCGAGCGTGCCGCGGCAGCGGCCGGCGATGTGCCAGAAGCGAATCGCTTTTGTAAAAGGAAACAGTTAAGTTAGGTTAGGTCACATTAAAGATAAAGTAAAAAAAAAAATAATAACAATAACTACCTGTATATAATTTGTCCCAAATGAAAATGACATCCTTGTAAATAAATTTCTTCAAAATTTGATCGAAGACTCAGTATTGCAGCTTTTTCGAAATCTAACACACATACTTTTGGTGCAAGATTAATACCGTGTTCTTGACCCAACTAGATTTGGTAAACAATAAACAACTAAATGAATATTACGCAAACTAAAACATTCTGCTACTTAAAAGTTGGCATTTCAAAAAGTGTCATTATGAAAAGCAGACCAAACGTACAGTTGGTAACTGTGAGGTTGGGAAATAAAACAAAATTATATGATAAGTTGGCAAATGATTATTCGGCGAAATAAAATTCTGCGAAACGTTGGTTGGCAAGTGAAAATCTGGCAAACAATTTTCGGCGAAAAGGCAGAGAACCATTCTATTCTTAGACGGGTTTTAATGAAAATCATAATCATAACCCTCACAGTAGAACAATAGGTAGGTACCTGTTTGGCTGATTATTGCATAATGCCTATTTAATAGTTTAAATATAGTGAAAGTGATTTGTGTGTCATTCTCATTAGCATAATTAGATATTAATATGTCGACGGCTGAGAGGTCTGCGCAGCTCGCCCATCATCAGTATGGTCTTGAGGCAGAGATTCCATGGCGTAGGTGACGTTGAATAACACGAAGTGTAAATGTAACTTCACTATTATAATCGAATAAACTAAATGTTACACACAAATCAATCTAACTAGGCAAACCGACAGTTTCGTTTTGGACAAGTGACTTGGTCTGCGTCTCGATGCGAAGTGTCCGTTCGACAATCCCCACTTTCCAAAACGACTCTGTCCACGTGCCGCCATTACTAAATAACGTCACGGCGTTTGCCCCACTACTACATTAATCAATTGAGCGTCTAAACCAATAAATAGTCAAAGATGCGACAAATATAATGTACCTGTAATCAGTAAAACTGTAATCAGCAATAATGAAACTAATCAAATTGGCGTCACGTCTTCAAAAAGATTACCTACAGTGTCTGCGTGGTGTAAGTGCCGATCATTGCCGGCTCGTTACATAATCACATGAGCCATGCTGGTTTGCTTAGTGAGTAATTGAGTATTCCCAGCACGTTGCACCACAGCCACAACACTACACTTCAGAGTTCATAACGTAAGCGATGGCCAGGCACAGGTTTGGACTGTCGAGTTATGGTCTAGTGTTTTCCGAGCAAGGGGACATGGGTCCGCGGCAAATTGCGGCGGAGCGGACGGATCTCCGGCTCGATCTCATGGCGACATGGAAAGAGCGACTGTCGCAACCCAGCGCAGGGCACGCCGCGATAGCGGCGATAAGACCCCTCTTTGAGGAGTGGCTAGAGAGGCGCCACGGCGCCCTCACCTACCGCCTGACGCAGGTCCTTACCGGACACGGAAGTTTCGGGAGGTTCCTGCACATCATGAGGCGGGAGGAAACGCCCGGGTGTCACCATTACCAGGATCGCCCAGAGGACACGGTGGAGCACACGGTGGAGGTCTGCCCCGCTTGGGCGGAGCACCGCCGTGTCCTCGTAGAGGCGATCGGCAGCGGCGGCGGCCTCTCGCGCCCAGCCCTGGTGCAAGCCATGGTCCGGAGCGAGAGGGAGTGGGAGGTAGTCGCCTCCTTCAGCGAAGCAGTCATGCTAGCGAAGGAGGTGGCGGGACGGATGAGGGAGAGAGCCTCCCGTCCCAGCCGCCGCGGGAGACGCTCCGGGCGCCGGGAGCCGCGTGACGACTCCCGAAACCGTAGGCGCGGGCCTGCGGGCGGAGAGCAATGGGTAGCTCACCGTCCGATCAGGACCAGGCCCGTGCCGGACGGCGCGTAATTGTTCCACGCGCGCCTCAAAGAGTTGTCAGCACAATTTGAGGGGCCTCTTAGGGCCGAAGCCTGCCGGGTCAGCGGGATTGTCCGAAAGGGTTACCGCTACCCCGGAACATAAAGGGCGAAGGAAGGAACATGGGTGGGTTTTAGTCAGTAAGAGTCTAACACTCCCTTCCGCTCCACCCAGAGCGGGAGGGGTCAATTCATGATTTCCCACCAGAAAAAAAAAAAGAAGGGTCATGGGTTCGATCCTCAGCTCGGGCAGTGTTTTCAATAGAAATTTCTCAGTTGCAGACCGCTGCCCGCCAATTGGCCCGTCCCTAACATAACTGGCGAAATGTGGGTTGACTATGGCTAAGTACCGCTCGGGATGCTGTTGTCCAGACCGGCGCAGCTCGGCGGGTGCGCCGGCTGTGCTCATTCGGTCACAATAGACGGTATATATACCATTCACCCTATCAGCTGTGCTCGGGGGTCGCAGTGCCACCGTGCAGTGTACATAATAGTAAAGAGCTAATTGTATGGAGCAGCCATTTTGTTGTTTCTGTTACAATAAACGCCGAACTCGTATCCCTTGCGATAATTAATCATAAAACCTCGGTAAGAATAATATCCACATTGAATAAGTGACACACTTGTACCACGTAGACATATACGTAAAGCACAGATTGCTGTGTTGTCAGTGAACAATAGACGCAGTTCGCACGGCCAGCGCGCGCACGCGCACGGCCCCGCACGGCCCGCAAAGGCCGCGCGGCTCTCGGCGACATGATCATTTAATCATCATCACCTTGACACACTATGTAACTGGCGAACGCTGGGAAACCCACAGCGACCCGCGACGCCTCACGACGTGCTCGTCTACTTAATAACTGCACAGTATGGACTGCACTCCACACTGTGCGGCTTGTACTTAGACAAGAGTAATCAACATTAGAAAATGCTTAGTCAAAGCAGCGTAAAATGTTTTTTTTAAATTATTTTATGCTATTCGCAGTATCATTGAGGTAACTACTGCAACGAACGATGCCAATAGAGCAGGTACCCAGGTAACTTCCGGTGGTTGCACGATTCACTCGTGTAACTGTAAAACGATAATGAAATTATAGATCAATTTATCAAGGAACGCAGGGTTGAAAAATGGCGGCAAGTCATGGGAACCGTGAATTGTGCGATCTTTTTCTTGTACCCAAATTTGATATGAGCGCCGCGCCGGCGCGCCGCCGTCGCCGTGAGTTCATGTCGACGCGTCGTCGCCGAGTTGAGGACGCGGCGCGCCGTCGCTACTAGCTTTCCCGCTCGCTCGCGCGGCCCGCGGGAACCTTTTGCTTCTTTTTTCATATACATGTACATATTATTATTTTAAGTGTTAGCTTATACCTAGTCTTGCCATAAATATTGTCACGAAGAAAAAAAATGTTTTATTACTGCAAATAATATTTATTATTTTTCAGTGAGTTAGTTTAATACATAAATATAAAACAATTTAAAATATAAAAAGCTTACTCGAAGTGGTCTCCATTGGCTGCAATACAGTCCTTTAAACGTTGAAGCTAGTTATCAATAGAAGCACGCACTCTTTCCATGGGAAAATTCTTCACTGCCAATCGTATGGATTGTTTTAGGGACTCCAAATTATTTTACGTGACGTTTAGAGCAAGGCGTACTCTCTAAAACTGACCATAAATCATAATCCAGCGGATTAAGATCGGGACTAGACGACGGCCAGTCTTCAGCTCTGATGAAGTCCGAAATGTTCACTTCCAACCGAGACTGCGTGGACCGAGCTTTATGACCCGGCGCCGAGTCTTGTTGGAAGGACCATACTTGGTTATTGAACATGGTGTTGTTAAGGGGCTTAACTACCTTCTCAAGAATGGTATCTTGATACACTTGTGCCGATGTTTTGATACCTTTTTCACAAAAATATGGCTCAGTCACTCCTTCATAGCTAACACCCCACCAAACCATCACTGAAGTCGGATAATGCCCACGTTGCACTCTGTCGACTAATTGGGAAGCTTCCTTAGAGCTTTGAGCATAAATACGGTCATTTTGTTTTTTAAAATGTTGCTCAATTGTAAAGATTTTCTCATCCGTAAACAAAAATTTTCGGTGACCTCCCTTTGCGTACCGCTTCAGTAGTTGTTTCGATTTTACCACCCTATTCTTTCTTAAATTATCAGTTAAAAAATGACCTGTGCTTCTCTTATAGGCTGCAAGTCCTAAGTCATCTTTTAAAATACGCGACATGGTTCTGGGTGCTATCTTCATCTCTCGAGATAAAATCTTTTGCTTTCAGACAGGATTTCTTCGAATTCTTTCCCTTACTGTTTTGACTACCTTTATCGTACGAAAACTACGTGGACGGCCAGATATTTTTCTGTAACAAACAGAGGAGGTCTCATTGTACCTATTAATAGCCCGGTACACAAACATTTGACTAATACCAAGCGTATGGAGAGTTTTAAAAATTGCATTTGGCTCCATACCAACTTTGTGTAATGCAATCACAGGGATTCGGTTCTCTTTATCACCCCACTTCATTTTAATATCGCAAAATATTGTACAATGTATTGGCGCCAAAATTAGAAAACAGAATGAACAATCGTATAAAATGACAGATTCCAAATTCAAATGTAATATCTTTCTTATTTTTAATTGTAACAGTATTTATGGCCAGACTGTGTATATTGTATACTAGCTGCGCCCGCGGTTTCACCCGCATAAGTTTTGATCCCGTGGGAATATCGGAATAAAAAGTATCCTATATGTTAATCCTGGTTATAAACTATCTGTGTACCAAATTTCATCCAAATCCGTTCGGTAGTTTTTGCGTGAAAGAGTAACAAACATCCATCCATCCGCCCATCCATACAAACTTTCGCATTTATAATATTATTAGTAGGATAGTAGGATTATATAGATAGGTAGTGCTGTGATTAAAAACGCTTAGATTCTCTTCAACTGAAAATACTGAAATTATTATTTTTCAGTCAACGTGATCTCCAATTATTTAGAAGACTGCTAAATTGTAATAAACAAATACGTTCCTTTATTAAAAAATTTAAAGCTTTTTTGGTAACAACAATATGGTTTTCTTTAAGAAATCTCTCTCTGATAAAAAAATATCTAAGGCTCACTGCCGGCCACGTCGCGCCGCCGCAACGCCACCGCCGCCGTGGAAATTTTCAGGCCACGCCGCCGCCGTGGAATCGGCCATCGGCGCTCATATCTAACCCAAATACATATAATGTAGATGCAAATGCCAACCAAACATTGAGTTCAACTCAATTCATGATCAACGCTTAACACTATAGTGCAACGTTAGGCGTTTCGGTTTTTTTAAAACACCAAAGCATAATATTAACAATGAAATGCGCAGTGCAGGCGCACTGCGTTGGCACCCACGAGAGAATCTCCTTTACGTACCTACCGACAGAACAGGTTCCGCGGCGATGCGCGCCGCCCGCCGGGAGCGCACATGCGCACTTCGAGTAAGGAACATCACCATCGGTCAACTATCATGTTGTAGTTCTTTATAAATACTTCGTCCATATAGTAACTATGAGCTAGCTGTATACACTCGCACGATCGCGCGTGAAAGAGCGCACGTAACATTTTAAAGGGGGAAGGGAAAACCTACGATGTGGCGTCTTTTCTGTGGTGGCGGCGCGATTGCAGTGCATTGGTGCAGGACTTTCCCGACAGCAATCCTTGCTATGGTTCTCTGCCTTTTCGCCGAAAATTGTTTGCCAGATATTCACTTGCCAACCAACGTCTCGCAGAATTTTATTTCGCCGAATAATCATTTGCCAACTTATCTTATAATTTTGTTTTATTTCCCAACCTCACAGTTACCAACTGTACGTTTGGTCTGCTTTTCATAATGACACTTTTTAAAATGCCAACTTTTAAGTAGCAGAATGTTTTAGTTTGCGTAATATTCATTTAGTTTATTGTTTACCAAATCTAGTTGGGTCAAGAACACGGTATTAAACTTGCACCAAAAGTATGTGTGTTAGATTTCGAAAAAGCTGCAATACTGAGTCTTCGATCAAATTTTGAAGAAATTTATTTACAAGGATGCCATTTTCATTTGGGACAAATTATAAACAGGTAGTTATTGTTATTAATTATTTTTTTACTTTATCTTTAATGTGACCTAACCTAACTTAACTGTTTCCTTTTACAAAAGCGATTCGCTTCTGGCACATCGCCGGCCGCTGCCGCGGCACGCTCGCTTCGCTCGCTCGGCTCGTGCGTTGTTTGTCATACTCTAACCTAACCTAACCTAACTGTTTCCTTTTACAAAAGCGATTCGCTTCTGGCACATCGCCGGCCGCTGCCGCGGCACGCTCGCTTCGCTCGCTCGGCTCGTGCGTTGTTTGTCATACTCTAACCTAACCTAACCTAACTGTTTCCTTTTACAAAAGCGATTCGCTTCTGGCACATCGCCGGCCGCTGCCGCGGCACGCTCGCTTCGCTCGCTCGGCTCGTGCGTTGTTTGTCATACTCTAACCTAACCTAACCTAACTTAACTGTTTCCTTTTATAAAAGCGATTCGCTTCTGGCACATCGCCAGCCGCTGCCGCGGCACGCTCGCTTCGCTCGCTCGGCTCGTGCGTTGTTTGTCATACTCGAACCTAACCTATCCTATCGTAACCTTAGACTTCTGTTGCATACTTATTAAAAAAAACTTATTTGTTTTAAGCAAGTTCAAGACCAGGGTTTCAGTGTTTGTTAGCACTCAGTTTTCTGGAGGAATCTGAAATATACGTATATTTCAACAGCACCTGGAACTGTTATACTGACAAAACGTCGTTCGTCTAATAGTTGTGTGGCCTAGTGAAATGGTTGACAAATGATAAATGTCCCAAACGTTTTGTGTCATTATAATAATCGGCTTAACAATAATTCTACCAAATGAAACGTTGTCAAACAAAAATTTGCTAATCGTTAGTTGTCAAAGTGAAACATCGGCGAAACATTGGTTGGCAAGTGATAATCTGGCAAACAATTTTCTGCGAAAAGGCAGGACACCCCTTGCTATAAACTATAAACGGTGTCCTGCCTTTTCGCAGAAAATTGTTTGACAGACCCCGTCGCCCGCCCCAGGGCGGCGGACATCCATGAGGATTTTCCACCCCGGGAACATAAAAAAAAAAAAAAGGCTCTTGGCTATTAAGCCATTGGCTGTCACGACTATCGGCACAATGATCGCTGAGTCCACATCCCACATGTCGACAACCTCGCGAGCCAAGTTAAGATACTTGATTTGTATATCTTTCTCGGCTTTCACGAGGTTCTCATCATGCGGGACGGTTAGGTCAAAAATCAGGCAATCACCACCACTATATCAGGCTTATTGGCAACAATAGTCCTGACAGTGATGATGGATCGATCCCAGTACAATGTGATATTTCCATTTTCGAGAATTGGGTCGGGCACATACCTGTAGTACGGCACCTCCGATTCGACAAGGCTGTATTTCAGAGCAAGTTGCTGATGGATTATCCTGGCTACAAGGTTGTGTCTATGCAAGTACTCTCCGTTAGCTAGACGAGAACACCCGGAGATAATATGCCTGATTGATTCTCCCGGCCGGTGGCATGCCCGACAGATGTCAACCGTGCCGTCTTTCACAATAAATCTCCGGTAATTGTTCGTCGTCATAACTTCGTCCATAATTGCACAGACAAAACCTTCGGTTTCTCCAAAGAGGTCACCGAAACGCAGCCAGGCTACGGACGCTATTAGATCTAGATCGGGTCCATGTAGGGCCCGGTAAAAGCGTCCGTGAAGCTCCTTACTTTGCCATACTTCCATACGATCATTGGTGTCAAGCACTACTGGCTTGCGCCAGTTCTCTTTAGCCAAGGAGAGCGGGGTGAGGCCCTTGTCCACCGCGACTACATCTCGATGCATCCCCACGTCGGTTTCTAGGAAATATTCCCTGAGACTGCATATCTCGCGATTGTGGAGGGTCTTAGCGTTTAAAAAGCCTCGACCTCCACACTTTCGCGGGATATACAGCCTCATTACCGATGACCGTGGGTGATGCCCGAAGGATCCGGACCTTCCTATCCAGAGCGTCTAGTTCGGTTTGAGTCCATTTGAGTATTCCGAAAGAGTACATAAAAACCGGCATGACCCAACTGTTGAAGGCACGCACCTTGTTTCCGCCTGATAGAAGACTATTAAGTACTTTTTTCAGGCGGCCAAAGAATCGCTCCTTCAACGATTGCTTCATGTCAGTAACATTGATGCCTAACGCTTCCGACATACCCAAATACTTATAGGTTTCGGATGCGGAGAGGGCTCTAAGGTTTGTGGAATCCGAGAGTTGGGTTCCCACGGATTCCACAATCTCCCCTCGCTTTACATGCATGACCGCACATTTGTCCACACCAAATTCCATCCTGATAGCGCTACTGAAAGTTTCAGTTACTTTCAGTTGCTCCATAAGTTGCAAATTGTTGGGAGCAAAGAGTTTTAGGTCATCCATGTAGAGGAGGTGCGATATAACCTGACCACCTCTCCTCAGCCGGTAGCCTAGACCTGAATCCTCCAGCAGTGTGCTTAGAGGATTCAAGGCTAAGCAGAACCAAAGCGGACTCAAACTATCGCCCTGAAATATGCCTCGTTCGATCCTTATCGGTTCGCTATTCCTCTGAATATTTCGACATCCTGGATAGCGAAGGACCGTCCTCCATTGCCCCATACATGACATCAGGAAGGTACGCAGAGTTGCATCTACTTTATACAAATCCAGTACCCTCATGAGCCATGTATGTGGCACCGAGTCATAGGCCTTCTTATAATCTATTCAACATGTCGACAGATCCTTTCGGGAACGACGAACTTGTTGGCTAATGGCCATATCAATGAGGAGTAGCTCCTTAGTACCACGGGACCCATTCTTACATCCATTTTGAGAGGCAGACATAATGGAGTTGGTGTCAATATGTTTGTTAATTTTAGCTCTCAGAATGGATGTAAGAACTTTATAGACCGTCGGTAAACAAGTGATCGGCCTATAATTTTTGGGTTCCGCAGTGCTACCTGATTTATGGAGCAGGTGGGTAACTCCTGTCGTTAGGAATTGGGGTAGCGAGCCAGACTCCAAAGCAGTCTGGAACTGAGATGCCAAGCGAGCGTGTGACCTTGAAAACCATTTGATCCAAAAGTTGTGCAGCCCGTCTGGCCCTGGAGATTTCCAGTTAGGTAACGGACGGACTGCACCAGCTACATCTTGGGGGCAGATGGTAATAGCGCGCCTCCATTTCTGGTATTGGATCACAGGCTCGCTCGACCTCTCGAGCCCAATCACCTTCGGTGTGACTGACAGGTGCCGACCAGATACTACGCCAAAAGGAACACATGGCATCATCATCCGGTAGGCCCGTGTCAGCCACACCTTGGTCCGGTCGCTCCCAACCCCTATAAACCCAACTTTCATCGCTCTGGAAGGTGCGATTCTGAGTGTATCGCTCTACTCGCCGCTTATACCGACGAATACGGTTTGCCCATGCATACACTTTCTGCTTCAGGAAGTCGATACGCTCTGTGACGCGGGACCTTGAAAACTAATATCAGTCCCCGAGAACGCCCACCTCACAAAGCGCATCACTCTAGGGCGAGTATTGCCCTCCCTGAAGCAGATTAGTTTGCCGATGAGCGCTTTGGCCCCACCAATACGACGCTCAATTCTGCACTGCCAAGCTGGTATGGCTGGTTTCGGTCGTGTAGCTCTAGAGTCACTGGCAAATTTGACGTGAGCTACACGACATGCCGCTACAGCCGCGCAGTACAGAATTGAATGAGTATCGGTGAGGTCTTCGCAGACATCAAAATGATTTGATAACTGCGCATCCAGAACCGCCACCAGCGCCCTATTTTTGTTATGCATGGGCAAACGAGATAAGCGTGGTCAAAGTTCGGGCGACATGAACCGATATTCCCGAATCGCGCCCTCTAAAGCATTCCTCAATTCATCATTGCACTGGGTACTTACATTTGTAGCCCTATCATTACTCCCCTCGTCAGCATGACTTGTGTTGGACTACGGTAGTACTACTCCAGTGTTGTTCAGTAGCAGGGTTTACACAATTAAACACGAACTATAATTCACACTCAAGTCTGTATTTAGGCAGAGCAACTTCCTTAACATCATTTTACAATATCATCCGATAGACAAGATTTGCCTCCCTTTTTCTACACTTTCCCGCCATATTCTAATCAACTGTCAGTGCATTACTTAATATGTTAAGAATACTAAATTATTGTTATAAAAATCAAATAAATGACTTATTATGGGAAAACAAATACAAAGAATATTATTTAGATATTATTGAGAAGATTTGAAAGTAATTTAGGAATAATTAAGCAACTACTACGTCATAACCGTCGAGTATCTATTTGGTACTTGTTAACACTCGGCCATCCTGCATAGGCCGTGTCCCACGGCCCTCTTTACTTTCTTGAGCGGCTTGCCCGGAGTCCTGAAATAGAAATAATGTACAGCAGTAACTTGTTGTTTGTGAATATTTTTGAATATATTAGTTAATGACCTTGGTTTATGTTCTTTCATTTTCCACTTCTTATTACACAGCCTTAAGATTTGTTTTTATTTGTCCAAATAATATATATAGTTCCTTTTATAGAATATAGGTCAGATTTCGTATTTAGAAGTATTGCACAGCTATTTCAAATGAAGTCTTGGCCACATAGTTAAGATATGGACTTGGTCACAAAGCCGTCCTTATTATGGACTTGATCACAAAGCCGTCCGCGCCCCTATTATGGACTTGATCACAAAGCTGTCCCTGTTATGGACTTGATCACAAAGCCGTCCTTATTGATCACAAAGCGGTCCTTATCATGAACTTGTACAAACAGCTTAATCACACAGCCCAATTGCCTATTGTCTCTATTATTATGGACTTGATCACATAGCCATCCCTATAGATATTAACTAGATCACACAGCAGTCTTTACTAATAGATTTTAGGTCACGTAGGCATAAAAATATACTGATGGACTTGATCACACAGCTGTCCTTACGGTACGTGGATTTGTTGCCAATAATTATTGTCACACAGTGAAATTAATAGTGATAGGTAAAATTCAGAGAAATAACTATTCAACGTATTGTTGCACTTTTGGTTCATTAAACTTAGCTATAAGAAAATACAAGATTCAAATAATGAAGAGTCACACATCTGTAACGATCAGTATATTGTGTTAATTAACTTTCAAGAAGATCAATCAAGTCGTCTCTGTCTACTTCTCGGTCACTGTCTGAATTTTCGTCCTCAGATATAGTTGGTTTGTATGGCCGAAGAGTTTCTCCACGAACTACTGCACTAAACTTTTTATAGCCTTTCATACCCTTTATACTCGAGATTGTATATCGGTCCAACGATTGTTCGGCCTTAGATATTTTGTAGGGACCTGTATATCGTCCAGCACTTCAATGGATATCGTCATATCTAAATAACCGCGAGCAATGTGTTGTTATTACGAAATTAGACAAAGACAACGTCATGATACCACACTCATCCGAGTATAAATGCAACAATTATGGCGTCCCACAAGGAAGTGTCTTGGGCCCAATATTGTTTCTACTCTATATAAATTCTATTATAGATATAACAAATCATAAATTTATACTATTCGCCGACGATATTTCCATTATAGTGACTTCCGATAAGAAGACTAATACAATTTATGACCATGAAAAAGATATAAACAACACGATTGACAAATTAATTGAATGGCTTGACATGAATAACTTAAAAATTAATTTAGATAAGTCGGTATACATACAATTTAATAAATCTAATAATAATAAATACAATTTGAAACTTGACATACCAAAACTTAATGAAGCTACACAAACGAAATTTCTTGGAGTACTAATTGATCAAGATATAAATTGGAAAGCTCAAGTAGATGATATATCTAAAAGAATAAATAAATTCGTATACGCACTCAGAAAGGTTAAAAATGTGACTAACATTAAAACTGCTATCACTACCTATCGGGCTTATGTTGAATCAATAATACGCTATGGGTTCATAATGTGGGGTAATAGTACAGACAAAATTAGGGTATTTGTTGCACAAAAAAAGTGTATTCGTGCTATATATGGGCTTCAACCTGATGACTCTTGTAGAACAATATTTAAAGAGCTTGGTTTATTACCGCTACCCTCTCTCTATATATATGAGGTGTGCATGTTTGTAAAGAAGCATAAAGACTTATTTAAAAAGGCAGAGGATGTATATCCTCGAAACCGGCGAGATCCTCACAGGCTTATATTAAATGAAGTACCAAGACTGGCTAAATACAGTAAAAGTTGTTTAGCCATGTGTGTTCGTATATATAATAAAATTCCGAATGACTTCAAAACTTTAGATATTAGATTGTTTAAAAACAAATTACATGTATGGTTGAACAATAACAATTTTTACAGCATTAAAGAATTTACTGACGGGAAACAATTTTGTTAACGTAACACAACATTTGCATGCTATGATAATAAGCAAAACATGTATGACCTATAATGACCTTAACATCTTTATACACCATGTTTTACGCAAATAAATATTATTATTATTTCCTTTATTTCATTTACTTACTTACAGATTATATTTTTAAATATTTTTATAAACAAAAAGATAAAAAAAACATTTAAAAATATAAAAAATAGTAGCCCACCGGTATCGGGAACAGGGTCCAAGCTACCGGCGGTTAGGGCTCCAGAGAGAGGAACCTCCTGACAATGCGAGCCGTGTCCAGAAGTACCGCTTTCTGAATCAAGCCCTTGATCCAGCTGCCCAACGAGAGCCTCCTCAGGTGTTGGTCGAGGCTCTTGGCTATTAAGCCATTGGCTGTCACGACTATCGGCACAATGATCGCTGAGTCCACATCCCACATGTCAACAACCTCGCGAGCCAAGTCAAGATACTTGATTTGTTTATCTTTCTCGGCTTTCACGAGGTTCTCATCATGCGGGACGGTTATGTCAACAATCATTGCGCGCCGCTCTGATCGATCCACAACCACTATATCAGGCTTATTGGCAACAATAGTCCTGTCAGTGATGATGGATCGATCCCAGTACAACGTGATATGTCCATTTTCGAGAACTGGGTCGGGCACATACCTGTAGTACGGCACCTCAGATTCCACAAGGCTGTATTTCAGAGCAAGTTGCTGATGGATTATCCTGGCTACAAGGTTGTGTCTATGTAAATACTCTCCGTTAGCTAGACGAGAACACCCGGAGATAATATGCCTGATTGATTCCCCCGGCCGGTGGCATGCCCGACAGATGTCAACCGTGCCGTCTTTCACAATAAATCTCCGGTAATTGTTCGTCATCATAACTTCGTCCATAATTGCACAGACAAAACCTTCGGTTTCTCCAAAGAGGTCACCGAAACGCAGCCAGGCTACGGACGCTAGTAGATCTACATCGGGTCCATGTAGGGCCCGGTAAAAGCGTCCGTGAAGCTCCTTACTTTGCCATACTTCCAAGCGATCATTGGTGTCAAGAACTACTGGTTTGCGCCAGTTCTCTTTAGCCAAGGAGAGCGGGGTGAGGCCCTTGTCCACCGCGACTACATCTCGATGCATCCCCACGTCAGTTTCTAGGAAATATTCCCTGAGACTGCATATCTCGCGATTGTGGAGGGTCTTAGCATTTAAAAAGCCTCGACCTCCACACTTTCGCGGGATATACAGCCTCATTACCGATGACCGTGGGTGATGCATTCGATTTGCAGTCAACAGCGTCCGGACCCTCCTATCCAGGGCGTCTAGTTCGGTTTGAGTCCATTTGAGTATGCCGAAAGAGTACATCAAAACCGGCATGACCCAACTGTTGAAGGCACGCACCTTGTTTCCGCCTGATAGAAGACTATTAAGCACTTTTTTCAGGCGGCCAAAGAAGCGCTCCTTCAACGATTGCTTCATGTCAGTAACATTGATGCCTAACGCTTCCGACATACCCAAATACTTATAGGTTTCGGATGCGGAGAGGGCTCTAAGGTTTGTGGAATCCGAGAGTTGAGTTCCCACAGATTCCACAATATTCCAATTATTATTATTATTAAAATAAGTTTTCTAGTAACCCCAATGGTTGCATCTCTAGCTACACCACCTTTCCAAAGAACTAGTTGACCTACGGTGTACTTAATACATTTCCTATGTTTTTTATCGAATCGCGTTTTCATGGAAGTCATATTTCTATCGATACGGAGCTTAGCAGTTTCCCTATTGGCCTGCAGTTGGTTCTGTTGAGTTTCAGAAGTAGAGGGTGAGTCAGACGGGAAGGATGGATACCTAGAATTTGTATGACCGAACATAAGGTTAAATGGCGAAAAGCCAGTAGTAGCATTGGGTGTATTATTGATTCCCATACTATATCATCTAGCTTATTATCCCATGTACATTCGCTTTCGGACATAGTGTTAAGGCCATTTAATAATGTACGATTTACTCGTTCGACCTGCCCGTTGGAGCGAGGACTGGCTATAGCATTTAATATATGTTTGAATTGATTTTCCTCGGAAAATTCTTTGAAGTATCTACTCGTAAAAGCTTTTCCTCGGTCTGTTATTATTCTAACTGGATAGCCAAACTGCATAATAATTTCTTTTAATAATCGAATTGTTTCTACTGAACTACAATTTTTAGCTGGTCGGGCAAATACAAATTTAGTAAAAGCGTCGATTACCACTAAGAAGTGTTTCCTTTACGAGTTTTGGCAAAAGGACCTAAATGGTCAGCGTGCAACGTATGCATAGGTATGGCTGATTTGTTAATTGGATATAATTCACCCTCTGACCTACCATAGTTGCCCTTATTAAACGCACATTGTAAACAAGAGTTTATATATTTTCGTATAAATCTAGTCATGCCTTCGAACCAAAATTGAGCCTTAATAGCATTTTCACATTTTTCAAAACCGGGGTGGCCTACCTGATCATGAAGTTTTTGTAGTAAACCATATTTAGCTAACTTAGGGATGACAAACCGCTCTCCAGCAACAGTTTTCCTATAGAGTATGTTATCTTTTATCATATAATTTGCAGATAAATTTGAATCGGAGTTATCACGAAATCTAGAAATAATGTTTTGTATATTATCATCTTGTATCTGTAGGGTTATTAACCAATCGGAATTTTCAATCATAAGTATTGCATTAGTCGCGGGATTCCTACTTAACGCATCTACGTGCCTCATGCGTTCCCCTGGCCTATATTCAATCTCAAGATTAAATTCTTGTATTGTGAGCCACCAACGAGCTATTCGCGGTATTAAATCTCGTTTTACAAGAGTTGTTCTTAATGCTGAGCAGTCTGTAATGACTTTAACTGTAATCCCCGTTAAATATATTCGAAATCGCTTAAGTGATTCAACGACAGCGAGTGTTTCAAGCTCGTAACTATGGTAGTGCTTTTCTTCATTACTTGTCACCCTACTAAAATAAGCAATTGGTTTTAACCTATTATCTGTTTGATATTGCATAAGGATCCCACCTAAGCCTATTTTGCTGGCATCTGTGTGCAATTCAGTCTTTGCATCAGAGTTGTAAATAGCTAAAACTGGCCTTACAATCAGACGCTACTTGAGGCTTTGAAATGCATTTTCTTGATCAGAACCCCAATGCCACTTGACATCCTTTTTCGTGAGTTCTGTTAAGGGGCGAGCAATTTGGGCAAAATTATGAATAAATTTTCTAAAATATGACGTCAATCCGATAAATTGCCTAATCTCATGTACATTCCGCGGCCTATTATATTCTGCGACACATTTTATTTTCGCTTGGCCTGGTTGTATTGTCCCAGCTGAAATCTCATGGCCTAAGTAGGTAGCGGTACGTTTAAGGAAAGAACATTTACGTAAATTTAGTTTTAAATTTGCCTGGGTCAATAATTGTAATACTTTTTCTAAAAGCACAAACCCTTCCTGAATTGATTCAGTAGGTAACATGACGTCATCAAGGTACAGGGCAATGTTTTGATCGACTCTACCTAGCGTCATTTGAATTAAACGAGAGAATACTGCTGGGGCATTGGCCAGACCAAAGGGCATTTTCAAAAACTCATACTGGCCTGATGGAGTAACGAATGCAGTCTTCGGTATTGAGTCTTCATGAAGGCTGACTTGATAGTACCCTTGGGCAAGGTCAAGGGTGGTGAAATAGAACTTCCCTGATAACTTACTAACCTGGTCTTCGATATGCGGTAAAGGATACCTATCTTTCACAGTATTAGCATTTAATACCCATTACCCTATAATCAACACAAAGCCTGTAATCGCCACCCTTCTTCTTAACCAGTACCACTGGACTAGCGTAATCAGACATTGACTCTCTAATGATACCTGCTTCTAATAAATCTTTAACTTTTCCATTAACAATTTCATTTTCTTTATGCGAAAATCTATAGGGCTTGCAACAAACAGGCTGGTTATTCATTGTACGAATGTGCATCCTTATAAGATCAGTACAACCTAAATCTTTAGTACTTCTGGCAAATGAGTGAGCATACTTATTTAGAAGCTCTAGTAATTGTTTGCTTTCATTATCACTAAAGTGGCCCTTATCAATATCTGTTAAGCTAATTTGTATATTATCCGTGTCTGGACTATCTATGGCTAATACTCTAGACTCACTAATAAATGCTGGTATTGTTACCAACTCCGCTCTAGGTATCAACCTACGAGATTCCGAAACGACATCAGTATGACCTAGGTTTACAACTTTTAAATAAGAATGGTTAAGGTATTAAATACGTTAAATTACCTAGCTGCATCCATACCGTGTGCGTTAAAAATGTGTGCTCTTTTCCAATGTTTTGTCTGCAGTCAACATAAACTTCTATATATAATTGATTTTGCTTTGGTATTATAATATTATGCTTCATATAAACTGGAAATTTTTCATTAAAGTCCGCTGCATATAATTTTATATCCGTAAATATATCCGGTATAATTTCACTTGGAACAAAACGTACAGAAGAAGCAGAAGTAACTAAACTAACATTCTTACTATTAATCATTGTTTGTCCAATTAATAGCTCAATATCTGATGCAATATAATTAACTATTTCGACTATTCCATCTAATTTTACATTATCTATTAAAATACTTAGGCAACATGAACCGAGTGAGTTTACACATGCTCCTCCAAAACCTTTCATGACAGTTGCACTAGGCTCCATTTTAATTTGCAAATTTTCAGCTGTGTGAGACAAAGCATGTTGATTTTACTGCCAGTATCTATGTAAGCTCGAAGCTGCTGTCCATTTATCATCACAGTTCTTTTGTAAATATCAACATAAATATCATAGGTAATATGCAGCACTTGCCTAACCTTTTGTGGTTGCTGTCGCGAACTCCCGGCACCAAACCAACAATCCATCGTCGTGTGCCCGCTGCGCTGGCAGGTCTTGCAGCGCTGCCGCTGTCTGCAGTCCCGCGCCTCGTGGCCCGGCCGCCGACACGTGTAGCATATCTTCGGCTGGAGCTGATGACCCGATGTTGAGGTTGGCATGGTGCTGCTCGCTCCTCTTCTCCACGTACTCGTCGATTTCCGCACAGTATATGTCTCCACTCGTTTGTAATTTTCCAATGAAGATAGGTAGCCATAGTATAGGTGTTCAGGAGTTCCACAACTATATGCTTTGGCATTAGCTCTCAATTCAGAAGGCAGTCCACGTATTATGCAGGAAATAGCATCTTCACCGTTTATGTTGCATTTCTTCAGTAGGGATTATTTTTCGTGATAATACTTCGTCATCGACTCTTTATCTTCTTTTGTCCTTGCCAGCATACGTTCCAATTTTTCCACGTAGTCAGTCGATCGAGGAAAAGCGACCTGAAGCATTTCCTTCCAGCCATCCCATGTCAAATTGTAGTCTTCAAGGTCATCATACCATTCTCGAGCAGCGCCACGCAACCGCAGTTGCATGATAAAGGTTCGATCGGTGTTGTCCCAGCCATACACATCGCCTAGTTGGTCTATTTTGTGGAGCCAACTATAGGTTGGCTCCACAAAATAGACGTTGCTGCTGTTGTCTTCGGGTCGATATTTAGGAATAACTTCGGCATCACTGGGAGCAACATGTCGTTTTTTGTGCGACTTAGTCTTATGAAGGTCTTCAGAGAAAAAAATTTCATCTTCCGAACTGGTTGACTCACTGCATTTTCGTTTGGGTTCCCCCAAACAGTGAAAATATGGTCCTGACATTTTATTTCGAATCCCACTTCTGAAATGTTGTTCAGTAGCAGGGTTTACACAATTAAACACGAACTATAATTCACACTCAAGTCTGTATTTAGGCAGAGCAACTTCCTTAACATCATTTTACAATATCATCCGATAGACAAGATTTGCCTCCCTTTTTCTACACTTTCCCGCCATATTCTAATCAACTGTCAGTGCATTACTTAATATGTTAAGAATACTAAATTATTGTTATAAAAATCAAATAAATGACTTATTATGGGAAAACAAATACAAAGAATATTATTTAGATATTATTGAGAAAATTTGAAAGTAATTTAAGAATAATTAAGCAACTATTATGTCATAACCGTCGAGTATCTATTTGGTACTTGTTAACACCAGTCTGCGGCTGGGGGGCGATGACATGGCTACTCTGCATTTCACTTCGCAGGCGATCAAGTACTGTGATTACGCTGGATGACCCGCACCTGATCCGACAGTCGTTGTGCCGGAACGTTGACAGCTGGCTCAAGCACTTGAAAAAGTGAGAGCATCCGAACATGGTACGCGGTCAGATTGTTTCCCCCCTCTGTAGCCCCATAGTATGAGCGCATGCCATTCTCATTGATGGATCGTGTCCATCTCATGCGCTGCACACTTCCGCCGGGAGCTGGGACCCTATCAGAGGCCGGTGGGCCTCGAGGTCCTAAGCCGTCCGGTGGCCGGCGTCCTCCCCGTCGACGAGCAGGTGGTGGCGTCGCGGGCGTGACGTTTACGTAGTAACTATTCAGTAATCTGTGGTGACGTGTTGACGTTGACGGTGTTGCCAGTTTTTATATTATATATAGATATAGATATTATAAATTATAGAAAAAGAAAATAGATAGATAATAGTATATATAGAAGTGTGGCTGCGCCCCGCGGTTTCACCCGCATAAGTTTCGATCCCGTGGGAATATCGGGGTAAAAAGTATCCTATGTGTTAATCCCGGGTGTCAGCTACATTCATACCAAATTTCATCAAAATTGGTCCAGCCGTTTAAGCGTGAATAAGTAACAAACATACAAACACACACACTCACTCACAAACTTTCGCCTTTATAATATTAGTGTGATAGATTATGTCACTCTCTGTATTTCTTATTTTTCTGTGTATGTCGTAATTGGTGTAATTTTTCGATTAATATTTATGTTATACTTAGGTACTGTCAGCTGGGACGCTACCTTAAATAAAATCAATAAATAAATGTTTTAAAGGGAACCATGCCGGCGAACTTGATAAGAATGAAAAGCACGATTGGTTTTACCAAGTGCAACGTCAACTTCATATTGCGAGTAGGAATAATCTGCTTATTTGAAGTGTGGAGGACGGGCCTACGTTATGAAAGTAGCGAGGGTTCACAGAGCCGATGATTTTTGAAAACTACATGTTGCTAATGCAATTGATTTTTTGAGATAGGTACCTACCAGTTTCAGTCCCTCCCCTGATTATTCAATGACTTATTATTATCAAAAATATTTAAATTAATATATCTAAAGTAATAATCAATAAGAAAAATATTAACAAATAACTTAATAGTAGAAAAAGTAGGTAGGTATCAAAGTCGTTTAGTCGTAGCTACAGTACGGTGTCGTGAACTCGTGGCGCCGAGCGGGTTGTCGCCGTACTACAATATACCTAATCTAACATAACGCAATTTTTAGGCCTCTTAACTGCGATTCCTCCTGGCGGCTTATAACCGGAAGACCATAAGGTAAGGACCGACCAATCCCGAAGTACATAGGATCGAACGTGAAGAAGAAATCTTTCCAATAACTCTTACGTGCTAAGGACGCGTATGGTTTCGGTAGAACGGTGGCTCAGCAGAGCGTCGTGAAAGTGAGTCATCGTAGCCCACACATGAGCGTGCCGCGACAGTGTCCTGAGGCGCGAGACCGCTGTACCGTCCGCTGGCGGGTGAGGTACAATTGAGAACAAAGTATGACTTGACTGATCTTTTTATTGTTATAACAGGTCGCTGTGAGCTTCCACATTTATACAGTCGATCATAGTGCTAGGGGGCGCGCGGCCAGTCGAGCTCGACGGAGGCCACGTCGAGCGCCAGGATGTCCGCCGGCGCGCCCAGCGCGTCGGCCAGGCGCGGGCGCGTGCGGCCCAGCTCCCCGTGCGCCCACTCCTTCACGTACGTGCCCGCCTCCGTGCGCACGCGCACCACCAGCAGCGCCGGGTGCTCTGTGGAGCGAGAGCAACCTAGTACTGCACACTGTTCACTCAGTAGTTGGATATGATGTGATGTTTGTGTGTGTGTCACTGTGTGAAAGATGAGATGGCTAAAGAGGGGACCATGGTGATTATTATATCAGTAAAGCCATAATATCCGTCCAAAATAATAATAAATTTCATTATGTATTATGTTAATCTAGTCTGTAGTGTCATGATCCCCGCCCTGGGACCTAGAGGCGAAAGTACTCGCGTCACTGTTTCGGTGGCGCGAGGAAGCGAGGGCGCGGGGCGAGCGACCGATGCAGCGACACATGGAGCTGCGTCGGTCTCAGCTTCGCGAGGTCCTGGTGGCGGAGTGGCGGGACAGGCTCACACGCCCTACCGCCGGCCTCGTCACCATCGAGGCGGTCCGGCCGGTGCTCGAGCGCTGGCTCGGGAGGAGGCACGGCTCCCTGTCGTTTCGGGTGACGCAGGTGCTCTCGGGGCATGGTTGCTTCGGGAAGTACCTGTGTCGCATAAACAGGGAGCCGGACGCCCGGTGTCACCACTGCGTCGACTGTCGGGAGGACACGGCGCGGCATACGCTGGCAGAGTGTGCCGCTTGGGAGGAGCCGCGCCGTGCCCTCATCTCAGAAGTAGGCAGTGACCTGCCGCTGCCGGCCGTGGTCGAGTCGATGGTCGGCAGCGAAGAGTCCTGGGACGCGGTGGTTTCCTTCTGCGAAACGGTCGTCTCGCAGAAGGAGGCTGCGGAAAGGGAGAGGGAGATCTCGTCCTCTCACCCGGCCCGCAGCAGGCGCACCGGGCGTCGGCGGAGGGCGGATAACGCCCTCTTCCAGCCCCCCTAAATGGGTCCAGGGGCGACGGACTTGGGGACGTCCGTCGCCCCCCACACATCAGGACCCGAGATGGCGGCGCGTAGTGTTCCACGCGCGCCTCTCTTAGACGTCGCGGGGGGAGTCAAACACCTCACTCCCCCCCCTGACCCGAGGAGGCCCGCTGCGGCGGGCCGGCACCAGTCGGGGGTTGCGGAAGGATCTTACGTTCCCGCGACCCCCGGCGTAGGTGAGAGATGGAACACTGGGGTGGTTTTTAGTCAGTAAGAGTCTGACAGACCCCGTCGCCCGCCCCAGGGCGGCGGACATCCATGAGGATTTTCCACCCCGGAACAAAAAAAAAAAAAAAGTCTGTAGTGTCATGTTACCTATTGCAACTTATAAACTGTTCATTAGTGCTGTAATATTATTCTTAAAATTATATTGTGATACATAATATGGACTACAGTCTGAAAAATAAGATCCAGTCAAAAAAATAAATGTGAAAATGGAAGCCAAGTTCAAAAACATGCGTGGTAGTTGGTAGTCGATTTCGCCGACAAAACAATTGAGATATAAATAGGAGTCAAGTTCTGTAAATAATACTGAAAATTATTTAAAAGCACATACAACGTCCTAAAATAAAGGACATCATTCAAATGTCGAACATATTGTACCCAAAAATTAAAGTAGCCAGAACAAAAAGTACTTTTCTTATGAGAAATAATATCTTGAGTATTTATAATAATTTACTTTATCTATATCTATACTTATAATAAATCTGTAGAAGTGAAAATTCTGTACATTGAAAATATCAAAAAAATAAATGGCAGGGGGTGTTACTAGACCGAAACCGGACCCAAAAATGGGATAAAAAAAACTTTTGTCTGTCTGTTCAGGCATCACGCAAAAACTACCGGTTCGATTACGATGAAACTTGGTATAATTATTCTTTAATATCCTGGGCACCACACTGGGTACTTTTTATCCCAGAAAAGTTAAAAAACAAACTTAATTTTGCGGTTCGATCCCTAGACCCGATTACTGTACCAACCGCAAATAATAAGTTTGTCGTAGGTTACGTCACCCGCAGTGGAGTTCACTAAGGGTCGCTTCACACGGGTAAGATACTATAATATTGTATCATACAATCTACTACAAAAAACTTACAGAACGCAAGCGATGCCGCGAGCAGAGATATCATATACCCTCTTAATCACCGCTAATGAGACACAATTGGTTTTCTATTGTAATTAGCCACAAAGGGCCCGCGCCGGGACAGATGTATTAATACCGGTATGCTCGATAGATAACGTTCTACACAAATACCACTTTACACAAAAAAACTCATTGATAAGTTTCGTCATCCACGCGAACGAAGTCGCGGGCACAGCTAGTAATTAATATTACTATTAAAGCGAAAGTCTACAAGTAACCCCCGACTGCTCTTTGAGATTGAAAGTGCCAAATATCATATTTTTATAACAAGTGTTTTAAGCATAACATTCTCAAAATACCAACTTTTAATTGAATATAATATATTCCCGAATATGTTTTGACTATTACAACATATTATATCTACTATTGATTTCTGGTACTAAACCCAAATAGCAGCCAGTGGCTGCTATTTGGGTTTAGTACCAGAAATCATATTTTTGTCAACAATATTTTGGCATTTTGGATTTGGAATATACGGGGAATATGTATTTCAGGGCGACAGATTGAATCCACTTTGGTTCTGCATAGCCCTGAATCCTCTAAGCACACTGTTGGAGAATTCAGGTCTAGCCTTTCGGTTGAAGAGAGTTGGTCAGGTCATATCTCACCTCCACCCATGAGCCATGTATGTTGTAACATAATGTACCTACATACTCACAGTTATCTTCATTCATTCCTCCAGGTCAGACAAGCATTCCGTTACCGTCAGGCGCTGATCTGACTATTCCTCACGACACCAGGTCACGTTTTATCCACAATCAGTACACAAACATAGCCATCAACTTTAACATAGGACTACGGCGATTTAATGACATCCAAGGGCTGGAAATTTCCCATTTTTCCTATAAACATTATACTTTTAATACGAAATATCTATAGATTTAATTGTATTTTATTAATATATATTTTATTATGACAGTTCTGACAACAACGTTTATTACGTCGCCATGATAACTTTTCTTTTATGCCTGTAACTTTTTAGCTGAAAATATATTCATACTTCTACAAAACTAATACTGGCCACCAGCATATTTCAAATTCATATTTTCTACATGGTACTATTCTACGAGTTCACATTATAAATCCAAGCAATGCAAGGATCAGTTCGAGTATCGCCTCTAAAGCGAACACAATAAATAGACTTGATACTCCAGGGCCACCTATCCCGGGAACACTCAGCGTGCCTCCCTTAAAAGGCTCCGGTACCTGACGGACTCTCGCTACACCTCCGTCCTCCGTCCTCCGTACCAGTCGGACCGCTGGCGTGCGTCGCCGGAGCACTCTGAAGTACTGAACCTCCTGAACCTCCTGTACCTATTGGGCTGCGCCTCATCCGAGGGCCGCCTCCGAAGACCCTCCTGGATATACTGGGCCGCGCCTCATCCGAGGGCCACCTCACCTGGCGGGCTGACTGCGTCCCCGCCGTGCCTGCTCTCTCCTACTGCCGTGCTGCGTCCTACTCCTGCCGCGTGGGCCCCCTGCGGGTATCCTCCGTGCCGCACACGCACCAGCACCTGACTTCACCTGCACCTGCACCTGCACCTGTCACCGGCACCTGCCTCGCGTCGGTCTACCTCTTCAGCTCCATCTGCAACTTCACCACAGCCTCCTCAACCCACCTATCACTCATCTTTGGTCCTTCCTCACCCACACACTACACACGACTGACCAGTCCATCTCCATCTTTTATATGCCTTATAATTAAAACTTTAATTATCTTCAATTTCCCTTTCTTTATTTTCTTAATTTAAAGTTACTTACTTGTCGCTATACGACAATGTGGCACCGAGTCATAGGTCTTCTTATAATCTATCCAATATGTCGACAGATCCTTTCGGGAACGACGAACCCGTTGGCTAATGGCCATATCAATGAGGAGTAGCTCCTTAGTACCACGGGAACCATTCTTACATCCGTTTTGAGAGGCAGACATAATGGAGTTGGTGTCTATATGTTTGTTAATTTTAGTTCTCAAAATGGATGTAAGAACTTTATAGACCGTAGGTAAACTCGGTGATCGGCCTATAATTTTCGGGTTCCGCGGTGCTACCTGATTTATGGAGCAGGTGGGTAACTCCTGTCGTTAGGAATTGGGGCAGTGAACCAGACTCCAAAGCAGTCTGGAACTGAGACTATTACTACTATTTTTTAATTTCAATTATTGTTTTTATTCATAACTTTTTGTTCACGTTTATTACCCATCTTACTTACTTTAGTCTGTTTTAGTTTTAGTTTAGCTTAATATACTTTTCAAGGCAGCAAGTTATATAATCAATGCTGTGTACGCCGTAATTGTCATGTATATTAGTCCTTCAGTTATTCAGATTATTCTAGCATAAGTTTAATGTATGTGATGTGACTGTGCTTTTCTTAAATAAATAAAATGCCATCAGGATGGAATTTGGTGTGGACAAATGTGCAGTCATGCATATAAAGCGAGGGGAGATTATGAAATCCCAGGGTACTCAACTCTCAGATTCCATAAACCTTAGATCCCTCTCCTCATCCAAAAGCTGGTGGTGGTGGTGGTATTTGGGTATGTCGAAAGCTTTAGGCATCAACGTTGCTGACATGAAGCAATCATTGAAAGAGCGCTTCTTTTGTCGCCTGAAGAAGGTATTCTTTCGGGCGGAAATAAGGTGCGCGCATTCAACGGTTGGGTCATGCCGGCATTGATGCACTCTTTCGGCACACTCAAATGCACTCAGACCGAACTCAACGCCCTAGATAGAAGGGTCCGTACACTGCTGACCGCAAACCGGATGCATCACCCATGATCATCGGTGATGAGACTGAATATCCCGCGGAGATGCGGTCGAGGCTTTTTGATAGAATATCGGCCCAAATACAAAGAACAATGGGATTTGTATTTGGACCGATATTTTTTTACAATTTTACAAATCCCAACACCACTATGGTGGTATGGTTTAGTTTCACCAGGGGTATGGCCAGGGGTATGGTGGGTCCGAATTGGATTTTTCCAACGCCAGATAATTTTATCAGAAAAATAATTTTGATTTTTTGGCACTATATATACCTACCATACAACATTTGTCAGACGTTAATTTTATTGCACGAATAAAACTTATCTGGCGATGGAAAAATTAGTCCTTAATCTAGCAAGTTAGTATTTTAAATGACTAATGACAAAATTGACGACTACTGCTTTACTTTAACGCCATTTTTCGATCTTCCCACGTATAATTTTATCACACCTGTAATTGTATCACCTAAGTTCTTATTATTTATATTATGAAAAAATATTAATAATTCAATAGAACTATTAAAATCTAAGAACGGCAAAGATATGTTAAGTGTTCATGGATATTATCTGCATATGAACAAACGTGTAAATGGAAAATATTATTGGTGTTGTTCACAAAAACACGAAGACTGACTGACTGACTCCCAAAATACAAGCCCTGGCTTAGTTTGGGTATCAGTTTCAGTACCTTAAGTAACAAATAAATAAATATTGTATTTACGTGCCAAATTCTTGTGAATGCTTCTTGTGTCAAATAAACATTTTACTTTTTTGTCGGCGAAGTCGACAACCACGCATATTCTTAATATTGAACTCGGCTCCATTTTCTGTCTTTTATTGGTTTAGTATTAGTACGTACGGGGCACGGTGCGCGCACTGAGGTCGAGTATGCGGCGCGTGCGCGTGAGCAGCGGGCGGCGGTGCAGCACGCGGATGGGCGTGCGCTGGCGCAGCAGCACGCGGGCGACGTCGTGCGCCGGCGTGTTGCGGTACGCGTTGATACGCGCGATGTCACGCGCCGTCACCGCCACGCCTGTGTCGCCATTGGCCTGGCGACAATCACCCGGGATATCCCGGTCAAAATTTAAATTATTATGTCACCGTACGATTGTAAACACCTTTAGTTTATAATCTATCTCGCGAGATTGTAAACTGTCGATACATTGTAAACTTCACCATACGTTTACAATATAACGTATTAATTTTACAAGCTTTTATTTAACTTGCAATGTATGTCTGTTTGTTCGGGTGGAATCTTGCAACTAAATTTTGAAGCAGATATCTTCAACCGATTGAGTTGAAATTTTGTATACATGTTCAGTTTGGATGACAATGCATGTTTAACTGTGTGACGTCATTCTAAATCCAACACGGCGGCACACCCAAGATGGCGGACTAATTATTTGCTGTTTATGGTTGTTAAAATATTTCCATAGAAGCTTTGACACCCCCTAAACCATTCTTGAGGGGTAATTTAAAAAAAAGATATATAAACTTTATTATTTACCACCACTACAAAGGGTAGTTTTTGAAAATTTATGATTAATTTAGACAGGCATTTGGGCCAAAGTTCAAGTTTTTAAATCAATGAAATTAGATTTTTCATATTAATTGTACCCCCCTTTTCACCTCCAAAGGTGATAATTTTTGTAGTCTTCTGTGACCTTTCCATTATTCGTCTTATACGTTATTTATTCCAATTTTCCAGTAAATCAAGGACGCAGTAAAATCCTCCCCTGTAAAATTGACTACGCCTTTTCAGCCCGCCAGGGGTAGATTTTCGAAAAACCCTGATACACATTTTTCTTCACTTTCGATCCTAGGTATAAATACTGAGTTTCAAGTAAATCGGACCGCGCGCTAAAATTCTTCCATACCTTTGAAACCCCCTAATCCCTTGTTAGGGGGAAACCCTAACAAGGGATTAGGGGGTTTAGAAAAACAAAAACTGGCAATCTTCATAATTTACTTATATAAGTATTCGTGTCAAGTTTCAGTTTATTAACTCAAGGAATAAGATTTTTCGTACAAACCCAATCCCCCCATTTCACCCTCTTAGGGGTGGAATTTCGAAAAATCCTTTCTTAGTGGCTATCCACTCTTATTATATTTATTTATTTAGGATCTCCAACAAAAGATATACAATAAACATTATATATAATTAATGGACGACAAAGTACAAACCCACACGAAGAACACACCCTCCAAATTTCATTTCTCTAGGACCAGCGGCTTAGGCTGTTAATAAAATAAATTGTGTTTAATAGACACTTAAATGTTCCTAATAAATGAAAGTAATAAAATTTCTTAGTTACTGTAGCTATGCTATCAAAAATGACAAAATAAAAAAATGGGACTTTTGTAAATGAAACTACGAATTTTCTGCATCTGTTTTTGCTTTTATTTCTATTCTGTCATATGAAAAGGTATGTAAACAGCGTTTCTGATGTTAAATATTCATTATTGAAGCTGTTATAATGTCGGTTGTCGTACACCTGAAGAATGCACCAGAATTCTCACAATGCTATCCAGCATTGTCATCGGCCGGAGTCAGCGTGATACAGCAAGGACAGTTGGTGTGTCGCTGTCAACTGTACAACGAGTTCTTCGATGTTACGAGGAAACCGGCTCTAACTTACGCAGACCAGGAATAGGCAGGGCCAGGTGTACCACAGCACGAGCGGATCGATACTTGGTCAACACAATGCTTCGAAACCGCTTTCTCACAGGAACTGCACTTACATATCGGTTCCGTCGCCTCAGAGGAAGTAACCCATGTGCATGGACTGTAAAACGACGACTTGCTGAAGCAAATTTAAAACCACTAAGACATGCAAACGGCCCTAAATTGGAGCGAGGGCATCGTATTTCGAGATTAACATACGCCCGGAACCACTTAAATTGGAGTATTGAAGATTGGTCAAGAGTTATGTTCTCAGATGAATCAAGATTTATGCTCTATAAGAACGACGGAAGAACAAGAGGTTATAGAAGACCAGGGGAGTAATTCAAGCAAGCATACATCGAAGAGAAAGTGGCATATGGCGGTGGATCCATGCCAAACCGCATAGCCGCAGTGATGACAGCACGGGGTACTAAAACTCAAAGTACTAAAACTCAAGAAAATTTTAGTGGTACAAAAAAATGGGTTTTCTATTTTTGTTATAAGACGAGATTTGTTATTTTTTTTTGTTTATGTAATTTTTTATGAATATAATACAAATGTAAGTGTAGTAATCTAATGTAAGTAGGTAATAAAAGTGACACATACATTTTATTACTTTCGTTTAAGGAATATTTGATTGTCTATTAAACACAATTTATTTCAATAAGCTTGCATTTTTAATTTCCGAGACTTTCACGTATCTTTATGTTACCCTAATTCATTGCTCTCGAGTGTAAATAGTGAGATTGAATTTTAAAAACTATAGGGAGGTAATTCAACGTATAGTATCTACTAAAATAAATCTACAAAGACTTCAAAATATCCTTGTTTACAACAATAGATTTAGAGTTAATGTCCTTACGCTCTAAAACTCGCCCTCCACGGACCCAGACGAACTCGTAGTTTTTCTCCTTCGCAACAGCTCTCGCTGCAGAATGCAGCTTCATATTGGCCAAAGAGAGATGCTCTGTAACATATACCAGTCTTTTTTCTCCCCCGATATCCAAGAGGCTAGTATTAAATCTATCGTGGCACAGCCTGGGAGAGGCCTACGTCCAGCTGGACTGCGATAGGCTGAGTTAGAAAGAAATAAAAGAAAGGCTGAGCACGCGAGCGCGTTACGCCACTCACCGTGAGCTCATCGTCGCCGGCGTGCGACAGTTTGATACAGAGCAGCTCGTACGTCTTGCACTTGGTCTCCTCACCCTTCTTCAGCTGCGCGAGGTCCTCCCTGCAAGGGCAACGACGCGAGTTACAGACTCCAGACATCGCGACACAGTGCAAGTTTGGCGGCGCAGTGCACTCACCGGGACACGGGCACCAGACGGGAGACGCGCACGTGGCCGCTCGCAGAGATCTGCTCGCACAGCTCGCTCAACTCCGTTGCGGTCGGCGTCCGTGTCGGGTCCGTGATCTATGAACACATCGCCGCTTTTCAATTATTTCAGGTACCTTTATTTATTTATTTATAGTTACATAATTAAAACTGTACAACACCAATCACATTAATGAACATAGCGACAATTATTACACTGACCGGTTTTATTACAATACCGGTATTGCCGTAACTAACGCCGTCAACATCTTCGGTCGTCGTGTTCACCTTTGCGGACTTTGACCGCTCGCGACCACCACGCGGTACGACCACGAAGAAAAGAACAGAGAAGTCGTTCCCGAAGCAGCCTGCATCGTCATCGTGGGAGCTGATGTCATTCTTTGAGAGTATATTACTGTTTTTGAGTGATTCCGTTCCAATTAGTAAATTTTCTGCTTTCTTTTTCTTGCCGAAAATCGTTGTTCATCTTCCTATATTTCAGAACACCACAGAACACCAGACATATAATACGCATAATTTTAATCCATTCATCCGCAGACACATCAGAATCCGGGTTGGCAGCCAGATGTAGTTGTCGGGCACGAGTAATCGGCAGAAAAATCATCGAGCTCTGGGCAGTCGATACGTCCCCGTAAGGTCTTACAGGCTACAGGGAGTTGATCAAGGTTTTTGACGGCACCTCAGCGGGTGGCCCGGGCCTACCGCACGGTGGGCTCCGCGGCAGCTTGCGCTCTGGCCGGCACCCCGCCTTGGGAGTTCGAGGCGTGGGTGCTCGCCAGAGTGTACGAATGGACGGCGGGGCGGAGGGCGAGAGGAGAACGCCCAGCCCTGGAAGAGCGGGAGGCCGTCCGGCGGGAGGCGAGGGATGCCATCGTCGTCCATTGGACGGCAGACCTCGCCACCGCAGCCTTCGGCCGCCGAACCATCGACGCGCTTGGGCCGGTCCTGCGAGACTGGCTCGAGCGGTCGCATGGGTTCCTCTCGTTCCTGATCGTACCTGCACCGGATCGGACGGGAGGAGACGCCGTCGTGCCACGACTGTGGCGCGGCGGAGGACTCGGCGCAGCACACCCTCGAGGTGTGCCCATCGTGGTCCGAGCCGCGCCGCAGTCTCATTGCGGTGATCGGACAGGACCTCTCACTCCCCGGTCTGGTTAACGCCATGCTGGGGGATGAGGGGTCCTGGGCGGCAGTCGCCTCCTTCTGCGAACACGTCATGTCCCAGAAGGAGGCGGCGGAGCGCGCGCGGAAGGACGATCCTCACGCGGCGGCGCTCCGAAGGCGGAGGAGGGGTCGAAGAAGACGTCAGTTTGACAGTCATCTCCGACTCCTCTCAAATGGAGGCCAGCAGGCAACGGGTGCGGGGGCACCCTTGCCTGTATTGCACAGGCCTCCACCAGTGTCGGACGGGAATGGCCAGGTGTTCCCGGCCATTCCCGTAGCCCCCCAGCCAGAGGGGCATGCGGGGCCCGCCAGCTAGGCGGGCATGCGCCGGGAGGGCTGTGGAAGTAAAGGCTGAGCCGGTTTCCCACGGCCCTCCCATCACGGCGATGCGGGAACACCGCTGAGTTTTAGTGGGTATACTGTCGGTGCGGTTTCGACAGGAGTCCCACATACCCCGTCTCGTCCCCCGCGAGCGGGGATGCATAAAGCATTTCTCAGCGACAACGGCACGGCTGGTGCAGTGGTTAAGCAATTGACTGCTGCGCTGCGTGTCACGGGTTCGATTCCCGCACGGAACAAATATTTGTATTTAACCGGAAATCTATTCTGCGTGGGGGTTCACTAATCTTAGTTAAAAATTCTATTAAATCTAAGACTCGTAAAGATATAGTTGATCTTTCGGTAGAACATAACGTTGAACTGTCCTGTGTTGAGCTAGATAAGCATGTTATAGTGTGCGTTTACAGACCCCCTAATTATCAAAACTACTCCATATTTGAGTCAGTAATGGAAGATGTTCTAGCAAAACTTGGAACTGGCAAAAAATCGCTAATTATCTGTGGTGACTTCAATATTAATATCTTAGAGAATAGTTCAAATAGCAGTCGATTATTAAGTCTCTTTAAATCATTCAATTTGTCAAATGTGTTTTCAGAACCAACCCGCGTAACTATAAATTCTGCTACATGCATTGATAATGTTTTTTGTTGCTGCGAATACTTAGATAAAGCCATAGTAAACTATCTCCCTTCTGATCACAGCGGTCAAACCGTTGTGTTCAAGTCTAATACACCAGTACAAAAAATTCTGATACAAACTAGACAAATAACACCAAGCAGTCTAAATAAATTTAATAATCACTTAATTAGTAAGTTAAGTGTACCAGGCCATATGAAAAACAATGTAAATGAATTATATGAGAGGTTCTTTTCGGTAGTACGCACCGAGTTCAATAATACTTTAAAAAAGAAAACTAAAACTATTTGTCCAAGTTTTTTGTTCAGTGACTGGGCAACTAAGGGTATTAGAAAAGGTAGGGAAAAATTGTTTGAGCTGTATGGTCTTAAGCCTTATATTAACTCTGAAACTTTTAATAAATACGTTGCTACCTACTCAAAAACTTTTAAAAATATTTGCAAGGTAGCTAAAGCCTTGTATATTAGCAACAAGATCAAATCAGCCGATAATAAAATAAAGACGGTTTGGAAAATTATCAATGACGAAACTAACCAGAATAAAAGACATAATAATGATTTCACAATAGAGACTTCGCGTGGTCTCATAAGCAATAACAAAGAAGTTGCTCAAGAATTTGTAAATTTCTTTACCAGTATCCCACATACAACCACTGAAATCTTAAATTCCTCGCCCTTGCGTTCTATTAATTTATTAAGAGCAAACGTCTCATCCTGCCAGATTGAATTTAAATTCAAGCATATAAACCCCATAATAGTAATAAAAGCTTTCAAGCAAATCAAGATCAAACTAACCGAAGATCTATGGGGAATGTCTATCAAAGTTTGTACCTCCATTATTGAGACTATAGCGCCGTACTTAGCCTTAATATTTAATTTGTGTGTGGATCAAGGAGTCTTCCCAGATCTAATGAAATACAGCAAGGTGATACCCCTTTTAAAATCGGGGGACAGTAAACTTACCAATAATTATAGACCCGTATCCGTGTTACCGGTCTTCAGCAAGGTGTTTGAAAAGGTGATGCTGAACCAAATGCTCAATCATTTTAACACCAACAGAATATTACACGACCAACAGTATGGTTTCACCAAGGGACATTGTACGACTGATGCCGGTATCACCTTATTAAAACACATTTTTACAGCGTGGGAAGAGTCCCAAGACGCCATAGGAATTTTTTGTGACCTCTCCAAGGCTTTTGATTGCGTCGACCACGAAACCTTACTTTTAAAACTTGAGCATTACGGAATAGGAAAACTTGCGCTCAGCTTAGTAAAATCTTATTTAAATGATAGACAACAGCAAGTTCAAATAAATGGTGTCAATTCACTCGGTTTAAAAGTAAAAATGGGTGTTCCGCAAGGCTCGATATTAGGTCCTTTCCTCTTTTTAGTTTATATAAATGATCTACCCCATTTGTTAAAAACCCAACCACAGATGGTGTTATTTGCTGACGATACTTCCTTGATTTTTAAAATTAATAGACGTGCATCAAATCTTGACGACGTAAATAACGCCCTACTGCAGATCCAAAATTGGTTCACTGCTAATAATTTAGTATTAAATGGGAAAAAAACGAAGTGTATAAGATTTTCTTTACCAAATGTCAAAAGTAGTCATTGTGAGATAAAATTGAATCAAGAGAAACTAGAATTCGTCGATGAAACTGTTTTCCTGGGGTTCACGCTCGACTCAAGGCTTCAATGGGGTCCTCATTTAACATCCCTTGCAGGACGACTAAGTTCAGCAGCGTATGCTGTGGGAAAAATCCGTCAATTTACTGATGTCGATACCGCGAGACTGGTCTATTTTAGTTACTTTCATAGTATTATGTCGTACGGTATTTTACTATGGGGACGGGCTGCAGACATCGAGTCTGTTTTTATTCTGCAGAAAAGAGCCATCAGAGCCACATATAGCCTCCGCAGGCGTGACTCTCTAAGAGAACTGTTTAAAGATATTAACATCATGACGGTACCTTGTCAATATATATATGAAAACATTATGTACGTAAGGAAAAATCTACATATTTTTAGTAAAAGAGGTGAAAGACACAATTATATCACTAGAAATAGGGACCAATTAGTTCAACCAGGTTTCAGGCTGGCTAAAGTAGACTCATCTTTCATGGGGTACTGTTTAAAATGTTACAATAAAATACCTCCCCACATAATTGAACAGAATGAAACGAAATTTAAATCTTGTATAAAACGCACACTATGCAGCCAGGCATTTTATAAATTGGGAGATTACATCGCTGATAAAAATGCTTGGCTAAACGCTGGTCCTGCTCCACAGGACGCATAAATAAATTGATTAGCATTTGAAAGTACTGTTGGAGCCGCTGAAGATTGTAAAATACTAATTTTGCATTATACAAATTCAATCTCCTAGTATTGTATAATTGTATAGCACATGTGTGAGTACTATGTAGGTACATACTATAAAGCTACCATTTACTGGGTACGTCTTTCATTGACTTGAATGTGCCCTGGCGGCTGAGAGTATGTCATGCTCACTCAAATGTCTCGCTGATGGTGGCACATGTGTTGGATCATTTAGCTCCCTTCAAAATGGTTGAGCTGAATGGTGCTAATCCGTGCGTCATGTTCGTGAACGGGCGCCGTCAGTGGGGACTGGTCATCTCTTTGCTGCCATGGCTTATTTTAATTTAATTTAATATTTGGATTGTTTTAGGCTTTTCATTACGGACGCTTTTAACGTTCTGCATCGTTCTCACATGCATAATTTTTAACATGAATGATGTAACTAATACTTTGTAACCATATTTTGATTTAAAAGAGTGTCCATTGAGTTTCTTGCCCGTTCTTCTCTATAGGTACCTACTTACTACGCTTTGGAATGGGCAACTAGCTTCATTTCTCTGACTGACCGACCCCTTGACAATTCAAAAGTGCATGTAATTGCTTTAATTGAAATAAACACTTTGAGTTTGAGTTTGAGTTTGTATGACCTATAAGTAGTTGTTCCGGGTCCAGACCCGGAACAACTACTTATAGTACACACATACTCAAACATCCAGATGTTTGTGTATGTGAGTTTAAATGTTTGTAAACGCACCCACGATACAGGAGAAATTCCTAGAGTGGGGCAACGTTTTAAAAAAAAAAAGGTCTCTTCTCACGTCCAACGAGTTAAAGCCCAACGTGCCTAAAGTAGTAGTTGGTATGGTTTCCTTTCTGATCTTACAAAGAAGGGTGCAAACCACAGATTTATAAACTAAAGGGAGATATGCCAAGGGGGCGTGGCGCGTGCGAACAATGTATGCACAAAACAGAAACAAACGCGGGCGCCGTTGATTAGTCGTGAACGCAACTACACACGGAGCGCATCACTAATGTTTTCGCAAAAATGCCAAGCTGTTCGGTGGTGATTTGTAAAAATTGAAGTGTCATAAAAACTACAAGTCGGATGGCATCACCTATCATCGGAAAGTACTCAGTTAATGTCTTATTTTAGCAAATAACAATAAAATAAATTATTACTTACGGTAGAATCCACAAAACTCTAAAAAAGGTGTCGAGTCTATCACTTCGAGTTTTGCATTGCCGTTTAAGCACTTATTACCGAGCTTCGAAGCAATACTAAAGTGGCAATGTAGGTAATGCTAAACAACGCGGTTATAGTTTCATCGCTACCTGGCACGCTCGCTGCTCGGTGCCGCGATGTCAATGTAGTTGTGTGTCTCTACGTTGCGATCTGCTGTTACGCGATTGGCTCGCGTTGAATGTGGTGACTGTTATAGTGTGAGTGAGCGCGTGTTCGTATTGTAGTGCATAAGTAGTTGTAATTTTTGAAGGCGACAGCCGGACTCGAACAGTTGGGCAGCCACACCATATCTCCCTTTAGTTTATAAATCTGTGGTGCAAACTTAAGGGTACGTGCACGCAATCGACTGGTTTTACGAAAGACTAAGAAGAAGAAACTAAGAAGTGATCCTTCTTAGTTTAGTTGTTAGGTGTATGCACAATCGCGCCGTCTGGTGAGTTGCGTTTTATGTGTGTTGTTGCAAGCGCGCTGAGTACCTCGATGGCGAAGGGCCGGCCGTCTCCGAGGCAGCGTACGTCCACGTCCTCGCGCCCCGCCGACATGAACTTGAGTCGGTGTTCCGCGTCCTCCACGCCCAGCCTGCACATACACAAGCTCACAACTATAGTTGGTGACAGTCCCATGGTTCGCGCGGGCGACAGGGGACGCACTGCGGGGGTGGATACAAGGGTGCGAGCGGAGGGAGCGTCAGTCGCACGCCGTCGTCGCTGCAACTCGTGCTCTCAGACACGGCTATGCATCTCAAACCGCACATGATAGTACTATACAACGTTGAAAAATCTGTTGGAAGCCAAATGAAACAAATTAAAACGTAGGTACAGTCATGGTCTGAAAACGCTTACCAACTTAAGATTTATAACTGCATGCACACAATGTCGATGATACATATGATTTGATTAGGTATAGAGCATATTTTTTTATTAAGACGTCTAGGATATATATAGACAATCCCCCCATTATGCCCCACAGATTTTCAATCGGGTTCATATCAGCTGACCGAGCAGGCCATTGAATGAGACGAATGTCATGGTGTACTTTGATCCACGCGATAGTAGACCGGGCGATACGAGTTATTTTAGAGCAAAATATTTTGTTGTTGGGAAAGAAAGACAAAAAATGTAATGTAGGCGTTTTACAGTGTTTTAATTTTATGGTGTATTAAATACCCACAGTATGATATGATTATATTCAATGATGAATTGACTATAGAGTGGTTGTGTTCTGAATTTTCGAAGGGAAGCCGGTGGGAATCGGCTTGTGAGAGCGGCTCGCCGCTGAGAGCTATGGATAAAAAATGGTCACAAATAATTTCAAATTGGTACCCAATATACAGGATGTCCCAGAACTCAACGTCAAGCCGAAATGGGGCTACAGGATTGATTGTAAACATCATGAGAAAAATCAGAAAAAAAATCTATCCCATGCAGTTTGAAAATTATGGGCATTTAAGAAAAACCTAAAAATTTGGTCAATCTGTAACCATGTTTCGGTTATTGTGGTTAATTTTTATTATTTTTGTTCGTTTAATCTTTGGAACCGTAACCCTAAATAATATTTCTAAGAATCACAGTCAAAAATAATTGCCCCAAGTTTCCTAGAATTAAGACTTTGTTAAACTATGAATTTAAAATTTTCAAAATTTGTCGACTTCGAAAGGCCCTCTTTTAAAAAAAAATGTACTAGAGTGCCTTGGCAAGAGCCATTAAAAGTTGGCGCATTTAATCAGGATTGTAAAATGGTACAATAATTGTTAGTTTCATCCAAAAAAAAAACGAGTAAAAAAATAAAAACCTCAAGTAACCCTATTTTTGCTAACCCATTTTATTCAGTTAAAATGTTTTTTATTCGCACAAGCTCTTGGTAGGTTCTTAATTTTACGGCAAAATGATGAGAGGGATGGATAGTGGACATGTTTGCCACGAGTGAAAGAGACAGATAGTGACCCCACTTTTACCAAAGTCAACAATAGTAAGTAAAATTAATAAAATAATGATAAATCTTGACCTAGTTTAGTTTAGGTTTATTGGAATAAAAGTCAGATAGGGAAATAACATTTTTTATTAAAACAAATGTTCAAATTGTTTACCATCAGCCTCAATACACCCTACATCTTCTTAAAAAAGATCTACTTATTAGCCGGGCATATTCTCGAGAGTTGATGTCCTCAGCAGCTTGAGAAATTCGTTCACGCAGCTCGGCTACGCTCTCAATGGGCTTTGAATAAACGTTTTCTTTGAGAACGCCCCAATAAAAAAAATCCAGGGAGTTTAAATCTGGGGAACGGGCTGGCTACGAGATAGTGCCTGAACGTTCAATCCACCTTCCCGGATATTCCTGGTCAAGGAAATCTCTTACTTGCACTGCGTAATGCGCTGGGCAGTCATCTTGTTGGCGTGTAGCGAAGATCTGTTAGTGGTACGTCCTCTAACAAAGTTGGTAAATTTTCTCGTAAAAAATGTAGGTAATTCGTGCCATTCAAGTTCTCAGGCAGCTCAAAAGGCCCAACAATTTTGCCGTTTAAAATTCCGGTCCACAGGTCTACTTTAAAGCGGTACTGGGATCTGTCTTCTCGCATTAAATGTGGATTCTCCACATGCCACTCGTGAAAATTGTGTAAGTTTATGTAACCATCTTTTTTAAGTGTAGATTCATCTGACCAGAGAATTTTTTGGATGAATTGGGGATTTTCATTATGCCTCTGTAGCATTGTTCTGCAAAATGAAATCATTTCAGGATAATCTCGAGGGAGAAGACTTTGAACTCGTTGTACGTGAAACGGATGCATTTCGGCTCTTTGTAAAATACGATGTGCTGTGCTTTTGGGTATTCCCGTTCTTTCTTCAATTCCACGAACGGAAATACTTGGGTCATCTGCGACCTCTTGCAATACTTCTTCCTCGTAAGGAAAGCGAGGTCTACCTCCAGCCCGTATTTGATTCGGGAAATGGCCGCTCCCCGTGAGTGAACGGTGCACATTAACAAACACGCGGTGATCCGGATATCTTTCACGATAAAGTCTAGCGGCGGCACTTGCGTTGCATCTGCATTCCCCATAAATGAGGTGCATGTTCGCATATTCTTGTGAAGTGTAGCGCGTAGGCATGGTAGATAACAAGGATGCCAACACGAAAGTCCAATTCCAAAAGAGAGAAGCCAAAGTTGCCGGTATGTAATCAACAAGTTCAATTCACAAAAATCCAAGTCCAAAAAGAGAAGCCAAAGTTGTCAGTACTAAATCAACACAAGCGAATACGGAAAGGTTGTAGACGAATGAGCGAAACGTACTAACTGGTGTCAGACTGGTAGCGTAGCCATTTGCTTGGTATGGCGTCTGTATCTGTTTCATTCGCACTCGTTTAAACGACGCATCTTCGTCTCATTGCGTGGCGTCACTATCTGTCTCTCTCACTCATGGCAAACATGTCCACTATCCATCTCTCTCATCATTTTGCCGTAAAATTAAGAACCTACCAAGAGCTTGTGCGAATAAAAAACATTTTAACTGTGTAAAATGGGTTAGCAAAAATCGGGTTACTTGAGGTTTTTATTTTTTTACTCGTTTTTTTTAGTATGAAACTAACAAGTATTGTACCATTTTACAATCCTGATTACAAAATAATAAAAATTAACCACAATAACCGAAAAATGGTTACAGATTGACCAAATTTTTAGGTTTTTCTTAAATGCCCATAATTTTCAAACTGCATGGGATAGGTTTTTTTTCTGATTTTTTTCATGATGTTTACAATCAATCCTGTCGCCCCGTTTCGGCTTGACGTTGAGTTCTGGGACACACTGTATAAAAAAGAAGGAAGGGTAGACCTTTAAGAGATGGAGTGACGACATCGTACACATAGCCGGAAACGTATGGCCCAGTCGGGCAATGGATAGAGCCATCTGGAACGGTTTGTAGGAGGCTTTCACCACAAAAGGCGGCCCTTACACCTATACTAACCTTATTTAAGTACAAAACTAAAATTACTAACAAATAAATAAATAAGTACACATCACAAAACTACATGTAAAGTATAATAAAGCTAATAAATAATAAAAAAAAATGTCTAAAATTTTCTTTAGCGGAAGTACAGACGCCAGCACATCAAGCTACTACAATCTGTCAAATTTCTTTAATAGATTTTTAACTTTATAGCTACAGCTTTGCTGATTGGGAAAATTTGACAGTTTCGGGTAGCTTGACCTGCTGGCGTCTGTACATCACGAAATATTTCATGAGTTTGTAGATCTTTGACAAGGCAATACGTTGTGCGGTCGGGTGCGCGTCATTTAGCCGCGTCTCTGCTGGACAATGGGATTGTCGCCCACGAATTTGTCGACCTACATCTCACTATGGGCACGGTAATATTATCTATACAGTATTCCAACTTCATACAAACGGATGAAGCGCGAGTTATGCCTACGCGCCTCGATCTCGACATGCGCTCGACATGCAGACAGTCGCGACTGTGCCGCAGTGACGAACGGGCGGTGTGTTGTTTTTTTAACAATAACCGCGCGATTTTTTCACATAAAATAAGTTCAAGTATATATTTAATATGACGAGTAGGATATATTGTGCTGTTTTTGGTTGCATGAATTCGTCAAACAATTTTTAATTAACCTTTATATTAGAATGCGGATTTTTTATACTTTAAAATTTAATAATAAAGCATTTCTTACGTCTCAGTCAGCGCAAATATTTTTCGGTCGCAAATTTATAAGACCGATTTGTTATTCAAACATAAACATGTTTTTTTTAATGAAATCTACCAATCAAAAAACAACACGCATTTTTATTGAACACTTCCTATTTAATTCAAAAGTATTTTATTTGTTTATATAGAAAAAGTATATTTCTATCACAAAACTAAATGGAAACACAAAGTAGGCAAATGTAATTAAAATGCTGGTGGCGGGCAGCCCTATCGCATGTTTACGTACCGCGCGGCTGTACGCATTTATTTCAAAGGTACGGCCGAGTTACAATACTGTATAGATAATATTACCGTGTAATGGGCTAGTTTTCGAACGAAAATTAAGTAAGTATTGCAACCTTAATTAACGCGCGCAAACTGCTGTTATTGGGCTCACCCGTAGAGCGCGGCGATGGGCTGGCAGATGATCTCCTGCACGGACGAGTGCATCATGCGCACGCCGCCCACCAGCCACGGCGTTTGCGGCAGCGCGCGGCTAAGCTTCACGTACCTGCGACACACGCACTCGCTCACTACTCCACTACTTCGAGCTCGACATAAGGACAGATTCTGTCCTTTACTTAAAGGAGATGCGCTAAGGTATCCCGTTAACATATTATACTTTTAGGAAATCGTTTTTTGTTGTTGCTATTTATGGTCTGTTTCAAAATTATCCGATGAGAGTGTAACGCACCCTCGCATATACACACACACAGACCAACAGACTAATGTTAATAAATAAAAAATATTAATTCATAAACTTTTGTTTAGTAATATGTTACACTAATTGTAAAATATAAAAGAACGGCGCCTCCTGGCACAGGCATCTATCTGTTTAAAAGGAGACGCCACCAACTGTATAATGTACGGACGCCAGCACATCAAGTTACTACAATCTGTCAAATTTCTTTAATAGATTTTCAACTTTATCGCTAAAGCATTAAGGTTCAAGGTTGATTGGGAAAATTTGACAGTTTCGGGTAGCTTGACCTGCTGGCGTCTGTACAACGTGTAATAATGAAATAAAACATTTTTGATTTTGATGAAAAACATTTTTAAGGTGATTTGAAATTAGAAGTTCGGGTTAGAATATTCAAATAATCAAATCAAAGCACTACATTGTCAACTACAAGAACGTTTTCTAATCCATTTGTTTAGATTTTCATCAGATACTTTTGGAACAGACTATGACAGCGTGTATCTCAGAAATCACATTTAAGAGAAGTTGATTGTAGGACAGCGATTATTTTTTCGCGGGTACGATGTTGGTCCCATGGAGAAAGTTTTTAAGTGTGATGGTCTGTACCCACACCCTTAAATATGATGCATTTCTGATACACTATGTAGATACTGGCATTACAGCCTGAACAGCCCACGAGTGATAGCTACCTGCCGCCGAGGTACAGCGGCTCGTGCGTGCACACGACGCTGACGCAGGCGGGCCGCGCGCGCACGGGCGGCGCGGCGTGCAGCCCCGCGCGCGCGGCGGCCGCCAGCGTGGCGCCCGCCAGCGCCTGCTCCACGGAGCGGCGCGTGAACTCCACGCCGAAGCGCCGCCCCGCCGCGCGCCGCGCGTTGAATAGCCCAGGGGACAGCGCCTTCAGCACCTCCAGCTCCTGAACACACGCAGTTCGCATTCTCGATCGATCAACTTACGAAAATGTTCATTACATTTGGAGTTTAGGTTTTTATTGGCTGGATATACATACATACGTAAACTCAGGCTTTCTCTTTTCTTTTTAAAAATACATTCTTTCTTTTTAAAAATACATTACCCACACTAGGAATTTCTCCTGTATCGTTGGTGCATTTACAAACATTTAAACTCACATACACAAACAGCGAGGGGGATGTGGGGTTCTGTAGTTTCTGCCTCATTCTTCCAATGAGGCAGAAACTACAGAACCCCACATCTTGCGATCTTTACATACTTTTGCTTCGTTTACGTTATACATCAGCGAGGTAATTGTGTAACGCACTAACAGCAATGGCTTTCATTTTGGCAGTTCACAACATTCATTGCGTTACTGACGTTGTTGAGCAGGCAATTTTTTCAAACATGAAGTAATGAATTGGGAATATCTATCCAAATGATTCGGATTGTGATTGAAAGTGTGTTACGCAATTAGGATGCTGGTCATACGAGCGAGCCTTTGGACTACTACGCACTGAACCTTTCTAAACCACATCACTAATAAGGTCACATATACATATATTCTCTCTGTAACATGCTGGGTCGCGGAGACCTTGCGTGCGAAGGGATGTCGAGTGCTAGTCTACCTAGACGACCGCCTTCTGGTCAACCAAGACCAATCCAAGCTATGTGCTCAGGCTGCGGAAGCCGTGAGGCACTTGGAACATCTGGGCTGGCAAATCAACCGCCAAAAATCTGTCTTGATACCAACTCAAGATTTGGAATACCTTGGCATACGTTGGCAAACAGCTGTAAATAATTGTATTTACAGATGTTAGGGACATTGGTCCCTAACAATAAAAAGAAGACAAAGCATAAACTATACACTAGACCGGTCCTTGTTGAAAAGTCACATCAACCTCCGGCAACTGCAAAGTCTGCTGGGTCAGCTAAACTTCGCCAACTTTGTGGTTCCCCGAGGAAGAGTACACTGTCGAAAAATACAAATCTTCCTGCGACACTTCAACAAAACACGACCCCGTCAAAAACAGCGGAGCCACAAGTCACACATTGCCTATACCTACACAAAAAGCCTGCTACCTATTTTCTTGCGACGGATGCTTCGGATTGGGGTTGGGGTGCCCACATAGATGGGAATCTAATGTCAGGTGCATGGGCAACGCACCAAAGAAGATGGCACTGCAACAAAAAGGAGCTATACAATATGTAACAAAAACCCTGTCCGATCCTTAAGAGTATTATTCGGCATCGTACTGCGTACACATATACGTAATCATTTAATGGATTTGAGATTATTATTTTTCCCCAGTGAATATCATTAAATTAAAATAAAAAATATAAACTGACCAAAGGCAACACTGATCGCTCGACAAAGTTCACGTCTTACTACCTACAGTTTTGTGTCAAAGAAGCCGCCCGTGTCATGAACCGCGCTTTGTCGCGTGCCGCCAAACATACCTACACTACGCGCGGTGCGCGTAGGTATCAGCTGATATTGTTTTGTAGGCATAGTAATCCGGATTTCAGATACTCTCTGTATTTTGTGTTTTTGACTTAATTCTGTTTATCAAGAAACAATTAATTGAATTAAATGTAGCCCTGATAAGGGCTTTTTTTTAAATGTGATGTGCTTCTGGCAATGTACTTACCGACTGCAGGTGTTAGTTTATTAAAACGTTCACTTGTTGTTGTTGCATACTTCGGCGATCATGCTCCACATGTCCACCTCCAACACTAATACACATTCGACACCTTTTTGCTAAATTTACAAAAAAAAAACACACACAAACACATTTACAAAATTCCATTCTTGGTTCGTAATCAGTGGGCAGAAGGGATTGAACCCGCCGGTAGTGATAAGGGTGCTGACCATCTCCCTTCAGCACACTCCAAACCGCACTGTGGTTTGTGTCTAATCGTCGCGCAACAGAGCGTGTGCTTTGCGTGGGGTCGGCGGCAAACATATCCAGCACTTGTTCCTCAATTTCCTCGTTGCGCTCTCGTGGTCTTCCAGCATCAGTGGCCTGCGACTCGTGCCCATGAACACTGCCTGTGGTGTATACACCGTTATGCAGGCGTTGGAACGCACGCTCCGACGGTACTGTCACACCTGGTCTATTAGCGAAACGCACCTCGTACGTATTACGCGCAGCTGCATAATTGCAGTCGGTCTTGCCTAAGCACATCAACATATTAAAATATTCCTGATTAGAATACGACATTGTTCGCGAAACGACAGCGCTTGATACGTACGGACGTCAGATCGAAAGCTATCTCCACGAAAGACTAGCAACAAGTATCGCGTCGGTAGGTAACTAGGCGGCGACATCAAAAGAGTCGGCGACTAGTTGAAAGAGTGTCTACGACGCGGTAGTGTAGGGCGGTGTTCTTTGAAATAAAAATAGGTAAAAATAAAAGATTTTGCCGGCGGGTGGAGTGTTGTCAACTTATGAAAATTTGCCATATTCAGTGTTAAATTTCGCATGGATTATAAAAATTAAAAATCAATAACTTTTGGTTTTTATGAGTTACATTTTTATAACAATTTTTTCTAGTACGTATGTTGACCCAGGAATACGCCTTTATTGGATCGGACAGGGTTTTTGTTACAGATTGTATACAGTAATAGCGGCAATCAAAATGAATGCGAAGACGTTGCAAAACTTACACGTACTGATCCAATCAGACAATCGAACCCTGATTGCATATATCCGGAAGGAGGGAGGAACCAGATCGTTAGGATTACTAGCCCTAACCTTCAAATTATTACGTTATACGGACGAGTTCAACATATCCCCCCCTATCAGCCTATTATCTACCGGGGAGATACAATATAATAGCGGACAGGCTTTCACGAGGAAAACCACCCGTGGAATGGCATCTTCTACCTCAAGCAACAGCGGAAATCTTTCGCAAGTGGGGGCTTCCACAAATAGACTTTTTTGCGACACAAGAAACCGCGGTAGTAAAAAACTACGTATCTCTAGACTGCAGACACACACAGTTCGCACAGTTCTCAGAGATAGCGGCATTCATGCATGTCCGGGAAGCTGTAGGTCAGCAGTAGCTTCCTTAAATTGGTTAGATAACCAACCAATTGACGATATTTTATCACGGGGTAATTGGAGATCAGCCAATACCTTCTTTAATCATTATGCCACAGACACGTTACTGTGTCGTGTTGTGTCGTGACTCGGGATACACCAATCAAACGAATCAGTTCAGGACTACGTCAAATCACAACGAGTTATGATTGGCTAACACTGCTTCAGAAGACGTCACGACACGACACAACACAGTAATATGAATCCGGCTTTACTGTCGCGAAATAGAACTCCATAAAGGCAGTCGTAGGTAATTCATTTTTCAATACATTTACTTCTACTTAAATTACAAAGAATGTCTTGAATATTTCGTAAGCAGTCATCAATTTTAATCAATCATCGGTAAGAAATTCCTACAGAATTTGATTAATTCATAGAACATCCTAATCGTAAATAAAACACCTTTATCTGTAAAGATCAGATATTTTTTATATGTTTTATTAGAATTAAAAACTTTATTGTAACAATATAGAGATATAAATAAATCATTACATGTGTATCTACTTAATTCTCAGAATAAATATTTGATAATCATCATAGCGTTGTGTTTTTACCTATAATTAATGTTTCACCCGCAGATAACAAACACGTCTTCGTTCTTCTTCAATATAGCGGTTTTACATAAAAATAAAACCGATATTATGTGCCGAGAGGGAAAACATACAGCATTGTAGGAAGTTCTTCCTGGTGAAGCCTATGAATTCGGAAAGTGACAGCGGTTCCCGCGTCCTAGCTGGCACAGAGTAAATACACGTCAGCGACAGTGGCGCCAACTAGTATTCTTAAGTTAAACTAAAGTATCCGTACTATTGACCGCGCAAATAAGGCTAAGCATACACTGGTTCTTCTTCATAAACAATGCTGTATGTTTTCTCTCTCGGCACATAATATCGGTTTTATTTTTATGTAAAACCGCTATATTCTTAATTATTTATTCAATTCAATATTAACCTAATATTTTTATTTTTGTATTGTAATAATGTCATTTATTTACCTGATATTTGCGCGCCCCACGTGGCAGAATGTGATGAGACCGTTTATTAATTTAAGACCATGTAATGTACCATATTCGAACAAATAAATGGATTTGAATTTGAATAAGGCGGACCAGATTACCATTCATTGTTTTTAGTTATATACAACTGTTTAGGCAGCGCATGCAAATAATTCTGTTTTAAGAGGATTTTTTTTCAGACTTGCAAGACAAAAGTTGTGATAGCTCAGCTAAAATGCATGAAGTATAAATAATTTATAGCCTATAGCACTCACACGTAATGTTGCTTTCTACTAGTGAAAACATTTTTAGAATTGGATCATTAACTCAGGAGATTACCTCCTACATACAAACAAACAAAACCACTTTATAATATTAGTATAGATTATGGTCATAAATATACATACTGAGTATCGAGTTAATTGGACCGCGCGTTACAATTCTTCCGTACAAACTTTAACACCCCCAATCTCCCTTCAGTTTAGAAAAACAAAAAAATTACAAATTTTATAATTTACTCAGATACGTATTCGTGCCAAGTTTCAAGTTTATTAACTCAAAGAATAAGTTTTTTTTTTATATAAACAAAATCCCCCCATTTCACTCTCTTAGCCGAGGAATTTCGAAAAACCCTTTCTCCAGGACCAGAGGTTTAAGCTGTGCGTTGATGTATCAGTGCCAATTGTGGTCATCCATCCTAGTTGGAACCACGACCGGGATTGCTTAACATGAGTTAGAGCGACGACCACAAAGCCATTGAGCTTCTCACTCATTCCTCATTGTATTATATACTTCGATGATTAGGTAATAACTGTTATATCTTTGGAATAATGGCAATCAAAGTCCCAAGAATCGCAAATATATATTTATTATAAAAAAAGAATGTGACGCGGACGGTGGTTATTTAGGTGAGTGAAGATGACACTACACTTTGTTTTAAAAGAAAAAGTTACACCTACTTGTGTACTAAAAGTTTCATCACAGAACGCATCGTTTGGTTGCCATTACTATTATTGAAGGCGTTAAAGCCTGAACAATACATAAGTAAAGTTTCAGCCAATTCAACTGATCGTTTAAGTTATTCTTTAAATTGATATAACTTTTTTATTTATGAACCCATTGAAATGAAACAAACACTAAATTTTAAGTAGAGCAAACCAAACAAAAAGATAAGACATTAGTGATGTAGCGCTTAGGTAGCGTGAGGCAATAATACTCCAGAAGTCCAGACGTACGATGAAAGTATATTTAAAAGTAAACGAAGAAGTGTGGCGTATAGAGTGTAAAAGTTGTATATCGTATAGCGTGTGCTTTACAAAAATGTTACATATCTTATCCTAAATTTGGGTGCACAAGTAGTGGCTGACTTACAACATTAAATCAACCAATAGGAACGCAGTTAGAATATTCGTTGGGATATTCGTTCCTACAGAAATCCGTGCGAGGGCGCGCAGGTCGCCGAAACTATTCCCGCGCACAGCGGCGGCGAACGGATGTATTGCAGCTACAGTACTCCCCCCTTAGCGAAGCGTACAGGCGTCTTGATGGTCCTGCCTGATCTTGTGCTGTGTTCCTTCGTTCTCGAGGCTGGAAGTAGGCTGAATTGATCTTCAGTGGTAGCTGCAGGTGATTGGCGTGTCTCTTGCTGTTCTTCTATGTTGATAGTGTACGCCGGTTTGAGTCGGTCGATTGATATGTTGCTAGATCTTCCTGGTAGTTGAATCGTGAAGTATTTGTCGTTACGTTCGATGATTTTGTATGGGCAAGTGGTATCCATTTTTTGTTTCTGAGTTGTTGAAGTACTGCTCCGGCGCAGGAATTTGACGCGTCGCACATGAGTGAGATGGCGTCGGTTGGTGATAGCGATGGGGGAGCGAGTAAAGCTGCGTTCTGTATGCTAACTTTACATAACTCGAATGCTTGTGACGCTTCTATGTTCCACTCGACTTTTGTTTTATCACGTTTTTTAGAGTTGTGCAGGAATGCGTTGAGAGGTGCTTGAATGTGGGCTGCGTTTGGTATGCTGTCAGGATAAAAGTTTACCATACCGATAAATCGACGTAGGTCGTGAATTGTCTCGGGTTTGGGGTAAGCAGTGATAGCAGTTATTTTGTCTTGTGGTGGCTTGATTCCGTTGCTCGGCACTTCATAGTCCAGAAACTTGATATTTTCTCTGCCGAAGACACACTTGGATGGATTTATGGTGATGCCATACTTGTCTAATCGGCGTAATACCTCCTGCAGATCTTTGATGTGACTTGTTTCATTTTCTGATGCGACGATAACATCGTCGATGAATGGGAATGCGTAATCTAACCCGATGAGTACTTCATGTATGAATCGTTGGAATGTCTGTCCAGCATTTTTAAGACCTGGACACATTCGTGGAAACTCAAATAAGCCGAAGGGTGTTGTGATGGAAGTCTTCTCTATGTACGGTTCGTATACAGGCAGTTGTTGGTAAGCACGATTTAGGTCGAGGGTAGTGAATATTTTCTTGCCGTGAAGTAGGTAGGTAAAATCTTTGAGACGTGGAACTGGATATCGGTCGGGTTTGGTGACGTCATTGAGTCTTCGGTAGTCACCGCAGACGCGAATGTCACCGTTTTTCTTGGAAACGACATGTAGTGGACTGGACCAAGGACTTTTACTTGGTCGGCAAATTCCTTGCTGCATCATTGACTAGAATTCCTTCTTCACGGACAGGTACCGATGTGGTGGTAGTGGTCTGCTCTTGCTGTATACTGGTGGACCGGTAGTTTCAATGTGGTGTTCTACCCGGTGTTTGGGACTATCCTTCATGCATGACGGTCGCAGGATGTCAGGAAATTTGCTGATTTGCTGGTGATATGGCTGATCAACGTCGATACTTCGGACTGTAGGTTCGGCGGAATAGGTGACTGGTGCCTTGACGGTCAGGTTGGTAACTTTGTCGACGAGACTTCGGCCGGCTATGTCGACAAGAAGTTGATGACGTTTCAGGAAATCGGCACCGATGATGGGTTTGCTGACTGCAGCGATGATGAATTTCCAGGTGTATGGTCTTCGTAGGTTGAGATCCAATTGTAAGGTTTTCTCTCCGTACGTTGGAATGGCCGTGTTGTTCGCTGCATACAAGCAAAAATCTGTTGGTTTAGCTTTCCCGCCTTTTCTTCTCGGTATCACGGAAACGTTGGCGCCAGTATCAATCAAAAACGATAGACGCTAGTTTTTATCTGTTATAAATAGGCGGTAAGAAGTGTTGTTTGCGTCGGTTGCCGCCTCAGCCAACGCAGGCGTTAGTTTCCCGAGTTTTCAGGTTCTTCAAAACTGCAAGGACGCGTACATTTTCGCGCCTCTTTGCCGAACTTGCGATGATAAAAACAGATCGCTGATTGGTCGTTATGCGCGCGACTGCGATTGGTCCTGCTCGATGAACGCGATCTTGAGCGCCGTCGGTCGAATTGTCTGCGTCGATGCTGATGATGATTCGATTGACGTGCTTTCAGTTCTGCGATTTCTCTCGTGAGCGCGTCGATCTTCTCCTCAATCGATGTAGATGCATGCGGAGTTGCGGGAAAGGAGGTAACTGCAGCGACTGCACCGAGTGGTTGTGTTTGCTCGAGGATGCGCATCGACGTCGACACACCGGAGAGTTCTTGTTCACTGTTGTTGGCCATGATGAGAACTTGCTTTGCGGATCTGGAGGTATCTTCTTAATATCGCGTCGTAATCACGTCGGCACAATTGTAATCACGTCGGCACAATTGTAATCACGTCGGGACAATTGTAATCACGTCGGGGTCACCACTGTAGCGCTTAGGTAGCGTGAGGCAATAATACTCCAGATGTACGATGAAAGTATATTTAAAAGTAAACGAAGAAGTGTGGCGTATAGAGTGTAAAAGTTGTATATCGTATAGCGTGTGCTTTACAAAAATGTTACATATCTTATCCTAAATTTGGGTGCACAAGTAGTGGCTTACTTACAACATTAAATCAACCAATAGGAACGCAGTTAGAATATTCGTTGGGATATTCGTTCCTACAGAAATCCGTGCGAGGGCGCGCAGGTCGTCGAAACTATTCCCGCGCACAGCGGCGGCGAACGGATGTATTGCAGCTACAGTGACAACGGCATTCTAATCGGTTAAGCCGTTTCTGAGATTAGCGTGCACTAACGTACAGACAAACACAAAAATTCTAAAAATCATTGTTTTTTTTTTCCGGATGGGAAATCATCAAATGACCCCTCCCGCTCTGGGTGGAGCGGAAGTGAGTGTCAGACTCTTACTGACTAAAACCCACCCATGTTCCTTCCTTTGCCCTTTATGTTCCGGAGTAGCGGTAACGCTTTCGGACAATCCCGCTGAAAAATCATTGTTTTGGGTTCTATTTCGTTCATAAAGCCCCCCTATAATAATTTTTCTTATATATCTTCCATGTACAGACAGCGACCAGTTACGATTTTATTATATGTATTGACAGTGATTGATGTCCTTCTAGGTCGTTCCCTCCTGGCGTTTCCACTCACTTCTGCTTACTTAGTCGCCTTTCATTCATCCTCGCAACATGACCAAACCAACTAAGCAAACTTTTTTGTATTTACGAGTAAATCTGCATTAGTACAGACGCCAGCAGGTCAAGCTACCCGAAACTGTCAAATGTCCCCAATCAACCTTGAACCTTAATGTTTTAGCGATAAAGTTGAAGATCTATTAAATAAATTTGACAGATTGTAGCAGCTTCATGTGCTGACGTCTGTACCTACATTTTGACCAAGATAGTAGGTTAGGCCCTTGTAGAGGTAGGGCACTGGCATAGTGGCTCTACATTCCATCTAATATTTTTTTAACAGAAAGCGTTAAATAAGTCTTGGCAACCTACTTTATAAATGTTTTTGGCGGGATTTTCTTTTAAACCGCAACGTTGCTTTAACACATCATTCTTCAGTCTATCAGCTGACTGCGCACGGCGATATTCGCCATACCTAGTCGCGTGTCTCTGTATGCACGCACCTGCACATCGTCGGGGTACTCGATGTTGAGCGTGACTAGCAGCGGCGACACGGCGCCCGAGTCCAGCGCCTTGCCGACGTGCTGCGCCAGCTGCACGCCGAACGACCATTTCCACGCCTCCTTTAGCGGCGTCAGCGACGCTACAGGTAGTAAAACACAATTGGAATGTGAACTAGTACTTACAGCACGCGCCTCGGATCTTTGTGTCGAACCTTAACTCAAAGAATTTATTTCATGATTTTTTGTCGATGATAATTTAAATCAGTCAGAAAGAGGAAGCTAGTTGCCAATTCTAAAGTAGAGAACGGACAAGAAACTCCGTGGACACTATGAAGTGACGTGTCTGTGAATTTAGCTGTGCGCATTGGAATTTCACATTAATCATTAATCATTCATTTATTGCATTTCATGTTGTTTACAGGTTGTTACATTATGATAGTTCCAAACAATGAACCCTGCTAGGGCACAGCAATGTATAGGCGATAGGTTTTAATTAATTTAACATGCTATCATTATTCATATAATTTGATAATAATTTTTAAATTAATCTATATTATAGATTAATTTAAAAATTATTAATTATTATTATACATTATGTCATTCATTTCATTCATTTAAAACGGACTTTAAAAAAGAAAGAGCTCTTTATCATGTAACCACGAATTCAGGGATATCTTACAGCTTCCAAAAAAATATAAACAAAAAAAAAACCGAGTGTGCTTATGACCACACGACTGAAGTGAAACTTCTTTCTCAAAATATTAATTCATTAAATTGTTCAAAACGAAATAGAATTACGAAAAATAACCAAAGAATCACCGTTCGCGTAACGCTAGTGAACTCACAAACGAACTACTGACTGAGATATATACATATTTCACTTACTAGCTATAAGAGAAAGAGAGAAAGAAAATGTGCGCGCGCACTGCACTCTCTTGCTCCTACACTGTGATACAGACAATAGGCCTGCACTGTGCTTAGATATACGGAACGTATTTGGCTATGAGAGGAAGAGAGAAAGAAAACGTGCGCACGCACTGCTTTCACTTGCTTATATCCCCCACTCAACTCCCGTTCGCCTCGCCGATCACACTTTTCGTAACGCTTACGTCACGCGTTCGCCAGCTTACTCCCCAAGTCGAGCGTGCGTAAAGAAGTTTCACTTCAAAATTCATGAAAAAACGCGCAGTTGTTTTTTATTTTAATTTTCAACTCAGAGTGTTATATTTTTTTGCAATCGTCTCCTAAAGCCTTTGGCACACATGTCATGATGATGGGACTAAATTTAATTTTTTCAAGGCATTGATTTCTAACTCCGCCATTTTAATTTTATAAAAATAAAATCTTGCCTAAGCATAACCGTCGCATCATGTATTAACCGATTCATGGCCAATGACTCAACAGTTGAGTCATTAAAAAACCTTTAGGAAGGCCGATGGCTCAATTGTTGAGTCAAACCAAAATTGTATAAAAACGGATATTAAAAAAAAATATCACTTAAACTACCATTTTTCAGATCTCATTAAATCATTACAAGGAGCCAATGACTCATCAGTTGAGTCATCCTTCAGGGAGGCCGATGACTCAAATGGTGAGCCACCGACCAATGAATGGGGCCTGGCTGAAATGTTCACGAAAATGAAGGTGGCAATGAATCGGTTAAAACCTATCCAGCTGTTTAGATGTTTTGCGCACGCCACAGACACGCGTGAAAAACACAGTTATGTTTTTCACGCGTGCTTGTGTGTGTGATTCTTTATGCCCTCTTTGCTGTTGCGCAGTCGGGTAAAAAGCAGCTTAGAAATTCGGAGCGGTTTTATTATGACACCCCAAACGAAGTCTGATACCGTTTTCTCCAAACTTTCCGGGATTTCTTACAACTTCCGAAGAAATGAAATATAATAAGTCAACCCCCAGCGGCCCCAGCTAAGTTCCCTGTACTGGTGCTCACCGTCGTCGTACCCTGCGCAAGCGTCTTTGAGGCGCAGCGACACGAGTCGCTCGCGCATGATGGTGGCGATGGGCGCCGACAGCGCGCACGCGAACGTGGAGCACTCGTAGCTGCAACAAACACCACCGTCAACGCAACAGCATTCTGTTGCCAAAAAACCAAAAAACACTTTTCCCGACCTGGAAATTGAACCCAGGACATCAAGCCCAGCCGTAGCGCTTGCAACCACTAGACCAACGAGGCAGTCAAGTATTGAGATATAAAGTTGAAACCTCCTATCTTCTTAATAGTATATATAATGCTTCTGTACATGTGTTTGTCTCCTAACTCCTCCTAAATGACTGGACCGATTTGGATGAAATTTTGTGTGTATATTTCAACGGGTTCCTGGATAGTTTGAAAACAATTGGACCTGGTAGGTGGCGCTGCTTTTCCGGGCAGGACGACGTCTGCCGGGTCCGCTAGTATATTATATTATTTTAATACTGATGCTGAGTGATTGCATTAGAATTGAACCTGAACTGGGTTTGTTTTCATTTTTATGAAATACTTTGTAGTAGTAACTGACCTTTTCTTATCCAACATTTCTTTGACCATGTTCCAGCATTGTGGCCAGTTTTCTTCCTGAAGCACTCCGAGGCAAGTCACACACACACCTTCTACCTTCAACCTCTTGGCCGGCGGCTCACTACATGAGGAGTCTCCTATCTCGTGTGATTTGTCTGTGGTGAGCAGCACACTGCAGGAGGTGTCTTCTGACTCACATGACTTGTCCGCTGTGTCATTCCGAGATGGTTCTGTTTTTACTACCTTGGGAGGATTGTCTGTTGGCTCGACCGCCGGTTCTACTTTAATTTCTAAGTCTGGTTTGTGTGGCTGGCTGGCCGGCTCTGCACACTATTGAAAACAAATCAATTTAAAGAATTAGTACTGGCATGTTGCTATGAGTGGCATTAAATTCTGTGGGAACCAACAATGGAGAGACATGCATACTTTTATTTGAATTAATAACAGTTATTTGATGATTTTTGGTATTTTTTTTTTCATTCAGTATTTTACATTTGTTCATGGACTCTAAAAATTATAAAATATTGTACTTACAGATAATCACAAGAATATGATTATATCAATAAATAATCATTCAACATAACATTATGCCAGTTCTGGAAAAGGGGCAGGCAGAGGTGTACTATAGTACACCCACATTTTGCCAGTCATATTTAAGGCCCATGTAATAGGGAGAAAGCCAACAGCCAGGCACAACCGAGCGTTCCAGACTCCAGGCTGCTACAAATCGGTTGGGCAGTGTTATTGGGTTTTTCTATTAGTAATTTGTTAATAAATGAAAATTCCTTATTTACTGCGTGCTGTGCTTTTATAAATATAAGAACAATAGCTATTTCATACAATGTTGAGGTTAGGTGGAGAAAATTATTTTTGAAAGTAATAGCTGGAATTCATTTAAATGAAGTATATTGATAGATTAGCAAAGTAAAATATGCCATGTTCGCTCTGGCTTGCAATAATGTAGTAATAGCGAAGTCAACACTAGACTTACAGATTTAACAACGAACTGTTGAGCATTTTCGTAAGCCGAAGGAGTCTTTAGTCCTAAATACCGAATACAGCACGCATCGCAGCAGCCCAGCTCCTTACAAAGTTTTATGATAGCTTTTTGATTCATTTTAACAACTTATTAGAAGAACTTAGGCATGTGCAACTTAGAACTATGAACTAAAACGTAAACAAAAACACAAAGTACGTTTCTTTTCACGGACCAGACAGACTGGACCAAACAAACAATACTGTCAAACTTGAAATAATTGATCTTCAAAAGTTACTAGTAAGTATATAAAATATCAATAAAATTATTGAATACATATCACATATAAAATTGTTAAAAGAAGTGCTCTTATTAAAATTCTAGCATTATTTATAAAGAATAATGGTAGGATTAGTACAAAAAAAAAAGAAGTTTAGAGATGTTGGAATTCTAACTCATAAACATTTGGGTGCATATAGAGTATCTTGAGGCATTTAGCATTAAAATTTACAATATTTTTATAACCCCGAAATAAAAATATATTGTTAAAAGTAAATAGTACGAGGAGCTTATTATTTCAGACCGAAACTGCGTCTGTCAGTAGTGTCAGTGTAAACAGCAGTGGCAATGATTTAAAATTTTAAATCGTTAGATTTGGCCTACCACGTCAAAACATAGTCGCATTTCTGATTCATTTTGAAACCTCTGATACTTAATGACGCAGTGACTACATTTGATTGTCCTAGAAACGCTATCTAATAATGTGTGAGCTCACACTTCTCAGTATTCTGTAGGAACGTCGAGTCGGCACCTCTGTCGCTGGTCATCTCCCGCTGCGCCTCCCCCAGGTAACTGGGGGTCTCACCTGGCGGGGACAGACCGCCGAGGTGTCGTGAAGAAAGCGGCGCTGTGAGTCGGCGTCGCGACGTGCCTACAGAAATACACATATCAACCATTCACATGGACGCGCGCAACTCACGCGCGTTCAACAGGCCCTTAGGCCAATGTCGCCAACAAAATGAGGGGCCTGTGCACAGAAATCTTAATAATAAGGCAATATTAAGATTTCTGTGGGCCTGTGGTTACAGGCCACCGTAAAGCTCTGCGGCCGGGGGGCAAAGCCCCGGTACCGCTCGCCTCGCCCCCTTACGGGGGCGACGCGATCTCTAACAGCAACTTCTCAGTATAGACACTTTTTCTTGTGACTAAGTACGGTGAGGGCAAATCTGGTGACCTAAATCTTTGGGGGGCGGGGTTTGACTTAACGTCAAGTACTGGCAAAGAGATTTAAGATTTGTCAAATAAATAATTTAATGTCTTTGAGTACACACGGCTACACATCAAGCTATGCATTTCCAGTTTTAGCTGACCTCGCATTGTATAGGTTTTTCATACAATCAGCAGGCAGCTTATACTGGTTTTGTATAGCTTGATGTGTAGCCGTGCGTACCTACTGGTAAAATTACCGATTTTCATGGCGGCCATTATAATAGCTAAACGCTTTCCTAGGAAACCAAAGCTTTAGCGCCACTATAAACAACGATTCACATCACTGATATGTCCGATGTCTATGAGTCCGTTAGACCCGCTATTATCACTTCGTTTTTCTTTTACAAATACAAAAAGATACAAAATGGGCAACGACATAAAACGAAAAACTGACATTTTCATTTCGAAATATTTTAATTGTGCGGGGTTTTAAAAATATGATCTAAAATAGGTGGCGAACCAAACTATGTATATGGTTCCCACTGTTAGATTGTAAAATACTACATTACGTTGGTCTAGAGGTTATTTTATGTTTAAGAGTAGACAGGAATTAACTAGTTGGTCGGAATTTGAATCTGAAATTCTGAATGTAAAAACCTTATATTACTCCACTCTGTGAATTACGAACACGATTGTTTATCCTGCGTTTGATTAAGGGCACACCGAGCTTCTAGCGCTAATCGATTTTAGGTATTCTATGCGCTCCGTGTATGTGTGCGTGAGGCACACCGGCAAGAGAGCGAACGGCTAGACAGATAAGAGCACTGCGCCGACCGCGCGCCGCTCGCGCCGAGCCGTGCGCCGATCGACTCGCGAGGTGCTACCAATATTTACAAAATTAAACAAAAAAAAAAAAAAAACGATTTCAAATACTTTTATTGGAAATATACAATTTTTAAAATTTATAATTTACCGTCGTTAGATGAGTATCTATGATCAGATCAATAAAAAAATAATAGTAGGTAAGTATTTAGTCTAATAATACTCAATTAGTTACCTTTTATGATAATATTCTAATTTCTAAGTACAAGAGAAACTTAAAAGTGATTTCAATAACGTAAAATAACTTACCAGCTAAATAAGTAGGGTAAAAATTCCAGTAGTCGACCTTTTATTTTCAATTTCAAATTATTTATTGTTCAAAGTAGATTCAGTAAACTACTTTCGTTAGTACGTAAGGTAATAAGGTTCGACTTTTAATTCCATGTAGTGACTTGATGGTTAATTTGACAGATTTGAATAAAAAAACAGCTATTTGAGTGGATGTAAGAATAAACTATATTCAATGAACTTCACAAATGTACAGACGCCAGCAGGTCAAGCTACCCGAAACTGTCTAATTTTCCCAATTAACCTTGAACCTTAATACTTTAGCGATAAAGTTGAAAATCTATTAAAGAAATTTGACAGATTGTAGTAACTTGATGTGCTGGCGTCCGTACTTGTCGGAGAAGGTGTGTCGTTAGCATCAGGCATATTTTAATTACTGTGGGCGTACTAAGGGTAGTGTTGGTTATAGCGCAATAGTAAAACGGTTTGCAGTTTAAATTAGATTGCAATTCACGAACAAGTCAGTCACACTAGCGAATCACACACTGTAGGTACCTACACAACTCAACGATACGGAACGCGGCAGTTTCTATGCACATGTTGTTCGTACGATGTCCAATGTGTGTGAAATTTCCTGCAACTGTTCTAATAAATACATAAAATCTACAACTCTATTTCCACTTATTTTGATCTCTTCCAATTTTTCTTCTGGTTCTATTGTGTAATAATCTTCTTCTGAATCTGAATCAGCTGGCGAATGATGTGTAGAATGCTAAAAGGTGAAAAAATTATGATATTAAATCAAATAAACAAATCCTATTTTTCTCAATAGGTTCAGGATACGTTGATAAATTCATACCTAATACTACTTACATTGGGATTGTCTTGCGTCCTAGTTGCAGCAGCACGCGTCTGTAATTTCTGTATTTCATCAAACGGAAAACTAAAATGAAAAATAAAAGAAGATTTATGTTAGCAACCAATATTTTTGTAAGGATTTATAAAATATAATAGAGGGCGCCCTGTGAGGAGGGAGCAGTGGTAGCCCAGAGGTCACGGCTGCGACTTAAGAATTGCAGGTCGTAGCTTCGAGCCCAGACAGGTGTAAATTATTTCATCACCACTGCTGTCAAAAACGGTGAAGGAAACATCGTGACGAAACCGGCACGTCTTAGAACAAAAAATTAGTAGACATATGACATCCACCAACGCACGCAACGCACTGGGCCCACGTAGTGGATTACGAATCGTAATCCACTACGCGGGCCCAGTGCGTTGCGTGGCAGGGCTAGAGAGTCGTAATTTACGACCCTCTAGCCCTGTCACTGAGAGGAGGCCTGTGTCCCAACTGTGGGAACAGCAACCTGTTAAAATTAGGGTACTAGTGATAAAAATATTGCCCAGTATACCTAAATATTATACACAATGTACACACGGCTACATATCAAGCTATAAATTTCCAGTATAAGCTGACCTCTCATTGTACAGAAATCCTATACAATGCGAGATCAGCTTATACTGGAGTAGTATAACTTGATGTGTAACAATGTGTACACACGCATATAAAAAAATATGAGGACACAAGCAACAATAATAATCAATATCGGACTTGCTTCATGGCAATATTTTCTCTGTGTGAGTAAGTCATGTCACTGTCTATTTCTCCTTCCACTGGAAGACAACAATTTTGTTCCGGTGTAATTGGCATCCTATAATAAAAAAGAACATTTGATTTAGGTAATTATAATTTCTATAATTATCAACAAATCCGTTTTGGGATGAAAGTAAGACTTATTTCATAAAAATAATTAGTTTCTGAACTTACAATTCCAGAGTTTGATAAATTTTGGAATCGGTGGCTTCCGTGAAATTTACCCTGAAAATTGAAAGTTATAAAGATAATGTGGTACTTAATTTATTATAATGTTTTCTTAGACACATCCTATTATTTTTGCGCTTACCTCACCAGTTCATCAGACGACTCTTTGTTTTGTAGTGAGGTGCCAACAACTGGTACATTTACCCTATAAACAGAAAAAGATAAAGAATTATCCAGCGTAATTATTTCTTAAAATATCGTAAATAGATCGATAAGTGACAACTATGTACTTACTTTTAATAACTGAGTATAATAAGTAGGTAGGAAGATTATACTTACGAAGCCACAGTATTCTGTTTATCCTCAAAATTTTCTATCTGTAGTTGTCTTTCTCTCTCGGCATCAGATGGTTCAAGTTTATTTTGCAGTGAAATGTCAACAACTGGTACATTTACTCTATAAATAGAAAAAAATAATACAGAATGATTCAAATCATAGTAGATTTAATCCGTGATCCGTGATTTGGAAAATATGTTGTCGATTCGTGCATAATTACGGATCGACAACATATTTTCCAAATTTCGAAATTAATAGAAAAAAATTAAGAAATTCACAAAGACGGTCATCGAACCTTGATACTGAGCACTTACCGAGTCTTCAGTATGCATTTGGCTGCATGAATTAGTGTCACCAGATACTAGAAAGTAGGTAGGTACTGTACTGAGTATACTTACGAAGCAACAGGAGTATTCTTTTTGTCTTCAACATTCTCAGCCTGTACTTTTCTTGCTCTAAAAGATAAATTCAATTCTTTTTAAAATACCCCATAAAAAAAAAATAACACCACTTGGTAAGGCAATTAGTAAATAAGTAGGTAAGTATACGAGTTTTACTTACTTCATTTCTTCATGCAAGCGTTTAGCATTGGTTTGGGTTTTTCGCCAACCCCTTCTGTCTTGATTTCTTTACTTTGTTCCCCATTTCAAATAAAAATAAATAAATAAATAAATTTCAAATACGCTACAATTAATTTTCACACAATTTTCTTCGTTACGTTATTAAATCCGTGCGTAAGCGCAAGCGACACAAGCTCCCCGTCCGATGACCGACGGCGGACTAAAGCGGATAAGAGGGCGGCGCGGCGGCTCTGCTTATGATGGGCAAAACTCGCGCGAATTTAGGTATTTCCTTCTTATTGTTAAACAAATACACATTTTGAAAATGTAAATCGTATACGTTATATAAAACATGTAGTTTTGTTATTATTAAAAAACTGATGACCTTCCGCGAAGTATTCACGCCGTACTAAGCGTTTGTTGTGTTTTTTAGAGATAACTTTGTGAATTTATTCTATCGAGCCAACTTTATCAAATCGTGTTTCCATCCTGTATACTGCCTAGTATATATGGCCAATAATACCAATTTATTTCCTGAGATTTTAATTTAATTGTTTACTACTTCAAACAACCGTTATAAAAGCGCGTTTTTGTGTATAAACAGCTCGGTGCCCCGTAGGTTAGGTTTCTTTTTTTTTTTTTAAAAAAAAGCCAGTCTGGGCAGTGCCGGACTCTTACCGGCTAAAACCACACTCCTGCCTTACATGATTGTGTCCTCTGACATTATCAGAGCCCTTTTTCAGCTAAATCCATAGATTGCTGTTACATAATGTTCATGGGTCTGTTATTTTAAAAGCTATCCTTATGTCTACACATAGATTTAAATTTTATTCATCCTATATAATAATTATACTAAGTTGCTTATATCTTATTTTGTCCTGACAAATCACACACATTTTTATCTAGCCCGCACACAGTAACTTCTGTCAGCACACCAACAGCAGAGACGGGGAAGAGTTCTTATTAATCTAGCTTATATATTTACTTATTCTAGGCTTATTTCTATTTTTCCTTAAGATACTGCATTTTCCCAAAATTTCTATCCATTTTACAGCTTTGTATGTTATGCTGGTCTCTAATATACTATATTATATTAAGACAGCATTTTTTATTATTTAGTCTTGTTTCTTTTTATGACTCGAGATGCTATTACGCTACAGTATTTTAGGAATGAGTCCCGCCTCTTTCCAGTCATCAACATTGGCGCATTTTGGACAACCAGTTCAATGGCGAGTTGCTGCTCTGTCTCATATCTAATCCCCGCGTTAATGGGGCACTCAAACAGGATGTGCGGAACCGACTCTTCGAAACCAGGCTCACAGGCGCACGATGGGTCCTCTCTACACTTGAATCGTTTCAAGTATGCCGAAAACCCGCCGTGCCCCGTCAGGATTTGTGTGGTTATACTCGTGTGAGTCATCTTCCGCACCACACCGTACGCTGTCACCGCGTCCGGGAAGAAGATTTTCGTACCCGAGGCCGTGTCACCCGACCTATATCTCCCGTTCCACGCCTCAAGCGTTTCCAACCGGATTTGTCGCTTGACGAATGACACGGGACACAGATCGTAATCCGGCCTCTTCTTCGACCCCAGGGCGGCCCCCTTCGCGAGCTGGTCGGCTCTCTCGTTCCCCTCCAACCCCACGTGGGCCTTTATCCAAAACAAAGAGACACTCTTGTTTTGGAGCTTGCTGCGTCGTAGGGTGTCTCTAGTTTCCACTGCCAAGGGGTGAAGGGAACTCGTGTTAGTCACCGACTGGAGGGCCGCCATGGAGTCGCTAAAGATGCCGAACGAGGTTTCCCGAGACTTGAGCACCTCCCCCGCAGCTCTTTGCAGGGCCAGGAGTTCAGCCTGGTAGACGGTGCAGTAAGACGGCAGAGCAAGCTTGAGGGCCTTTGTCTCGGCGGTGCCATTCCACAGGGATAGCGCTGCTCCGACTCTGCCCTCAATCTTGCTGCCGTCTGTAAAGATCCTAACAGCTTTGCTGTGGTTCTGGTATTGTTTCTCGTCTACCAGACTTGCGAACTCCAGGCTCATTTGCTCCGCAGGGTGTGGGGCCTCCAGCGCTGGGGCCATCCGTTCCACTTCCCGGTCTCCTAGTGCGGGCCGGGGCTCCCCCCTCCTGGCTTCGTAGAGCGCAGCCGCCTCGCGGATACGGAGGTCGAGCGGTAGTATCCCAGCCAGCACTAGCGCCGAGTTTAACGAGACCGTCCGGTATGCCTTGCACAGCTTTTGTGCAATACCACGCTGCACTGCTCCCAACTGCTTTATAACGCCCAGCTTTCCGGCGGCAGGGGCCCATACGCTAGCAGCGTAAAGTATTATGGGCTCCACGGTCGCCACATATATCACCCGAATAACCTCTGGGTGAAGCCCCCAACTGACCTTTGCGGCTCTACACAGTTGCTTGTAGATGCCGATCGCCTTTCTACAAGCCAGTGAGACGTGGGTGTTGAACGTCAACTTGTGGTCGAAGGTCACCCCCAAAAGTTTCATCTCCTTTGACAAGCCAATGTCGATCCCCCCCATGCTCAGGCGTGGTGTGTCATATTTTAATTTCTTAGTTATAACCATCGCGGTGGTTTTGTGCGGGGCAAATTTCAACTTATTCTCGACACCCCACGCCAGAACATGACAGAGAGCGGCTTTGGCTCGTTCCTCAATCTCTAGTGCGGTCTCTCCGTCAAAAACCAAGAGGACATCATCTGCATACGCTTGGACGTAGTTCCCCCTGCTCTCCGCTGCTTTTAGGAGGGGGTCTAGGAGCAAATTCCACAAAATTGGGCCACCAATTGAGCCCTGGACACAGCCCTTGCCCGTATCCTTGCTATACACCTCCCCACTGTACCGGATTGAGACTTTCCGATCCCTGAGGTAGCTGTCGATGACCCGCCGAAGATTTACCGGACAGTCTTCCTCCGCCAGACGGACCCTTATCGCTGGCCACCAGGCGCTGTCAAACGCTCCCTCTATGTCTAGGGATACAAGTGTAACAATCCTTTTTTGTGCTAGTTTTTCCTTGATATGCTGCATAAGAGCATAGAGGGAATCCTCGGTGCTCCTCTGCGGCATGAATCCGTACTGACGGGTACTCATCCTTGGTAACAGATGATATTTTAGGCGGGCCACTAACATCTTTTCAAATATCTTCCCCAGTATAGGCAAAAGCCCAATCGGCCTATACGATTTGGGGGTGAGATAATTTTCTTTCCCCGGCTTCCTCAGTATAACTACCGTTGCTTCTTTCCAGGGGGTGGGGAAGTGGTGGCATTCCAAGCACTTATTCAAAAACCTTAGGAACAAGTCCGGGTCGCTTGCCACGGCGTGACAGCAGATATCGGCGGTGAAGCCACCGGAACCCGGTGCCTTTTTTGGATTGAAGGATTCCATCGCATTTTTTAGTTCTGCCTTCGTAAACGGTGGGTCGCAAGAAACATCTTGTTCTCCGCAGTTCACGCTTTCGGCCTTTGCTCGGATGGATCGGTGATGGGCATTGTCACTTTCAGGGAGGTCCTCCGGATAGAAAGTTTCCGCTAGTAGTTTGACGGAGCCTCTCGCGTCCAGCACATCGCCGCACTTTTCCAATGGCAGGTCCTCCTCTCTACGCTGCGTCCTGCCAATCACCCTGTAGATTCCCTCCCATACCCCCTCCCTATCCTGCTTCCCGCAGAACTCCTTCCAACTCTCGGTCTGAGCTTTGGCCGCTTCTAACTCATACTCTCCCTTCTGTTTCAGGTACTCTTCTACGACCCTCGACCTCCGGATTTGGGCGGCACAGCGGATCCTGCGCTTCCTGGTTGCGACGGCCCTCTTCATCTCAGCGAGTCTCTCGGACCACCACGGCAAGGTGAGTTCCTCTTGGACTTTTTTAATTGGTATTTGTAAGGTTATCTGTTATGGTATCAATTTGCTCACTGTCTTTAATTTTGTCTATTTCGGCTGCTGTGAATTTGTAGTCTATTTTCAATTGGCCAAACTTCTCATGAAATTTGGCCCAATTGGCTTTTTTGGTTCTAAATTTCCTAGTCGTCCTTTCGATCTTAACGCCTTTAGATTTCTTCAAGAGGATCCCAAACATAATACCGTTGTGATCCGAGCTCGTGAGACCTTCGTCAACCCTCCAGTCGTCTATCAAGTCCAATATGTCATTAGAACATGCGGTAATGTCCACGTGACTGCTGTACCGTTTCCCCCCACGGATAGTGTCGAAGGTCGGAGTTTCCCCTCGGTTTAGTATGTTCAGGTTAAGCTCACCTAGAGTTCCTGACACCTCTTCTCCCCTAAGGTCGACCGTCGGGCTGCCCCACCATATGCTCTTTGCATTAGCGTCCCCTCCAACAATCAGTCTCTTGGAGCCGACTGCTAGCCCTATTTGTTTGAGGTGTTCTAAATAGGGCTCGATGGGCTGGTCTGGCTCAAAGTAGAAGGAGACAAGGGTGATCTCCCAGGCACTGGTCTGGATTCCCACCACTGAGATGTTATTTGTGGTGAGTTTTGGGTACTGCTTGACTGTGAAGTCGCTATTAAAGACAGCTATTGCCGCTTTAACAGTCCCATCTCCTGTGCCTGTGTTCTGGAAGATCCTAACGCCCCTGTGACTCCTCATTACCTTCACTCCTGCCACGTACGGTTCCTGCAGAAGCGCCACCGCTATTCCGCGCTTCGTGGCCTCTATTAGAAGCTCATTGGTGGCTAGCTTCTTGCGTTGGAGGTTAGCTTGCACTATGGTGTATGTCTGAGCAGCTGCCGTTCTTGTAACCCCCGGGACCACCTTAGCAATACGCTATTGCGGATCTCGCCAATGCATCCCATTTCCTCCGTACCGGGCAGTCATGGCTATAGACCGTATGTCCTGTGTCGTCATTTTTTCTTTGGCACAGTTCCTACATGTAGGTCTGTCGCCCGTTGCCAGCCCGGCACATTCGGCCCTGAGATGTGGCCCCCCGCAATAGCTGCACAGATCTGCAGGCTCCGTGCACAACCTTCGGCCGTGCCCATACGCCAAGCACCTTGTGCATTGTATTAGAGGCGTTTGGTCATGGACCATAATGCACTGCAGGTCGATGAAGACTCTGCCGGCCGCGGTAAGCTTCTGCCACAACTTCGGTGTCACCTGTAGGACGACATGACTCTCCAGCGAGTTTCGTGCCCTCCTCCGGTATTTCACAGTCGCAGTTGCCTCCTCGGCCGTCAGGTCCTCCATCAGGCGGGCGTTCTGGACCTTGAGGGCAGTCAAGATGTCCTCGTCACTATTGTAGGACAAGAGGTTCTTGAGTATCACAAGGGGGTTCCTATTTTTAGCCTCTTCCACTTTTATCATTTTTGAGCTGGGCAGTTGTTTTCGCCATCTCTTCTTTGCTGCTAAAACTTAGGATAACCCTCCTGTCCTTGACTTTTCGGACCCTCTCGATCTGTAGGCCACTATTCTTAGCATCTAACGCCCGTCTTAGCCTTCCGACTACCTCTGTGCTGGTGTCCATTGTGACATCGGACGACACAATGACAGAGTGCTTCGGTTTTTGACCCCAGGTGTTATGGGGTGCGATCAGGGTCTCCGCGTAGGTAGGAGCTCTCTCCCTGATCTCGTGGACCATTTTTCCCATTTCTTGGGTGGTCTCTCCGAGCGCCTGAATCTCCTTCAGGATATCTCTGTCGCTGTGTCGTTCTCTGTCGCGTGACTCTTGTGCCTCTCTTTGTTCCCGGAGTTCCACCTGCAGCTGCCTGATCATTCGGTTACCCTCCTTCACTATCAGAGCTTGCTCTTCTAGTGTGGAGCGCAACCAAGCGATGCTCTCCGGTCCTTCCTTTTTGTCCTCGACCTTCTGACCCTCTGTTATCCTCTGTGGGTTTTGTCCACTTTTCACCTTCTCCGCCTCTTTTACCAACTGGTACAGCCTGTCTATCGCCGCTGTAACCTCCTTTTTAATCTCCGCCTTGAGATTACGCGAGTTGTTGAGGTGGAGCTTCGCCTTGTTCAGGCAGGCTCTCGCCTCCGCTGTGATGTTCGGATAACCTGGCTCGGATCTTTTTGGTTGTATTACAGCAGCTCTGGCAATTTGCAGAGAGGTACCCGGAGAGGGGCCCGGAGTGCTGTCACGTCTCGGGTTTACCGGGAGCCTGTTCGGGGGCTCCGCTTTAGCGAGGAAGCTCACGCTGGGAAGCGAGGGTCCAGCCTTCTCCGCCGAGTGCGGCGAACCCCTGGAGCTCGATCCAGCACCGTTCTTGGCCGGTGTACGGAACATGGCTGAGCTATGCGTGAAGGTCAGGTTCATAAGTAGGCTCAGGTTAGGTTCGCTCCAGGCTCACACGCCCTACCGCCGGCCTCGTCACCATCGAGGCGGTCCGGCCGGTGCTCGAGCGCTGGCTCGGGAGGAGGCACGGCTCCCTGTCGTTTCGGGTGACGCAGGTGCTCTCGGGGCATGGTTGCTTCGGGAAGTACCTGTGTCGCATAAACAGGGAGCCGGACGCCCGGTGTCACCACTGCGTCGACTGTCGGGAGGACACGGCGCGGCATACGCTGGCAGAGTGTGCCGCTTGGGAGGAGCCGCGCCGTGCCCTCATCTCAGAAGTAGGCAGTGACCTGTCGCTGCCGGCCGTGGTCGAGTCGATGGTCGGCAGCGAAGAGTCCTGGGACGCGGTGGTTTCCTTCTGCGAAACGGTCGTCTCGCAGAAGGAGGCTGCGGAAAGGGAGAGGGAGATCTCGTCCTCTCACCCGGCCCGCAGCAGGCGCACCGGGCGTCGGCGGAGGGCGGACAACGCCCTCTTCCAGCCCCCCTAAATGGGTCCAGGGGCGACGGACTTGGGGACGTCCGTCGCCCCCCACACATCAGGACCCGAGATGGCGGCGCGTAGTGTTCCACGCGCGCCTCTCTTAGACGTCGCGGGGGGAGTCAAACACCTCACTCCCCCCCCTGACCCGAGGAGGCCCGCTGCGGCGGGCCGGCACCAGTCGGGGGTTGCGGAAGGATCTTACGTTCCCGCGACCCCCGGCGTAGGTGAGAGATGGAACACTGGGGTGGTTTTTAGTCAGTAAGAGTCTGACAGACCCCGTCGCCCGCCCCAGGGCGGCGGACATCCATGAGGATTTTCCACCCCGGAACAAAAAAAAAAAAAAAAAAAAAAAAAAAAAAAAAAAAAAAAAAAAAAAAAAAAAAAAAAGGTTAGGTTCGCTCAGGTTAGGTTAGGTTAGGTTAGTGTTGCGGGGGGGATCCCCCACAGTGCATACTTCCTCGTAGTATCCCCCGGGCAACGCCGTGTCTGACCACCGTAACGGAGTGGCAGACCGGCGGCTAAAGTGCGCTGTGACTTCGCAGATTTCGACGCCTTCATCTGCGAATATGCCGAAAAAACCCACGCGTGACGTCTCTGGACGTTTTGTGCCGAATCGCTCTCCCCAGGGCGATTCAAACGGCCCTTGTCAGGGCCAACCCAACGGCCCTTCTCAGGGCCAACCCAACGGCCCTTCTCAGGGCCAACCCAACGGCCCTTCTCAGGGCCACGCCGGCGACGCTTTGGCGTCGGACGCTGACCGCGCACCATCTGCGGCCAGCCTCATCAGCAGGACAGGCGAGTTGTCGGACTCCGACGAGTCCATTATGGACACGTCGGCGGCCGAGAACGACCGCCTCAGGCGGAAGAGGGCCTACCTGAGGCTCGGGTCCGAGGGCTCCTCGGAGTCGGTCGGAGGCAAGGCGAAGAAGAAGTCGAAGTCCAAAAAGGCTACGACTTCTTCTTCGGCTACCACCCACGATGTGGGCTTGGTGGACGCCGAGCGCCAGCTACACCTGGCCAAGAGGACGCAACTCCAGCTGGACCTGGAGGAGAAGGTCGCCGCCAAAGAGCGTCAGGCGCAATCCGCCAGGTCGAGGGCCGGCTACGGTGCATCCACCGTGCTGTACGCTGACCACTCCCTGGCGGAACTGGAGCGGATGGCGCAGGAAGATAAGGCGGAGGTCCTGGAGGTCGCCTCAAAATCCTCCAATTTGAAGGGGACCTTCCAGAAGGCCCTCAAATGCCGGGCCGCCAGCTTGCACGGCATCGTCGTGGAGCTGGCAAAGAGGACGGCCACGGACGAGACGCGGCAGCTGCAGGCGAAGGTGGATCGCCTGCAGGCGGAGGTCAGCCAGCTTCACCAGAAGCTGGCTGAGGCCACGGCCCGGCCTGCCCAACCTGCCCCAGGACCGGTGGTAGGAGGCTCCTCCTCCCCTTCCAACCTTGAGGATATCATCCGAAAGGTTGTCATGGAGGAGAGAGCCTTCACCAGAGCCTGCCTGGCAGGTATCGAGGACCGGCTCTTGCCGGAAAGGCGGCTCCGCCCGCCGCTAGCGGCGGATAAGAGCCGTCCACTGACGGAGCCGGAACCTGCGGCTGTGGCAGGCCCGGCATCGGGTGCGCAGACCCAGGCCTCCAAGCCCTCAAAGGGGAAAGGGAAGGGCAAGAGGAGCAAGGAGGCTCCTCAAACCCCCACCACAAGCGCGGAGGGAGCGTCTGGGTCGTCTGCCACTCCGACAGCCCCCCAGAACTCGCAGCGGGAAGACGCCCTTCTTCCCTCCACCACCCCGTCCAACCAGTCGTGGACGGAAGTGGTCAGGAGGGGAAAGGGGAAGGGTGCCCCCAAGCCCGCTGCGACTGCTCCCGCAGCCAAAAGGGCTCCAGCCGGCGGGAGGAAGCTGGCTCCTCCCAAAACCGCGGCCGTCGTGGTGACCATCACCCCGGAGGCCGCGGAGCGGGGCGAGACGTACGAGTCCGTCCTAAGACGGGCTCGTACTAATGCTGATCCCTCCCAGCTGGGGATCAGCAATATAACGTGCCGCCGAACCTTAACCGGGGCTCGAATCTTCGAGTTCTCGGGGCAGCAGCGCGGCACCAACGCAGACCTCTTCGCAACGAAGTTGCAAGAGGTCATCGCGGACGCGGCGACGGTCGTCAGGCCCGTCAAGACCGCAGCCTTGGAGGTGGCCGATCTTGACGACTCGGTCACCAAGGAGGATGTGGTGGCGGCCGTCGCGGCGGCTGGAGGCTGCGACTCGAGCGCGGTGAAAGGCGGAGCCGTCCGGCCCGGCCGCCGCGGCATGGGCACCATCCGCGTCGAGTGCCCGGTCGCCGCGGCCGGGGCCGTCCTTGCTGCGACCAAGGGGCGGCTGCTCGTGGGGCTCGGCTCGGCTGTGGTCCGGGCACTTGAAGACCAGCCTACGCGCTGCTTCAAGTGTTTCGCGTTCGGCCACACCCGAGCCACGTGTCCCTCCAAATCCGACTGGGGAGACGCGTGCTACCAGTGCGGGCAAGAGGGACACAAGAGCGTCACCTGCCGCGCCACCACGCCACACTGCATGGCGTGTGCCGCCAGTGGCCGCCCCGCGGGCCACAGGATGACGGGCAGGAGCTGCAAGCCCCCCGTGCGGAAGGGCATAGTGCCGGCGCAGGTTCGCCCTGCCGCCACCACCGCTGCCGTCGTCGCCGCCGCTGCAGCTCCAGCGGCGGCAGCTGAGGATGCAGGTGCAATGTCGGAATAATGGTTTCCGACTACCGCATCCTCCAGGCGAACACCAACCACTGCAGAGCGGCCCAGGACCTGGTAGTGCAGGTCATGGCCGAGTGGTTGGTGAACGTAGCGGTGGTCGCCGAGCCCTACTCGATCCCAGGCAGCTGGCTGGGTGACGAGGACGACTCGGTGGCACTAGCGGCGCGGTCTTCCACAGACTCCCCTCCCCTCTCGCTATTAGAGAGGGGACCGGGATACGTGGCCGCCGCGTGGGGAGACTTTGCCCTAGTGGGGGTATATTTCTCCCCAAACCGCCCTCTCCAGGACTTTGAGAATTTTCTCGGAGTCCTGGCCGCCGTGGTCGGCAGGGCGGTGCCGCGTCAGGTCTCCGTGCTGGGAGACCTGAATGCCAAGTCGGTGACCTGGGGCAACCGGGCCACCGACGCACGGGGGCGGGCGGTGGAGCTGTGGGCAGCCTCCTCTGGACTCTCCCTCTTGAACAGAGGAAGCGTCCAGACATGCGTGCGGCGTCAGGGTGGCTCGATAGTGGACGTCACCTTCGCCACCCCTGCGTTAGCCGCGCGCGTGCTGAACTGGCGGGTGGACCTGGGGGAGACCATGTCGGACCACCGCTACGTGCGGTTCGACATCTCCACCAGTGGCCCCGGAGTGGCGCAGCCCCTCTCGGGGCGCTCACCGTTCCCGCGGTGGGCTCTAACCCGCCTGGACAGGGAGGCAGCGGGGGAGGCGGCGTTCGTCCAGGACTGGCTTTCGCCGCCTACCGCCGGCCTGGACGTGGACACCGTAGCGGGGCAACTGAGGGGGTCTCTAACCGAGGTGTGCAACTCCAGCATGCCTCGGTCTCGCCGACCACCGCCCAGACGCGCCGTGTACTGGTGGTCGGCGGAGCTGGCGGGGCTCCGAGCGGCGTGCGTGGAGGCAAGGAGGGCCTACACGCGGAGCCGGCGGCGGCGTCGACGGAACCGACCCGACGAGGACCGCCTCTATGAGGTATACACGGAGGCAAAAACGGTCCTCGGTCGGGCCGTCGCCGCCGCCAAAGACTCGGCGAGAGCCGAGCTGCTGGAGGGTCTCGACAACGACCCTTACGGGAGACCATACAAGGCAGCGCGCAACAAACTGCGCCCCTTTGGTCCCCCGGTTGCCGAGACCCTGGAGCCCTCATTTCTGGATGGGGTGGTTCGGTCCCTGTTCCCGTGCAGGGACCGCTTCGCCCCGCCAGAGATGGGCCCACCGCCAGACGACAAGGAAGAGGAGGCCCCCCCCGTCACGGAGTCGGAACTCGGCGCGGCGATTCTCCGCATCCGCGCCAAGAAGACGGCTCCGGGCCCCGACGGTGTACCCGCAAGAGTGGTGGCGATCGCCGCCACTCGAATGGAGGAGAGGTTTCGGGACCTCTTCAGCGCATGCCTTGCGTCTGGGAGGTTCCCGAAACCGTGGAAGGAGGGGCAGTTGTGCCTCCTTCGCAAGGAGGGCCGCCCGGCAGATTCCCCCTCGGCATACCGACCCATCGTACTGCTCGATGAGGTCGGCAAAATGTTCGAGGGGATAATCGCCGCCCGCCTAAAGGGCCATCTGCGGGACACCGGGCCGGACTTGTCGGACGCTCAGTTCGGTTTTCGGGCTGAGCGCTCCACGGTGGACGCGCTGGCCCACCTCAAGGGCCAGGTGAAGGATGCGATGGAGGCGGGGGACGGATTGTTGGCTGTGTCATTCGACATAGCCAACGCCTTCAACTCTGTTCCCCACTCCACCATCCTAGAGGCGCTCCGATTCCACGGAGTGCCTCGATACCTGCGCAGTCTGCTGGCCAGCTACCTGGAGGATCGGGCGATCCTCCTGGTAAATAGGGCTGGCCAAGTCCGGCGGTACGTCGTCCAAGCCGGCGTTCCACAGGGGTCAGTCATAGGACCACTCCTCTGGAACGTCGGCTACGATTGGCTCCTGCGGGGAACTCTCCTCCGAGGCACGAGTGTCGTCTGCTACGCGGACGACACTCTCCTCACCGCCCGGGGGGGGAGTTTCAGGGAGGCGGCCAACTTGGCTTCGGCGGGCGGATCCTTGGTCGCGGGGAGGATCCGCCGTCTAGGTCTAAAGGTGGCGCTGCACAAGACCGAGGCCGTGTTCTTCCACGGACCTCGGCAGCGCCCCCCCGCCTGACGCCCACATCTTCGTGGAGGGCGTCAGAATCGGGGTCAAGGCCCAGATGAAATATCTGGGCCTTGTACTCGACAGCAGGTGGCGCTTCGGCCCGCATTTTAGCGGGCTGTCGTCGCGCCTGCTGAAGGCTGCGGGCGCGCTGTCCTGGCTCCTTCCCAATTTGGGGGGGCCCAGCGCACGATGCCGGCAACTCTACGCCGGCATCTTGAAGAGTATGGCCCTGTACGGGGCCCCTATCTGGGAGGACTCCCTCCAAAGGAGGGAGAACGCCGCTGCCTTGCGGGCACCCCAAAGGGCCATAGCTCAGCGGGTGGCGCGGGCCTACCGCACGGTGGGCTCCGCGGCAGCTTGCGCTCTGGCCGGCACCCCGACTTGGGAGCTCGAGGCGTGGGTGCTCGCCAGAGTGTACGAATGGACGGCGGGGCGGAGGGCGAGAGGAGAACGCCCCGCCCCGGAAGAGCGGGAGGCCGTCCGGCGGGAGGCGAGGGACGCCATCGTCGTCCATTGGACGGCGGACCTCGCCACCGCAGCCTTCGGCCGCCGAACCATCGACGCGCTTGGGCCGGTCCTGCGAGACTGGCTCGAGCGGTCGCATGGGTTCCTCTCGTTCCGTCTGGTGCAGGTGCTGTCCGGACACGGTTGTTTCGGATCGTACCTGCACCGGATCGGACGGGAGGAGACGCCGTCGTGCCACGACTGTGGCGCGGCGGAGGACTCGGCGCAGCACACCCTCGAGGTGTGCCCGTCGTGGTCCGAGCCGCGCCGCAGTCTCATTGCGGTGATCGGACAGGACCTCTCACTCCCCGGTCTGGTTAACGCCATGCTGGGGGACGAGGGGTCCTGGGCGGCAGTCGCCTCCTTCTGCGAACACGTCATGTCCCAGAAGGAGGCGGCGGAGCGCGCGCGGGAGGACGATCCTCACGCGGCGGCGCTCCGAAGGCGGAGGAGGGGTCGAAGAAGACGTCAGTTTGACGGTCATCTCCGACTCCTCCCCGGTGGAGGCCAGCAGGCAACGGGTGCGGGGGCACCCTTGCCTGTATTGCACAGGCCTCCACCAGTGTCGGACGGGAATGGCCAGGTGTTCCCGGCCATTCCCGTAGCCCCCCAGCCAGGGGGGCATGCGGGGCCCGCCAGCTAGGCGGGCATGCGCCGGGAGGGCTGTGGAAGTAAAGGCTGAGCCGGTTTCCCACGGCCCTCCCATCACGGCGATGCGGGAACACCGCTGAGTTTTAGTGGGTATACTGTCGTAACAGGAGTCCCACATACCCCGTCTCGTCCCCCGAGCGAGCGGGCATGCATAAAGCATTTCTCAGGGAAAAAAAAAAAAAAAAAAAAAAAAAAAAAAAAAAAAAAAAAGGTTAGTGTTGCGGACGCCGAACTTGTGTGTGTTATCGAAGTGAACATAGTGATTAAGGTGGTCTCTCGTTACGGTAAAGTAGCGCGGTACTTAGGATTGAAGCAAAATATTTTGAGTTGGTACCGCTGCTTGTGATTGGTAGATTAGGATTGGTTGGCCAAGGAGAGGCCCTACCTTAACTAGGGAAATTTAGCATATAAGTCGGGTGAATTGTGAGCTGGGACACAGTCGGTCTCCAGCAGCGGAAGGAATAAGAAGAGAAAATAAACAAGAAGAATCTCATGGGATCAAGTGTTTTAATTCCTCCCTGCAACCCCGGTACCAGCTGAGCGGCATCTCCCCTCATCTATAATACAGTCCACCATAGTCCTGGTCCTTCGAGCCGGATTGGAAGATCATCAGCGAGGTACCTACGTCAACGTCGGATAGAAGATCAGTATCAAGCCTGGTCAACCGAAGTTCAAACAACGTATCGACGGAGTCGACGTGTCAACGAGGGACGTACCGAAGTCAGCCGAACAAGTTGGGACTTGTCGCGACCTGACTTGTACGTGAACATACTTGTCAAAAGCGCGTCGCGACTGAGGGTGTCGTGACTTAGCAGATTTGTCAAGAACGTTCGACTGAATGATCTTTTGAGATCTCGCCGAGGGAAGACAACGCAAAGGGGTTCACCAGCGTCACTTGAAGAGGACTCCGCCTGAAGTGGAGACGAAGTAAGCTTCGTTGGTCCTGAAGAAGTGAGGTACTGCGAGGGGGTGGATTCGCGAAGTCAAGAGGCAGATCAAGAGAAAATCTTCGGTACCAAGGGAACCTGCTAATCAGGATGGTGGTCACCAGAAGCCAAGGTGATGCTGCAGAATTAGAGGAGCAGCGACGCGCCCAGCTTCAAGAAGCAGCGCGAATTGAAAAGGAACGCCTAAGGAGGTTATCCATAGACCCGCCGGCGTCACCATCTTCGAGGATGGCGGAGACAAGTACGGCGGGACCTTCTGGGCTGACGACGACAGTTGAGGGACCAAGAAGAATGAGGTCTCCTGCAAGGTCTACGAGGTCACAACGATCCACTACGAGTGTCACGACGCGACTACGCATGGTGGAGCTGGAAGCAGCAGAGAGGTTGGCCGCATTGAAGCGAAAGGAGTTGGAGCTTGAAGCGGACCTGGTCAAGAGGAGGCTGGCGGCAGAGGTATCGGCCATCCAAGATGAAGAGAGCGTGCATGAAGAGCAGCTACCCGAAGCCCATCCACGTGAGGAACCCCTGCAGAAGGTGGACGACTGGCTCATGAAGAACCCAATCAGTTCACGGGGGGAGGAGGGGCCCAGGCGAGAAGAAGCGAAGCAGCTCCGATTCGACACCGCTCGGGGAAGATCACCGACACCTACCAGATCGAGGAACAGCATCGACCAGCTGGCAGCCACCCTAGAGAAGATGGCAAGACCGAGGCCGCGCCATACGGACCTACCTACCTTCACCGGGGCGACCAACGAGTGGCTTCCCTTCCAAGCAGCAGTTCGGGACTCGACACAGATGTACCAGATATCGGCAGCAGAGAATATTCTACGGTTAAGGAGCTGCCTCAAGGGAGATGCAAGAGACGCAGTGGCCGCCCTACTACATACGGCCACAGATCCCGAAATCATTATGAAGACTTTGGAGCAGTGCTTCGGAAGACCAGAGGTCATCATTGACAAGGCACTTGAAGACTTGAAGAAGCTTCCGAAACCAGGGACATCAGCTGCAGAGTTGAATAGTTTCGCGATCAAGTTGCAAAATATCGTCTGCGTTCTCAAGACCATCGACAGAAGAGGATATCTGTACAACCCGCTGCTGACAAGAGAAGTGCTGGACAAGTTAAGCCCGTACATAAGATCCAGATGGTGTGACTACGCGTACGACCACGAAGGAACAACAGACCCCGAGATTGTCGTCATGTCCCGCTTCCTGATGCGTGAAGCGGATAGGGCATTGCGCTACGCGTATGCCCCAACTACGTGCGCCTCCAGTACGAAGAGAGAGGCAAGACCTGCTGTGAATTTCAAGAAGAAAGCGACAGTATATGCCACCGAAGAAGGATCGGAGGAACGAAAGGACTTGTGCCCCAAGTGCAATCAAGACCATTTGCTGACAGCGTGCCCCAAGTATAAGGCACTTCCGGTGGATCAGAGATGGCGTTTGGTTCGCGAGAAGGGAATATGCTTCAAGTGTGCCCAGAGAAGACATCGGCGCATAGTGTGCAAAGCGAAGCCGTGCGACATCAACGAGTGTGGTCGCCCTCATCATTCGTCCTTGCACACAGAAGAGAGGAAACCCGAAGCCGCGAAGACCGCAGAGACACCGAAAGAAGAAGCAGTACTCTCGGTAGCAACAAGACCTGCTACTGGGCCGAAGACAGTGCTGCTGAAGATGTGCCCTATCATCGTGTCTGGACCACGGGGGGAGGCGAAGACCTACGCGCTGCTGGACGAGGGAGCTACCATCACGCTGATTGACAAGGAGCTCGCAGCAAGCATTGGGGCAGAAGGGCCGTCGCAACCACTTCACCTGAACGGAGTGAACATGTCGCAGCAGGAAATGGAAAGTCAGCTCGTTTCTATCAAGGTCAAGGGGATTAAGGAAACGGATGGACATCGGATCAGGGCATGGACCATGAAGGATCTGAAGCTGCATCAGCAGGCCATTCCGGAAAGCCTTCTGGAATACGAGCACCTGAGGGACTTGAACAGGGACGAGGTGTGCTATGGGACAGCGCGCCCCGGACTCTTGGTCGGTACGGACCATTGGGAGTGCATCGTTTCAAGAGAGTTGCGAGTCGGCAGCCCGAACCAGCCAGCTGCTTCAAGGACTCAACTCGGATGGGTGGTGCATGGGACCGCACCACGCGGCGCCATCTATCAGCAAGGAAACGTGCTTCATCTGTACAAGCCTGCCGGAGCTACGAGTGGGAGCGACCAGGAGTTACACAACATGGTGGAGGCTCATTTCAAGATCGAGTCTCTAGGCATCCAAGGGAAGCCAAGAATCAGCGAAGCGGATCAGCGAGCCATCTCCATCGTCGAGCGAACAGTGAAGAAGATCGACAACGGCTACGAGGTGGGACTGCCATGGCGACGGGATGACACCGCCATGCCCAACAGCTACAGTCAAGCGTTTCGCCGACTGAGGAAGATCGAAGAGAAGATGGACTCGGATCCGGCCTTCGAAAGGAACTACTCCAGCCAGATAGAGAACCTGTTGGAAAAGGGGTACGCAGCTCCGTGCGACGGGACCGAAGACGCAAGTCCCATCCGCTGGTACCTGCCGCACTTCGCAGTGGTGAATCCAAACAAGCCAGGCAAGTGTCGGTTGGTGTTCGACGCGGCCGCCAGGAGCAACGGAGTATGCCTAAACGACGAGTTGCTGGAGGGACCGGACCTGCTGTTGTCACTACAAGGGGTCGTCTTCAGATTCAGAGAGAAGGCCGTCGCGATCACAGCAGATATCCAGGAGATGTTCCTACGAGTAAAGATAAGACCTGAAGATCAGCCTGCTCAGCAATTCTTGTGGAGAGGAACAGAACGAGAGAAGCCTCCAAGAAAATACAAGATGACGAGCATGATTTTCGGCGCAGCAAGTTCTCCATACATGGCCCACTACGTGCGAAACCACAATGCTGAGGTACATGGGCAGGAGTTCCCGCGCGCACTAGAAGCAATAACGACATGTCACTACATGGACGACTGGGTGGCGAGTTATGAAGACGCAGAGGAAGCACGAAAGGCGGTCGAAGAAACGAGGACCGTGCATGCACACGCCGGGTTCAAACTCCGAGGATGGAACGCCAGCGAGAAGAAGGTGCTGCAAGACGTGCCTCTGGAACTGCACGCCACCACCCCTACCCAACTGGGGGGAGAACAGCCCGAGAATAAGATATTGGGGCTGTTCTGGAACGCGGAACGGGATGAGCTCGGGTTCAACACCACTATGAATCGGGTCCCAGAAGAAGTGCGATCAAGATCACGTGCGCCGACCAAGCGAGAAGCACTCAGCGCCGTGATGTCCATCTACGATCCGTTGGGACTGTTGAGCCATTACACAATACGTTCCAAGATAATCCTGCAGAGTCTATGGCGCCTACAGATGACATGGGACGAACAGATACCTGAGGAAGAAAATGAACTCTTCGCGTCATGGCTTGCGCACCTACCAGAGATAGCCATGCTGAGACTGCCACGCTGCTACGCCCTGAAGAAGTACGAGCGCATCGATCTCCATATATTGTGCGACGCCAGCGAGCAAGCCTTTGCGACTGCGGCTTACTGGCGGATCCTGAGGAGCGACGGGAGCATCGAGGTCGTGCTGGTAGCGGCCAAGGCGAAGGTGGCGCCGAGGAAGACGCAGACGATACCTCGGCTGGAGTTGCAAGCAGCGGTCATCGGGGCAAGACTCGCCAGCACCATCAAGAGGGAGCATCGGATGGAAGTGGGTCAGACTACATATTGGACTGACTCTTCGACGGTGGTGCACTGGATTAAGCACGACATGCGACGCTACACGCCATTCGTCGCACATCGTTTGGGGGAGATCGCCGAACTCACACAGAAAGAAGAATGGCGGTGGCTCCCTACGGAAATGAACGTGGCTGATGACGCCACAAGGTTGACCGACGCGCCGATCAGCTCAACAGATCGGTGGTTCCAGGGGCCCGAGTTTCTGCACCTCCCTGAAGAGCAGTGGCCCAGGGCGTCGACAGATGAAGACATAGAAGAAGAGGTCTTGCACGTGTCGAACGAAGCGGAACAAGACAGCTGGCTGCCAGATCCAGCCCGCTTCTCCAGATTTGAAGCACTGGTGAGAAGTACGGCAAGAGTATTGGCCTTCATCGACATCTGCCGACGACGAGCAACGCGGCTGGAGCACCGACACATTGAACGCGCCGAAAGCGAGCTGATCCGACGGGCGCAAGAAGAGAGCTTCCGCGACGAACTTGCGCGGATGAAGTCTGCTCGCCCACTTCCAAGAACGAGCAGACTATACCGGTTGGACCCAGTGATAGAAGATGGAATCCTGCGCGTGAGAGGCCGCATCGAGGCTTCCTCCGCGCCTATAGAAACCAAGCGGCCAGTAATTCTGGACGGCCGTCATCACATCACGAAGCTGATCGTCCAGCGGGAGCACTGTGCTGCGGGCCACGCCAACCGAGAACGCGTGACGAACGATCTTCGCCAGCGGTACTGGGTCATCCACCTGCGACCCACAGTACGCGCTGTGGAGAGGAGCTGCGCCCTCTGCAGAAGACGACGTGCAACGCCGAAGACACCAGCGACGGGGGACCTGCCACACGCTCGCCTTGACCCGTTTCACCGCCCGTTCACGAATTGTGGCGTGGACTATTTCGGGCCAATGCTGGTCAAGGTGGGGCGTCGCCGTGAGAAGAGGTGGGGCGCACTATTCACGTGCCTCACTTGCCGCGCCGTGCACCTCGAGCTCGTCGCATCACTCTCAACAGACTCAGCTATCATGGCGCTGAGGAGGATGGCTGCACGCAGAGGGTGGCCAAGAATAATGTACTCAGACAACGGAACGAACTTCCGCGGGGCCGACCAGGAGCTTCGCGCCGCCTATGAAGAGTGGCTGCCAGCGCTGAGAGACGAGGGGCTGCTTCACCGGATGGAATGGCGGTTCATACCACCCGGCGCGCCGAACCAAGGTGGTGCGTGGGAGCGCATGGTGCGCTCGGTGAAGACAGCACTCAGCGCGACTCTGCGGGAGAAGGCACCGGCAGAAGAAGTCCTGCAGACGCTGCTGACGGAGGCGGAGTTCGCGGTCAACGCACGCCCACTGACCCACGTGAGCGTGAACCCTGAGGATCCAGAGGCCCTCACACCCAACCACTTCCTGTTGGGGTCCTCCACCGGCCTGCCATCGACTGGGCCGTGCGACGAAGCAGATCGACGTGTGTGGCGGGCTAGCATGGCGCTCGCCGACCACTTCTGGAGGCGCTGGCTCCGGGAGTACCTGCCCACTTTGGTGCCCCGGGGGGAGCCTAGGAACGACGCGCGCCCGCTGGAAGTTGGAGATGTGGTCCTGATCGTCGACAGCACGTTGCCCAGAAACACGTGGCCGATGGGGCAAGTGGAGCGCACACATCCGGGACCAGACGGCGGCGTCAGGATCGTCGAGGTGCGGACAAGGACCGGCGTCTTCCGCCGGCCAGCTAGCAAGATCGTCGTCCTGGTGAAGAAGGAGGCTACGCGAGCTGCGCCGGGGGGAGAGATGTTGCGGACGCCGAACTTGTGTGTGTTATCGAAGTGAACATAGTGATTAAGGTGGTCTCTCGTTACGGTAAAGTAGCGCGGTACTTAGGATTGAAGCAAAATATTTTGAGTTGGTACCGCTGCTTGTGATTGGTAGATTAGGATTGGTTGGCCAAGGAGAGGCCCTACCTTAACTAGGGAAATTTAGCATATAAGTCGGGTGAATTGTGAGCTGGGACACAGTCGGTCTCCAGCAGCGGAAGAAATAAGAAGAGAAAATAAACTGGAAGAGTCTATTGGATCAAGTGTTTCATTCCTCCCTGCAACCCCGGTACCAGCTGAGCGGCATCTCCCCTCATCTATAATACAGTCCACCATAGTTAGGTTCGCTCAGGTTAGGTTCGCTCAGGTTAGGTTCGCTCAGGTTAGGTTCGCTCAGGTTAGGTTCGCTCAGGTTAGGTTCGCTCAGGTTAGGTTTTTTTTTTTTTTTTTTTTTTTTTTGTTGAGGCAGGAGTGGGAAATCCTCATGGACGCCCAGGCTGCCTCATTAATGAGCCAGTCTGGGCAGTGCCGGACTCTTACCGGCTAAAACCACACTCCTGCCTTACATGATTGTGTCCTCTGACATTATCAGAGCCCTTGGTTCTGCGAGTTGTAGGGATTTATTATAAGAAGTTTTGCATGCTACAGTTGAAAACTAATTAACATGGAGAGATTGAGTGTTTCTGGCGTGTCCAACAAGAGACTCATAACAACAAATATTAAAAACTATTTATTACCTATATATTACCTATCTATACTAAATTACAAAGCCTATATTTATACTATAATAATGTTATTTCTATTGGTCCTTATAATTACTTTTTTTTTTTTTTTTTTTTTTTTTTTTTTATCGAAACTGTACCATTTACTTCTATCTAACCTATTGTAATTTTTAAAACTATTTTAACTGTTATGATACTTAACTATATACTTATTATATATTTAATATCATATTTTGCTTATGCTATCTTATTTCTATTTATAACTATTTTTGCTATTTCTAGACAGTAATTTAAAAACGCTTTCTTTAGCTTTCCCTTTATCAGGCCAGGTAAGTTTTCTGGGACCAATGAGACGGCAAGTTGTTGCTCCATTTCATACCGCATTCTTGCGGTGATCGGACACTCCAGTAATATATGCAAGACGGTCTCCTCCACGCCGGGCTCACAGGCGCACGATGCGTTCTCTTTACACTTGAAGCGTTTCAAGTATGCAGAGAACCCACCGTGCCCCGTCAGAATTTGCGTGGTTATGCTCGTGGGAGCCATCTTGCGCACCACACTGTACGCTTCCACCGCGTCCGGGAAGAAAAGTTTGGTGCCCGAAGCAGTGTCACCCGATCTATACCTCCCGTTCCATTCGTCAAGCGTTTCCGACCGGATTCTACGCTTGACGAATGATACGGGACACAGGTCGTAGTCCGGCCTCTTCTTCGACCCCAGGGCGGCCTCCTTTGCGAGCTGATCGGCTCTCTCGTTTCCCTCCAGCCCTGCGTGGGCCTTTATCCAGAACAAGGAGACACTCTTGTTCTGGAGTTTACAGCGTCGTAAGGTGTCTCTCGTTTCCACGGCCAAGGGGTGGGGGGAACTTACGTTGGTCACCGACTGAAGAGCCGCCATAGAGTCGCTAAAGATGCCGAACGTTTTTTCACTGCGCTTGAGCACTTCCCCTGCCGCTTTTTGTAGGGCCAGGAGTTCAGCCTGATAGACGGTGCAGTAGGACGGCAAAGCAAGCTTGAGGGCCTTTGTTTCGGTGGTGCTATTCCACAAGGATAACGCCGCTCCGACTTTGCCCTCAATCTTGCTGCCGTCGGTAAAGATGCGCACAGCAAGATTGCTGTGGTTGTGGTATTGTTCCTCGTCTATCAGGCTTCCAAACTCCAGATTAATTTGTTCAGCGGGGTGCGGGGCGTCCAGCGCTGGGGCCATGCGTTCTACCTCTCGGTCTCCTAGTGCGGGCTGGGGCTCCCCCCTCTTGGCTCCGTAGAGCGCAGCCGCTTCCCGGATACGGAGGTCGAGCGGGAGTATCCCAGCCAGAACCAGTGCCGAGTTTAGGGAGACTGTACGGTAGGCTCTGCACAGCTTCTGAGCGAAACCCCTCTGGACGGTGTTAAGCTGCTTCCTGACCCCCAACCTGTTCGCAGCTGGTGCCCATGCACTTGCGGCGTACAGCACAGTTGGTTCCACTGCTGCGGTGTATATGGCCCTTATGACCTCCGGGTGCAGACCCCAACTGACCCGAGCTGCTCTGGCTAGTTGCTTATATATAGCTATCGCCTTTTTACAGACGACAGCTATGTGCTCGTTAAAGGTCAGTTTGGCGTCTATGACCAGCCCTAATATTTTCACATCTTGGGACATTCCAATGCCGACCCCCCCCATGCTCAAGCGCGGCGTGTCGTACTTGAGCCTCCGCGTTAGCACCATCGCACAGGTTTTGTGCGGCGCGAATTTTAGCCGATTTCTGACACCCCACGCTCGAACATGTTCGAGAGCGGCATTGGCTTGTCCCTCGATTTCTTGAGCTGTATCCCCGTCGAAGACCAACACCACATCGTCGGCAAATGCCTGGCAGTAGTCACCCCTACTCTCCAGCTGTTTCAGGAGCGGGTCAAGGAGCAAGTTCCAGAGTATGGGCCCCCCTATAGAGCCCTGGACGCAACCTTTGCTGGTTCTCCTTCTGCTCTCCTCCCCAGCATACCTCACAGTGACCACCCTGTCACTGAGATAACTGCTGACTACCCGTCTCAGATTCACAGGACACTTTTCCTCAGCCAATCGTACTTTGATAGCAGGCCACCAAGCGCTGTCGAAGGCTCCCTCGATATCCAGCGACACGAGAGTGACTATTTTTTTCTGTGTCAGCTTTCCTCTGATATGCTGTACGAGGGTAACGAGGGAGTCCTCGGTGCTTCTTTGGGGCATAAAGCCGTATTGGCGAGTACTAATCCTGGGTAACAAGTAGAATCTGAGACGAGCAACCAGCATCTTCTCGTACACTTTCCCAAGCACAGGCAAAAGCCCAATCGGCCTGTACGACTTTGGTACGGTGTACGAGTCCTTGCCTGGCTTTCTGAGCACAACCACCGTAGCTTCCTTCCAGGTCTTCGGGAAGTGGTGGTGCGCCAGGCATTTGTTCAGCAGTGCCAGGAAGTAGTCCGGGTCACATTTTATGGCCTGAGAGCAGATATCGGCCGTGAAGCCGTCGGCTCCCGGGGCCTTTTTAGGGTTGAACGACATCATGGATCTACTAAGCTCGCTTTGGGTAAACGGTGGGTCATGTCGTTCATCATGGTTCCACGCGTTTACCGTCTCTGCCAGTTGTCGGGTTTGGCGATGATCCATGTTGTCGTCTTCCTCTCGGTCCTCGGGATAGAACGTCTCGGCCAACAGCCTCACTGAGCCTTTTGCGTCCAGAGTTTCTCCATCTATCTGCAGCGGCAGGTCTTCCTCTCTCTTCGCTATCCTTCCCATTACCCTATATATCCCTTCCCAAACCCCTTCTCTGTCCTGCTTCCCGCAAAACTCCTTCCAACTCTCCGTTTGAGCCTTCGTCACCGCTTCCTTGTACTCCTCTTTCGCTTCCAGGTACCGGCCAACAACCGTCGCTCTGCGGACCGGCGCCGCGTTCCTGACTCTCGCCTTCTTGGTGGCGACCCGCCTCTTCATCTCCGCGAGTTCCTCGGACCACCACGGCATGGTGAGTGTTTCTGTGTTGTGTTTGTGTGGTATTGTGTCTCTGCATGTGTCGGTTATGGCTTGTGTGTATGTGTTTATTGTTGTGTCTAGTTGGTCTATTGTGTGTATATTTGACAAATCCACCAGGGTTAACTTTTTGTCCAGCATAACCTGGGACAGTTTCACATGAAACTGCCTCCAGTTTGCTTTCCTGGTATTGTATACCCTAGTGGTCCGTTCAATTGCCATACCCTTTGATTTGTGTAAATGTATGCAGAAGGCTATGCCGTTGTGGTCAGAACTCGTGAGACCCTCCTCGATCCGCCAGCCGTCCACCAGGTCGAGCATGTCCGCCGAACAGGCCGTCACGTCCACGTGGCTGCTGTACCTCACCCCACCTCTTACGGTGTCGAAAGTTGGGATGTCTCCCGTGTTGAGGATCTGCAGCCCCGATTCCCCCAGTGCCCCACACATCTGCTCCCCCCTCAGGTCTTCGTTGCTGCTACCCCACCAAGTACTTTTCGCGTTTGCGTCCCCTCCAATAACCAACCTGTTGCTGCCCATCTCTTGCTCTATGCGCTTTAGATGCTCCAGGTATGGCTCCATGGGTTTGTCCGGTTCGAAGTAGAAGGATACCAGCGTGATCGTCCAGGCTCTGGTTCGGACTCCCACCACAACGATGTTGTTTGTGGTGAGTTGCGGGTACTGTAAGACGTCCAAATCTTTGTCAAAGACGGCTATTGCCGCCTTTACAGTCCCTTCTCCTCCCTCAGAGCTCTGGAAGACCCTTACGCCCCGGTAACTCTTCATCCTTCTCACTCCACCCACGTAAGGCTCCTGAAGCAATGCTACGGCGACTTTACGCTTGACAGCTTCAAGCAAGAGCTCGTTGGTTGCAAGCTGGCTCCGTTGCAGGTTGGCCTGGATCATCTTGTACTCGGTGGTGGTCGTAGGGACAACTTTAGCAATATGCTACTGAGGCTCGGGCCAATGCGTCCCACTTCCTTCGCATCGGGCATTCGCCACTGAATGCATTGTGGTCGTGGTTGGGGATCTTGGCTCTGGTGCAGTTGACGCACACCGCTGCCTCGCCAATCCTTGTGTCCGGGCAGTCCGCCCTGAGGTGCGGGCCGCCACAGTGGCTGCACAAGTCGGCTGGCTCCTTGCAGAAGCGCTTGCCGTGGCCGTACCCCAAGCAGCGGGTACACTGCACCAGTGGCGTTTGGTCTTCAACGCGCACTCTCTGGAGGTCGATATGAACGCGACCCGCCAGAGTTAGCCTCTGCCATACAATTGGGGACACCTGCAGGATGATGTGACACAAGTGGGGGTTTCTCGTCTTACGACGGTACTTCACCCCCAACCTCACATCACCCGCAGGCATGTCCCCGATCAGGTGGGTATTTTGTCGTTGCAGGGCCTGGATTACCTCTGCATCCGTATGGCAAGAGAGGACATCCCGAACGATAATGAGCGGGTCTTTATTTTTTACTTCTTCCACTACTAGGTTTCCCGCTTTTCGGATCCTTTCGGTGACCCTGTTCAGCTCCTCCTTCGTTTTGAAGCCGACCACAACCTTTTGGTCCCTCGCCTTCCGCAGCCGTTCCACTCTAGTACCCTCATTTCGGGCATCAACCGCCGTCCTGAGCTTTTCAATAACCTCTTCACCGGTGTCCTGATCATTCACAGATGATACGACTACCGAGTGAAGAGGCTCCTGGATATTCTGCTTCGGGCCGGCGGCCATTTCCGCGAAAGTCGGGCCTTGGCCAGGGACATAGCGAGGGGCCTGCTTGATTTGCTCCGACAGAGCCTGGGTGTGTTGCTGGCATTCCTCTAGCGCCTTTCTGTGCTCCTTGAGGCCTGCCACAAGGGTCTGCATCAGCTCTGTCGGATCTGTGGGCGGCTTAAGTGGCGCGGTCACTAGCGCAACCGCAGGTTCAACAGCAGGCACAGGTACACCGGGATCCCTGCTCCGCTCCGACTCCTTCACTATTTCATAGAGCCGGTTTATTGCCTCGGTAACCCCAGTCTTTATCTCCGCTTTGAGGTTGCGGGAGTTACCCAAATGCAGCTTTGCTTTATTTAGGCAAGCTCTCGCCTCAGCTGTAAGACTGGGGTACCTCGACTCCGGTCTCTGTGGTGGCCTTGCAGTGTCTCCGGATGCTCGGTGCGTCTCCGAAGTGTCTAGAGAAGGTGGCGTGGCGTCACGCTTTGGGTTAACCGGAAACCTGGCCTTAGGCTCAGCCTTCCCGGCCTCCCATTCCCCAATGCTTCGCCTCACACAGGGAAGTGAGGGTCCAGCCTTCTCCGTCAACCGCGGTGAGCTCTTGGAGCCCGGCGAGCCTGCGTCTTTCTTGGCCGGTGTGCGAAACATGTTGGTGGTTTGCGTGAAGGTAGTGTTCATATATGATCGGTCAGAGGACACCGACAATGCTTCTGCGTCCCTGTAAAGGGGGGATACACAGAGACAGATATCAAACGAACACAGAACTATCCTAAAAAACAAAAAGAAAAAGAAAAAAACAATAACTAATATAATCCTACGGCCGCAGGACCGTTAGGTCAATAACTACAGTTTAAAATACAGAACTCCGTCTAATGGGTGCTTATATTAAAATTTATACACGCGAGAACCCGTTTCTTTAGGTCCTATCTATGATTTATAGACTAAGGTGTTGCTAGAAGAGCTTAAAAACAATTTTGAATTTCAGCCAAAAGGGAAAAGGGGGCGTTATTCTGGGATTTTATCGCAGCCAGACGAAAGGTCTTTTCCTCCCGATTCCAATGACCCCAAACTTGGCCGGTCTATGACCTCTGGCTACGAAGTTAAGGCACGGGGGGGTGAGGTAGTCCTAAAGGGGGGGGGGGGGGGGGAGAAGGTCAACAGTCGAAGAGGGGTTACCGAGGGTCACGAGAGGGTTCCCGGGTTCCTGATTTTTAAATTTAGACTTATATACCGGTTTCTAATGTTGCAAGGTCAATAAATGAGGGGGTCAAAAAGTAGGTCTAGGGGTCTTATACTAATCTAAGCTCTAGATGAGAGGTGGGTAGTAGGGGGGGGGGAAATTCGGTCAGAATTTGGATATTCCCAGCCGTTTCCGAGATAATGGGGGATAATTAATTTGGGGGGGGGGAAGGGGTATAATGTATTTGACCCGGGCTGGGCTGCGATGTTATAATATATGCGCAGACGAGTGGGCGGGGAGGGGATGGGATGTGGTTCCGGTGGGAAGAGTTGGGGGGAGGGGGGGCGGGGTGGGGGGTTAGTTTGATAGGTAAGGACGTATACACATATTATTTATAAAGATAGTTGTAATAGCTGCGGAGGGTGATTGAGGAGGGCGGGAGGGGGGGGGGGGGGATATTTAATTAATAAACAATTTATTTAAACAAAAGGGGGGGCTGGAAAGGAGATGGCTAGGGAAGTGCTGCAGTATATCTATACGTTAGTATAGATATCCAGGGTGGCGTTAAAAATGGGCTATCTCGCTCCGTTCCCGAGCTATGCGCGTTTCCAAGGTTGCCAAAGTCCCGGGTTCAATTCCCGGTTGGTGAGCAACAGTGTTTTGAGGTTAACTTCCGTTCTATATGTGCTAGGCGCACGGGCGAGGTGTCAAAAGACGCGTCTCCGCGCGGGCCAGCGATCTATGGAATTTGCTCTGAGCAAAGATCTGAAGGTTTCGAACTGAAAACCTGGAGCATCGATTACAGAACGGGACTAGAGCTCGCGGAACACGCGCCAGACCACCAGCAAGGCAGCTGAGTATGAACCAAAACAACTAACTCAAGCAGGTGTCAAAATAAACCCAGGAGGAAACCAACCATGACCTTTTCAGGGAGTTTTCAAATTTTTTTTTTTTTAAATGTTAAAATAATTTATAAACAATATGAACAAACAATATTACAGTGAAGCACCAAGTACTTATAGCTATGGGTTGACAATATGCTTTAATTTAAAATAGTAATAACAAATAATTTAAATGGGTAAAATAATGGGAAAAAGCAAATGTGGGGAGAATCTCGTAACTTTACCCCGAGCTTTTTCCAGAGGCGTCGCAGGGGGATGGGGCAAAATGTGTAAGTATCCCGTCTAAGAAAAACTATGTTGTAGTCTATTATTTTGCACCCAGGACTCCCCGCTTCCGAGCTACAGCCCCACCCGCTCAACTGATAAACAATTGGGGATCGGGGAAAAAACCGCGACTTGGGACCGGCTATAACTCGGAAACCGCTGGGTAGATTCCCCCGCACACTTGTTAAGGTTTTTGCTAGTTGCTAGGGGCTGCTATTTTAGCCATAAACTAATAAAAAATAGCAGCTATTATGCTGAAATTATTGTTTTCTTTCCGACCGAAAAACAACTTATTTTGCGGTCGGGGAGAATTTTTGTGTCCACTAATAACAGATTTCCTCCTGAGTTTCCTGTCCAAAAATTTTTATTTCTTTTCGACCGGGTTCCCTGACGTCTCAACTAACTTCCACAGGAGTTTGAGACCAGGTCGTCACTGAATTTTTAAAAATATCTGGGACGGGAAAGGTTGTTGACTTTTTCACAGCCGCACAGAAATTTTTTAAGTTTGTTTTGTCAATAAAAACTGTCCACTTAACTTGATTTCAATTCTGAAAATGCCTCCAGGGTCCGGATCTTGTTCTTCTTCCTGGGGAATGGTCAGGAATAATTTTCGGCCCCTAGAAAAAGGACCACGTTGTCACTTGGGCAGCAGTTTTTCCGTCGTATTTCCGCGCGCCAGGCCGGAAAAATTTTGGGCCCCTCCCAGGATTGAAGGTTTCAGCAAGGCGCTCCTGATAGCACTTCAAAATCGATATGTCGCCGCTTTAGTTTTAAAGTTATTTGACTTTGTAGGTCAAAATTCACTTGGAATTTAACAATTTTGGCGATATTTTCGTCACTTTTCCACTTTTCACTGCGCGTTTTGCACTATCGCGATCGTCTCGTGATTGCGCGTGTTTTGATGTATAACACCCGTCACTTGAGATATTTTTGCCGTTTTCGCGATTTTAACACTGCGAAGCGCGGTTTTTTCGTGGCGGTCGGGGCGGCGGTTGAAGCCAGACTGCTCAGGTTAGGTTCGCTCAGGTTAGGTTCGCTCAGGTTAGGTTCGCTCAGGTTAGGTTCGCTCAGGTTAGGTTCGCTCAGGTTAGGTTCGCTCAGGTTAGGTTCGCTCAGGTTAGGTTCGCTCAGGTTAGGTTCGCTCAGGTTAGGTTCGCTCAGGTTAGGTTCGCTCAGGTTAGGTTCGCTCAGGTTAGGTTCGCTCAGGTTAGGTTCGCTCAGGTTAGGTTCGCTCAGGTTAGGTTCGCTCAGGTTAGGTTCGCTCAGGTTAGGTTCGCTCAGGTTAGGTTTTTTTTTTTTTTTTTTTTTTTTTTTTTTTTTTTTGTTTTGGCAGGAGTGGGAAATCCTCATGGACGCCCAGACTGCCTCACTTATGACCCAGTCTGGGCAGTGCCGGACTCTTACCGGCTAAAACCCACTCCTGCCCTTGCTTAGTGTTCCTCTGACGTGATCAGAGCCCTTTTTAGGCATGTGTCTTGCTTGTTCCTGTTCACGTTTAAGTCAAAGCAGCGGAAGCGGACATTTCCTGGAAGCATTCACCTCTCTTCGTTCTAAGTGTATTAATTAAACTAAAATTATTTTTCCTAAAGTTATTAAATTCAGTTTACTGCCTAATATGTATATAAACTAATTTCTTTATTCTATTTTTTAAATTTTCTATTTTTATTTGTTCTAGTCTATCTACGCTAATTATAATAATGTTTTTATCTATTACTTATTTCAAACTATATTTATGCTATGGCTATCCTAATATATATATAATATATCATATAGACATAATATTTCTTATTCTAAATTTTTACATTTATTTCCTATCCTATAGATTTTTACTAATAATATTCTATTGAATTTCTTCTGTTTATTTTCAGGCAATCCTGGCGGACTCACAACTGAATTTTGAACAGTAGCTTCAACGTCAACGAGCTCGTTGGACCACAACGGTATGGTAAGTTTGTTTAAAGTCTTTTTTCTATTTTTTGAGTTTATATGACCGTTTAATCTACTTAATAAAACAATTTTGAATTTGATTTTTAGAATATGATGATTTAATTTTGAATCGGCTTTTAATTGGGCCAGTTTCTCATGAAACTGGCCCCAGTTTGCTACTTTTGTGTGGTTATATCTTGTGGCTTCGTTAGTGTTTGTTACTTTGGGTTTCTCTACGTTGCTTTTGAAATTAATACCGTTGTGGTTCCCATTTCCGAGGAGCTTGGATTCCACCTCAGCAATACGCCACCGACATGCGCGCTAATGCGTCCCACTTGCTACGCACCGGGCACTCGCTGTCGAAGGCGTTGTGGTCAGTCCGCTCCATCTTGGCTGATAGGCAGTTGTGGCACCGCGGAGCCTCCGCCGCCACGCGTGAGGGACAGTCAGCCCGCAAGTGAGGGTCGCCGCAGTGGATGCAGAGGTCGGCGGGCTGCGTGCACAGTTTTCGGCTGTGGCCGAAGCACAGACAGCGAGTGCACTGCACCAGTGGTGACTGGTCCAGCACTCGCACTCGCTGTAGGTCGATGTGCACGCGACCCGCCATCGTCAGCCTCTGCCACACAGCAGGAGACACCTGCAGGACAACGTGGCACATGTGGGGGTTCCTCGTCCTTCGACGGTACTTTACCCCCAACCTCACATCGTCCGCAGGTATGTCCCCTACCAGGTGGGTGTTTTGCCGCTGCAAGGACTGGAGTATCTCCGCATCTGTGTGGCAGGAGAGGACGTCCCTGATGATGACAAGGGGGTCCTTATTCTTCGTCTCCTCCACCAACAGATTGCCCGCCCTCCGAATCCTGTCACTCACCGTCATCATCTCCTCCCTGGTCTTGAAGCCGATCACCACCTTCTGGTCCCTTGCCTTTCGCAGCCGCTCCACCCTAGTGCCCTCATTCTTGGCGTCGACCGCCGTCCTGAGCTTCTCAAGAACCTCTTCACTGGTGTCCTGATCATTCACAGATGATACTACCACCGAGTGAAGAGGTTCCAGGATGTTCTGCTTCGGGCCGGCCGCAATCTCCGCGAAGGTTGGGCCCTGGCCTGCGACGTAGCGAGGGGCCAGTTGGAGCTGCTCAGACAGCGCCTGGGTATGCTGTTTGCACTCCTGCAGCGCCTCTTTATGCTGTTGAAGGCCTTCCACAAGGCTCTTCATCAGCTCCGTCGGATGTTCGACAGGCGCGCTTAGAGGCGTGGGCACCGTTGCGACTACAGGAGCGACCACAGGTGCGACCACAGGTGCAGGCACGGTAGGAGTCTTGCTCCGCTCCGACTCCTTCACCAGCTCATAGAGCCGGTTGATCGCGTCGAGAACCCCAGCCTTTATCTCCGTTTTTAGGTTTCGAGAGTTGCCCAAATGCAGCTTTGCTTTATTCAGGCAAGCTCTCGCCTCCGCTGTGAGGTTGGGGTATCTCGACTCCGGTCTCATCGGTGGCCCTGTCGTCGGAGCAGGTGGTGTGGTGTCGCGTCTTGGGACGGTCGAGGACTTGACTCGGAGCCCAGACTTCCCGGCCTCCCACTCCCCAATGCTTCGCCTCACACTGGGAAGCGAGGGTCCAGCTTTCTCCATCGAGCTCGGCGATCGCCTGGGGCCCGGCGAGCTCGCGTCCCTCTTGGCCGGTGTGCGGAACATGGTGGTGGCCTTGGTGAACGTTAAGTTCATATAAGGACCGGTCAGAGGACACTAGCGTTGCTTCTGTGTCCCTGTAAAGGGGGGATCAGCCAGAAGCAACAAAAATTTTGAATATAATATGGTCAGGTAAATAAAATTTGTCCGTAGTGCAATCAGATGGCACCAAAAGTGTCTTAAGGACCGTCAATTCCCTTATTTTTAAAAAGAACAATAACGTAAAAGAATTAAAAATTTCAGAAAAATTCCAACAAAACTGAAAAGTTTACCTGGCCAGTAACAAAAGGGTGTTTTTGATGTTCTATGTGGGCTAGGCGCACGGGCGAGGTGTCAAAAGACGCGTCTCGGCGCGGGCTAGCGTTATATGGGGTTTCTGGAATTTGGTCAAAACAAAAATCTGGAATTTTACTGAAAAAACGTATTTTACGACCGAAATGTGTGTAAAAACCTCGAATAACACCCACCAAACGGGACTCGAGCTCGCTGAACGCGCACCGGAGTACAGGTAAGGCAGGTAAGTGTCAATTGAGATTAAAAACTAGGTAGATTTAACTGAAAATTTTGAGATAAAAAATAAGTTAGGGTTTTTTAAAGGAATTTTACTGAAATTTTTGCAAGTCACTAACGAAAAAATGTTTTTCGCGTTTTATGTCAATTTTCCCTAGTGGGAACGTTTCAGGGAGTCTGAAAAAGGTTAAATTTGCCGAAAACAGCTTCAAATTGCGTCACCGGGATGCAAAGTTATGTAGATTTGAAGAAAAAATGTATCCCTTAGGTGGATTTCGTAGGTTGGTGATTTTAATGAATGCAAAAATTTTTGATGTTCTATGTGGGCTAGGCGCACGGGCGAGGTGTCAAAAGACGCGTCTCGGCGCGGGCTAGCGTTATATGGGGTTTCTGGAATTTGGTCAAAACAAAAATCTGGAATTTTACTGAAAAAACGTATTTTACGACCGAAATGTGTGTAAAAACCTCGAATAACACCCACCAAACGGGACTCGAGCTCGCTGAACGCGCACCGGAGTACAGGTAAGGCAGGTAAGTGTCAATTGAGATTAAAAACTAGGTAGATTTAACTGAAAATTTTGAGATAAAAAATAAGTTAGGGTTTTTTAAAGGAATTTTACTGAAATTTTTGCAAGTCACTAACGAAAAAATGTTTTTCGCGTTTTATGTCAATTTTCCCTAGTGGGAACGTTTCAGGGAGTCTGAAAAAGGTTAAATTTGCCGAAAACAGCTTCAAATTGCGTCACCGGGATGCAAAGTTATGTAGATTTGAAGAAAAAATGTATCCCTTAGGTGGATTTCGTAGGTTGGTGATTTTAATGAATGCAAAAATTTTTGATGTTCTATGTGGGCTAGGCGCACGGGCGAGGTGTCAAAAGACGCGTCTCGGCGCGGGCTAGCGTTATATGGGGTTTCTGGAATTTGGTCAAAACAAAAATCTGGAATTTTACTGAAAAAACGTATTTTACGACCGAAATGTGTGTAAAAACCTCGAATAACACCCACCAAACGGGACTCGAGCTCGCTGAACGCGCACCGGAGTACAGGTAAGGCAGGTAAGTGTCAATTGAGATTAAAAACTAGGTAGATTTAACTGAAAATTTTGAGATAAAAAATAAGTTAGGGTTTTTTAAAGGAATTTTACTGAAATTTTTGCAAGTCACTAACGAAAAAATGTTTTTCGCGTTTTATGTCAATTTTCCCTAGTGGGAACGTTTCAGGGAGTCTGAAAAAGGTTAAATTTGCCGAAAACAGCTTCAAATTGCGTCACCGGGATGCAAAGTTATGTGCTCAGGTTAGGTTCGCTCAGGTTAGGTTTTTTTTTTTTTTTTTTTTTTTTTTTTTTTTAGGCAGGAGTGGGAAATCCTCATGGACGCCCAGGCTGCCTCACCGAAGAGCCAGTCTGGGCAGTGCCGGACTCTTACCGGCTAGAACCACACTCCTGCCTTACATGATTTTGTCCTCTGACGTTATCAGAGCCCTTGGTTCTGCGAGTTATAGGGATTTATTACACTAAGTTTTGCATGCTACAGTTTAAAAACCAATTAACAAAAAGAGATGAGTGTCTCGAGTGAGTCCAACAAAGTCACAACAACAAGCATTAAAACTAACAAACCAGTTTGCAAGAACAACAATCTAGATTTTACCTATTTAAACTAATTTTTACAGTGCCTATGTCTATACTATATAAAATATATTATTTCTAGTGGTCCTTATAATTATTACTTATCGAAACTGTACCGTTTACTTCTATCTAACTTAATGTAATTTTTAAAACTATTTTAACTATTATGATACTTAACTATATACTTATTATATATTTAATATCATAAATTTTCTTATGCTATCTTATTTCTATTAATAACTATTTTTCCTATTTCCAGACAGTAATTTAAAAACGCTTTCCTTAGCTTTCCCTTTATCAGGCCAGGTAAGTTTTCTGGGACCAATGAGACTGCGAGTTGCTGCTCCATTTCATACCGCATTCTTGCGGTGATCGGACACTCCAGCAGTATGTGCGAGACGGTCTCCTCCACGCCGGGCTCACAGGCGCACGATGGGTTCTCTTTACACCTGAAGCGTTTCAGGTATGCAGAGAACCCACCGTGCCCCGTCAGAATTTGCGTGGTTATGCTCGTGGGAGCCATCTTGCGCACCACACTGTACGCTTCCACCGCGTCCGGGAAGAAAAGTTTGGTGCCCGAAGCAGTGTCACCCGATCTATACCTCCCGTTCCATTCGTGAAGCGTCTCCGACCGGATTCTTCGCTTCACGAATGATACGGGACACAGGTCGTAGTCCGGCTTCTTTTTCGACCCCAGGGCGGCCTCCTTTGCGAGCTGATCGGCTCTCTCGTTTCCCTCCAGCCCTGCGTGGGCCTTTATCCAGAACAAGGAGACACTCTTGTTCTGGAGTTTACAGCGTCGTAAGGTGTCTCTTGTTTCCACGGCCAAGGGGTGGGGGGAACATACGTTGGTCACCGACTGAAGAGCCGCCATAGAGTCGCTAAAGATGCCGAACGTTTTTTCACCGCGCTTGAGCACTTCCCCTGCCGCTTTTTGTAGGGCCAGGAGTTCGGCCTGATAGACGGTGCAGTAGGACGGCAAAGCAAGCTTGAGGGCCTTTGTTTCGGTGGTGCTATTCCACAAGGATAACGCCGCTCCGACTTTGCCCTCAATCTTGCTGCCGTCGGTAAAGATGCGCACAGCAAGATTGCTGTGGTTGTGATATTGTTCCTCGTCTATCAGGCTTCCAAACTCCAGACTAATTTGTTCAGCGGGGTGCGGGGCGTCCAGCGCTGGGGCCATGCGTTCTACCTCCCGGTCTCCTAGTGCAGGCTGGGGCTCCCCCCTCTTGGCTCCGTAGAGCGCAGCCGCTTCCCGGATACGGAGGTCGAGCGGGAGTATCCCAGCCAGAACCAGTGCCGAGTTTAGGGAGACTGTACGGTAGGCTTTGCACAACTTCTGAGCAAACCCCCTCTGGACGGTGTTAAGCTGCTTCCTGACCCCCAACCTGTTCGCAGCTGGTGCCCATGCACTTGCGGCGTACAGCACAGTTGGTTCCACTGCTGCGGTGTATATGGCCCTTATGACCTCCGGGTGCAGACCCCAACTGACCCGAGCTGCTCTAGCCAGTTGCTTATATATAGCTATCGCCTTTTTACAGGCGACAGCTATGTGCTCGTTAAAGGTCAGTTTGGCGTCTATGACCAGCCCTAATATTTTCACATCTTGGGACATTCCAATGCCGACCCCCCCCATGCTCAAGCGCGGCGTGTCGTACTTGAGCCTCCGCGTTAGCACCATCGCACAGGTTTTGTGCGGCGCGAATTTTAGCCGATTTCTGACACCCCACGCTCGAACATGTTCGAGAGCGGCATTGGCTTGTCCCTCGATTTCTTGAGCTGTATCCCCGTCGAAGACCAACACCACATCGTCGGCAAATGCCTGGCAGTAGTCACCCCTACTCTCCAGCTGTTTCAGGAGCGGGTCAAGGAGCAGGTTCCAGAGTATGGGCCCCCCTATAGAGCCCTGGACGCAACCTTTGCTGGTTCTCCTTCTGCTTTCCTCCCCAGCATACCTCACAGTGACCACCCTGTCACTGAGATAACTGCTGACTACCCGTCTCAGATTCACAGGACACTTTTCCTCAGCCAATCGTACTTTGATAGCAGGCCACCAAGCGCTGTCGAAGGCTCCCTCGATATCCAGCGACACGAGAGTGACTATTTTTTTCTGTGTCAGCTTTCCTCTGATATGCTGTACGAGGGTAACGAGGGAGTCCTCGGTGCTTCTTTGGGGCATAAAGCCGTATTGGCGAGTACTAATCCTGGGTAACAGGTAGAATCTGAGACGAGCAACCAGCATCTTCTCGTACACTTTCCCAAGCACAGGCAAAAGCCCAATCGGCCTGTACGACTTTGGTACGGTGCACGAGTCCTTGCCTGGCTTTCTGAGCACAACCACCGTAGCTTCCTTCCAGGTCTTCGGGAAGTGGTGGTGCGCCAGGCATTTGTTCAGCAGTGCCAGGAAGTAGTCCGGGTCACATTTTATGGCCTGAGAGCAGATATCGGCCGTGAAGCCGTCGGCTCCCGGGGCCTTTTTAGGGTTGAACGACATCATGGATCTACTAAGCTCGCTTTGGGTAAACGGTGGGTCATGTCGTTCATCATGGTTCCACGCGTTTACCATCTCTGCCAGTTGTCGGGTTTGGCGATGATCCATGTTGTCGTCTTCCTCTCGGTCCTCGGGATAGAACGTCTCGGCCAACAGCCTCACTGAGCCTTTTGCGTCCAGAGTTTCTCCATCTATCTGCAGCGGCAGGTCTTCCTCTCTCTTCGCTATCCTTCCCATTACCCTATATATCCCTTCCCAAACCCCTTCTCTGTCCTGCTTCCCGCAAAACTCCTTCCAACTCTCCGTTTGAGCCTTCGTCACCGCTTCCTCGTACTCCTCTTTCGCTTCCAGGTACCGGCCAACAACCGTCGCTCTGCGGACCGGCGCTGCGTTCCTGACTCTCGCCTTCTTGGTGGCGACCCGCCTCTTCATCTCCGCGAGTTCCTCGGACCACCACGGCATGGTGAGTGTTTCTGTGTTGTGTTTGTGTGGTATTGTGTCTCTGCATGTGTCGGTTATGGCTTGCGTGTATGTGTTTATTGTTGTGTCTAGTTGGTCTATTGTGTGTATACTTGACAAATCCACCAGGGTTAACTTTTTGTCCAGCATAACCTGGGACAGTTTCACATGAAACTGCCTCCAGTTTGCTTTCCTGGTATTGTATACCCTAGTGGTCCGTTCAATTGCCATACCCTTTGATTTGTGTAAATGTATGCAGAAGGCTATGCCGTTGTGGTCAGAACTCGTGAGACCCTCCTCGATCCGCCAGCCGTCCACCAGGTCGAGCATGTCCGCCGAACAGGCCGTCACGTCCACGTGGCTGCTGTACCTCACCCCACCTCTTACGGTGTCGAAAGTTGGGATGTCTCCCGTGTTGAGGATCTGCAGCGCCGATTCCCCCAGTGCCCCACACATCTGCTCCCCCCTCAGGTCTTCGTTGCTGCTACCCCACCAAGTACTTTTCGCGTTTGCGTCCCCTCCAATAACCAACCTGTTGCTGCCCATCTCTTGCTCTATGCGCTTTAGATGCTCCAGGTATGGCTCCATGGGTTTGTCCGGTTCGAAGTAGAAGGATACCAGCGTGATCGTCCAGGCTCTGGTTCGGACTCCCACCACAACGATGTTGTTAGTGGTGAGTTGCGGGTACTGTAAGACGTCCAAATCTTTGTCAAAGACGGCTATTGCCGCCTTTACAGTCCCTTCTCCTCCCTCAGAGCTCTGGAAGACCCTTACGCCCCGGTAACTCTTCATCCTTCTCACTCCACCCACGTAAGGCTCCTGAAGCAATGCTACGGCGACTTTACGCTTGACAGCTTCAAGCAAGAGCTCGTTGGTTGCAAGCTGGCTCCGTTGCAGGTTGGCCTGGATCATCTTGTACTCGGTGGTGGTCGTAGGGACAACTTTAGCAATATGCTACTGAGGCTCGGGCCAATGCGTCCCACTTCCTTCGCATCGGGCATTCGCCACTGAATGCATTGTGGTCGTGGTTGGGGATCTTGGCTCTGGTGCAGTTGACGCACACCGCTGCCTCGCCAATCCTTGTGTCCGGGCAGTCCGCCCTGAGGTGCGGGCCGCCACAATGGCTGCACAAGTCGGCTGGCTCCTTACAGAAGCGCTTGCCGTGGCCGTACCCCAAGCAGCGGGTACACTGCACCAGTGGCGTTTGGTCTTCAACGCGCACTCTCTGGAGGTCGATATGTACGCGACCCGCCAGAGTTAGCCTCTGCCATACAATTGGGGACACCTGCAGGATGATGTGACACAAGTGGGGGTTTCTCGCCTTACGACGGTACTTCACCCCCAACCTCACATCACCCGCAGGCATGTCCCCGATCAGGTGGGTATTTTGTCGTTGCAGGGCCTGGATTACCTCTGCATCCGTATGGCAAGAGAGGACATCCCGAACGATAATAAGCGGGTCTTTATTTTTAACTTCTTCCACTACTAAGTTTCCCGCTTTTCGGATCCTTTCGGTGACCCTGTTCAGCTCCTCCTTCGTTTTGAAGCCGACCACCACCTTTTGGTCCCTCGCCTTCCGCAGCCGTTCCACTCTAGTACCCTCATTTCGGGCATCAACCGCCGTCCTGAGCTTTTCAATAACCTCTTCACCGGTGTCCTGATCATTCACAGATGATACGACTACCGAGTGAAGAGGCTCTTGGATATTCTGCTTCGGGCCGGCGGCCATTTCCGCGAAAGTCGGGCCTTGGCCTGGGACATAGCGAGGGGTCTGCTTGATTTGCTCCGACAGAGCCAGGGTGTGTTGCTGGCATTCCTCTAGCGCCTTTCTGTGCTCCTTGAGGCCTGCCACAAGGGTCTGCATCAGCTCTGTCGGATCTGTGGGCGGCTTAAGTGGCGCGGTCACTAGCGCAACCGCAGGCTCAACAGCGGGCACAGGTACACCGGGATCCCTGCTCCGCTCCGACTCCTTCACTATTTCATAGAGCCGGTTTATTGCCTCGGTAACCCCAGTCTTTATCTCCGCTTTGAGGTTGCGGGAGTTACCCAAATGCAGCTTTGCTTTATTTAGGCAAGCTCTCGCCTCGGCTGTAAGACTGGGGTACCTCGACTCCGGTCTCTGTGGTGGCCTTGCAGTGTCTCCGGATGCTCGGTGCGTCTCCGAAGTGTCTAGAGAAGGTGGCGTGGCGTCACGCTTTGGGTTAACCGGAAACCTGGCCTTAGGCTCAGCCTTCCCGGCCTCCCATTCCCCAATGCTTCGCCTCACACAGGGAAGTGAGGGTCCAGCCTTCTCCGTCAACCGCGGTGAGCTCTTGGAGCCCGGCGAGCCTGCGTCTTTCTTGGCCGGTGTGCGAAACATGTTGGTGGTTTGTGTGAAGGTGGTGTTCATAGAAAATCAGTCAGAGGACACCGACACTGTTTCTGCGTCCCTGTAAAGGGGGGATAGGCACAGAAGTATCGCAAAAAGTATCGAACAATAGAGCAACCCAAACCCAAAGCCGCAGGTCCGTTGTCTATTGGTCAAATAGGTTGTTGCTAGGTGTCAGTAAACTCCTTTTCTCCGTACAGCTTAATAAAGCTAGGGAGTCTGACACTGTCACTACCTGCTAAAAATAACGGGTCACAGACCCTTAGTCTTACTATCCTATATAAAATGCTGGCTTCCCAGGGGCAACAGCAAGGGACTGCCTATGCCTTCACACAGCATGCACTGCAGCACTAGAAGAATATACACTAAAAAATAAAATAAAAAGAAAAGAAAAGGAAAAGAAAAAAAAAATTATGTGTATGTTATAAACTATGTTGAAAAAGGGGCGTTATTCTGGGATTTTGTCGCAGCCAGACGAAAGGTCTTTTCCTCCCGATTCCAAAGACCCCAAACTTGGCCGGTCTATGACCTCTGGCTACGAAGTTAAGGCACGGGGGGGTGAGGTAGTCCTAAAAGGGGCGGGGGGGGGGAGGGGGAGAAGGTCAACAGTCGAAGAGGGGTTACCGAGGGTCACGAGAGGGTTCCCGGGTTCCTGATTTTTAAATTTAGACTTATATACCGGTTTCTAATGTTGCAAGGTCAATAAATGAGGGGGTCAAAAAGTAGGTCTAGGGGGCTTATACTAATCTAAACTCTAGATGAGAGGGGGGTAGTAGGGGGGGGGAAAATTCGGTCAGAATTTGGATATTTCCAGCCGTTTCCGAGATAATGGGGGATAATTAATTTGGGGGGGGGGAGGGGTATAAAGTATTTGACCCGGGCTGGGCTGCAATGTTATAATATGTGTGCAGACGAGTGGGCGGGGAGGGGATGGGGTGTGGTTCAGGGGGGAAGAGTTGGGGGGTGGGGGCGGCGGGGTGTGGGGTTAGTTTGATAGGTAAGGACGTATACACATATTATTATTTGAAGATAGCTGTAATAGCTGCGGAGGGTGTTTGAGGAGGGCGGGGGGGGGGGGGATTTTTAATTAATAAACAATTTATTTAAACAAAGGGGGGGGCTGGAAGGGGGATGGCTAGGGAAGTGCTGCAGTATATCTATACGTTGGTATAGATATCCAGGGTGGCGTTAAAAATGGGCTATCTCGCTCCGTTCCCGAGCTATGCGCGTTTTCAAGGTTGCCAAAGTCCCGGGTTCAATTCCCAGTTGGTGAGCAACAGTGTTTCGAGGCTAACTTCCGTTCTATATGTGCTAGGCGCACGGGCGAGGTGTCAAAAGACGCGTCTCCGCGTGGGCCAGCGATCTATGGAATTTGCTCTGAGCAAAGATCTGAAAGTTTCGACCTGAAAACCTGGAGCATCGATTACAGAACGGGACTGGAGCTCGCGGAACACGCGCCAGACCACCAGCAAGGCAGCTGAGTATGAACCAAAACAACTAACTCAAGCAGGTGTCAAAATAAACCCAGGAGGAAACCAACCATGACCTTTTCAGAGGGTTTTCAAAAAAATTTTTAAAATGTTAAAATAATTTATAACAATATGAACAAACAATATTACAGTGAAGCACCAAGTACTTATAGCTATGGGTTAACAATATGCTTTAATTTAAAATAGTGATAACAAATAATTAAAATGGGTAAAATAATGGGAAAAAGTAAAAGTGGGGAGAATCTCGTAACTTTACCCCGAGCTTTTTCCAGAGGCGTCGCAGGGGGATGGGGCAAAATGTGTAAGTATCCCGTCTAAGAAAAACTATGTTGTAGTCTATTATTTTCCACCCAGGACTCCCCGCTTCCGAGCTACAGCCCCACCCGCTCAACTGATAAACAATTGGGGATCGGGGAAAAAACCGCGACTTGGGACCGGCTATAACTCGGAAACCGCTGGGTAGATTCCCCCGCACACTCACTAAGGTTTTGCTAGTTGCTAGGGGCTGCTATTTTAGCCATAAAACTAATAAAAAATAGCAGCTATTTTGCTGAAATTATTGTTTTCTTTCCGACCGAAAAACAACTTATTTTGCGGTCGGGGAGAATTTTTGTGTCCACTAATAACCGATTTCCTCCTGAGATTCCCGTCCAAAAAATTTTATTTCTTTTCGACCGGGTTCCCTGACGTCTCAACTAACTTCCACAGGAGTTTGAGACCAGGTCGTCACTGAATTTTTAAAAATATCTGGGACGGGAATTGTTGTTGACTTTTTCACAGCCGCACAGGAATTTTTTAAGTTTGTTTTGTCAATAAAAACTGTCCACTTAACTTGTTTTCAATTCTGAAAATGCCTCCAGGGTCCGGATCTTGTTCTTCTTCTTGGGGAATGGTCAGGAATAATTTTCGGCCCCTAGAAAGAGGACCACGTTGTCACTTGGGCAGCAGTTTTTCCGTCGTATTTCCGCGCGCCAGGCCGGAAAAATTTGGGGCTCCTCCCAGGATTGAAGGTTTCAGTAAGGCGCTCCTGATAGCACTTCAAAATCGATATGTCGCCGCTTTAGTTTTAAAGTTATTTGACTTTGTAGGTCAAAAATCACTGGAAATTTAACAATTTTGGCGATATTTTCGTCACTTTTCCACTTTTCACTGCGCTTTTTGCACTATCGCGATCGCCTCGTGATTGCGCGTGTTTTGACGTATAACACCCGTCACTTGAGATATTTTTGCCGTTTTCGCGATTTTAACACTGCGGAGCGCGGTTTTTTCGTGGCGGTCGGGGCGGCGGTTGAAGCCAGACTGCTCAGGTTAGGTTCGCTCAGGTTAGGTTCGCTCAGGTTAGGTTCGCTCAGGTTAGGTTCGCTCAGGTTAGGTTCGCTCAGGTTAGGTTCGCTCAGGTTAGGTTCGCTCAGGTTAGGTTCGCTCAGGTTAGGTTCGCTCAGGTTAGGTTCGCTCAGGTTAGGTTCGCTCAGGTTAGGTTCGCTCAGGTTAGGTTCGCTCAGGTTAGGTTCGCTCAGGTTAGGTTCGCTCAGGTTAGGTTCGCTCAGGTTAGGTTCGCTCAGGTTAGGTTCGCTCAGGTTAGGTTCGCTCAGGTTAGGTTCGCTCAGGTTAGGTTCGCTCAGGTTAGGTTCGCTCAGGTTAGGTTCGCTCAGGTTAGGTTCGCTCAGGTTAGGTTCGCTCAGGTTAGGTTCGCTCAGGTTAGGTTCGCTCAGGTTAGGTTCGCTCAGGTTAGGTTAGGTTAGGTTAGGTTAGGTTAGGTTAGGTTAGGTTAGGTTAGGTTAGGTTAGGTTAGGTTAGGTTAGGTTAGGTTAGGTTAGGTTAGGTTAGGTTAGGTTAGGTTAGGTTAGGTTAGGTTAGGTTAGGTTAGGTTAGGTTAGGTTAGGTTAGGTTAGGTTAGGTTAGGTTAGGTTAGGTTAGGTTAGGTTAGGTTAGGTTAGGTTAGGTTAGGTTAGGTTAGGTTAGGTTAGGTTTTTTTTTTTTTTTTTTTTTTTTTTTGTTGAGGCAGGAGTGGGAAATCCTCATGGACGCCCAGGCTGCCTCATTAATGAGCCAGTCTGGGCAGTGCCGGACTCTTACCGGCTAAAACCACACTCCTGCCTTACATGATTGTGTCCTCTGACATTATCAGAGCCCTTGGTTCTGCGAGTTGTAGGGATTTATTAAAAGAAGTTTTGCATGCTACAGTTGAAAAATAATTAACATGGAGAGATTGAGTGTTTCTGGCGTGTCCAACAAGAGACTCATAACAACAAATATTAAAAACTATTTATTACCTATATATTACCTATCTATACTAAATTACAAAGCCTATATCTATACTATAATAATGTTATTTCTATTGGTCCTTATAGTTACTTTTTTTTTTTTTTTTTTTTTTTTTTTTTTTTTTTTTTTATATATTTACTTCTATCTAACCTATTGTAATTTTTAAAACTATTTTTACTGTTATGATACTTAACTATATACTTATTATATATTTAATATCATATTTTGCTTATGCTATCTTATTTCTATTTATAACTATTTTTGCTATTTCTAGACAGTAATTTAAAAACGCTTTCTTTAGCTTTCCCTTTATCAGGCCAGGTAAGTTTTCTGGGACCAATGAGACGGCAAGTTGTTGCTCCATTTCATACCGCATTCTTGCGGTGATCGGACACTCCAGTAATATATGCAAGACGGTCTCCTCCACGCCGGGCTCACAGGCGCACGATGCGTTCTCTTTACACTTGAAGCGTTTCAAGTATGCAGAGAACCCACCGTGCCCCGTCAGAATTTGCGTGGTTATGCTCGTGGGAGCCATCTTGCGCACCACACTGTACGCTTCCACCGCGTCCGGGAAGAAAAGTTTGGTGCCCGAAGCAGTGTCACCCGATCTATACCTCCCGTTCCATTCGTGAAGCGTCTCCGACCGGATTCTTCGCTTTACGAATGATACGGGACACAGGTCGTAGTCCGGCTTCTTTTTCGACCCCAGGGCGGCCTCCTTTGCGAGCTGATCGGCTCTCTCGTTTCCCTCCAGCCCTGCGTGGGCCTTTATCCAGAACAAGGAGACACTCTTGTTCTGGAGTTTACAGCGTCGTAAGGTGTCTCTTGTTTCCACGGCCAAGGGGTGGGGGGAACATACGTTGGTCACCGACTGAAGAGCCGCCATAGAGTCGCTAAAGATGCCGAACGTTTTTTCACCGCGCTTGAGCACTTCCCCTGCCGCTTTTTGTAGGGCCAGGAGTTCGGCCTGATAGACGGTGCAGTAGGACGGCAAAGCAAGCTTGAGGGCCTTTGTTTCGGTGGTGCTATTCCACAGGGATAACGCCGCTCCGACTTTGCCCTCAATCTTGCTGCCGTCGGTAAAGATGCGTACAGCAAGATTGCTGTGGTTGTGATATTGTTCCTCGTCTATCAGGCTTCCAAACTCCAGACTAATTTGTTCAGCGGGGTGCGGGGCGTCCAGCGCTGGGGCCATGCGTTCTACCTCCCGGTCTCCTAGTGCAGGCTGGGGCTCCCCCCTCTTGGCTCCGTAGAGCGCAGCCGCTTCCCGGATACGGAGGTCGAGCGGGAGTATCCCAGCCAGAACCAGTGCCGAGTTTAGGGAGACTGTACGGTAGGCTTTGCACAGCTTCTGAGCAAACCCCCTCTGGACGGTGTTAAGCTGCTTCCTGACCCCCAACCTGTTCGCAGCTGGTGCCCATGCACTTGCGGCGTACAGCACAGTTGGTTCCACTGCTGCGGTGTATATGGCCCTTATGACCTCCGGGTGCAGACCCCAACTGACCCGAGCTGCTCTAGCCAGTTGCTTATATATAGCTATCGCCTTTTTACAGACGACAGCTATGTGCTCGTTAAAGGTCAGTTTGGCGTCTATGACCAGCCCTAATATTTTCACATCTTGGGACATTCCAATGCCGACCCCCCCCATGCTCAAGCGCGGCGTGTCGTACTTGAGCCTCCGCGTTAGCACCATCGCACAGGTCTTGTGCGGCGCGAATTTTAGCCGATTTCTGACACCCCACGCTCGAACATGTTCGAGAGCGGCATTGGCTTGTCCCTCGATTTCTTGAGCTGTATCCCCGTCGAAGACCAACACCACATCGTCGGCAAATGCCTGGCAGTAGTCACCCCTACTCTCCAGCTGTTTCAGGAGCGGGTCAAGGAGCAAGTTCCAGAGTATGGGCCCCCCTATAGAGCCCTGGACGCAACCTTTGCTGGTTCTCCTTCTGCTTTCCTCCCCAGCATACCTCACAGTGACCACCCTGTCACTGAGATAACTGCTGACTACCCGTCTCAGATTCACAGGACACTTTTCCTCAGCCAATCGTACTTTGATAGCAGGCCACCAAGCGCTGTCGAAGGCTCCCTCGATATCCAGCGACACGAGAGTGACTATTTTTTTCTGTGTCAGCTTTCCTCTGATATGCTGTACGAGGGTAACGAGGGAGTCCTCGGTGCTTCTTTGGGGCATAAAGCCTGGTTAGGTTAGGTTAGGTTAGGTTAGGTTAGGTTAGGTTAGGTTAGGTTAGGTTAGGTTAGGTTAGGTTAGGTTAGGTTAGGTTAGGTTAGGTTAGGTTAGGTTAGGTTAGGTTAGGTTAGGTTAGGTTAGGTTAGGTTAGGTTAGGTTAGGTTAGGTTAGGTTAGGTTAGGTTAGGTTAGGTTAGGTTTTTTTTTTTTTTTTTTTTTTTTATATTCACCCGTAATCACAGGGCGTTGCGTCCTACCTCTAACATAATTAGAGTCCTTTAATAACTTTTGGGATGGGATGTATCTTTAGGGTGTTCTTTATTCTTATGTTCTATTTATTATTATGGCCTAGTCTTATGTTCCGCCTAACACTGACAGTCTGCACTTTAATTTTATACATTGACTTATTTCACTCACATTACATTTGTATTCGGATGAGGTTGCAGGTTTTGCTGACACTTTACTTATTCAACTCTTGGTTCATATCCGGGTAGGGTTACTAAACTTTAACTTATTTCTAATCCTTAAGCTAGTCATTATGTTCTTTATCCAGATGGGATTTACATTCTTCTTAATTGTGCTTATGTCTATACAGTTGTTATTATCTACTTTTGTACTAAGTTATACCTTATTTATCTAACATCTCCTTTTATTCTTTTATGACTTATACATTCTACATCTATGTGGGGTTTACATGTTTTATTTAAATTTTATGTTTACACAGTTTCTATCAGTCTACAAATACCTTAATTATCTAATTTGTTCTCTTTTACTTTATACTTTAATTGCTTATATGCTAGTCTATATATCTTATACTAATATATATATAGCATTGCTTTGTTGTACTACTTATTCCTATTAATAACAGTCTTTGCGATATCGGTTATATAGCTCATGAATTTTTCCCTGTATTTCCTATCAGATATGAGTTCCGGGAAGTTTTCGACAACTATTTTGCACTCCAGCTTACTTTCAGTCTCGAGTCTTTTTAGGGCATGAACCGGGCAGTCGGTCAAAATGTGTTCTACCGTTTCGGGTGTTCCAGGCTGACAGATGCACGATGAGCTCTCCCTGCACCTGAATCGATTCAGGTACTCGGAGAACCCACCGTGCCCCGTCAGTACCTGGGTGGTGATGTTTGTAGGGACAATTTGTCGAACTATCTTATAGGCAGCAGTTACGTCGGGAAAGAAGAGTTTGGTCACCCTGGCCCTGACACTCGACTTATACCTTAGGTTCCATTCATCAATCGAACCCTTGCGGATCTGTCGCTTGATGAATGAAGCCGGGCACAAGTCATAATCAGGCCTGGTTTTGGAGTTTAGAGCCGCGTCCTTCGCCAGTTCATCCGCCCTCTCGTTCCCCGCGAGGCCCGCATGTGCCTTGATCCAGAACAAACACACAGTTTTGTTCTGGTTTTCAATCGCCATTATATTTTTGCGGGTCTCAACTGCCAGGGGGTGCGTTGTTGTGGGGTTAGCTATGGTCTCCAGGGCTGACCTGGAGTCACTATATATTCCATAGCTCTCCTCACTTCTCCGCTGGATCACCTCGGTGGCTCTACACACCGCGAGGAGTTCCGCCTGGTATACCGTACAATACGGGGCCAGCTTGAGTTTTATGGTTTTCACCTCTGCTACACTATCCCATAGGGTTAGCGCTGCTCCCACTTTGCCCTCAATGCGGCTGCCATCGGTGAATATCCGTATAGCTTGGTTATTGTAGCTTTCAACTTGTTCCTGGTCTACCAGGCTCACGAACTCTATCGCGGCGTGCTTCGCCGGATGTGGTGTACTGGCGAATCCGACTCTCCGTTCGACCTCTCTATCTGCTAGTTCCGGCCGGGGTGCCCCTCTTCTCGCCTCATACAGGGCGGCTGCCTCTTGTATGCGGAGGTCGAGTGGCAATATTCCAGCCAGTACCAGCGCTGAATGGAGAGAGGTCGTACGGTACGCTCTGCACAATTTTTGGGCAAAACCCCTCTGGACTGCATTTAGATGGCGCTGAACCCCATGCTTTTTCGATGCTGAGGACCAGGCAGCGGCCGCGTACGTGATGATGGGCTCTACCGTGGCGGTGTATATTATGCGGATTATTTCCGGGTGGAGACCCCAACTGGCCTTGGCGGCTCTCGACAGCTGTTTGTAGACTCCAAGTGCCTTCTTACAGACGTTAGCCGTATGGCTATTGAAGGTCAACTTGGAGTCAATTGTGAGCCCCAAGATCTTTATCTCCGAAGACATTCCAATGCCGATCCCTCCCATGGTCAGGTGCGGCGTGTCATACTTAAGCTTTCTTGTTAGTAGCATGGCGCAGGTTTTGTGAGGCGCGAACCTGAGCTTATTCATGACACCCCACCCCCGCACATGTTCGAGAGCGGCATTGGCCTGTCTCTGGATATCCAGGGCCGTGTCACCCGAAAACACGAGCACCACATCATCCGCAAAGGCCTGACAATAGTAACCTCCTTGTGTGAGGCTATCCAGTAATGGGTTCAACAGAAGGTTCCATAAGATGGGGCCGCCTATTGATCCCTGGACACACCCTTTGTTTGTGCTTTTTGCGAACTCATGGCCAGCATACCTTACCCGGACCTTTCGGTCGCTTAGGTAGCTGGCTATCATTCGCCTGAGATCCGCAGGGCACTTCGCCTCCGCCAGTCTGACCTTAATAGCCGGCCACCACGCACTGTCAAAGGCTCCCTCTATATCAAGCGAGACCATCGTGATAAGCTTTCTCTCTTGGAGTTTGCCCCTCACGTGGGCTATCAGGTCACAGAGGGAGTCTTCCGTGCTTCGCTGTGGCATAAAGCCATACTGGCGGGGGCTTATTTGGGGCGCCAGGTACCAAACCAGCCTTCTAACCATCATCTTCTCCAGTATTTTACCCATCACCGGTAGCAGTCCAATTGGCCTATAGGATTTGGGACTGGTGTAGTTGTCTTTGCCCGGTTTCCTCAGCACCACCACGGTGGCCTCTTTCCACGCCGTGGGGAAGTGCGTCAGTTCCCGGCACTTGTTAAATATTGCCAAATGCAGTTCCATGTCTTGGTATATTGCCCGCTGGCAGATGTCGGCTGTAAAGCCGTCTACTCCGGGTGCCTTTTTGGGGTTGAAGCTCTCCGTCGCGGACCTGAGCTCCTCCGTTGTAAACGCCGGGTCATGGGTCTCATTATGACTCCAGTCGTTTACACGGTCAGCCAGGGCTCTGATCCGACGATGGTCTGGGCTATCCTCCTCCTCCGTGTCCTCCGGGTAGAATATTTCTGCCAGCAATCTTGCAGATCCTTCCTGACCTGCTTCCCTCCCATTCCAAACTAGTGGCAGATCCTCCTGCCTTTTCTCCGTGTTCTTGATCACTCTGTAAATTCCTTCCCATACCCCTTCCCTGTCCTGTTTCTGGCAGAAGCTTTTCCAGCTTTCTGTGGAGCGTTTTTTGACCTCAAGCTCATACCTCTCCTTTTCTTTCAGGTACAACGCGACCACACCCTCTCTACGCGACGGCGCGGCGCACCGGATTCTTCTCTTCCTGGTGGCGACTTCGTGCTTCATCACTTCGAGTTCTTCGGTCCACCACGGCATAGTAAGTATGTGATTTTCCTTTTTTCTAGGTATTGCTTTATTACAAGCTTCTGTAATTACCATTGTGTATTTTCTAATTGTATCATCCAAATGTTCCCTGCTGTTTATCTGCTGTACCTGTTCTAAATTTATTTCATTTTCTGTTTTTAATTGGACCATTTTTTCATTAAAAATGGTCCAATTGGCCTTTTTTGTATTGTATTTCCTGGTAGTTCTTTTGATATTAAAACCCTTCCCCTTTTCTAGTTTAATTTTGATTAATATGCCGTTGTGGTCCGAGCTCGTCAGGTCTTCAGCAACCGTCCATTCTTCCACCAGGTCGAGCAAGTCCTCTGTGCACAGCGTCACGTCGACATGGCTGGTTAGCCTATGTCCCCCTCTGATGGTATCAAAGGTGGGTTTGTTCCCGCGGTTGAGTACTTGGAGGTCTAGCTCGCCGATCGTTCCTACCAGCTCGTCGCCTCTGTCGTCGATGGTGCTGCTTCCCCACCACACACTTTTAGCGTTAGCGTCCCCTCCAACGATGGCTTTCCTGGGCTTTAGCTCTTTCATCGCGGCTGTTAGGTGGTCCAGGTATGGCCCGATGGGTTGGTCAGGCTCGAAGTAGTACGAGACGGCCAGCATCTCCCACGCGCTCGTCCGCAGTTTCACCACCACGATGTTGTTGGTGGTGAATCTGGGGCACTGTATGACGTCGACATCATGATTAAAGACGACTATCGCCGCTTTTACAGCGCCCCCACCGCTGTCCGAGTTCTGGTAGACCCTGGCCCCCCCGTACGACCTCATTGCCTTTATGTTACCCACATACGGCTCCTGGACCAGTGCGAAGGCTATTTTGTGCTTTTTTGCCTCGAGCATAAGCTCGTTGGTCGCCAGTTGTTTGCGTTGGAGGTTGGCTTGCACTACGGTGTATGTTTGAGTAGCCGCCGTTCGTGTAACCCCCGGGACCACCTTAGCAGTACGCTACTGCGGATCGCGCCAATACATCCCATTTCCTGCGCACCGGGCAATCGTGGCTATAGACTGTGTGACCTGTGTCGTCGTGCTTTTCTTTTACACAGTTCCTGCACGTTGGTCTGTCGCCCGACACCCGCCCGGTGCAATCGGCCTTGAGATGTGGCCCCCCGCAGTAGTTGCATAGATCCACGGGCTCTGTACACAACTTTCGGCCATGTCCGTATGCCAGACATTTCGTGCACTGTATGAGTGGCGTTTGGTCTTGGACTCTTACGCACTGCAGGTCGATGAAGACTCTGCCAGCCGTAGTGAGCTTCTGCCATAGCTTCGGTGTCACCTCTAGGATGACATGGTTCTCTAGCGAGTTCCGTGCCCTCCTCCGGTATTTCACGGTAGCAGTCGCCTCCTCAGCCGTCAGGTCCTCAAGCAGGCGAGCGTTTTGGACCTTGAGTGCAGTGAGTATGTCCTCGTCGCTATTGTAGGACAAGAGGTCCTTAATGATGACTAGTGGGTTTCGGTTTTTGGCCTCTTCCACTTTCAGATGGCAGTCGTTTCTGAGTTTGGCTGTGGTTTTCGCCATGTCCTCTTTATTACCGAAACTCATAATTACCCTCTTGTCCTTGACTTTTCGGACTCTCTCAATCTGCAGGCCGCTCTTTTTCGCGTCCAAGACCTCCTTCACTCTTCCCACCACCTCTGCACTGGTGTCCAGTGTGACGTCGGAAGACACGATGATGGAGTGCCTTGGCTGTAGGCCCCAGGTTTTTTTGGGGTGCGGCCAGGGCCTCCGCATATGTAGGAGCTCTCTCCCTGATCTCAGAGACCATTTTGCCCATCTCCTTGGTGGTTTCCTCGAGGGTTCGAATCCCCCTCAAGATGTCTCCATCGCCGTGTCTCTCTCCGTCACGCTTTTCTTGCGCCTCTTTTTGCTCATGTAGCGTCACTTGTAGCTGCTTTATCATCTGGTTGCCCTCCTTCACTATTAGAGCTTGCTCCTCTAGTGCGGAGCGCAACCAGGTGATACTCGCTGGGTCTACACTTTTTCCTTCGGTTATC